>CM045728.1:39664849-39692349 GCA_024760905.1 Plotosus lineatus
ACTATGATTATCGGGGGTGGGGGGGAGACACATTTTCTCATAAAATATACCTTAAATGAAGCATGGTGTGGGGTTTAGCCTATGGATCGCACGGTACAAGGTAGTTCAGGTCATCTGCAATGATAATGACAAGACTGAATAGAATGACACATCTGGTGGTGTCTGATGACTGATTTGTAGCAGTTATCTGTATGATTATGACTAGGGCATGTGGCAGGTTCACATAAACACTCATACATGCACACAGTCACAAAGCAGCAAGAAAACTGCCAGCTGTTTAATTAACAGTAATTTCCAGAGCCTTCTCTCTAGATACCAATTTGACCCAATCAGTGAAGCAGAGGGGAGCAGCATGAGAACAGAAATAAGAAAACGTGAACATGTGAAAAATCCAGACAGACATTAGAAAGATGTTATACACACTAATATAGATGTGCCATTTTCTCTGAATGAAAAAGAAATTGAATGAGTTTTCTGTGAATTATTACTAATAGCCTCACATTTGCTCACAGACATTTATCTAAATAGAGGGCCTAATTAATGTGTCTGGTGCCCTTATTATTCTTCGAGGGGAATGCTTCAGTAGGGAGAGCCATAAAGGTCACTTTTAAACTGAAACTTGTGGAAAATTATGAATAAATGCTAATGGTTATACTGCCTTCACAATCTTTATAAATGAACAGTGGGCAAGTATGACCTCAGAATGCCACGGGCTACCATACACGTTTAATGCTAATCCGAAGGCTACAATTAATGCAAACCCATTGAATTTTACCTCTTGGCCATTGTCATCATTCCTTTGTTTTAATGCAATTACTGAGGAGACTTTATTTCAATACAACATTATATTTTGTATTCAGTCTTCAACCTATAGTCCATTTTTAATGACGGCCGACTCTGTAGAAATCGATACTGTACTGCACATTAAAGGGAAAGATATCATACATTTGAAAAAAATGTGATATGTTTAAGTAAGTTACCTTCTTAAATACTCACTAAACACTTTACTGGGCAGTGGTGACCCTGTGTTAGGGTGCTGGATTACTGATTACAATATCTATGGTTCAAACCACACTATCAATGGTTGTCACTGCTGGGTCCCCAGTGCAGCTCAGTGGGTTAGCAAAGGCCAGCCATGTGTCTCACTGTCAATGAGAGACATGTAAAAGAACCATTGCTGACTTTCATCAAGCATAGATGTCTGCATAGCCATCAGTGTGGTTCTGCCCTGCGATGATCTGGTGAGATGGACACCAGCTTCTTTGTGACCCTAATCAGGTTTAAGCGATTCAGAAAATGAATGAATGAATAAACACTTCATGAGGATCACCTATGCATCTACTCATTCATGAAAGAATAAACTCAGCCAGATATATGGCATCATCGCAGGGAATAAACTCATGTAGATACAGGTTATCTGTCTTCCTTTCGGCTTTTTCCCTTTTACTCAGGAGTCGCCACAGCGAATCATCTGATTCGCACGTTTGATTTGGCAGAGGTTTTTTTTACGTCGGATGCCCTTCCTGTCACAACCCTTTTTAGCAAGGGACAGAAACACGCTGACGACTTTGCAGCTACTCTTTACGAAAGTCAACAATGGTTCTTTTACATGCCTCTCACCATAGACAGTGAGAGACATGGCCCGCCTTTGATAACCCAGTTTAGATACAGGTTATCTGTGCCATTAATATTCCATCACTTATCAGAATGGGCGAACATGTGATTTCAGTGATTTAACCATGGAATTATTATTATTTTAACACAGCATTTATCAGACACTCTTATCCAGAGGGCCCAACAGTGGCAGCAAGATGGTTGAACTCTCGAACTTTGGATCACAAACCCAGAGCCTTAAAGCAGAGTTCAACACTTGTTGAAAGATGTCTGTCTTCCCTTCGGCTTTTTCCCTTTTACTCAGGAGTCGCCACAGCGAATCATCTGATTCGCACGTTTTGATTTGGCAGAGGTTTTTACGTCGGATGCCCTTCCTGTCACAACCCTTTTAAGCACGGGACATGCTTACGACTTTGCAGCCTACTCTATACGAAAGTCAGCAATGGTTCTTTTACATGAACCTCACCATAGACAGTGAGAGACATGGTCAGCCTTTGATAACCCAGTTAGCTGCACTGGGGGGGGGGGGGGGGGCTGTGACAACCCTGTGGAGAGTGGGACTCGAACCCCCAACCTTTGGATCAGCGATCCAGCACCCTATACCACTAGACCACCACTGCCCCTTTCAACACTCGTTGAAAGATAGTCTATTAAAAAAAACACAAACAACAAAACACTGTCCTTAAATATCTCTGTTTGCAAAATCTTAGACTATTGCTAGTTCCCATTTTAAAGATTTTATGGGTGGGTAGTTGTTAACACAGAGGAAAATGCTTCAAACATCATTTCTTTTGGGGTTTCAGGAGTTTATGCTTAAATATATTTATGCTGGGGTATATACATATAGATTCACACTGCACGGGCAAAGATTTTAATTTAAACTTTTTATCACACCTCCAACATCATTAGAAAATTTGCTAATAAACGTCATAAATGTACCAAAATCCTACACTTATACATGTTAACAGCCCTCGATTACATCATCATTCTGAAATTAATTTTCAAATAACTGCTTATAAAATCATTAAAACAGAAGCTATCAGCCTCAGATTTTGCACAAGGAAAACATTAATCTTGATATTCAAATGAGATTAACTTTTAACAAGTGCTGTCTTCTCCTTTAACCACTGAGCCACCACTGCAATTCTGGCATGAGTATTATCATCACTTTGTATAACTGTGAGCTCATGGCATGTTAAACCAGATCAAACCTTGAGATGGATGGGCTCCAACAGCAGAACACCATCTCCATTTCCATTTCTATGACTTAATAGCCATGAATAAGAATCTAAAATTGAAACTGCAGTGTGAACAGGGTTTCCTAAACTGGAGAGATGAAAATTGGGGAAAAAAATCTTTCCAGATGAATCTCAATTTCTGGATAGAGTCACAGAGATAGGAGGGTAAGAATTTGGTACCAACAGTATGAATCCTTGTCACTGTCCCCCCAGTGCGGCTAACTGGGTTATCAAAGGCGGGCCATGTCTCTCACTGTCTATGGTGAGAGGCATGTAAAAGAACCATTGCTGACTTTCGTAAAGAGTAGCTGCAAAGCCGTCAGCGTGTTTCTGTCCCTTGCTAAAGGGTTGTGACAGGAAGGGCATCCGACGTAAAAACCTCTGCCAAATCAAACATGCGAATCAGATGATTCACTGTGGCGACTCCCGAGTAAAAGGGAAAAAGCCGAAAGGAAGACAGACAGACAGTATGAATCCATGCTCCCAGCCTGAATTATTTAAACGGTCCAAGTTGATGGAGGTGGTCTAATGGCGTGACAAATGTTTTTCAGCCTATGCTGGTCCTGTTGATTCCAATCAATCTTTGCTTGAAGCCATCACAGCCTAGTTACTGACCATGTTCATCCCTACATGGCCACACTCTACCATCTTCTAATAGCTACATCCAGTAAGATAGCTCTGTTACCAAGCAATATTCCTCTCAATTTGGTTTCATCAACATGACAATGAGTATAATCTTCTCCAGTGGCCTTCCTAGTCACTAGATCTGACTCCAGCAGCCTGTGGTAGAACTTTGGGATGCAATAGAACAGATGTGGTATCTTAACTACCACTAGTGATATGATTTGACAGTGTAAATCACAAAGCATTTGGATAAATCAGTGCCTTTGTGAAATGTTCCATGGGGCTGGTGGCATAATGCTGAAGGTGCTGGGCCCATGATCAGGAGGTTGTGTGTTCAAATCCCAGTTAGACACCCACTGTGCTAAGACCCCTGGGCAAGGTCTTAACCACAAGTGTGCCTCTGTTCACCCAGCAGTATAAATGGGTACCAGTAAAAATATACCTGCATAATAGGTAACCTGCAATGGACTCCCATCCAGTAGGAGTTGAACTCCTGGTCGCTTCACTCTACGGAAACCAGGGATAAGCACCGGCCTGATGAGCCACTATGGCTCGGTGGTGAAAAGCTCAACAGACTTTACTTTACCTTGTGAAATGTTCAATAGTGAAGAGTTAAATTAGCACTGACCAATCAATGTAGTAATTGCAGTGAGGGTCTGATGCAGTGTAGAATCGTTGGATGCTGCTGCTTCATATCGATTTACTTAAAGCAATTAAATGCTGTTTCTACTGCAATGGTGTCTCAGTTGCTTGCCATCTGCTCAAGCACGCTGCTTCGAGGCTCTACAAATGGGCAACAGGTAGTAAGGAAATTAATAGTAATAAACAAAACTTTGAAGACAATCTGTAGAATGCTTATAGAGACAGCACACACACACACACACACACACACACACACACACACACACACACACAACCACAACAACAACAACGAAATGCATAACACTTCATGAACACTCAAATGCACACATACATGCACATATAGCTTTAGTATGAATGTCTAGCATGCTCTAGTTTTAATTCAAAAACATATACATAATAATCATTGTTCAGAATAACGTATCCGTGGAAACCGTCTGTAAATGAGTCACTTCAGAGGAATGCATTGTTTTGGCCGTTACTTAATTTACTTGGAATTTGTAATATTGTAGTGTATAATTACTGTAGTGTAACATTTTTAACAAAAGGTGACTGTGGTGAAAACAGTGTGCACTACAGAGAATTTAATCTCACTCAGCATCACCACTGACTATTCTGGGCTACAAAGTGATACTGTGCACAATAGGTAATGTCCAATACCAATATTGATTTTGACACCAGCCGCCATATTTTTTTCATTCTCTGGGAGAAATTGTGATGTTTACATATAAGACCTGGACACAACACAGAAATTAAGAGCAAAACAACAACTTTACAGTACACACCCCAATGTCTTAGTCACAATTTTTTTTGCTTTTAATAAAAAAGTGCCATCAGCCAAATAATTATAATGAACATTGAAATAAAACTGTAGTAGGTTTTTTTTTTTTTCAGAATGACTCCTGTAAAGAAAAGGTGGTGGTGTACTGCCTAGTAAAGAAAATGTCAGAGCCTGTAATTGGATAATTACTGCAGTGCATATGTTCTGTACGCATGGTGACATAGCGGTTAGCATGTTTCTGTGTGGAATTTGCATGTTCTCCCTGTGTGTGTGTGTGTGTGTGTGTGTGTGTGTGTGTGTTTTTGTTTCCTCCCACAATCCAAAAACATACACTGTAGGCTGTTCCAAATTGCCCCTAGGTGTGATTCAGAGTGTAGATGGTTGTATGTGTGTTAGCCCAACCATTACCTGGAGAGCTATTCAGGGTGTAACCTGTCGTCTCCCAGAATAGGCTGAGATGGGTGCCAGCGTTCTTACGACTCTAAGTAGGATTAAGTAGCTTTGAAAATGAATAAATCAATGAATATGTTCCAACAATTCTACCTTCTTTAACTGGTGCAGTCACTCGCCTCTTATTTCTTAAACAACCATGATTGATAACATATCTCATGGTCATGAAAAAGGTGATGCACTGCTTCATATAGTAATTTCACATTAGCGGCCAGCATCAGTAAAAAGAAAACTACTAAGAAGGTTACTTAAATGACTAATCTTGGCTTACTATACATAATTTACATCTGCAGGGATAGTGCTGAACCATCAACTCTGTGGAAGAAATGTGGACAGAAAAAAGTCTTGGCTAAGTATGATTGGAAATCACCTGAATGTACGGATGGTAAATTCCAATTGTTAACAAAATCACACTTGAATTCCTGATATGTTTAATGGTAAAAATAATAGCATACACACACACACACACACACACACACACACACACACACAACAAGAACTGACAGGATGGGAGTAAATGGTGTCTAGAATAAAATCACTGATGAGTGAGGATAATCTGAATAAAAAGCTTCAATTTGCAAGGAAGCATAAAGCTTGAAAAAGTCATGTTGTCTAATGGATCCTATTCCAGTATGATGGGAATTTCAGGGTAAGAACAAAAGCACATGAAAGAATATACCCATCATGCATAGTGGCTACTGTACAAGCCTCCAGAGGTGCTCTGGCCTGTTGTTGCTACAGTTGGTCAAATTGAGACTTGAGAATTGAGCAACAGTATGTGGTAATAAACGGAAGTCAGATGATGACCTGGATATATGGAATGACCAGCTTATCCCATCAGTTTTTGTGCCACTTTGCAACAGTTAATATTTTTGACTAATACACGTCAAATGCTCAGGTTTGACCGACAAACAGTAATAGTGACGATGGGGATCAATTTGTCATCCGACTGGTTCCCTTTTGTCCTGCCTTATTTATACTCACCAGTTTAAATAAAGTTAAACTCAGGAATAATTTTTTATGTATCAATCTGTTTTTCAACTTTTTCTAAATTTATATCAGGTGAAAATGACAGTACGTGGATGTCATGTGATTTAAAATTGGCATAAAACCTTAACTGGCCTACATAAAGCAGCTTTCAGAGGAACAAGCTCTCCTTTCAAGTCTTGAATAAGGCACATTTAATAATCCTTGAGGGGAAATATAAGGGATTTAAAAAAAGGAAAGAAACAGAGAAGAAAATGGAACAAAAAGCACTTTGCCTTTCTTTTTATTTCACCAAAAGCATGAGTAAGAGAGTGAAAAAAAGAAAATCAATTATCAGGCACACCTGAATATTATTCCCTACACCATCCCTTCACTCCTCCAAAAAAAAAAAAAAAAAAAAAGCCTAAATTACTCAGCAAACTTATCGCTTGCTGTGGCAAGAATGGTATTAAAGAAAACAATCAAGGCGTCAGGATTAATCTCGGACAGCCGCCTTATCTTTAACTTGCACCTTTGTTATTTTCTGATGAGCTGCTCCTTTCTGCTCTGGCACATTGTGCCATACCTCACTGGTTCCTTTCTCCAGCTCCCTGGGCTGCAGCACAGGACCTTTTCAGTTTATTAAAAAAAACCTTTATTTGTGAAGAACAAAGACAAGATGAAGGCAAACAATAAGGTCAAGCAATCTTCTTTCTGCCAGCACTCTGTCCTCTCACCTGATATTTGGAGCAGTGTGTGTGTGTGTGTGTGTGTGTGTGTGTGTGTGTGTGTGTGTGTGTGTGTGTGTTCCAGATGCACTGACAGCCTCATTCTCCTGTGATTGTGATTGACACACATCATGGTATCGTGGAAGACCTTTCCATTGCTCCTCCAATCAAAAGGTCATGACTGTCACTCTGTGCGTCACTGACATCTTGTCAAACTAAACGCAGCAAAACCAAGACTCCACTGATAGAAATGTGCACCTATACAGACACTCGCCTGATGACACAAAAGTCCAAATGTAGACAGATGGATTAAATAGAAATGCCAGTTGAGTTGCAATCTGACCTCATGGTATCTTGAACAACTATAAACTCAATAGTTGTCAGCCAAAAGAGTAAAAAAAATATATTCATATCTATATCAGACTGATGGCAGAATTCAGCCATTGCAGTCCCACCATACAATGCAAAACTCTGCAAATAGGCTTGTCTGCAATCAGGTACAGCATTGTGTTCTCTCTCTCTCTCTCTCTCTCTCTCTCTCTCTCTCTCCTGTAAGTGTGTATGTATATATATATATATATATATATATATATATATATATATATATATATATATATATATACATACATATATACACATATTTTCTCTCCCTCATTCTCTATTGCTCTCTCTCTCTCTCTCTCTCTCTCTCTCTCTCTCTCTCTCTCTCTCTTGCTCATTGTGCATTACTGCTCCTTCCCTCTCAAGCAAATCAAGACTAGCATCTACAGTGACAAGTGCTCCTGTTCACCTTTTCTCTCTTATCTCCTCTCTCCCAGAGAGCTCCTTCTCTCTTTTCACCCTTCTAATCTCCACCTTCCCCTCTGTGTCCCTCTCCTCCCCTCTCCTCCTTCTCTGATTCTATATTCATCGTCTGACTTGTCCATGTACGCGATGGCTCTTTTATCTGCCCCCGAGAAAAAATGACGAAAGAAACAGTGAAAAAACAATAATACACAAATAAACAAATAAAATAACAATGATAAACAAATAAAGTATAACAGTATTCCTACACGTACTTGTAGTGTCTATCTTCCTTTCGGCTTTTTCCCTTTTACTCAAGAGTCGCCACAGCGAATCATCTGATTCACACGTTTTGATTTGGCAGAGGTTTTTTTTACGTCGGATGCCCTTCCTGTCACAACCCTTTTTAGCAAGGGACAGAAACACGCTGACGACTTTGCAGCTACTCTTTACGAAAGTCAGCAATGGTTCTTTTACATGCCTCTCACCATAGACAGTGAGAGACATGGCCTGCCTTTGATAACCCAGTTAGCTGCACTGGGGGGGAAGGTGACAACCTTGTGGAGAGTGGGACTCGAACCCCCAGCTTTTGGATCAGCGATCCAGCGCCCTATACCACTAGACCACCACTGCCCCTTGCAGTGTAATATATAATTTGTAGAACTTTCCCATTTGATTGTGTCTCATTTGCTTGGAGACAACGGACAATGTTTTGGTTGCAGTTCATTTTCCTCTTTCAAAGGGGAGAAGGTAGTAGCCCAGTTTCGAGGTTATGTTTTGGGCATGCTCCCTGATTTGCTAGCAATAACTACTCCGTGGTGACTATGTATTGTTTGTTGTAGTTACTGAAGTAAACTGAGGTCACTAACATTCTGGTTATACCCAGAGCACCTAAATATCTTCCAAATGAACATCAAACACTATGCTAAGGTTCTATTAGCCAAGTACAGTGGCAGCAGAGCAGAGCAGGACGAGGAAGCTGTTGAATATCACAAAAACTAAAGCCCATGTGCTTGAGAGAAAGTGAAGAGAAGCTGTAAGAAGTGATGAGCAACAACAATTATGCCCCATATTGGTTAACAAACTAATCCTTCCAGGAGTGCGTGCTCTTTGTGGTTTAAAGAGTTTTAGATCACTTAATGGAAAGTGGCCCTTGTAAAAATGAATTCATCCAATCAGCCTAACACATAAACACATCTCAATTATGCAAACAGCACAAGACAATGCTGCAGCTGGAGACAGAAAGCTTATTGAACAATTGTCACCTGAATAGAACTCCAGTGCAGATAATGAAGCAGGATTACATGGCAAAATAAAGGTCACATACTAAATACAGAGATAACGTAATCCATATTGATTTAACAAATGTGTTGAAATATAGTACTAATGTTGGCTAAACATGTAAAATATTGGTGCCAGCTCTTATTGTGTGAGAATGAATGTCTAGAGAATTCAAGTTAATAATCAAGACCGAAATGGTGTGTGGTTAGACCTAGAGGGAAATAGTCCGGAATAGAGTGGGCTGAAGGGCTGTTTCACTGGAACTGATTACATTCCTATTTCCCTGTAGCCACCTCAAGGCCCACACACCCCAGCCCCAGTTCTAAACTGTTCATGTCATCCCAAAATTATTGCCTTTTTTCTTTTCCTCACTGTTTATAACATGCCATGTGAATCTTAAAGGAACAAAAGCACTTTTTTTTTTTTTTTTTTTTTTTTTTTTTACAAATTTGATAATATAGTTTACTTCAACAAAAGTAAATTATTCCATTACATAAATTTGGATTCTACCGTCATGTTCAGTATGTTAAAATTAAAACAGAATTATCTTTCTTTTTTCATAAATTAAAAAAGAAAGGACGGGCAGTGGTGGCCTGGTGGTATGGGTGCTGGATTACTGATCTTAAGGTTGGGGGTACAAGCCCCACTCTCAACAGTTGCCACTGCTGCACCCCCCTCCCCCCCAGTGCACCTAGTTGGGTTATCGAAGGCCATGTTTCTCACTGTCTATGGTGTAAGGCTGTAAAAAAAAACATTGCTGATTTTCGACAAGAGTAGCTGCAAAGCTGTCAGCATGTTTCTGCCCTGTGATGGCCTGGTGAGCTGCCCAAGGTGTACTCTGCCCTCTCCCAGAGTCAACTCATATGGGCACCAACCTCCCTGCACCTCTAATTAGGATTAAACGGTTCAGAAAATGAATGAATGAATATTTATAGAAAGGATTATTTGACGGTGCTCAACAATGCAGACTGTCTGACATACAAGTGTCTTTAAATAGTTTTAGTAGAGGCACTGATACAGTATATAGAGTACAAACCTGTGATTTCTCTTGCAGCTGACATTAATATTATAGTATTATATGTAATACTGTGTTATATTATAGAGAATTATACTGTTATTGCAAATTAATTAATATCTTCAACATCAGAACTGACCATTAAAAAGTTGGGTTTTTTTTTTTTTAGAATTTATAATGGCAGTGGTGGTCTAGTGGTATAGGGCACTGGATCGCTGATCCAAAGGTTAGGGGTTCAAGTCCCACTCTCCACAAGGTTGTCACTGTCCCCCCAGTGCGGCGAACTGGGTTATCAAAGGCGGGCCATGTCTCTCATTGTCTATGGTGAGAGGCATGTAAAAGAACCATTGCTGACTTTTGTAAAGAGTAGCTGCGAAGCCGTCAGCGTGTTTCTGTCCCTTTCTAAAAGGGTTGTGACAGGAAGGGCATCCGACGTAAAAGGGAAAAAGCCGAAAGGAAGACATACATACTGTTATTGCAAATTAATTAATATCTTCAACATCAGAACTGACTGTTAAAAAGTTTTTTTTGTTGTTGTTGTTTTTTTTTTTTAGAATTTATAGATATTATTTTAATGCTACTTTTCTCCACTCATATATTTTAATGCTCATGTGCCTTCCTACCAATGTGCACATTGTTCCTCTTGACCAGGGTTCTTGAGTCAAGCAATGAAAAAAGTCATTAGTAATATTAGTAACCTCTCATTATGTGCTGCTCACTTCTAATGCCTGCTCTGCTTGTTGACATGAAGTAGAACACATGCAATTTCCTAAATCCTGTTCTGTTACCAAGAGTTTCAGGTGCAGGATTAGAACTGTATGCCAAAAAGACTTTCTGCCATCCCAGTGGTACATAGGTGTTTAATTGTGTGAGTCCCCTCCACTATTTGCAGGCAGATAGATTATGCCCCTGAATCACAACTGTGTTTTCACTTCTTAATAGGCCTTGGGAAATAACATAACACTGCACTGCATTATGGGATTGTGCTGTTATACTGCCTGCATTCACTACTTGGTCACATTGTCTGGTTTGTATAAACAGTGTTTCTTGGCTTGGTTGTAACCAGCAACACAGCATGAGGAAGACCTCCTAACTATGATACTGTATATGAATACATGAATATATGATTATTAATAAGTATTTAAAATAAACATTAGTGTGACATTTTCAAAAATCTGTCTAATTAAATATGTCAATCCAATGAACTTTCCTATGAGACACTAATTATATAGAGATGCTGCCTCTACTTAGACTTCTTTTTTATTTGATATACTATATGTTTTAGGAACACAATGGCAAAGAAGTCAGTAGTGTTGCCTCACAGTGAGAAAGTTCAGGGTTCAAATTGTTGCCTTTTGATGTGGCATTTGCATGCTCTTCCAGTGCTTGTGAATAAGTATAAAAGCTTCCAGTGAATAAATGTTTGTTTCTATGCTAAACCTGTCATAGACTGGCAAATTGTTCAGAGTGTACCTCATGTCATGCCTGAAGTCATCTGGAATTGGCTTCAGCATCTCCACGAGCCTGACGGAAAAGAGATATAGATGGATGTCTGGATGGATGGATGGGGTGTGGCTTCAATGAATTTTTAAAATACAAATGACTAAAATGTAATACAGAATTAACAAATGGATTATTACAGGTCTTACATTTTATTTATGGACTATAGTGACAGAACCATCTTTGTAATTTAGTTTATAATGTATTTTAGCTTGTATTATAAACCCATTGTTTTCTTGTAACCACAGCTTTTGTATATTTTGTCGAATGCCCACTAAAATAGCTAGCTAACACATGTTGCACACTAAACTTCACAGGACAGATTTTTGCCCCACATTGTTTTGACTGGGAGGTTGGCAGCATGCACCTATTATAGGTTAACACTGGGGTATAAATGCACATTTCTAACCTTAATATTACCTTCTTTTTTCTTCTGAATAAAGACAAGATGATTAATCAGAATAATTACCTGCATAACACTATGATATAGAAAATATCTGCTCACACCACAGGCACAATTGTCTTTCTCTCCCTCATTCAAACCATCAAACCACCTAACATATTCCCTGTTAATATCCTCTCCAGGACACACTCATGCTTCCTGCTAACTGTCTCTTGCCTTTTGTCTGAGGGGTAATGAAGCTCCCAGCATGCATCTGTCGGGTGTCTCTATGTTATTCCCTAGTGTGTGTGTGTGTGTGTGTGTGTGTGTGTGTGTGTGTGTGTGTGTGTGTGTGTGTGTGTGTGTGTGTAATGACCCAAAATCTCTCTCTCTCTCTCTCTCTCTCTCTCTCTCTCTCTCTCTCTCTCTCTCTCACACACACAGACACACACACACACACACACACACACACACACACACACACACACACACAGAGAGAGAGAGAGAGAGAGAGAGAGAGAGAGAGAGAGAGAGAGAGAGAGAGAGAGAGAGAGAGACGCTATCTTGTAGTTGTACCATTGTAAGGACTCTTATTGACACAATGAATTCTCTAGCCCCATTCCCTTAAATGCCCAACCCCAACCTTTGCCCTAACTCTAATCTAAACCTAATTTTAACCTCAACCCTACAAATCAAGCTCTTTGACGAAGTGAGGACTAGGTAAACTTGTTATCATCCCCCAAAACTGTCCTCACACTGTTGATTAAAAAACATACAGTGGTATGAAAAAGTATCTGAACCTTTTGGAATTTCTCACATTTCTGCATAAAATCACCATCAAATGTAATCTGATCTTTGTCAAAATTACACAGATGAAAAAACAGTGTCTACTTTAACTAAAACCACCCAAACATTTATATGTTTTCATATTTTAATGAGGATAGCATGCAAACAATGACAGAAGGGGGAGGAATAAGTAACTTAACCCTCTGCCTAAGGAGACTTAAAGAGCAATTGAAACCAATTTTTACCAAACAATTTAAGTCAGGTGTGTCCAATCACTGATGAGTGGCTTAAAGCTGCCCTGCCCACTATGAAACACACACCTGGTAAGAATTGTCTTGATGAGAAGCATTGTCTGATGTGCACCATGGCTCGCTCAAAAGAGCTGTCTGAAGACCTGCGATCAAGAATTGTTGATTTGTATAAAGCTGGGAAAGGATACAAAACCATCTCTAAAAGTCTTGATGTTCATCAATCGACAGTCAGAGAAGTTGTCTACAAATGGAGAGAGTTTGGCACTGTTGCTTCTCTCCCAAGGAGTGGCCGTCCACCAAAGATGACGCCAAGAGTTCAGCGCAGAATACTCAGAGAGGTTAAAAAACCCTAGAGTGTCTGCTAAAGACTTACAGAAATCACTGGTACAGTCCAATATCTCTGTGCACACATCAACTATATTTAAAACCATGGCCAAGAATGGTGTTCAAGGACTCCAAGGAGGAAGCCACTGCTGTCTCAAAAAAACATTGTTGCTCGTTTAATGTTCGCAAAAAGGCACTTGGACACTCCACAGAAGTTTTGGCAAAATATTTTGTGGACTGATGAAACCAAAGTTGAATTGTTTGGTTGAATTGATGTTTCACACAACATCATGTGTGGAGAAAAAAAATGGAACAGCTCACCAACATCAACACCTCATCCCCACCGTGAAGCATGGTGGAGGGTGCATCGTGGTTTGGGGCTGTTTTGCTGCCTCAGGGCCTGGACAACTTGCAATGATTAATGGAAAAATGAATTCAAAAGTTTATCAGGATGTTTTGCAGGAAAACCTGAGGCCGTTTGTCAGATAGTTGAAGCTAAAAAAAAGGATGTATGTTGCAACAAGACAATGATCCAAAACACAGAAGTAAATCAACTTCAGAATGGTTTCAAAGAACAAAATACACGTTATGGAGTGGCCAAGTCAATGTCCAGACTTGAACCCCATTGAGATGCTGTGGCATGACCTCAAGACAGTGATTCATCCCAGACATCCCAGGAATCTACAGCAGTTTTGTAAAGAAGAATGGGCGAAGATTAGTCCTGATCGATGTGCCAGACTGATCTGCAGCTACAGGAAGCGTTTGGTTGAAGTTATTGCTGCCGGGGGGGGGGGGCACAAAACATTAAATGTGATGGTTCAGTTACTTATTCCTCCCCCTTCTGTCATTGTTTGCATGATATCCTCATTAAAATATGAAAACCTATAAATGTTTGGGAGGTTTTAGTTAAAGCAGACACTGTTTTTTCATCTGTGTGATTTTGACAAAGATCAGATCACATTTGATGGTGATTTTATGCAGAAATGTGAGAAATTCCAAAAAGTTCAGATACTTTTTCATACCACTGTATCCTGGTCCTCACTGTACAGCAAGAACAAGTACACACAAACATACCCAGAGTGATAGGCCCTTAGAAACGTGAGAGATGAGGGAAGGGTAATTGTGATTATGGCCTTTTAATTAACATGCAGGAGGACCTGCAGACACCTGCCTCTGCTCAGCACAGCAGGTCTGCAGACCTGAAGGTGGGGCCATATGGGGAGCTAATTCAGTCATCAGGAGATCTAAAAGGCTTGCTATAACAAGACAACAATTCTAAAAATTATCACATCGCACTTGGAATTAGTATACACCTCATATGGACTATGACAAAGAGGGTATGTCTTACTATTATAAAGTGGTCAATGGGTTTGGGTTTTTTTTGCTATTTGATGGTTTACTAAAGAAAGCTCTGTGGTTAATGGAATATGATTTCTCTGAATTATTTAAGTTTAAACAGAAATACTGTACATGTTTTGCCTCATTGCAGTTTAAAAGTCAATAAAGCCCAAGAGTAGAATACATATATGTCTCAGCTGACTCGGGCGAGGGTGCCTGGACAGCTCACTATTCTATCAGAGGGATATGTATATATATATATATATATATATATATATATATATATATATATATATCTTCTTCTTCTTCTTCTTCTTCTTCTTCTTCTTCTTCTTTTCATTTCGGCTTTTCCCTTCAGGGGTCACCATAGCAAACCATCCGCCTCCATCTCACCCTATTCTCTGCATCTTCTACTCTTACTCCAACTACCTTCATGTCCTCCTTCACCACATCCATAAATCTTCTCTTTGGTCTTCCTCTTGGCCTTCTGCCTGGTAGTTCCAACCTCAGCATCCTACTACCGATATACTCACTATCCCTCCTCTGTACATGTCCAAACTATCTCAATCTACACACACACATATACACACACATATGTATATATATATATATATATATTTTTTTTTTTTTTTTTTTTTGTGGGTGCGGGTGTGTATATGTTTTTCTTAGAATGTGGGTTAAGAATCTATAAGCCAGTCCACTCTTACAATACAACAGTGCTGCCTATCTCTAAACATTGTAATCGATCTTTTTTGTTGTTGGGCTGATCTTCAGTATCGTTTATCAAATTACAAATCTATCTATCTATCTATCTATCTATCTATCTATCTATCTATCTATCTATCTATCTATCTATCTATCTGCAGCTGAACACTTGAAGCCCCCAATGTATTGTGGCATTAATAAAGGGCCAGGAGGCTGAAAGGGAGTGGCACGTGCCTCACAAAGGAAAGACGACTGCTACTGCAGTCTTCAGCCCTCATTAACTTTTGTCTCATTGTAACAGTCATGTCCTCTTATTATCTCGTCTCACATTCCTCTCTCTCTCTCTCTCTCTCTCTCTCTCTCTCTCTCTCTCTCTCTCTCTCTCTCTCTCTCTTTCCCCCTGACATGCTTTTCTTGCTCTTTTTCTTTCTTACTCCCAGGCTACTTGTGTTTTCTTCCCCACTCCCTGGCAGAGACTGAGTGCTGCATCATAACGAAGTCAGCTAAGAAAATCATAAAAAAACAACAAAGCAATAAACAAACAAACAAAAAAAACAGCTTACCTCCAAGCTCTCAGACCCTATAATATTTATGTCGGGAAACTGTAAACCTGTATTCGTGAAAACTAAAAGATTTTGTATATAGAGAAGGTGATTGGAGGAAGTATGTGTAAGTGTATCGTAAGTGTATGGGTGAAATGTGGGAATATTGGTTTGCACTTTACTTTAGTGTATGTGCATGTGTCAATAAATATGTAAGTTTATGTTTTGGTAGTTTCCAATAAAAATCTATCAGGGCAATTTGTGCTAATTATTGCAACACAAAATAATTTCACAAAGTCCACTAGATGCACACAATAAAGAAAGCAATATGAGCTCGTATGTGTCTGCATGTGTTTGCATAGTTACTGTACTCTTGGCTTGTTTATGTAGCTCAGTCACCACTAATGAGTGATCAGCTTTCCCAGCATGAGAGTCATGTGGGTAATTCAGTGGCGCGCCATGTTCCCAAACGCAGCAGAGGAACTTCATTAATGAGGAGACCTGTATAATCAAACAATTAGAGTGCCATCTGAGACCAATGCATTCTACTCATCAATGAAAACTTATTCCTGACCAGCATGTAGCTTCCTCATCCTCACTACTCATTTGTTACTATGCTTGGCAACCTCCTCATAGGCATCAGTAAGCCTCACATAACCCAAAAGAACCCACAAAATAGCATGCACAAAGGTTTCTGTGGAGAGTAATTTATACAAATATTATAAGAGGCTGCTTCTGATTTTCCTCAGCAGCCTAACCTCCCCATTTTAATTTATAATATTATTTTAAAACTGCATAAAATCCATGCGTCTTAAAGAAAGCTCCAACATAATGGTTTCTTGACTATTTTCTTTACACACCAGGAATGGAGGATGATGATTGGTGATTGCAGAATGTCACATTAATTATCTGCACCATAATATTAAGCCCATTTCAAAACAATTTATAATTAGAACTCCACAATCAAATGGGTAAAAAGAGGCCTATTTGCGCAGTTGTGAATCATTTATCATCAAGTGCAGTCCACTGCTTTTTGTCCTATCACACTTACCAGAATATAAACAATAGCTGAATAATGACAGAAGCTGGAAGAAGAAATTTGACTACATAGTCTACTATAGTAATTTAGTATTAGCAATGAAACATCCTCAAATCTATTGAATAATACATGGTATTGGGAGGGTTTGATGTTTCTGTAATCATAATGGATTACATTTTGCAAAGTATACAAGCTGCCTCATTATTTTCAGAATATAGATGATCTCTGGATGTCACCACAACACATATTACCTCATCCAGAATAGGGATCTGGTTATATGAAGAATTTTCTGGCTTATGAATAATTCAAGACTCTCAGCTGTCTAAGCATATTAGGAATGGTCCTGAATAGCTGATGAGATTTACATGGTGCAAATAAAGCCCAGGGTTACTAAAGGGGGCATATTAGACCTAATCTAACTAGAGTGCATGTGAAAATATATTATTAAATATCTGCACATTGAAAATAAATATCCAAGATTATTGGACTGGTGACTGTGCGCATGAGTAGGTGTGAGGATGTCATGTCGGCAGAGAAGAATATTAGGCACTTCTGCAATGTGCTGCTGTATATTTTTGGTTATCTTTTTGCTGATGCTTTTAATAGCCTCCTTTTTGATCCAATTTATATGGTTTTATATTTGTGGTTTGAAAAGACAGATTCACATACAAGATGAAGAAATTCCAAGGGTATGCATATATATACACACATATATATAAATAATTTTATTTTATAAATAACTTTAACTCAATTTGTAAATGTATTTAGCACATGTACTTGCAGATGTAGTTTGAAATATATTTGAGAATGTTTTTGGTTGAACTATAATATTTGATTGCAGTTCACCCCTGTATAGACCGCCATTTTTTAAAGTTTATAATTCTACCCATGGGTGTACCTGATTCCCCCAAAGTGCTTAGTAATATAATAAATAAAATTATAGTCCCTGGGACTCGAGTTCCAGTCAACCAAGATGCCCCCCCCCCCACGATCAGACCAGTCTACGCCCTTGTATCAGATCAACTTTGAAAACTGACCAATTTCTTACTAATACACTGCGGTCCTCACAAAGTGCCACTGCAGTAAGATAATAAATACTATTCATTTCATATGCCAGTCGTAAATATGTTTGTATGCTTTATGTTAGGACTGATAGGGGTGTGTGTGTGTGTGTGTGTGTGTGTGTGTGTGTGTGTGTGTGTGTGTGTGTGTGTGTGTGTGTAGATGGATAGATAGATAGATAGATAGATAGATAGATAGATAGATAGATAGATAGATAGATAGATAGATAGATAGATAGATAGATAGATAGATTCATCTATTTCAGTTGTCATTCAAAATTTGTGTTCAGATTATTTGAACAAAACCAGCTACTTGAAATGTTGGTAAGCGTTGGCAGATTTAAATCTTTTTGAACAAATGTTCAATTTATTTGATTCATAAATTGATTGCACCACATTTTGCTTTAAATTTTTTTACAAACAGATGCAGACAATTTAAAACATAGCGCCCATACAAAAATAATATGGAAAAATATCTAAAAACATTTCCATCAGAGTGTGCACTATTATAAGGGACAAAGGATGTCATGTTAACGACTGAGTTCCTGTTACATTTTATGTTGCATATTTAAATACTTTACTTCAGCTAGAAAACACAACTAAATTGTGAACCATAATAAACATTTCAAATTTGTATCCCTTTTATATATGCTATGTGGTTTACTAAATTTGTTAAGCACATATATATGGAACAGAGGATACCATTTATTCTGACCACACCAGAAATTGTGTGTCAGCACCAAGGCTGTCAGATGAATCAGCATAAATTAGCACCGACGACACCTTTCTAATAAACTGCAGCTACACAGCTGAACCATGTGGTGGGGGATGCCACAGTCAAATCCACAAGGAGATCCAGCCAGGCTCCCCTGGTAATTAGCAAATTGCACAGCACTTTGGTCAATTATTCATCTCTCTCTCTCTCTCTCTCTCTCTCTCTCTCTCTCTCTCGCTCTCTCTCACACACACACACACACAAACACACACACACACACACACACACGCACACACACGCACACACACACACACACACACACACACACACACACACATACACACACACAAGCACACACACACACACACACACACACACACACACACACACAGCACACACACACACACACACATACACACACACAGAATTTTTGCATGCATAGTATTCTACAGTAAATACCATTACCATCAATGCAGCTGTATTGCTCCAAACGTAAAATACTCTTTAGCGATCATTCATGTTTACCCTAATTTTACTTTTTGTAGTGGACTGCACTATTGCAAAGACACACACACACACACACACACACACACACACACACACACACACACACACACACATCCTGGCACTACTGTCACCCAGGATAGAGAGTTACTCTGCTCGGCTTAGACAGACACAGGACAGCTCTTGTGTTTCTGTCCAGCCACAACATCCAACATCTCAGTCAGACGAAGTCTCATTCATGTTAAACTAAACTAACTTCAGATCTGCTGTGCTTATATGAACACGTGATTTTATGACGTTGTCTTGATGTGAAGGGAATAATAGCCAAATGTTGACTTTAAAATATAAAATAAAAATATATGGTCAATATTAAAATACAGAATATTCGACTTTATTTTTTAGTACAACTAAGCTGAGCCCTATTCAGTATTTGCAAGCAACTGGCATCTTTAAGAGATGAAGGAATGCCTGTTACTGATGTTTCTGATGGAATGCTGATGCAATTCACAGGAGGAAAAAAAAAAAAAATTAAGCTTTTGTTTTTGATATTTAACAAAAATCTCTCTGTCTTTCTCAGTATTGTAGACAATGAACATGGTTATGTCTGGTCTCAGAGCTCACCATTTGCTTTAGCTACAGTATGAGGCCATTAAGCTGCACAGTGAGAGCTTGTAGGAATTAGTCTCATTTCTCATTATAGCTGCCACCAGCTCCAGGCACCTTTCATTTCCTCTACCCAAGCACGCTACGGATGAGAGAAGGATAGAAAGAGAGAGAGAGCGAGAGAGAGAGAGAGAGAGAGAGAGAGAGAGAGAGAGAGAGAGAGAGAGAGAGAGAGAGAGAGAGAGAGAGAGAGAGAGACTGGGTAAAGACTGAGTAAGATTAATTGTGAAAAATGGAAACAAGGAAAGATAGCAATTCATGGAGATGGACAGATCCAGAGAGAGCAAGAGTGGGTAAAGTGGGTTAGTCTAAGTAGTGGAGATTGTAACAGTCCTCCTGCTTTTGAGATATGGTCCACAAATATCACACGCTTGCCATAGAAACTGTCACCATGCCACAGCGCCAAGCCACTCACAGCTATTTTGTGTGAAAGAGAACAGAACAGCTGGCACCTCAGCAACCTCTTTACCTGCACAAATAAAGAGAGGATTACACCCCAAGCCATGCAGCCGTCTGTCTGTTTACTCTGCTGGCACCAGAAGAATTGCAGGGCGAACACTGTAATAGTCAATAAGCAAGCACTAGGATGCATATATTTGTTTCAAGAACAAACATTTTTGAATCAAAAAACCTACTTTGTTTATAAACTAGTCCAGCATTGTCTTTGGACCTGTGGGACTTTGAATCAGGAGCGATTGAGGGCTCCTTAGTTGTGAAGTTTGAGCAACATTACAATGCTGCTGTTATGTCTGAATGTTTGTAAATGGAAAAAAAAACATAATTTCCTCATACAGAAGCACGAACAAGTGTTGGGTGCCTTTAGCTATGTTTCCTTATTCCGAAATCATAACAAACAATTCATTCAGAGTGGTAGTCAGATAAATTAACCGCTCGGTATGGAGCCATCAGTCATACTGCCTGTGATTCAAAAATGGATGTAAAAGGAATTAAACTTCAGAAAGGGACCACATTAAGTAAGTTAATGCACATTGGCCTCTACAACAATCAGCCATAACATGAACACAATCTTACTCATCTGCAGCTAGGCAGCCCCATATGCAGCCACCTACAATGTATTGTGTTCTGAGATCATAGCCAGCATGAACAGATTCAGCAGTTTCTGCCACAGTAGCTCCGACTAGGCATAGCCTTCAATCCGCACACACATCAGTGAACACTGGGTACCACTGAAAAGTATTTACGACTGTATGCCAGGAACACCCCAAAAGACCTGCCGTTTTAATACAAATAAACTCATTAGTTTAGCCGTCCCAACCTGGTGCTTATCAAAATTACTCAAATCCTTATACCTCGCTAATTTTTCCTGCTTCCTACACAACTTTGTGAATTATTTACTTCGGACTAATACTTCCCTTCTTGGCAGTTGCCATTGTAATAAGATAAGTAATGTTATTTACTTCAACTGTCAGCGGTCATAATATTTTTAATGTTATGGCTGATAAGTCAAAACAAAAATTGCAACAAAAAATTATCACCTGCTACGTGGATGAAGTCATGCATCCTTTATTTTTTAAATTGTTCATGGCTTGAGATATACACAATGACATAAATCACTTTCTAGAACCTTTTCTTCAAGAAAAAATGTATATGGGCAGATTTTACATAATTATTATTTTTCTAGGCCCTGCAATGGACTGGCGACCTGTCTGGATGTCAAAGCCATTTCAGATGGGCTCCAGTCTCCCCATGACCATGACAAGAAAAGTGGTGCAGATAAATAATAAATGATTCAAATAATAAATCAAAAAATTATCAAGGTTTTGTAAATATTTTGCATTAGTTTGTACTTTACAGAAACTTACCTTGCTGTATTGGGGATAATAGGTATTTTCCTGAGTGGATAATGCTTGAATTAAAATGACGGACACACATCAATTGTTTTTCATGGTGACTTATCAGCATCATCATTGTAATGCTTAAAAATAAACAAGAAAAAAACAGAAAAATCAGTTTGCTTCTCTTGTGTTGCTGCATAGAATATACTAAAACTTTACATAAGTGATTTTCCTAACATGGGGAGCACACAGGCCAATGGAGTCCGTGGTAAACCGACAGTGGGATGTTATTGCTTTTGCTGTTGACCATATCATGGCAACACACAAAAAAGTTATACACACAGAAACTGACCATCTGGTCATTAATCCCTGAGTGACTGAAAAAGCAGCTCAACAAAATCATATTTACATGGCAATACTCAGTGGAAATGAACCAGTCTGATCTGCATATTAAAAGGTGACAGGTTATGGTTTTACATTCATTAATTACACATATTAATCATCATTGGTGCATAGCAGTCATGGGAAAAACATTCCAATTCCATGAATAAACATCAAAAAATAATATGAATACATTTCACACATGTAGACAATAGCATGTATTTTATAACAAAAACAGAGAGGGGGATAGATAGATAGATAGATAGATAGATAGATAGATAGATAGATAGATAGATAGATAGATAGATAGATAGATAGATAGATAGATGCAGGTTGATTATAACATTAACAGGGAAATTATTTAATATTTAAAGTATTGGCATAATGTTTGTAAAGAAAAAAAGGTGAATTAAGAAAGCTCTTTTTCCTAACTCAATATTCACCATACATGAACAGGGGAGCTCATGTATCATCCCAGGCTATAAAATGGCATTTGCTTGACAGCAATCCCCACAGGCAATCTCTGCATTCACCAGGAATATAATTCCTGATCTAATTTCAGAATTGCATATCAGCAATAATTTCTTCTTTCCCACAGCAGCTGTTCTTAGATTAAAACATTTGTTATTATATATAGTTTCATACTAAGCTTTTTTAATTACACTGAAAACAAAAAAAGATATATTCTTCACAAAAAGGACTTTCCACACTTATATTTACGTTGAATCGATCTTATAGGCACCATGCCAAAAGACCTGTAGCTTTAGTTCTGCCACATTGCTCTGGCATTTACCGTGACATATTGCCTGTGTGATCTTGGCACCTTGGGGTTGTGTTTGTCCTCCATGCCTGGCATCCCATCCCAGCTGCAACGGATCCAGAACCCTTGCTCTCCTGTCTAATGACTTGTTCTCATGGGGATGGATGGATGAATCGAGAGGGGGTGTAGGAGAGGCATTTAGATGTGGGAGAAAAGCCTGGCATGGGATGTAAAGCTCATTTCTGTAATTCATCCCCTGGAGCTGGCATAACTCATTCGTACATGTTCCTTTCCTTTGCTCTCCATGTATCCTCTTTTCATTTTTTTTGTGTGTGTATATATATATATATATATATATATATATATATATATATATATATATATATATATATATATATATATATATATACTGTGTATTTTTTTTTAGCATTTACACGTTTTTTTTCTTAGCACAACCCCATGTATATGTATGAAGAGTGAAAGATTTCCTTTCGGCTTTTTCCCTTTATCAGGGAGAGTGTGCAGACATAAACTGATAGAGGATATTTTACATACACGCCCTTTACACCTTCAAATTATCTGATCATATAAAATTATCAAACATTACCCATTGATAAATACATTTGGATAAAGATACAAAAATGTTGGCCAATATATAATAAAATTTTTATTCAGAATTTCAGAATTATTATTTTTTACATACTTGAAAAAATTTAAATAAATCTCTGGATAAATATGTTCTCTCGATCACATCTACGATACACTCTCAAAAACACTCTTTTTTACATTTGGAATACATTCATGTGCAACGTTTTTTTTTAACAAATGAAGTATTTCACTGCTGACACATTCAAACACATTTCCTCATTTAAAGTGTGAAAATGTGTGTTCAGGGTGCCCTTGGTATCTGGTATTTCTGAGGGCTCCAGATTAACTATGACCCTGATCGGGATAAGTTAGCTGCTGAAGTTGAATTACTGAATCAGTACAATCTGTTTTATGAACTGCACTGATGATATTCTGATGATATTGCTGACCAAAGCTGCTGTTTCAATTTCACAGTAGATTTGCATGAGATCAACAGCAGGGTTTTGGTGTACACTGATCCAAGAGAATCCCAGACTTAAGCAAACTATGTTTAATAACATCTCGCTCATAGTTTTTGTATTTCATTGGATACTGTACCTTAATTTGTTTTGTTTGCATTTTATAGTCTTCTGATAATTAATGGTAACTGGACTATTATTTGTTACAAATTTCGTGCCATATTATTTAGATTTTGTTAGTTCTACATATTTTCAATAAAACATCTGATTGCTTCTCTTCATCATTTCTCAGATTATGATATCTGCTTGCACCAAAGCTCTTGCTTTTGTTTATGAAAGTGCCTATAGCAGACATTGTGCACTAATAGTTGCTTTAAATAGCACCAATTAGCCAGAAGCCTGAGGTGTTCAATCACCCAGAGGCTATTAGCCCATAATCAGGTGGTGTCCAATACCCTGCATATTTTGTCCAACATCCACCCTCGCAATTTCTCTGTAGGGGGTATGAGTGATTAGAAAGTGAAAATATATTCCTCTCTTTAAAGTGCATAGCTGACAAGGTAAAGGCAGGATTGTGCATGACTGACTTGTGTAATTATATGTTAATAAGCGTAAATTGTACTAAAAAAAATCCAGAATTTTTGCATGTAAATGTGAAAGATTATGTTGCTATACTCTAAAAGTCTCTCTTTTTTCCATCCTGTTTGTGTCTTTGTGCATGTACACTATATATGAATAATAATCTTGTGATTCCTGGAAGTGAATAATTGAGTGAATGTATATAACTTACATCAAAAACAAGCACATTCTAAATACTTAATGCAATCCACAGTGGAATTGTTCTGTCAGGCAACTAAAAATATATCATAAGCATATTCGTATTTCAATAAGGTCTCCGGATCAACCTTTCTGTTGTATTTGCAGTACACACACAAACACACATTCACACACCTGTTCAAACAATCATCGACTTTACAACAGCAAACCTGGCCTGTTGGTAAAAATAACGTTTGCTGAAAACATTTCCAAGCTGTTGATCGTGCTTTGACTTCTGGTCTGTGGCAATTGACCAGTGAGTCTCTGAAACCTATTCTTATCTTACAGGATGTGATCATTTCCCACGATCCGTCTCTTCAGTATACACAACCAGACGGAACGCCACCCGAGAGAGCAAGGCAGAGGCAGTCAGGTGTACCAGCCTCAAACAGAGACAGACCCATAAAGGCTTCAATGCATACACAAGCTGATTTTTCATTAAATAATACACCATTTGACACTTCCTTATCTTTGCATTGTCAGTCTTTTAAAAACATACATTTAATGCTGACAGCAATTATGGGAGACTGTTCTGGTTTCTGGTTAAGAGCTACAGAACAGTGAATTGTGCATTTTATATATATATATATATATATATATATATATATATATATATATATATATATATATATATATATATATATATATATATATATATATATATATATATATATATATATATATATATATATATTTATATATATATATATATACACTGGGTGAATAACTTAAGCAAATATTACAATACTTTTTGAATATTATTTATTTATCTAACAGATAACTAAGTGTCTAGTATATTGAGGAACTCTCCAGTAGTCTGCTTTGGGGCTAACCAGAGAACATAAACATTGAACAGGTCCAGTGCTTAAAAATCAATGATTTCTTCAGTTACTATATTACATCATTTTTAAAAGGCAACAATATCAAACTATATGTTTTTAACTGACAAGGAAACCTTCAACAAACGCAATAAATTTTATTCTGGTCATGTTTAAAAACTTGAAAGTATTCATGTGAATACTGTGGACAAGTGAAAAACTCAAACTCACAATGTTTGATTATTATGGCGATTTAATTATAACAGTGTTCATGCTTTTTGTGGGTTTTTTTTTTTTTGTAAATATTGAATTTATTTACCTTTTAATAATGTATTCTTGTTGCAAAAGGGGCACAAAGTACAAGTCTGCCTTTCTTAACATTCAGCTCCTGAACAGATTGTTCCATTAGAGGGCACAAGTGAGAGTGAGAGAGAAAAAACCTGCAGACCCAGTAGCTCACAAAATGCAATTCAACTGAATTAAGTACAGCGCTGTACATTTATAATACACTTTTATCAAGAGGCTAATACAAAGCGAGGTAATGCTAAGTGTTCATATGGTGCCTATCCAGTGGTTATTTTACTAAGTGCCTTGAGCTAATATGATGAAAGTAAAAAGCCGAATGTTATTGTTATTATACATTATTCCTGTACATGCATAATTGATATGCATGCTATTATGCAGCATGTTCATTTATTTAAAAGAAAGGATATGTAAATCAATACTCCCATTTGCATAATATTTGATTTATATAATGAATTCACTTTTTCTTGAACAAAATTGAACTCTGCAGTTCAAATTTGGCTGTATTACTTCACAAACACATGGAATAAGACAGTGAAGTTAGTATTACAACCTCGCTCATGTTTTTTTCTCTCATGTGGGTGAGGATGTCCAACAGAAATATCATGAACACCACCACGTTTCGTCTGTCTCTAATGGATTCTGTTGCACGCCTATCACGTCAACAGATTCACACCAACCTAACCACACTGACCAATGTGGACAAATTCACACAAATGCAACATGAAAAATTTAATGAAATTTCATCCAAGGTTATAAAAAAAGAAAAGAAAAAAAAAAACCCTGAATCTTAACTGCTGATGGTGCAAACTTAGCACTATAACAAGTGTAATGTGACTCTGCTATGGGGGGGAGAATTGTGTCATTAAACTGTTTGTATATTTTGTGTACAAAAACAAATAAAGGTTGATCTTTATAAAATAAAATCCTAGAAAGTACCAAAAAAAATCCTATATTTATTCATTTAATTCAAGATTTCCGGCCTGGTTTAGAAATTGTACTATAAAGATTTACATACATTTAGAAAATTTTTATGTTAAAAAACATGCAGAATATGAAGCTTTTTTTCTAGCTGTGCATAAACATGACAGAGGAAAGCATATTAGCTTTAAGAGGTGAGATCTTTATTATCAGAACAATCATGTATTTCTTCACTACACTTATGCAAAACACAATATTTACAAAACAAAACCTTTCAATAAAAATATCTTAATTACAATAGCATGTAGATATTTCCTTACACATACAATTATAGAACATCCTATTTTTATATACAGGATTATTTGTCATGTACTTTCTTCTTATTATTTTTACAATATTGAACAATTCAATTGCAGAGAAATCCCTGTTTACAACAAATCATCTATTTTAACACTAGATGTCAACATTTTAACTTTCAAGGTTATCTTTAATGAACTGTTAAACCTTACAGTGTGAAGTTTCTTTGTAAAATTCAGACAAGCTTTGTCCTGGTGTGGTCAAATGCCAAAATTTACCACGAAGGAAATGTCATAGAGAGAGAGCGAGCGAGACAGAGAGAGAGAGAGAGAGAGAGAGAGAGAGAGAGAGAGAGAGAGAGAGAGAGAGAGGCTCTTTATTTTTATCCAAATTCAGCATTTCCTTCATTGATAGAAATTAGAGTGAATGGAGG
>CM045728.1:39697349-39714849 GCA_024760905.1 Plotosus lineatus
TCAGGCCTACCCTCCTGGGTAAGAAGTTGACATCAATGCAGGTGGATGCTACTCTTGTGTTATGGATTGTTCACGACCGGACCAAAAGACCACAGTATGAGCACCTGTTGCACTGCCTGTCGGACAAGGTGGTCAGCAACACTGGGTACCACAAGGGATTGTCCTCTCCCCTTTCCTCTTCACGCTCTACACAACGGACTTCAACTACTGCACAGAGACATAACATCTTCAGAAGTTTTGTGATGACTCTGCTGTAGTCGGATGTAAAAGTGGAGGTGATGAGATGGAGTATCAGGCTGTGGTGGATTCCTTTGTCATGGTGTGATCAGATTAATCTGCAGCTAATGTGACAAAGACCAAGGAAGTGATTGTGAAATTTAGTCGATCCAAAGTACCAGTGACCCGTTTCCATTCAGAGCAACAATGTGGAAATTCTGGAGGATTGCAGATACATTGGAGTTCATACTGACAATAAACTGGACTGGGTTAAGAACATGACCCACTTTACAAAAAGGGCCTATCTCTATTTTTTTGAGGAGGTTAAGGTCATTTAACATCAGTCAGACACTACGCAGGATGTTTTACGGGTCTTTTTTGTGACCACTCTATGCTGTTGCATGCTGGGGCAGTAGGCTCAGGGTTTCAGACAAGAAAAAGAACAGACTGAAAAAACTGATGCGCAAGGCCGGTAACATTGTGGAGATGGAACTGGACTCTGACTGGAGTATGAAAGAGGTTGTCCAAAATGCAGTCATACCTCACCTTATGAAATTAATCTGTTCCAGAAGTGGTTTCGTAACCTGATTTTTTTCTTAAGTTGAGTACCATTTTACATGTAAAAGGCCTTATTCGTTCCAATGTCCACAACACTACCCCCTAAACCCTTTAAAAATTACAAAAGTATAACTTTTAAGGCCTCGTTCTGCTTCAATATCGTACCGATGGTAGACAGGTTTCGGCCATATCCCTTTACGATATCACCCAACCGCATGCCACGAGCCTGCTTCTTCTTTTCACCCGCACCGGGAATCACTTTGACCGGAGTCACGTGTGTGTGTGTGTGTGTGCGTGCGTGTATGTGTGCGTGTGTGTGCCCACTTGAGTGTGTGTGCACGCGCACGCGTGTGCGTATGTGCGTGTGCGCGCGCGCGTGTGTGTGTGCCTGCTTGAGTGTCTGAGCACGCGCACGCGTGCGTGTGTGTGTGTGTGTTTGTGTGTGTGTGTGTGTTTGTGTGTGTGTGTGTGTGTGTGTGTGTGTGTGTGTGTGTGTTCACGCATGTGTGTGTGCACGTGTGTGATGAGCATGTCTTCTTAGCAGAGTTATAATCATACAAATGTTTATGCAAGGTTAAAAGCCTAAGCCTAAAAATGAAGTTGCAATGAGCACACTCGAAAAACTCACAAAACAACAGTAACTCTGTCCTTTACGGGTGTTAGAACTTTGTGACGAACAATGGGTCGAAGGCACACAAAAAGCATCATTGGTATTATGGAGATGCAGCTCCATAATAGCCAATGGGAGGGAGCTGCATCTCCATGACGAACAATGGGTCGAAGGGACACGAAAAGCATCATGGGTATTATGGAGATACTGCTCCATAATAGCCAGTGGGAGGGAGCTGCATCTCCATGACGAACAATGGGTCAAAGACACATGAAAAGCAGCATTGGTATTATTGAGATGCAGTTCCATAATAGCCAATGGGAGGCCAGCAAGGTGGGGTGTTGGGAGATAGCCAATGGGAGAGCAACTCACGCATTGTTTGAATTTTTGAGATGGCGCGTTTCGTAATGTGAATTTTTTTCATATCCAGAGACGCAAATTTTAGGGAAATGCGTTTAACTTGGATTTTTCATTTGTTGGGTCCTTCGTAAGGTATCACTGTAAAAACAATATTGTACAATACCTCCCATCCACTTCACAACCTGCTGATCAGTAACAGGAGGATTTAAAGTGAGAGACTGGTACTACCGAAATGCCCTACTGAACAACACAGGAAATCATTCCTACTTGTGGCCATTAAACTCTGCAACACCTCCGTATTGCAACAAAGTCCACTGTTATACTACATTCTACTGTTTATCATATTGATAATACTGTACATATCACTCACTGACACTATTCATTCTGTATCTCTTATATAGATATTAGTATCTTCTAATTTCAGACTTGCATATACTGTATATTATATTTATATGTAGACTCCATATATAGATTTTCTTTGTGGAGACGTTATCTGTATCTCACTCTTACTTGTATGGCACAATGCATACAGTTTCCTCCAGGATCAATAAAGTATTCTGATTCAGATTACATGTTATGTTCAGACTGCATAATACATAATGTTCTGTATGTAGATGAAGTGAAGCAGGGGCTAAAGGATTTCTGAATAATAGATATGAGCATTCACAAGCAATCTTGAAAAAGGTGCTGAATATTTACACACTAACATGAACAGTAAGAGGAAACATGCAACAATCTCCCATTAATAGTCTTTGTTATCTCAGTATAATTGCTGAATTGGATGACCTTCATCTGCTTTGTTTACTGCAGCTATATAATCTGTTCAAACATTTGGGAACACCACATCATCACACCTACATATATATATATGTGCTTGTTGAATATATTTTTCAATTATATTTTTGAAGACATACCCCAAAAACTGTTTAAGAACAAAACACTGGAGTTCTGTGTGTGTTAAACTGAATTTAAGTATAGATTTAACTGCATTATACAATTCTTTTGTTTTTTCAATGGTCAAATTATGATACACTTGATTATTATATGTTAATTTGTGGGTTTACAGGAAAAATGGTATTATTTACATGATGCAAAAATGTGTGTCCTTTGGTATTCCTGCATTCCTATAGACTCATTTTCAAAACCGAAGCATCTCATCAACCTTTTCAGTTCCCTCTCATAGAGTCGCTGCTGCATTCCACTCTATTCTTCCTCTCATGGAGCGTAGCAGGGAACGGGATCAGAGATGGGAAGAGGCCGTATGCAGCGCTCCGGGGCCGCTCACTAGAAAGACGCAGAGCAGATGGCGAGCTTTTGTCAGAGCCTCGTCCTTTCAGAATGCAGGAAAGTTCTCTCTCTCTCTCTCTTGCTCTCTTGCTCTCTTTTCTTACTCTCCCACTTGTGTTCTTTCTTCCACTCATGCACTCCTTTTTTCTTTTTTCACTCTCAGGCCAGTGCAGAGGTAAACACTGGGCAGATGGTGGGATCACAGAAAGCTAATTCTTTAAGAAAAGAAGTTGTCTGCTTGAGGGACCAGTATACATTAGTGAAAAAATGAACCAGGTCGCTGCTGTACCTCTGTGAATAGCCCACTTAAGTTAGAACATGCTTCAGCTAAAGACTGCAATAAACCATAAATAGAAAAGTGGCAGCCCAATTGATACCTCTTAATATTTTTGCCAATGTCTACTTTCTTGTGTATACTAAGCTGATTCAGAATCCCTAAAGTTATTTTTGAGTGGCTTCAGGTTTGTCAGCATAGCAGTGTAATAAGGAACAGGGTTCAGCTTCCCACTCAGTAATAACGACTGGATAGTTTTTAATGAAAGTGAAATTTTGCTGAAAACGTACCATTTGTGCTTGAGATGGCAGTCAGTCAAACACAACGATACGATGAATTTTAATTCAAAAGGAAATATGTGGGAGCAGATCTCGGAACGAATGCATTAGTAAGCCACCTTTCAGGAGTTCAAAAAGGAGTGGGTGTACTGTAACCTTTAATAGAGTGTACACACACACACACACACACACACACACACACACACACGCACACACACACACACACACACACACACGCACACACATCAATCTTATACCCTAATATGAATCAATAAAGTATAAAACTTTGCAGTGACATGCATATGCATTCAGGGGCGGCAGGGGAGGCAGAGCCTCCCCTGTCAATCTTGAAAAGAAAAAAAAGTTAATCATAAAATATAATGAATATTAATATTTGTCAGTTGGTATGTATTGTAAACCCTTTTACAGTCCGAATCCAATAGTAACATTCTTTTTTTCAAAAATAATAGCAGAATTTCCATGTATCCTATTCAAATACAGAGAGGAGATGTTTGCGGAGGCAGTGCTTTGCAGTGCCCATCAGTGGATGGTGGAATCCCTCACAATCTGCACTGGTATATGATACAAATTGGATGTCGCTATCCCTTTATGTAATCACAGCTGAAATGCTTTCAAACATTCTGATTATATGCTGTGCCTTTTCATAATCTGGATAATATATAAAACATAGTTCTGTAACGTGTTTAGGCTGCAGATTAAACATAAAACCCAGTAAAACCGTTTCTTGGTGAGGCAAGCAGCACCCCTGACTCATCGCAAATCTGGACTTTTAATCAAAACAAGAGGTAATAACTACATCAAAACTAACACAGTTGGAATTAATTTTAACCTCAAATGAAATATGCATTAAATGCTTGTTTAAAGAATGCTGATCTTCTTCTTTTACTTTCGGCTGCTCCCTTCAGGGGTCGCCACAGCAAATCATCCGCCTCCACCACACCCTGTCCTCCGCATCTTCTTTTCTGACTCCAACGACCTTCATGTCTTCCTTCACCACATCCATAAATCTCTTCTTTGGTCTTCCTCGAGGCCTTCTGCCTGGTAGTTCCAACCTCAGCATCCTACTGCCAATATACTCATTATCCCTCCTCTGTACATGTCCAAACCATCTCAATCTAGCCTCTCTGACTTTGTCTCCAAAACATCTTACGTGGGCTATCCCTCTGATATACTCATTTCTGATCCTATCCATCCTCGTTACTCCCAGAGAGAACCTCAACATTTTCATCTCCGCTACCTCCAGCTCTGCCTCCTGCCTTTTCCTCAGCGCCACTGTTTCTAAGCCATACAACATCGCTGGCCTCACCACCGTCTTGTACACTTTTCCTTTCATTCTTGCTGACACTCTCCTATCGCACATCACACCGGACACTTTTCTCCAACCATTCCAGCCTGCCTGCACACGCTTCTTCACCTCTTTTCCACACTCTCCATTGCTCTGGATTGTTGAGCCTAAGTACTTAAAATCCTCCACCTTCGTTATCTCTGCTCCCTGTAACATCACCGTTCCTCCTGGGTCCTTCTCATTCACACACATGTATTCTGATTTTCTGAGGCTAACCTTCATTCCTCTCCTTTCCAGGGCATACCTCCACCTCTCTAGATTTTCCTGCACTTGTTCTCTGCTCTCACTACAGATCACAATGTCATCTGCAAATATCATAGTCCACGGAGATTCTTGTCTCACCTCGTCTGTCAGCCTGTCCATCACCATAGCAAACAAGAAGGGGCTCAGAGCTGACCCTTGATGCAGTCCCACCTCCACCTTGAATTCGTCGGTCACACCGACAGCACACCTCACCACTGTCTTACATCTCTCATACATGTCCTGCACCACTCTAACATACTTCTCTGCCACTCCAGACTTCCTCATGCAATACCACAGTTCTTCTCTTGGCACCCTGTCATATGCTTTTTCCAGATCCACAAAGGCACAATGTAGCTCCCTCTGACCTTGTCTGTACTTCTCTATTAACATCCTCAAAGCAAACATTGCATCTGTGGTGCTCTTTCTTGGCATGAAACCAAACTGTTGTTCACAAATGCTGACCTCTGCCCTTAGTCTAGCTTCCACTATTCTTTCCCATAACTTCATCGTATGGCTCATTAACTTTATCCCTCTGTAGTTGCTGCAACTCTGCACGTCTCCCTTGTTCTTAAAAATGGGCACCAGCACACTTCTCCTCCACTCCTCCGGCATATGCTCACTCTCTAGTACGTTGTTGAATGTTCTTGTCAGAAAATCTGCTGCTACCTCTCCTAGACACTTCCATACCTCCACAGGTATATCATCAGGACCAACTGCCTTTCCATTCTTCATCCTCTTCAATGCCCTTCTCACTTCACCCTTACTGATCTTTGCTACATCCTGCTCCTCAATGGTCACCTCTTCTACTCTTTTTTCTCTCTCATTTTCCTCATTCATCAGCTCTTCAAAGTACTCTTTCCATCTTCCCAGCACACTTCTGTCATCAGTGCAGTCAATACATTTCCCTCTCTGTCCTTTATCAATCTAACTTGCTGCACGTCCTTCCCATCTCTATTTCTCTGCTGTGCCAACCTGTATAGATCATTTTTTCCCTCTTTACTGTCCAACCTATCATACAAGTTATCATACGCCCTCTGTTTGGCCTTAGCCACTGCTACTTTCACCTTACGCTGTGTCTCCCTGTACTCCTGTTTACTGTCTTCGGTCCTCTCGATGTCCCACTTCTTCTTAGCTAACCTCTTCCTTTGTACACACTCCTGCACTTCCTCATTCCACCACCAAGTCTCCTTATCTACTTTCCTTCCAGAGGACACACCAAGTACTCTCTTACCTGTGTCCCTGATCACATTTGCTGTGGTTGTCCAGTCATTTGGAAGCACTTCCTGGCCACCCAAAGCCTGTTTCAACTCCTCCTTGAAGACAACATGACACTCTTCCTTTTTCAGCTTCCACCACTTTGTCTTCTGCTCTGCCTTTGCCTTTTTCACCTTTCTCACCATCAGAGTCATCCTGCACACCACCATCCTATGCTGTTTGGCAACACTCTCACCCACTATGACTTTGCAGTCACTGACTTCCTTCAAATTACATCGCCTACACAAGATGTAGTCTACCTGTGTGCTCCTACCTCCGCTTTTATAAGTCACCCTATGCTCCCGTTTCTTCTGGAAGAAAGTATTCACCACAGCCATTTCCATCCTTTTTGCAAAATCTATCAACATCTGTCCTTCTGCGTTCCTGTCCTGGATACCAAACCTGCCCATCACTTCCTCGTCCCCTCTGTTGCCTGCACCAACATGTCCATTGAAGTCTGCACCAATGACCACTCTTTCACCTCTGGCGGTACTCTGCATCACTTCATCTAAGTCACTCCAGAATCTCTCCTTCTCTTCTAGCTCACATCCTACCTGTGGGGCATAAGCACTTGCTACCATTCCACCTGGTCTCCTGAACACACAGTATGTCCACCTTCCTCCTCTGCAGCATGTCAGCCAGCTCTCTACCTTTTCTTTGCATAGTTCCAACATTCAAAGTCCCCACTCTCAGTCCTAGACTCATGCCTTTCCTCTTCTCTCTCTGCCTACGGACACGCCTCCCACCTCTCCTTCTTCGACGTCTTTGACCAACAGTAGTCCAATTTCCATCAGCACCCTGTTGATTGACAGCACTGATGGCGGTCGTTGTTAACCCGGGCCTCGACCGATCCGGTATGGGGTAGTACTTCTGATTTGCATCATAAATGTTTGGCATTGATTTTACGTCGGATGCCCTTCCTGACACAACCCTCTGCATTTCTCCGGGCTTGGGACCGGCATGAGGGGGAGAGACACTGGTTAGTGCCCCCCCCCCCCACCTCATGGCTGCATTGTTTAAAGAATGCTGATATGAGATATAAAACACAACTCATTGTCTGTTGTCAAACAAATGATGAACAATATACTCTTTTGAGTTAATTTGTATTTGTTAATCTGACTCTAAAAGAGTCAGTGTCTTGCCAGCTGTCAACCTCACCGCACGTCACTGAAACTTTACCACTTTGTAAAATGATCTGTAGTGACATTGAAACTATGGTTAGCACTGTCACCTCACAGGAACAGGTCCAGGACTTGAATCTTGCATCTGGCGAGAGCCTTTCTGTTTGAGTTTCCGTGTGACATTTCCCTGCACTTGTGGGAGATTCCTCCAGGTACTCCAGTTTCCTCTCACAGTGCAAAGATATGTTGGCCTTCATTAAGCTCATAGGTGTGAATTTGAGTGTGAATAGTTAAGTGAATTAGACATGAGACGAAAGTGTGTAACTGAAAAAATGCAGTATATGGCTGAGGAAAAAAGGATTGAAGCAATAGATGTCTGTGACTTTTCCTTCTGAAGTTCTTGTTATAAAGTGTGTAATACTTCAAGGTCTGTCACTCTGGCCCACCTTGAATGCTCAGAAAAGAAATCATCATTGTTAGCAACAACATTGCTAAACAGCCGGCATCTCCAAATACTTAAAAAATATGTAGCACAAGATAGATACAGTAAATGATGTTTGCAGGTGAGTTAACTCTTTTCACAAAAGATGACTTAGGAATAAAGTGTAGGAATAAGGTTTATCATCTTAACTCTTCTGTTCTGGCTCCAAGGTGGTGGAATGAACTTCCTCTGGACATCTGGACAGCTGAATCACTAAGTATCTTCAAATGACACCTGAAAACTTACCTTTTTCAGCAGTACTGTACTTAAATTAAGCACTACGCTGTATAAAAGCTCACACACCAAACAAAAGTATAAAAATTAAAAACCCCACACAACACCTACCATCTGAGTTTGACCGACTTTCTACTTAGTCTGTGTTCTAACAAACCAGTACAAGAATATATTCACTAATAGAGAATTTAAAGCACTTCTGTAAATCGCTCTGGATAAGAACGTCTGCTAAATGCTGTAAAAGTAAATGTAAATGTAATTATCCAAGAAAGTTAATGGTGCTTGTGAGCTTGGATGCTAGGTTAAACTAGATACAGTGATAAAAGATAACATAGACCAAGGATATTCAATTAATTCATAATGGGGGCCAGGTCATGAAAACGGTCACAAATGGAGGGCCAAAGAAACATGGTCTGAAAAACGAGTACTGTAATCACATTAAAAGCTGCAGACACAGTAAAGTATAACATCAAAGTGCATATGTTGTATTTTGTAAATGCATAATAACATTAATATATTGTATTATATTATGACATAAAGGCCCAAAGAGTTTCTACTTTCAAATGGCAATATACATCACGCTGAGTAATCAATCCATTTGATCCACATTACAGAGACGTAGAATTATTAACTATAACAGACAACATAGTAATTAGGGTCTGGGAACGTTTGGTGGAGTCTCCTGTCCGAGAGACCTTTAACTCCCACCTCCGGCAGAGCTACAACCAATTCCCGGAGGAGGCGGGTGACATGGAATTCGAATGGGCCATGTTTTGTGCATCTATTGCTGAGGCAGCACCCCATAACTGTGCCCGGAAGGTCATCAGTGCTTGTAGCCCCAGAACCCAGTGGTGGACACCTGTGGTGATGGGGGCCGTCCAGCTGAAAAAGGAGGCCTATCGGGTCTTATTGGCCTATGGGACTCCCAAGGCAGCAGACAGGTACCGGCAGGCCAAATGTGCTTCAGCCGAAGCTGTCGCAGATGCAAAATCTTGGGCGTGGGAGGATTTCGGTGAGGGCCTGGAGAGTGATTATTAGTTGGCCTCAAAAAGGTTCTGGACCACCATCTGAAGCCTCAGGAGGGGGAAGCAGTTCTCCACAAACAATGTTTACAGTGGAGGTGGGGAGCTGCTCACCTTGACTAGTGATGTCATCGGGAGGTGGAGGGACTACTTTTAGGACCTCCTCAATCCCACCAACACACCCTCCATGGAGGAGGAAGACCCTGGGGGTTTGGTCAGGGGTCTACCCATCACTTTAGTAGAGGTCACTGCAGTAGTCAAAAAAGCTTCTCGGTGGTCAGGTTCCAGGGTTGGATGAGATCCGCCCTGAATATTTCAGGGTTCTGGATGCTGTAGGACTATCTCGGTTGGCATGTCTCTGCAGCATTGCATGGTCATTAGGGGCTGTACCTATGGATTTGCAAACCGGCGTGGTAGTCCCCCATTTAAAAAGTGTGGGGCGTGCTCCAGGAGTACGATGTTCCGGACCCGTTGCTACGGGCCATTCGATCACTGTATCACCGGAGCCAGAGTTTGATCCGTATTGGCAACAACAGGTCGAATTCATTTCCGGTGAGGGTTGGAGTCTGCCAAGGCTGTCCTTTGTCACTGATTCTGTTCATAATTTTTATGGACAGAATTTCTAGGTACAGCCGAGGCATTGAGGGGTTCTGGTTTCGTGGCTATCAGATCTCGTGTCTGCTTTTTGCAGATGATGTTGTCTTTTTGGCTTCATCAAGTCGAACCTCCAGCTGTCATTGGAGTGATTCACAGTCGAGTGCAAAGCAGCCGGATGAAAATCAGCACCTCCAAGTCCAAGGCCATGGTTCTCAGTCAGACAAGGGTGGAATGCACCCTCCGGATCGGGAATGAGGTCCTGCCCCAAGTGGAGGAGTTTAAGTATCTTGGGGTCTTGTTCATCGCTGATCCAAAGGTTGGGGGTTCGAGTCCCACTCTCCACAAGGTTGTCACTGCTGCCCACCCCCCCCCCCCCAGTGCAGCTAACTGGGTTATCAAAGGCGGGCCATGTCTCTCACTGTCTATGGTGAGAGGCATGTAAAAGAACCATTACTGACTTTTGTAAAGAGTAGGCTGCAAAGTCGTCAGCGTGTTTCTGTCCCTTGCTAAAAAGGGTTGTGACAGGAAGGGCATCCGACATAAAAACCTCTGCCAAATCAAACGTGTGAATCAGATGATTCGCTGTGGCGACTCCCGAGTAAAAGGGAAAAAGCCGAAAGGAAGACAGACAGTGAAGTCAGGTGTATATGTTGTCAAAGCAACACCCAGACAGTGGGGTGCATACACAGAGTGAGAGATGCGTGATTATGAGTTTTAATAGCTTTCATGTGTGGCCCAAAGCACGAGCACCACAATGTTCTGGTGCAGCCCATCAGAAAACAGTGACAATTGTGTGAGAGTTAGTGTGGTGTTTCTTAAAATGCCTTCTGAATTTATATTCTTTACCAAACCTGTGTGTCTGCTGTGTAACACAACAGACACACAGACTTCAATCAGAAAGATGAAACCGTTTTGTCTATTCTTTGTTAATCCACTTGTTCTCCCAATCAACTTCTCATTTTTTCATAGTATAAAAGAGACATGTTATCCAAGCCACTGCGATAAAAGTAAGAATAGTACCAGCCAGAAAAGTGCACAGAGGACGGATACTTCAACTGGTGATTGGTTTGTGATAGCGGCTTTTGCCACAGTGAGGCGGGGCTAATCTGCTGAGAAACAGTTGTGACATAGAATCATCCAAAAATATATTGACTTCCAGTTATTTTATTACTATTAATAAATAATTAATAATACTCTTTTTTAAGTAAAAAAGAGTAGCCCACTTAAAGGGTCAGTGCAAAGGGCTGCCAATTGAATAGTCTGGAAGTAGACCATTATGTTACAAATGCAGCATACTAAATTAGCACTCCTATTTTAGTAAGACAGCTAGTTAAGTACAACATCACAGCCCTTCTGAAAGTATTGGACAAAGTTAGAAAAAAATTAACATATCTGTGTATGCTGTCTCGTTATAGTTTCCCAGTTGCATTCAGTTTTACAAATTGGTGCGCCATTTATGGTCATACAATGTGAACACAGACCAGCATGTACACTGTTACCTATGTAATGAATAGATAAATATAACATGTATGACTAATTACTTTGCAATTTGTGTCTTTAGCACTTTCATGAAGATGTGGCTGAGTAGATAACACTTTGGGGTAATATTGGGAGGTTGTGATTATAAATTTCAGTACCACCAATCTGTTGACTGAATCCAAAATCAACATGAGTAGCCTCTATCTTACTATTGTGCCAAGATGAGCAAGGGTTATCACACTGATACCTGATGTTTAGAACTTTAAACAAAGAGATGAAAATCCTCCATTGTGTTTCTATTATTGCATCTAGAGCTTAACAGTTTCCCAGTGCCATAAAATGCCACCATGCTGCAAACCTCACGTAACATCATCATCATCATGTTTCCCCTGTGGCGTCGTGGATAACCTTGGGGCACTTGTACTGGAATCGGGTACCCAGCAGTCGCAGGAAATCGGTCTTCGCCATCTATGAAGACTCGATTTCATTACCTTTTACAGCACGGTTATAAAATCGCTGAAATTAACTAGGAGAAAGAGGTTACTTCACTTCCTAGTCAACAGTGACTAAGTTGGCTCACTGCCGCAAGGCCAAGCTTCCCAGGGTGCACCTGTCCTAATGATGGAGGTGGAGTCTGGCTTGAGTGTGATAGGCGTTTAGATTTAGCAGGGCTTACAATACGACTGCCTTCTCAGTCTGTCTGTCTTCCTTTCAGCTTTTTCCCTTTTACTGGGGAGTCGCCACAGCGAATCATCTGATTCACACGCTTGATTTGGCAGAGGTTTTTACGTCGGATGCCCTTCCTGTCACAACCCTTTTTTAGCAAGGGACAGAAACACGCTGATGACTTTGCAGCTACTCTTTACAAAAGTCAGCAATGGTTCTTTTACATGCCTCTCACCATAGACAGTGAGAGACATGGCCCGCCTTTGATAACCCAGTTAGCTGCACTGGGGGGGGGGTGGGCAGCAGTGACAACCTTGTGGAGAGTGGGACTCGAACCCCCAACCTTTGGATCAGCGATCCAGCGCCCTATACCACTAAACCACCACTGCCCCGACTGCCTTCTAAGTCTAGCGGATAAATCCGAAAGTTGCGCTTCAACACTCCATGCACCCCTAACTAAGATGCCTTACCTTCAGAAGAACGACTGAGAAAAAATGCACCGTTTATTTTCAATCTAGATACACAGAACATGGTTTAGTAAACTAAAATATGTATCAATCTTTATATGAAATGCCCATTACTGCTAAAAATGTGTTTAACTAATTACACAAAGTGTCCATCAGCACAAACAAAAATGAGCAAACATTAAGCGTTCACATGCTAAAACAATTTATCTTCTGACAAGATGAATTAATAATGACTAAATTATTTTTTTTTAATTGCATGTGTAATAATCTAAAAAACTTTACACCTTGACACCTTTCTAAGCACCAGTTGTGTGGCCTTCTATGGCCTATGGGTAACTGTGGTAAAAATTCCCCAGGCTTCTAGCATCAAGCATTTTAGCCCTGTAGGAAGTGCGATCAAGGCCCAGACATACCAGCATCAACAGTAATTTCCTTAGCGCTTACTAGCATGGCTGGTTTGGACACAATAATGGGACTGTGGCTAATTATCCTTAAGTTAGGTATTTAGCTGTATAATCTATAAAAATATGTAATAAATATTCACATAATTATTAATTATCTCAGGAAAGTAAGATTGTACAATTCCTGTGTAGGGTAAAACAATTCTTTATCGCATGTATAATCAAGCTGGATAAAAGGTGACAGTGAAGGAATAAATGTAGTATGACAGAAATGTTGATGCAGAAAGCCAAAGTTTTTGTATTGTGGATATTTTTGTTTTCATGAATGTTTCTGATGAGAACTAAAGCCAACGTGTCTGTTAGTGCTTTTAACTTGGATGTGTGAAATATATTTTGCTTAACTTATTTTGCTAGTTGCTTTGGATAAGAACATCTGCCAAAGGAATATTTGTTCAAATGAAATTATATTTTATAAGAATACCAAGTTATATCCCCTTTTCAAACCAATTTCAGCTTATTCCTTCAAGAAACCTCATTTGCAAAAAATAATAAAAGTAAAAAAAATAAATAAATAAATAAATTTAATAAAGCAGTTAAACATCATGTCATTACAGGTTAAATTCTAACTGAAATTCCTTCCTTCTGTTCTAGTATCTTTGGAAGGATTTTTTCTTTACTAAAATTATCAAAAGTGCAAAGATCATCATTGGTTGGCTGCCGGTATCATTTATTTGCTAAAGGTTATGATGACCTTAATGTCATGATGCTTACGGAAACTGGGGCTTGAAGTGACCCAATTCATTGTAGAAGGAGGAAAGTAAACTACCCCGAAATACTTATTGCTACCTTCTTTGGTTTTTATTCAGTCTTATCACCATCAAAGAGGTGACGATGCCACATTTTATTAAATGCTAGTTTACTTTTGTAGTTTCCAGCAAACATTTGCATATGGATAAACTCACACATGTTATGAATGTACCGTGTAATCAATCATGTTCCTGATCATTTTTTTTTCTTTTTATACTTCTTAGAGATGATCTAGTCAGAGCTGGAAACAGTACCAAAAGGATGTCAATGTTTTTCCAGGGAAGATTTCATTCAGCTGAGTTATCCCTCCTTGTATGTGATTTTCAAAAAGCAAATGGCTTTATAGCTTAATATATTTCCACGCAATTTATGAGTCAGAATTAAGGATATGATGTCATAGCTATAAGCAGGTAAAACTGGTAAATAAAATTGCCTGAATGCAGTCAGATGCTAATGCCTGGAGAGAGTTTTGGGTTTTTTCTCTCGTACTCTTTTCATCTTTTAAATTTCAGATCTCTTCCTGATCTCTCACACAAACACACATGCACACACACACACACACACACACACACACACACACACACACACAAAACAACACAACAATCTCAGTGTTTCCCAGTGTTTGTAAAAGAATGTGTTTTAAAGCAACACAAAAAGTGCTCTTGTGGGAATGGGAGAGGATTAGCGGAGAGGGTTGTAATGAGAGCAATAGGCCAAAGCTTGATCCCTACTCATTATCTCATCCTTTCACCTTCATCATTCCCTCCATGCACTTGCATCTGATGTCCTGTTTAATCCTGCCACTTGTTCCACAGTTCATTAATATGTATTCAAAAGTCATAAAATAATATTCATGGCTTTCATTAGAGTGTAATGTGTTATCACTTCCTTTGGGAATTGTGAGCATGGAAGAAAGCAGTAAATGGATCATTTGTGATCTTATTTGTTGTGTTTGTTGCGGTCTTTGTTCTTTTAAAACAAGGACGTACCTGATGACTACCTTGCGAATGAAGCCTCCACCTGCACAGATGGCTGGATACCAAAAGAAGAGGAGCTTTTTTTTCTCTGGGTCTCTAAAAAGGAGAGCTCTCTTTCTTGGATAATATTTAGCTGCTTCAAATGCTAATGGCGAGGCTTCCTTCTCCAAGGTTAGCATGACAATTATGGGAATGCTTTAGATGTGGGACATTTGTTTACTGGGTGAAAGGGTGCAGAGAGGCAGTGAGCAGAGGCCCAGGCTATTTACCTCCTGCCTGTAAAGCTCAAGTCAATTTCAAGGTACAAAGCTGCACAGTTTGTATAATTAGTGAGTTGTAGTTAATTTTCATCCATACATTTTCACTAAAAAAAAAAGTTCAAAAGCACCCAAAAAGGATTTCAGGGTTTTTTTTTTCGCCCATTAAATTCAAGCAGTGATTGAAAGCTCCATTTTGTTGGCAGTTTATTTATTAATTTTTCCTCCTCTCATCTCCAAATTGATAGAAATGATGAGAGAAGAGATGAAGTTTGTCATTTCTCAGCAATTCAAGCCCAGTTAAAAATCAAGCATGAAAAGCGAATGATATAATTTTATTATACTGCCATGCTCCTTGAGAAAAATGCACTTTGAGTACAGATTTCTAAAAATGTTACTGACATTTACTCTCCGCAGCATTTATCTGTGCTACTCCAGAACTCAAAAATGAGATATTACGTTAATTTATTAATTTCATGCTTGACATCAAAGTTTTCAATCACGTTTTATTACATTTTGCTGAATCAGTAGTTCATCTTTGATGCAGGTCCTTTTTCAGTTTTCCACCTTTTCCATAAAGATGCTTTAAATATCTTCAGAAATATCTTGCCTATTTAAACAAATTCACAAATGAGCAATAAAGCTCCTGCTATATATGATCCAAAGAAAATAAGCTCCTCAGCACACCTAAAACAACATTCACAAAAATTTCCGTTGTGCATTGCACTCAAATGTACTTCAATTCCTTCAAGCTCTTTTCATGCATTATTCACCTCTTCTGTTACTGAGAGAGGACTCCAGGGACATGCTGAGAACTCATTGCAATATTTATGTGCTCCTTAGTATTGCTTTTCTTCCAACCTTATTAAACTCCATAGTTTCCTCAGGAACGCTTTCCATGGTGAAGAAAGAATATTCATTAATATGTATAATTATCAAATTACCATTTTCAATATATTCAATCTAAACCATGTATGACAGTGAAGATTCTGAATACAGAAGTATGATGGTTTACTGCTTTTCATAAAGAAATTGCACTTTGACTGTGAGGTAAATTAAAACAGCTACCGTGAGTGAAGTTCTATTTTAATGATTCGGATTTAGAATGGTAATTACTATGTGCCTTTAATACATTGCTTTCGTTTTTGATGTAATAGTATAAAACGACCCCATAAGTACAAACCTTTCTGCAGAATATAAGATGTTTTAAGAAGTAGACGAGAAGAATAAAGCATACGAAATAGTAATACTAGTTAAAATTAGCTTTCTTTGTCACCCAAGGAATTTGTGATGATGTGATCACCGACAGCATTTCTATGTTTCATGCGTAGTAACAAAACAAGTCCACCATCTCAAAGTCATGCTATAGATAGCACCCCTCCCCCATAAGAGATTGAGATCATACTGCACATTAAATGTAAATTGGGTTTTTTTCTCATAATTTGCTGTAATTTTGAATGTTGATCACCATCTGTGTGTTGTGACAGCTGTACAAAAGCAGGTACAACAGTCTGCATTTCTGCCTCTGTGTTTAAGTCATCTTGTATTCATTGGCAGCCGCTATTAAACCCAGAGGTTTTGTGCACCAGGTCAGTATCAGTCTCATCTGCACGTCCCCATAGGGACAACAAAATCCCTGTTGCCACGGCATCTGTGTCCCTCAGCAACCCAGCCTGGTTGCTTGCAGAGAGAGAGAGAGAGAGAGAGAGAGAGAGAGAGAGAGAGACATACAGAGAGAGAGAAAATGAGAGAAAGAATGAGAGGGGATTATATCTCCTCTCCAAGGATAAGGGCCTGTCTGATTGAGGCTCTCCTGGTACAGTGGGTTTGATCTTTCTATCTATCCCCGTCATCTATTTTCTGATTCCCATCTTCCATTTGAGTCATACTTCTCAACTTCTTCCATTCACGCCAATAAACTGTAATCCATCGTCACAAACTTGTAGAAGGTGTGTCAATATTGCTGCCAGTGACTCCTTTGTGTAAAGTGACTCCGGTGTGTACTCCAGTGGTATTTCCGCTTACAGGAAACATACAGGGGCTTCATCTAACGCAAACTTTAAAGGTACAAAAATATATAGCTCTTGATCTGTGGACAGTAGGTTGTAGTTGATAGTTGACGGGCATGTTGAACATTTGTAACGACACTCATGGCAATGGAAATTATGTAAGCATGGCATCTTTTGTATCTCTTTAACTCAGTAATTGGCCTGGGCTTGTGGGATGGGCACATGTGCATTTTAAAGTAAAGCCACTGACCGGTTTGTTCTGCATCTACAGTAGATAACATGAAGCTATGCTCACCAGGGTGACATATACAGTGGGTGAGTCCCACTGGATTCCATCGAGCAGCATGTGGGTGACACATTCATCACGCAGCCAGCACTTCCAGGATGCTGTTAGGAATCTAATTAGAGAGTACTGCACTACCAAGGCTTGCTGAAGTAAAGTCTTATCAGCTTCAAGTCTGCGATCAGTATGAATCCGGTCCTTTTCCAATCCATACACACCACACCCTGAAACTCCACTGGCTGTAATTTACACT
>CM045728.1:39724849-39734849 GCA_024760905.1 Plotosus lineatus
TGATGGATTTTCTCAGTTTAAACTTTTGACCCTGTCATCTATGTTCTATTCGGAATAAAACATTTAAATTTGGCACTTCCACATCATGGCATTCAGTTTGTATTCACAATTTGTATAGTGTCCCAACTTTTTTAGAATCCGGTTTGTATAAAAAGACCACATCTGTCAGCTTGAAGAGACACATGGAGAAAGAGAAAGACAAAAACAGTTCTACTAGTGGTGAAAACAAGCAAAATCATCTCACACACACACACACACACACACACACACACACACAGGTCTGCTCACAAAACTGGTCCTAAAATGTGTGACACTGGCATTTTACATTTTCTGCAGATTTGTTAAAAATATATTGTTTTTCCCCATTTTTTGAATGTATTAGGCCAATATGCATTAAAGCCTGGTAGATGCTGAATAATATTCCTTGGAGAAGCATCATCATCAAATTGTCAGTAGAATGACTCAAAAGGTCAGTATGTAATATGGACAGAACGAATACCCTTCTACTCACTAATAATCGCTTAAGATAATAACTGTGTAATTAGTTACACTGTGGTAATTGATAGTGCTTGGCATGTTCAACTTTATAGAACTACTGTATTTCTTATCTATAGTAAATAAATGACAAGACATCAGTGATTGGTAGGAGCACAATATACACCATGTACCATGGACAGGAAAAGTTACGTATATCATCAAACCCCTTTTTAATCTGGTGCTTATTTACCAATTTTGCTAAGCACATACAGATTCTGTGGTTAATTGTATATGCACCTGTGCTCTGATTCATGTGGTTATTGGACCTGTGGGGACTTTTGGCAGAGGATCAGCGGGGCATGAAAATAATAAGATTTTTCTCTCGTCACAAAATTGGGCATGAAAATGGTGTAAACGAAGAAATATTTGAATTATTTCAAAAACTGGGTTCACTATATGTACATGTTTTGATATGATATTATCTCCCAGTATGTACTAAAGACTTTGATGCAGTGATTCACAAATAAAATTGGACAATGGAACATGGAAAATTTACTCAAGTTTGATGTTGGGTAGTTGGAAAATGTACTAGTTTTGTGATCAGACCCATATATACAGTATATATATATATATATATATATATATATAATATATACACACACACACACATATGTCTGTATGTATATATATATATATATATACATATATATATACACATATACACACATACACATACATACATACATACACATTATATATATATATATATATATATATATATATATATATATATATACACTGTGGGTCAAATGGGTGTTGTGATGCGCAAAGTGTGGTAGTTGTGGTCGTAGTAGTAGTGCTTGTCACCTCTCGCTTTCAACTAACACCGCTGGCTAGCAGCTTGCCTGTGAAAAGGGGAGCCGAGTGAGTAAGTCTCTCCCTGCCAGTACATAGCCTCTCCACCATCAAGCTCCATGTAGTGCCTCCTCTCAGCGACACATGGTAACTGAGTACCTTGCGGACTCAGGCTGAACGACAGGGGACTCGGAGGAGATTTGGCCCCCAGACATGCGGCATGCAGGCCCACCGGCATGTGGACACGCACTGATGCCCATGACCCAAACCCCCAACTATGGATTAAATAGTCCCACTGCCTTGTGGATTCCCTTGGTTGGGAGAAGGCTAAGGAGTAAACCCTACAGAAATCCGGAGTGGAGCCCCGAAGGCAGTTGGTCTGCGGATTCCCCTACCTTCTGGCAACTCCTGCAGCTACGCTGGCACCAAATTGTACTGGATCTTCCTTTCCTTTGGATGCTATCAGCAAGGCCGAGAGGCGGGACTTGACGTCTGGGCAGCCCAAGTTCTCCATAGTTCCCGCCCAGGCTCGTAGCACACTGGAGAGGACACTGGAGAGGACACTCCAGCGTTGATGCAAGACTTCGGCTCAACACGGGAAGTAGCAGTTACCGGTTAAAAGCGCATTCCGATTGGCATAGGATACGGGCACCTGGGGCTACTTCCAACAGTGGTAGAGACCATCGTGTCTCACTGGACAGCTACCGCCCGCTCCAAGCTGGGCAGCCCCCAGCCAGTAAGGTGCTGTCCCACCACAGCTCGCCTGTCTTGCTGGGTGCATAGGGCTTAGAGACTAATCATCTCGACAAGCAAGCTGTAAATTCCACACCAGGCACACAGAAACTGATAAATACGAAGACTCCAGCTCTTCGAATAGCAAGCTGGAACGTACGGACTATGTGTCCTGGATTGACAAGTGATCTTCCGCAAATTGACGATGCCCACAAGACTGCAGTCATCGACCATGAACTGACACATCTGAATATCGACATTGCTTGTCTACAGGAAACACGCCTGGCTGACAATAGTACTATCAAAGAGGCCAACTATACCTTTTACTGACAGGGCCTGTCACAAGACGACCCGAGACTGCATGGTGTAGGTTTCGCTGTGAAGAACTCGCTGACTACGGCCATTGAACCTCCTACCAGTGGATCAGAGAGAATCCTCGCTTTACGCCTCTCTACAACTGCAGGCTTTGTCAACCTCCTCAGCATCTATGCACCAACACTCAGTTCCACCCCAGAGGCCAAGGACCAGTTTTACGAGGCTCTGGATGATGCAATTTCCAGATCCCCAGCTCTGAAGGACTTTACCTTCTAGGAGACTTCAATGCTAGAGTAGGCGCCGACTGTGACACCTAGCCTTCCTGCCTTGGTCACCATAGCATAGGCAGGATGAATGAGAATGGACAGAGGTTGTTGGAACTGTGCAGCCATCATGGCCTGTGTGTAACAAATACATACTTAAAGTGCAAAGACCGCCACAAAGTATCCTGGAGACACTCCGGATCTTGCCACTGGCACCAGCTAGACCTTATCCTCACCAGGCGCACGGATCTGAGCAGCGTTCTCCACACTAGAAGGTTCCATAGCGCAGACTGCGACACAGACCACACCCTCGTTGGAAGCAGGATAAGGCTGACAACAAAGAGGATCCATCACTCCAAAACTAAAGGCCTCCCACGCATCAACACCTGCTCCTCAAGGGATCCTCAGCGAATCCAACTGTTTCATGACACAGTCAAGGAGAAGTTGGCTTTGCAGACTCCTGGCAAAGACATCAACAGCAAGTGGAGCTTCCTGAGAGATACTATCTACACAACAGCCCTCAGGGCAGTGGTGGTCTAGTGGTATAGGGCGCTGGATCGCTGATCCAAAGGTTGGGGGTTCGAGTCCCACTCTCCACAAGGTTGTCACTGTCCTCCCCAGTGCAGCTAACTGGGTTATCAAAGGCCGGCCATGTCTCTCACTGTCTTTGGTGAGAGGCATGTAAAAGAACCATTGCTGACTTTCGTAAAGAGTAGGCTGCAAAGCCGTCGGCGTGTTTCCACCCTGCGATGGCCTGGCGAGCTGTCCAGGGTGTACTCTGCCCTCGCCCAAAGTTGGCTGGGATGGGGGCCAGCCTCCCCGCGACCCAAATTAGGATTAAGCGGTTACAGAAAATGAACTGATGAACTGAACAACAGCCCTCACCGCATTTGGGGAAAAGGAGCGTCGGAGTGTAGACTGGTACGAGGTTCACTGGGAGGAGATGCAGCTTGTGACAGAAACCAAGAGGGAAGCCCTCCTAGCATACAAGCAAAACCCCAGCACCAGTAATTGGGACACCCTCAAAGCTGCACGAAACAAGGCCCAGCAGACAGCCCGCCGCTGTGCAAACGACTTCTGGCTGAACCTCTGTAGCAAGATCCAGATGGCAGCTGACACTGGCAACGCAATGGCCATGTACAATGGCATCAAGACAGCTACTGGCCCAACCACAATTAAAACTGCACCCTTCAAAACCAAGACCGGGGAGGTGATCACGGACCAAGGCAAGCAGCTTGAACGCTGGGTGGAACATTACCTGGAGCTGTACGCAACCAAGAATGTGGTGACCTATGCAGCATTAAATGCCCTGCCAAACTTACCTGTCATGGAGGATCTGGCTTACCTGCCTTTAGTGGATGAACTGAGCAAAGCCATTGATTGTCTGGCCTGTAGAAAAGCCCCTGGAAAGGATGGAATCCCCCTGAAGTCTTGAAGAGTGGCAAGCCAGCAGTCCTGCAGCACCTCCATGAGCTGCTGTGCTTATGCTGGGAGGAAGGGTTCATCCCCCAGGACATGCGCGATGCAAACATTGTAACCATCTACAAAAACAAGGGCGACCGCAGTGACTGTAACAGCTACCGTGGCATCTCACTCCTTAGCATCATAGGGAAAGTCTTGTCCTTACTCGCCTTCAGATTCTTGCTTCCCGGGTGTACCCAGAATTGCAGTGTGGTTTCAGGGCAGGCCGATCCACGGTCGATATGATCTTCTCACTTCGTCAACTGCAAGATAAGTGTCGGGAGCAGCAGAAGCCCTTGTACATTGCTTTCATAGACCTGACTAAAGCATTCGGCCTGGTCAGCAGAAGCGGACTCTTCAGCCTCCTGCAGAAGATTGGATGTCCTCAAAGGTTACTCCAAATCGTGAACTCCTTTCATAAGGACATGCACAGCACAGTCTGCTTCAATGGTGGGACTTCTGAAGCCTTCCCAGTGAGCAGTGGTGTGAAGCAAGGCTTCGTCCTAGCGCCGACACTCTTTGGGATATTCTTCTCGATGCTTCTTCAGTATGCCTTCTCTGACAGTGAGGAAGGGATCCATATCCACACCAGATCAGATGGAAAACTGTTTAATATAGCTCAACTGCGCGCTAAGACGAAGGTGAGGCAGGTCCTTATCCGCGAGATGCTGTTCCTGAGGTCCCACACTGAGGCTGGTCTTCAAGAGCTAGTCAATCGCCTGTCCCATGCCTCTAATGAATTCGGACTGACCATCAGCCTGAAGACGACAAACATCCTGGCCCAGGGCACAAACACAGTCCCAAACATCAACATAAATAACACACAGCTTGAGGTCATGGACTCCTTCACCTACCTGGGATCCACCATCACCAACACGCTCTCTCTTGACACAGATCTCATGCAGAATCGGGAAAGCCGCCGCAGTGATGTCCAAACTGAACAAGCGCGTATGGAGTAACACCCAGCTACGTGTCTACCAGCTACCAGGCCTGTGTACTCAGCACACTCCTTTATGGCAATGAGGCCTGGTCCACGTATGCTGGTCAGGAAAAGCGGCTCAACAGCTTCCACCTCCGCTGTCTCAGGCGTCTGCTCCATATAAAATGGCAAGACAAAGTAACCAACACCGAGGTACTACAGCATGTTGGCATGCCAAGTCTGCTCGCACTGCTTAGCCAGAGACGACTTAGGTGGTTGGGTCACGTACGACGAGGGACGCATCCCTAAAGACATGTTGTATGGAGAGCTGAGTGAGGGCTCCCGCCGCACAAGAAGACCACAGCTTCGGTACAAGGACGTGTGCAAGCGGGACATGAAATTATCTGGCATCGACATCAACACCTGGGAAGGCACTGCTGAAACACGCCAGCTTTTGAAGACCACTGTCAACAAGGGGGTCAACAAAGCTGAAACTAAAAGAATAAACAAGCTAGCTGAGAAAAGAGCAAAGAGGAAAGAATGGGCAGCCTCCATGGCACCTCAAAGCCCTTTTGTATGCAGTAATTGTTTAAGAAACTGTCACTCTAGGGTGGGCCTTTACAGTCACTTCCGCAAATGCCTACCATAGCGCTACACCATCGTCTCTCGAGACGTACGGCTGCCGACAACGATACAAGTTCTTCTAAAAAAAATTAGCATATTGTGATAAAGTTCATTATTTTCTGTAATGTATTGATAAAATTTATGTTTCATATATTTTAGATTCATTGCACACCAACTGAAATATTTCAGGTCTTTCATTGTTTTAATACTGATGATTTTGGCATACAGCTCATGAAAACCCAAAATTCCTATCTCAAAAAAAATTAGCATATCATGAAAAGATACTCTAAACGAGCTATTAACCTAATCTTCTGAATCAATGAATTAACTCTAAACACCTGCAAAAGATTCCTGAGGCTTTTAAAAACTCCCAGCCTGGTTCATTACTCAAAACCGCAATCATGGGTAAGACCGCCGACCTGACTGCTGTCCAGAAGGCCATCATTGACACCCTCAAGCAAGAGGGTAAGACACAGAAAGAAATCTCTGAGCGAATAGGCTGTTCCCAGAGTGCTGTATCAAGGCACCTCAGTGGGACGTCTGTGGGAAGGAAAAAGTGTCGCAGAAAACGCTGCACAACCAGAAAAGGTGACCGGACCCAGAGGAAGATTGTGGAGAAGGGCCGATTCCAGACCTTGAGAAACCCGTGGAAGCAGTGGACTGAGTCTAGAGTAGAACTATCCAGAGCCACCGTGCACAAGCGTGTGCAGGAAATGGGCTACAGGTGCCGCATTCTCCAGGTCAAGCCACTTTTAAACCTGAAACAGCGGCAGAAGCGCCTGACCTGGGCTACAGAATAGCAGCACTGGACTGTTGCTCAGTGGTCCAAAGTACTTTTTTCAGACTTCAACGGACATGTTGGTGCAGGGAACAGAGGGGACGAGGAAGTGATGGGCAGGTTTGGTATCCAGGACAGGAACGCAGGAGGACAGATGTTGATCGATTTTGCAAAAAGGATGGAAATGGCTGTGTTAAATACTTTCTTCCAGAAGAGAGAGGAGCATAGGGTGACTTATAAAAGTGGAGGTAGGAGCACACGGGTAGACTACATCTTGTGTAGGCAATGTAATTTGAAGGAAGTCAGTGACTGCAAAGTAGTAGTGGGTGAGAGTGTGGCCAAACAGCATAGGATGGTGGTGTGCAGGATGATGCTGATGGTAAGAAAGGAGAAGAAGACAAAGACAGAGTAGAAGACAAAGTGGTGGAAGCTGAAAAAGGAAGAGTGTCATGTTGTCTTCAAGGAGGAGTTGAAACAGGCTTTGGGTGGCTAGGAAGTGCTTCCAAATGACTGGAAACTACAGCTAATGTGATCAAGGAGACAGGTAGGAGAGTACTTGGTGTGTCCTCTGGAAGGACAGTAGATAAGGAGACTTGGTGGTGGAATGAGGAAGTGCAGAAGAGTGTACAAAAGAAGCGATTAGCTAAGAAGAAATGGGACATTGAGAGGACAGAAGAGAGTAAACAGGACTACAGGGAGACACAGCGTAAGGCAAAGATAGCAGTGTCAAAGGCCATACAGAGGGTGTATGATGACTTGTATGCTAGGTTGGACAAAAAAAGAGGGAGAAAATGATTTATACAGGTTGGCACAGCAGAGAAATAGAGAGGGGAAAGACGTGCAGCAAGTTAGAGTGATTAAAGACAGAGTGGGAAACGTTTGACTGATGACAGAAGTGTGCTGGGAAGATGGAAAGAGTACTTTGAAGGAGCTGATGAATGAGGAAAGTGAGAGAGGAAAAAAATAAATAAATAAATAAAGAGTAGAAGAGTTGACTGTTGAGGACCAAGAAGTAGCAAAGATTAGAAAGGGTGAAGTGAGGAGGGCACTGAAGTGGATAAAGAATGGAAAGTTGGTCCTGATGACACACCGGTGGAGGTATGGAAGTGTCTAGGAGAGGTAGCAGTAGATTTTCTGACAAGAGCATTCAACAAGGTCTTAGAGAGTGAGAGGATGCCGGAGGAATGGAGAAGTGTGCTTGTGCCCATTTTTAAGACCAAGGGAGATGTGCAGAGTTGTAGCAACTACAGCGGGATAAAGTTGATTAGCCATACGATGAAGTTATGGGAAAGAATAGTAGAAGCTAGACTAAGGGCAGAGGTCAGCATTTGTGAACAACAGTTTGGTTTCATGCTAAGAAAGAGCACCACAGACGCAGTGTTTGCTTTGAGGATATTAATAGAGAAGTACAGAGAAGGTCAGAGGGAGCTGCATTGTGCCTTTGTGGATCTGGAGAAAGCATATGACAGGGTGCTGAGAGAGGAACTGTGGTATTGCATGAGGAAGCCTGGAGTGGCAGAGAAGTATGTTAGAGTGGTGCAGGACATGTATGAGAGATATAAGACAGTGGTGAGGTGTGCTGTCAGTGTGACACAAGAGTTCAAGGTGGAGGAGGGACGGCATCAAGAGTCAGCTCTGAGCCCCTTCTTGTTTGCTATGGTGATGGACAGGCTGACAGACGAGGTTAGACAAGAATCTCCATGGACTATGATGTGTGCAGAGGACATTGTGATCTGTAGTGAGAGCAGAGAACAAGTGGTGGAAAATCTAGAGAGGTGGAGGTATGCCCTGGAAAGGAGAGGAATGAAGGTTAGCCTCAGTAAAACAGAATACATGTGTGTGAACGACAAGGATCCAAGAGGAACGGTGAGGCTACAGGGAGCAGAGATAAAAAAAAAAGGTGGAGCATTTCAACTACTTAGGCTCAACAATCCAGAGCAGTGGAGAGTGTGGAAAAGAGGTGAAGAAGCATGTGCAGGCAGGTTGGAATGGTTGGAAAAAAGTGTCTGATCAGAGGGTCTCGGCAAGAATGAAAGGAAAAGTGTACAAGACGGAGATGAGGCCAGCAATGTTGTATGGTTTAGAAACAGTTGCACTGAGGAAAAGACAGGAGGCAGAGCTGGAGGTACCGGAGATCAAAATGTTGAGGTTCTCTTTGGGAGTAACGAGGATGGATAGGATCAGGAATGAGTACATCAGGGGGACAGTCCATGTAAGAGGTTTTGGAGACAAAGTCAGAGAGGATAGATTGAGATGGTTTGGACATGTACAGAGGAGGGATAGTAAGTATATTGGTAGTAGGATGCTGAGGTTGGAACCAGGCAGAAGGCCGAGGGGAAGACCAAAGAGAAGATTTACGGATGTGGTGAAGGAGGACATGAAGATAGTTGGAGTAAGAGTAGAGGATACAGAGGATAGGGTGAGATGGAGGCGAATGGTTTGCTGTGGCGACCCCTGAAGGGAAAAGCCGAAAGGAAAAGAAGAAGAAGAAGATGATGAAAGTAGGGACAGTGGTGGTCTAGTGGATAGGGGGCAGGATCGCTGATCCGAAGGTTGGGGGTTTGAGTCCCCCCCCAGGGTTGTCACTGTCCCCCCAGTGGGGCTAACTGGGTTATCAAAGGCTGGCCATGTCTCTCACTGTCTATGGTGAGAGGCATGTAAAAGAACCATTGCTGACTTTCGTAAAGAGTAGCTGGAAAGCCGTCAGCGTATTTCTGTCCCTTGCTAAAAAGGTTGTGACAGGAAGGGCATCCGACGTAAAAACCTATGCCAAATCAAATGTGCGAATCAGATGATTCGCTGTGCCGACTCCCGAGAAAAGGGAAAAAGAAAGAAAGAAACATGCACATAAAAGTAATCTCTGTCCTCTTCAGACAGATCCATATTTTTAATGAAGTCCATATCCATATTCAGTCTTGTTTACCTTTCATAATATTGTATAGCTTTTTTTAATGTTGGGCTTGAAAGCATTTGTTTTACATTTAGCAGACTGAGGTCCATCTGTGTCTGTTCCTTGCAAGTTTGTGTTTATTGGGAGATCGCCCAAGAAGAAATATTTTTGGATCCAGCGGAACTGACTTATCTTTGCCATCATAACCTGTAGTTCCTCCAAAAATTTACTCATTTTGTTACGTTCTCAAACACCATGAAACATAATTCCTTTTGTTTTATTACATTTAATGAATATGTCTAATATTTTTAAATCTGTTGAATTTCTCTCTAGTGACATCAGTTCGCATTAGCCATTTATGTTGTAGTCTGAAATTTGCATTTATTTATTAATTTTAACACAAGTTTTCCAATACTCCTCTGTAATTTCAAAATGCAAATCCTTTCTCCACTCAGCCAATTTTCAAATGAATTTCCACTTGATTGTGATCATAATAAATTACAAACATTTGATACAATTCCTTTTCTTTTAACGTTAGTTCCTCCGTTTGCATTTGTGGAGGTTTCCTCAGCATGCAGTTCTGTTGTTTGTACGTAAAACTTCTAAGTTGAAGGTACTTCTGCAAATGTTTATTATTAAGTTTTTATTTACTTCTTAACCTTTCAAATGACATCATTGTATCTAAA
>CM045728.1:39739849-39817349 GCA_024760905.1 Plotosus lineatus
AGCTGTCTTGATGCCATTGTACATGGCCATTGCATTGCCAGTGTCAGCTGCCATCTGGATCTTGCTACAGAGGTTCAGCCAGAAGTCGTTTGCACAGCGGCGGGCTGTCTGCTGGGCCTTGTTTCGTGCAGCTTTGAGGGTGTCCCAAGTACTGGTGCTGGGGTTTTGCTTGTATGCTAGGAGGGCTTCCCTCTTGGTTTCTGTCACAAGCTGCATCTCCTCCCAGTGAACCTCGTACCAGTCTACACTCAGACGCTCCTTTTTCCCCAAATGCGGTGAGGGCTGTTGTGTAGATAGTATCTCTCAGGAAGCTCCGCTTGCTGTTGATGTCTTTGCCAGGAGTCTGCAAAGCCAACTTCTCCTTGACTGTGTCATGAAACAGTTGGATTCGCTGGGGATCCCTTGAGGAGCAGGTGTTGATGCGTGGGAGGCCTTTAGTTTTGGAGTGATGGATCCTCTTTGTTGTCAGCCTTATCCTGCTTCCAACGAGGGTGTGGTCTGTGTCGCAGTCTGCGCTATGGAACCTTCTAGTGTGGAGAATGCTGCTCAGATCCGTGCGCCTGGTGAGGATAAGGTCTAGCTGGTGCCAGTGGCAAGATCTGGGGTGTCTCCAGGATACTTTGTGGTGGTCTTTGCACTTGAAGTATATATTTGTTACACACAGGCCATGATGGCAGCACAGTTCCAACAACGTCTGATCATTCTCATTCACCCTGCCTATGCCATAGATGCTGAAGAGGTTGACAAAGCCTGCAGTTGTAGAGAGGAGTAAAGCGAGGATTCTCTCTGATCCACTGGTAGGAGGTTCAATGGCCGTAGTCAGCGAGTTCTTCACAGCGAAACCTACACCATGCAGTCTCGGGTCGTCTTGTGACAGGCCCTGTCAGTAAAAGGTGCAGTTGGCCTCTTTGCTTGTCTACAGGAAACATGCCTGGCTGACAATAGTACTATCAATGTCGATATTCAGATGTGTCAGTTCAAGACTGCAGTCTTGCGGGCATCGTCAATTTGCTGAAGATCACTTGTCAATCCAGGACATATAGGACACATACGTTCCAGCTTGCTATTCGAAGAGCTGGAGTCTTTGTATTTATCCGTTTCTGTGTGCCTGGTGCGGAATTTACAGCTTGCTTGTCGAGATGATTAGTCTCTAAGTCCTATGCACCCAGCAAGGCAGGCGAGCTGTGGCGGGACAGCACCTTACTGGCTGGGGGCTGCCCAGCTTGGAGCGGACGGTGGCTGACCAGTGAGACGTGATGGTCTCTCCCACTGTCAGAAGTAGCCCCAGGTGCCCGTATCCTACGCCAATCGGAATTAGCTTTTAACCGGTAACTGCTACTTCCCATGTTGAGCCAAAGTCTTGCGTCAATGCTGGAGTGTCCTCTCCAGTGCGCTACGAGCCTGGGTGGGAAATATGGAGAACTTGGGCTGCCCAGACGCCAAGTCCCCCCTCCTGGCCTTGCTGATGGCATCCAAAGGAATGTCCAGTACAATTTGGTACCAGCGCAGCTGCAGGAGTTGCCAGAAGGTAGGGGAATCCTCAGACCAACTGCCTTAGGGGATTCACTCCAGATTTCTGTCGGGTTTACTCCTTAGCCTTCTCCCAACCAAGGGAATCCACAAGGAGGTGGAAATATTTAACCCATAGTTGGGGGTTTGTGTCATGGGCATCAGGGCAAGTCCACGCGCCGGTGGGTGTGTCCACGCACACACAGAGCAGTATATATACATATATGAGCCAATCTGAAGCAGAATGGTTGATATAATGTAAATTAAGGATAAAATTAGTATTAAAAAAACAAGTGTGAACAAAAATACCTTACTAACATTTCTTTACAAGTAACTGTACCTTCATAAATTCAATCATAACTGTCTTATGACTAAATATTTCACATAATTTCTCTTGTGAAGATTATAAGAAGTATATCGTTAACATAAAATCAGTTCACTGGTGGTTGTGATCAGACAAATGAAAGTTTAGTTTTTTCTTAGTCTCTCCTCTCAAAGGGTTATGACCATGATGCAATAGAGAGAAGTTCTTTCTCTCATGTTTGTGTCCCGTTTTTAAAAATATTATTAAAAAAAATTTTTATTCTTGTTCTTTGTCATTGAAGTGCATTCAGTATTAAATCAATTGCCATGTAGTGTAGCTATCAAGAGCTAATACAGACGTGCAACTATCCTACCCATGCTGACAAAAAAAAAAAATTATATATATATATATATATTTGTCTGAGTGTTTCGCCAGCTCAATAACATGCCCACATAAATGATTGGGTGGTGTGTTAGGAACTTCAAAATAGAAATACATCACAACACCACACCACTTATACATATTTGTTGTAATAATTTATTTTAAACTAATTTTGTTATTACATAAACTATTAACTCTCACCCAGGACCATTTTGCTGTGAGGCATACTTCACTGTGGCATCATTATATATATATATATAGAGGATTTTCTGGGTAGATCCTTCCGTAGGAGAGTGCTCAATACTTTTTGGTAGAGCAAATAAACAAAATATATATATATACACATACATACACACATACACAGTGGTATGAAACAGTATCTGAACCTTTTGGAATTTCTCACATTTCTGCATAAAATCACCATCAAATGTGATCTGATCTTTGTCAAAATCACATAGATGAAAAAACAGTGTCTGCTTTAACTAAAACCACCCAAACATTTATAGGTTTTCATATTTTAATGAGGATAGCATGCAAACAATGACAGAAGGGGGAGGAATACGTCTAATATATATATATATATATATATATATATATATTCTTTTCCTTTCGGCTATTCCCTTCAGGGGTCGCCACAGCAAATGATCTGCCTCCATCTCACCCTGTCCACTGCATCTTCTCTTACACCAACGATCTTCATGCCTTCCTTCACCACATCCATAAATCTTCTCTTTGGTCTTCCTCTAGGCCTTCTGCCTGGTAGTTTCAACCCAAGCATCCTACTACCAATATACTCACTATCCCTCCTCTGTACATGTCCAAACCATCTCAATCTAGCCTCTCTGACTATGTCTCCAAAACCTCTTACATGTGCTATGTCTCTGATGTACTCATTCTTGATCCTATCCATCCTCAGTACCCCCAAAGAGAATCTCAACATTTTCATCTCTGCTAGCTCCAGCTCTGCCTCCTGTTTTTCCCCAGGGCCACTGTTTCTAAACCATAGAACATCACTGGCCTCAACACCGTCTTGTAAACTTTTCCTTTCAGTCTTGCTGATACCTTCCTATCACACATCACACCGGATACTTTTCTCCAACCATTCCAATCTGCCTGCATACGCTTCTTCTCCATTGCTCTGGATTGTTGAGCCTAAGTACTTATCATCCTCCACCTTCTTTATCTCTGCTTCTGGTAACCTCACCATTCCTCTTGGGTCCTTGTTGTTCACACACATGTATTCTGTCTTACTGAGGCGAATCTTCATTCCTCTCCATTCCAGGGCATACCTCCACCTCTCTCAATTTTCCTGCACTTGTTCTCTGCTCTCACTACAGATCACAATGTCATCTGCAAACATTATAGTCGATGGCAAATCTTGTCTAACCTCGTCTGTCAGCCTGTCCATCACCATAGCAAATAAGAAGGGGCTCAGAGCTGACCCTTGATGCAGTCCCACCTACACCTTGAACTTTTCTGTCACACCGACAGCACATCTCACCACTGTCTTACATCTCGCATACATGTCCTGCACCACTCTAACATACTTCTCTGCCACTCCAGACTTTCTTCTGCAATACCACAGTTCTTCTCTTGCCACCCTGTCACATGCTTTCTCCAGATCCACAAAGGCACAATGCAGCTCCCTTTGACCTTCTCTGTACTTCTCTATTAACATTCTCAAAATAAACACTGCATCTGTGGTGCTCTTTCTTAGCATGAAGCCAAACTGTTGTTCACAAATGCTGACCTCTGCCCTTAGTCTAGCTTCTACTATTCTTTCCCATAACGTCATCGTATGGCTCATCAACTTTATCCCTCTGTAGTTGCCACAACTCTGCCAGTCTACCTTGTTCTTAAAATGGGCAACAGCACACTTCTCCATTCCTTCGGCATCCACTCACTCTCTAAAACTTTGTTGAATGTTCTTAACAGAAAATCTACTCCTACCTCTCCTAGACACTTCCATACCCCCACCGGTATGTCATCAGGACCAACTGCATTTGCACTCTTCATCCTCTTCAATGCCCTCCTCACTTCACCCTTACTAATCTTTGCTACTTCCTGCTCCTCAACGGTCACCTCTTCCATGCTTTTTTCTCTCTCATTTTCCTCATTCATTAGCTCTTCAAACTACTCTTTCCATCTTCTCAGCACACTTCTTTCATCAGTCAATACATTTCCCACTCTGTCCTTAATCACTCTAACTTGCTGCAGGTCTTTCCCATAGCTATTTCTCTGCTATGCTTCCATGTATAAATCATTTTCTCCCTCTTGACTGTCCAAACTAGCATACAAGTCATCATACTGTTTGGCCTTTGACACAGCTACCTTTGCCTTACGCTGTGTCTCCCTGTACTCCTGTTTATTCTCTCCGGTCCTCTCTATGTCCCACTTCTTCTTAGCTAATCCCACTTCTTCTTAGCTAAGTTAGTTATGCAGGCTTTTAACCCTGCATAAACATTTGTAAGATTATAACTCAGCTAAGAAGACATGGTCAACAAGAAGCAAGTACCTTAACAGGTATGCTTTTATAATTTTTAAAGGGTAGTATTGGGGGCCTTGGAATGAAACATGCATTTTACATGTAAAACTGTGGTTCTACTTACAAAAAAAATCCAGGTTACGGAAAAGGCTCTGAAACGAATTAATTTTGTAAGGTGAGGTACCACTGTGTATATATATATATATATATATATATACACACTAGTATATACAAAAACGGGATTCCAGGAAAGTTGGGACACTATATAAATTGTGAATAAAAACTGAATATCATGATGTGGATGTGCCAAATTTCAATATTTTATTTTGAATAGAAAATAGATGACAGGTCAAACATTTAAACTGAGAAAATGCATCAGTTTCAGGAAAAACATTTTGATTTTAAATTTCATGGTGTCAACAAATCTCAAAGAAGTTGGGACAGGTAGCAATAAGAGGCTGGAAAAGTCAATTGCACTTATAACAAACAGCTGGAAGACCAATTATCACTAATGAGGTCCGTTGGCAACATGACTGAGTATAAAAAAAGCTTCTCAGGGTGGCAGTGTCTCTCAGAAGCGAAGATGGGTGGAGGTTCACCAATTCCTCCAATGTTGGGCAGAAATATAGTGGAGCAATATCAAAAAGGTGTTTCCCAGTGAAAGATTCCAAAGAGTTTGAAGTTATCATCATCATCTACAGTGCATAACATCATCCAGGGATTGAAAGAATCTGGAACAACCTCTGTGTGTAAGGGTCAAGGCCAAAAAACCAGAATGGATGCCAATGATCTTCGAGCTCTTAAACGACACTGCACCACAAACAGGAATGCTACTGTAAGGAAAATCACAGAATGGACTCAGCAATACTTGCAGAAATCAATGTCGGTGAACACAATCCACTGTGTCATCCGCCGTTGCCAGTTGAAACTCTACAGTACAAAGAAGAAGCCATTTTTAAACAGAACCCAGAAGCGCAGGTGTTTTCTCTGGGCCAGGGGTAATTTAAAATGGGGTGTGGCAACGTGGAAAAGTGTTCTGTGGTCAGACGAATCACGATTCAAAGTTCTTTATGGAAAACTGGAACACCATGTCATCCAGACTAACGAGGACAAGGACAACCCAAGTTGTTATTAGCACTCAGTTCAGAAGCCTGCATCTGTGATGCTATAGGTTTACATGAGTGCATGTGGCATGGGCAGCTTGCACATCTGGAAAGGCACCATCAATGCAGAAAGGTCTATTCAGGTTCTAGAAGAACATATGCTCCCATCCAGACGTCGTCTCTTTCAGCGAAAACCTTGCATTTTTTTTAACATGATAAAGTCAGACCACATGCAGCATTAATTACAACATCATGGGTGCATAGGAAAAATATCCAGGTGTAGAAATGGCCAGCCTGCAGTCCAAATCTTTTACATATAGAGAACATTTGGCATATCATAAAGTGAAAGGTGCAACAAAGAAGGCCGAAGACAGTTGAACAGTTCGAGGCCTGTATTAGACAGGAATGGGACAGCATTCCTATTTCGAAACTTGAAAAGCTTGTCACCTCGGTCCCCAGACATTTGCAGACTGTTATAGGAAGAAAAGGGAATGCCTCACTGTGGTGAAAATGGCCTTGTCCCAACTTTTTTGAGATGTGTTGACACGATGAAATTTAAAATCAACATATTTATCCCTTCAAATGATACATTTTCTCAGTTTAAACTTTTGACCATATATATATATATTCTATTCAGATAAATAAAATAATAAAATACTGAAATTTGGCACTTCCACGTCTAACCAGTGTCTCTCCCCCTTATGCCGGTCCCAAGCCCGGATAAATGCAGAGGGTTGCGACAGGAAGGGCATCCAGCGTAAAACTTCTGCCACATTAAAAATGCAAATGGTCAAAACAAAACTCATACCGGATCGGTCGAGGCCCGGGTTAACAACGACCGCCATCAGTGCTGTCAACCAACAGGGTGCTGATGGAAATTGGACTACTGTTGGTCAAAGACATCGAAGAAGGAGAGGCAGGAGGCGTGTCCGTAGGCAGAGAGAGAAGAGGAAAGGCGTGAGCCTAGGACTGAGAGTAGGGACTTTGAATGTTGTAACTATGCAAAGAAAAGGGAGAGAGCTGGCTGACATGATGCAGAGGAGGAAGGGGGACATACTGTGTGTTCAGGAGACCAGGTGGAAAGGTAGCAAAGCTAAAAGCTTAGGAGCAGGGTTTAAGCTGTTTTATCACGGTGTGGATGGGAAGAGAAATGGAGTAGGAGTCATCTTGGAGGAGTTTGTCAGGAATGTTCTAGAAGTGAAAAGAGTGTCAGACAGAGTGATGAGTCTCAAGTTAGAAATTGAAGGCGTGATGGTCAATGTTGTTAGTGCTTATGCCCCACAGGCAGGATGTAAGCTAGAAGAGAAGGAGAGATTCTAGAGTGACTTAGATGAAGTGATGCAGCATACCCCCAGAGGTGAAAGAGTGGTCATTGGGGCAGACTTCAATGGACATGTTGGTGCAGGCAACAGAGGGGACGAGGAAGTGATGGGCAGGTTTGGTATCCAGGACAGGAACACAGAAGGACAGATGTTGATCAATCTTGCAAAAAGGATAGAAATGGCTGTGGTGAATACTTTCTTCAAGAAGAAACAAAGCATAGGGTGACTTATGAAAGCGGAGGTAAGAGCACACAGGTAGACTACATCTTGTGTAGGCAATGTAATTTGAAGGAAGTCAGTGACTGGCAACACTCTCACCCACTACTACTTTGCAAACAGCATAGGATGGTGGTGTGCAGGATGACTCTGATGGTGAGAAAGGTGAAAAAGGCAAAGGCAGAGCAGAAGACAAAGTGGTGGAAGCTGAAAAAGGAAGAGTGTCGTGTTGTCTTCAAGGAGGAGTTGAAACAGGCTTTGAGTGGTCAGGAAGTGCTTCCAGATGACTGGACAACCACAGCCAATGTGATCAGGGAGACCGGTCGGAGAGTACTTGGTGTGTCCTCTGGAAGGAAAGTAGATAAGGAAACTTGGTGGTGGAATGAGGAAGTGCAGGAGTGTGTACAAAGGAAGAGGTTAGCTAAGAGGAAGTGGGACACAGAGAGGACCGAAGAGAGTAAACAGGAGTACAGAGAGACACAGCGTAAGGCGAAGGTAGCGGTGTCAAAGGCCAAACAGAGGGCGTATGATGACTTGTATGATAGGTTGGACAGTAAGGAGGGAGAAAATGATTTATACAGGTTAGCACAGCAGAGAAATAGAGATGGGAAGGACGTGCAGCAAGTTCGAGTGATAAAGGACAGAGAGGGAAATGTATTGACTGATGACAGAAGTGTGCTGGGAAGATGGAAAGAGTACTTTGAAGAGCTGATGAATGAGGAAAATGAGAGAGAAAAAAGAGTAGAAGGGGTGACTGTTGAGGACCAGGAAGTAGCAAAGATTAGTAAGGGAGAAGTGAGGAGGGCATTGAAGAGGATGAAGAGTGTAAAGGCAGTTGGCCCTGATGACATACCAGTTGAGGTATGGAAGTGTCTAGGGGAGGTAGCAGTAGATTTTCTGACAAGAATATTCAACAAGGTCTTAGAAAGTGAGCAGATGCTGGAGGAATGGAGGAGAAGTGTGCTTGTGCCCATTTTTAAGAACAAGGGAGATGTACAGAGTTGTGGCAACCACAGAGGAATAAAGTTGATGAGCCATATAATGAAGTTATGGGAAAGAATAGTGGAAGCTAGACTCAGGGCAGAGGTCAGCATTTGTGAACAACAGTTTGGTTTCATACCAAGAAAGAGCACCACAGATGCAGTGTTTGCTTTGAGGATGTTAATAGAGAACAAGATGGCGGCCGTGAGGCTCGCCCGGCACAAGCTCTGCTTCTATGTCTTGCACTTTTGTCAATGTTTTATGTTAAAAAGTCGGAATGTCTTCTCACATACACTCGTTGGGAGTTACTGTCCCTTAGAGCTAACTCAGCAGTGACTGTTTCATCCATGATCTCATCGCTACCTGCGGAAATTCTAGAAATGAACAACTCATCTGGATATCCGACCTCCTGGAGACGCAAGCGAGACAGGAGGAAGCGATGAGCCGGCGTCCTTTCCAGGTTCAGGAAGCGGCCGTACCGGCCACCTTTACCGGCTCTGCTGCTGACAAACGTGAGATCTATCAGAAATAAAATTGACGAACTCTTCCTTCTTCTCCAAAATAAGAAGGAGTACAAAGACTGTTCTGCCATCTGCCTGACCGAGACCTGGCTCGACCACACCATGCCAGACCAGGCGGTAACCCCGCCCGGCTTCTTCACTCTACCGTGCCGACAGGTCAGTCAAGCTATCTACAAAAACTAAAGGTGGTGGAATTTGTTTCTTGATTAACCAACGCTGGTGTAGCAACACGACTGTATTAAACACTACTTGTTCACCACAATTGGAATACATCAGCGTGAAATGCAGACCCGCCTACCTCCCGAGAGAATTTGCCTCCGTTATACTGATTGGCGTTTACATCCCGCCATCGGCTAACGCCAACTTGGCCATCATGGAGCTTGCAACCTACATATCAACCGTTGAAAACTCTCATCCCGACGCAGTAGTCACTGTGCTCGGTGACTTTAATCATACCAACTTGTCCACCGAACTCCCCAACTATATTCAACAGGTCACATGTCCTAGCAGAGGCACTAATACACTGGACTATTGCTACGTCACCGTCAGCAATGCTTACCGAGCTTTCCCAAGGGCTCCGCTCGGAACGTCCGACCACGCCATGCTGCTCCTCATCCCGAAATACAAACAAAAACTTAAATCCACAAACTCCACATCGAAAACAGTTAAGTCCTGGTCCAGGGCAGCCGTTGAGACTTTGAGAGGCTGTTTTGAATGCACTGATTGGGATGTATTCAGTGCAGGTGAGAACTGCCTCGACGTGCTCACGGACGTGGTGACGTCATACATCAACTTCTGCGTGGATCTGTGTCTCCCAACAAAAACTGTGGAGGCATATAGTAATAACAAACCTTGGTTTACAAAAGATATCTTACTCATGCAAGAAAAAGAACTCTGCTTTCCTCAGCGGAGACAAGGAGTCATACACCACTGCCAAATATCAATTGAGGTCTGCAATCAGGAAAGCTAAACCAAACTATGCAATAAAGCTGGAACATCAGATCACATCAAACAATACCCGATATGTATGGAAAAAACTATAGGACATGACTGATTACAAAAAAAAACCCCTTCATTTCATCTGACATTGATATGGACCTTCCAAACAAACTCGATGAGTTCTATGGGAGGTTTGAACAGTCCCCAGTCCCCCCCCATCCCCTCCCTCACCCCCTCCCACACCCCTCATTTCACATCCAGGAGGAAGAGGTCAGGAACATCTTTAAGAAAAATAACAAGAGGAAAGCAGCTGGCCCAGACGGGATCACCCCTGCTGTTCTTAAGTACTGCGCAGCTCAACTGGCCCCAATATTCACCTCCATCTTTAATACGTCCCGCCGCCACTGTACAGTTCCACTGTGTTTCAAGGTTTCATCCATAATCCCTGTCCCAAAATCATCAAAGATCTCATGTCTCAACAACTACAGACCAATCGCCCTAACATCCGTGGTCATGAAGTCGTTTGAACGCATCATCCTTAATCATCTGAAGGCATCCACTACCCCCCTGCTCGACCCTCATCAATTTGCTTACCGTGACAACAGGTCTGTTGAGGATGCCGTCAACCTGGCCCTCTACCACATCTTACAGCACCTTGAGTCTCCTAACAGCTATGCCCGTATCCTTTTCATTGATTTCAGTTCTGCTTTTAACACAATAAACCTGGTCAACCTCTTCAATAAACTGACGAACATGAACATTGACCCCTGTCTACGTCATTGGTTATGGAGCTTCCTATGGAAAAGGCAACAAAGGGTTAAGATGGGTAACCTCTCATCTCAACCTCTGACCCTCAGCACAGGTGTCCCCCAAGGTTGCGTCCTCTCAGCATGGCTTTTTTCTCTGTACACAAACCATATGACATCCCGTCACGGTTCAGTTTCCATTTTTAAGTATGCAGACGACACTACTATCATTGGACTCATAACTATGGATAATGAACACCAGTACCGCCAACAAGTAGCCCAAGCTGTCTCCTGGTGCCAAGAAAACAATCTCCAGCTCAACCCATCCAAAACACAAGAACTAATAATTGACTTCAGGCACACAGCCTCACTCAAAACTCCCATTCACATCTCTAATGAACCCAGAGCCATAACTGATTCTTTCAAATTTCTCGGCACTCACATAAACAATACACTAAAATGGAACACTAACACAGACTACATTCACAAAAAAGTCCACCAAAGACTGTTTTTCCTGAGACAGCTCAAGAAATTCAGAGTGAAAACAAATCTCCTCCTCTGTTTCTACTCCGCCATCATTGAGAGCACTCTCACTTCATCCATAACAGTTTGGTATGGCAGCCTAGACAGCAACTCACAGAAAAAACTACAGCGCATTGTCAATAAATCATCCAGGATCATTGGCACCCCCCTTCCATCAGTCCAATCAATTTATCATAAACACTCAATCTTAAGAGCACAAAAAATCACCTCTGATCCCTCTCACCCTGCCCATCATTTGTTTCAACTGCTGCCCTCTAGGAGGTGATATCGATCTCTACCCACCAAAACATCCCGTTTCAAGAACAGTTTTTTCCCTACAGTCATAAGGACTCTGAACTCTTTGCACTGAATGTACATTACAGCCTTGTCTGTCTTTTTGTTGTCTATTATTACTGTAGTTGTTATGAAAATGTTTGTAATCATTTGTTTTCATGTGTGCTGTCTTTGTTGTATGATGTGTGTTGTTAATGTCCTTTGTAACTTTTGTCATAGCTGAGTGCTGTACCGATAGCAAATTCCACCAACTTGGTTGTGTGGTCATGAATAAATAAATGAATGAAATGAATGAATGAAAATGAGAAGTACAGAGAAGGTCAGAAGGAGCTGCATTGTGCCTTTGTGGATCTGGAGAAAGCATATGACAGGGTGCCGAGAGAAGAACTGTGGTATTGTATGAGGAAATCTGGAGTGGCAGAGAAGTATGTTAGAGTGGTGCAGGACATGTATGAGAGATGTAAAACAGTGGTGAGGTGTGCTGTCGGAGTGACAGAAGAGTTCAAGGAGGAGGTGGGACTGCATCAAGGGTCAGCTCTCAGCCCCTTCTTGTTTGCTATGGTGATGGACAGGCTGACAGACGAGGTTAGACAAGAATCTCCATGGACTATGATGTTTGCAAATGACATTGTGATCTGTAGTGAGAGCAGAGAACAAGTGGAAGAAAATCTAGAGAGGTGGAGGTATGCCCTGGAAAGGAGGGGAATGAAGGTTAGTCTCAGTAAGACAGAATACATGTGTGTGAACGACAAGAACCCAAGAGGAACAGTGAGGTTACAGGGGGCAGAGATAAAGAAGGTGGAGGATTTTAAGTACTTAGGCTTAACAATCCAGAGAAATGGAGAGTGTGGAAAAGAGGTGAAGAAGCGCGTGCAGGCAGGTTGGAATGGATGGAGAAAAGTGTCCGGTGTGATGTGTGATAGGAGAGTATCGGTATGAATGAAGGGAAAAGTGTACAAGACGGTGATGAGGCCAGCGATGTTGTACGGTTTAGAGACAGTGGCCCTGGGGAAAAGACAGTAGTCAGAGTTGGAGGTAGCAGAGATGAAAATGTTGAGGTTCTCTTTGGGCGTAATGAGGATGGATAGGATCAGAAACGAGTACATCAGAGGGACAGCACATGTTAGATGTTTTGGAGACAAAGTCAGAGAGGCTAGATTGAGATGGTTTGGACATGTACAGAGAAGGGATAGTGAGTATATTGGTAGTAGGATGCTGAGGTTGAAACTACCAGGCAGAAGGCCCAGAGGAAGACCAAAGAGAAGATTTATGGATGTGGTGAAAGCGGACATGAAGGTCGTTGGAGTAAGAGTAGAAGATGCAGAGGGATAGGTATGCATCTTCTTGATAGATGCAGATGAAGATAGGGAGAGATGGAGGCAGATCATTTGCTGTGGCGACCCCTGAAGGGAACAGCCGAAAGAAGAAGAAGATATATATACATATATATGTATATATGTATATGAAAGGAAAAGATAGAGAGCTGGCTGACATGATGCAGAGGAGGAAGGTGAACATACTGTGTGTTCAGGAGACCAGGTGGAAAGGTAGCAAAGCTAGAAGCTTAGGAGCAGGGTTTAAGCTGTTTTATCATGGTGTGGATGGGAAGAGAAATGGAGTAGGAGTTATCTTGAAGGAGGGGTTTGTCAGGAATATTCTAGAAGTGAAAAGAGTGTCAGACAGAGTGATGAGTCTCAAGTTAGAAATTGAAGGTGTGATGCTCAGTGTTGTTAGTGCTTATGTCCCACAGGCAGGATGTGAGCTAGAAGAGAAGGGGAGATTCTGCAGTGAGTTAGATGAAGTGATCCAGAGGTGAAAGAGTGGTCATTGGTGCAGACTTCAATGGACATGTTAGTGCAGGCAACAGAGGGGATGAGGAAGTGATGGGCAGGTTTGGAATCCAGGACAGGAACACAGAAAGACAGATGTTGATCGATTTTGCAAAAAGGATGGAAATGGCTGTGATGAATACTTTCTTCCAGAAGGGACAGGAGCATAAGGTGACTTATAATAGCGGAGGTCGGAGCACACAGGTAGACTACATCTTGTGTAGGCGATGTAGTTTGAAGGAAGTCAGTGACTGCAAAGTAGTAGTGGGTGAGAGTGTTGCCAAACAGCATAGGATCAGCTCTGAGCCCCTTCTTGTTTGCTATGGTGATGGACAGGCTGACAGACGCGGTTAGACAAGAATCTCCATGGACTATGATGTTTACAGATAACATTGTGATCTGTCGTGAGAGCAGAGAACAAGTGGATGTATGCCCTGGAAAGGAAAGGAATGAAGGTTAGCCTCAGTAGGTCAGAATACATGTGTGGAAATGAGAAGGACCCAAGAGGAACGGTGAGGTTACAGGGGGAAGAGCGAAGGAAGGTGGAGGATTTTAAGTACTTTGGCTCAATAATCCAGAGCAATGGAGAGTGTGGTTAAGAGGTGAAGAAGCGTGTGCAGACAGGTTGGAATGGTTGGAGAAACGTGTCTGATGTGATGTGCGATAGGAGAGTATTGGCAAGAATGAAAGGAAAAGTGTACAAGAAGGTGATGAGGCCTGAGATGTTGTATGGTTTAGAAACAGTGGCGCTGAGGAAAAGACAGGAGGCAGAGCTGGAGGTAGCAGAGATGAAAATGTTGGGGTTCTCTTTGGGCGTAACGAGGACGGATAGGATCAGAAATGAGTACATCAAAGGGACAGCCCATATAAGATGTTTTGGAGACAAAGTCAGAGAGGCTAGATTGAGATGGTTTGGACATGTACAAAGGAGAGATAGTGAGTATATTGGTAGTAGGATGCTTAGGTTGGAACTACCAGGCAGAAGGCTTAGAGGAAGACCAAAGAAGAGATTTATGGATGTGATGAAGGAAGGCATGAAGGTCGTTGGCGTAAGAGAAGAAGATGCAGTGGACAGGGTTAGATGGAGGCAGATCATTTTCTGTGGCGACCCCTGAAGGGAATAGCCGAAAGGAAAATTATATATATATATATATATATATATATCTTTTCCTTCTTTTCCTTTCAGCTTTTTCAGGGGTCGCCACAGTGAATCATCTGATTTGGCATAGGTTTTTACATCAGATGCCCTTCCTGACACAACCCTTTCGCAAGGGACAGAAACACACTGATGGCTTTGCAGCTACTCTTTACGAACATCAGCAATGGTTATTTTACATGCCTCTCACCATAGACATTGAGAGACATGGCCAGCCTTTGATAACCCAGTTAGCTGCACTGGGGAGGACAGTGAAAACCTTGTGTAGAGTGGGACTCGAACCCCCAACCGAGGATCCGCAGTCCAGTGCCCCATACCACTAGGCCACCACTGCCCCACGTGTATATGTGTGTGTGTGTGTGTGTGTGTGTGTGTGTGTATAATATAAGAGGATGCTGAGGTTGGAACTACCAGGCAGAAGGCCGAGAGGAAGGCCAAAGAGAAGATTTATGGATGTGGTGAAGGAGGACATGAAAGTAGTTGGAGTAATAGTAGAAGATGCAGAGGATAGGGTGAGATGGAGGCGGACGGTTTGCTGTGGTGACCCCTGAAGGGAACAGCCGAAAAGAAAAGAAGAAGAAGATATATATATATATATATATATATATATATATATATAGAGCTAAGTTAAAGACAAAGAGACGTTTATTGTCAACTATTGCATGAACCATGAAAATCAGTTTAGCAGCTCTTTGTTTAGCAGCAATTATTTTTTAAAAATGCACAAAAGACAACTAATGAATTATACTGAGCTATACATGTATATTCACTTATAAACACATCGACAGAAGGGTGAAATATATGCCAAAGGTGCAGGATATACACCTGGTAAGAGGTATAGCTTTTAATTATAACATTTTAAAAAATAAAAATAAAGATAAGTACTGTCCAGTAAGATGGTCTGAATGTTTATTCCTTTATCCAGTCAGTGTGTGTGAGATGGTGGTTGTGGTGGGGTTATACATTTAACAGCTTGTGAGTAAAAGCTGTTCTTGAGTCTGTTAGTTTTTTATTTTAGTGTCCTGTAGTTTGTTCTGGAAGGGGGGGTGTCTAGGGTGTGTGGGGACCCTGATAATTCCAATGGCTCTCCTCTGAAGTCTGTTGGTGTAAATGTCATAGAGGGAGGGTAGTGTCATTCCAATACATACATACATACATGCATACATACATACCAAGGGCGTAGGCTGGTCTGACCGTGGTGGGGTGCACATCTTGGTTGACCGGAACTCGAGTCCCAGGGACTAAATTTTATTTCATATCTTACTAAACACTTTGGGGGAACCAAGTACATCTGTGGGTAGAATTATAAATTTAAAAAAAATGTTTGTCTATTCAGGGGTGAACTGCATTTCAAACTACATCTGCAAGTACATGTGCTAAATACATTTACAAATTGAGCTAAAGTTATTTATCTATTCAAAGGCACAAACAAATATTAATAAATTTTTACAGCACAAGACATACTATCTATTCATTTTATAAAAGTACTGACCATTAGGCTGCAGATACAGGCTGGATGGCTTCTGATAATTTTCGCCATTCATTCTCTGTGCGTCAATGTTTATGTTCTAACACATGTGCAGGAACCGGAAGCAGTACTAAGAAACTGTGCTTTAGTTTCACACTCGCACTTTGTTTGATTGACAGTGTTCAGCTACTATTGCTTACTGATAATATGTGAGGCGCTCCACCGAAATAGGCACCTGTCGTTGATTATTGTTTGGTCAGCTCAGGCTTGCACATGCGCAGTGCCCGTTACACGTTAACTTCCGGTGTTAACTTCCGGTTTCTGGTTTACTGCATGCTGAATTTATCTCCGACTTTCTCTTCAATAACAGCCATTACGTTTATTTATAAGATTGTGAATACACATAATTTCTTGTCCAGCAGAACTCAACTTCTGCTGTGGGGGCGGGGGGGGTGTGCATGTGCCCCCTGTGCACCACCACCCCCCCCAGCCTACGCTCTTGCACACACATACACATATATACAACCCACACATACACAAGTCAGTTTCCAATTTAGCAGTTAAACGGGCTCCTTTGCAGAGGGTGAGACTGCCATTCGGAGGAGTGTAATCTCTCCCACACCTGCAGAGAATCTAAGCAGAGAGAGATTTATGGGAGTAGAGTAGATGACACAGAAACACCTGGCACCTTCAAACAGGCTGTGTTGTGCCCTCCACAGATCTGCAGTATGGTAAATGAGAGATTGAACAGTCACTATGTAGGTGCAGTACTTTTTCAAATACTGTATTCAAAACTATTGGCAGATTTGTAAAAACTTTGGGGGGGGTACCTTTTTGGTAAACAGCTGTTACATTAAAATATAATATAATTTGATCTTTAATGTAAGTTATTTAACTCAAAGAAAATTAAATATCTAACAAAAAATCTAACAAAAATATATTTTTATCAAAGCCACATTATATCATTTATATCGGTATTTAGTCTTTTGTGCAACTTTTTCTTTGGCCACATTACACAGTAAGCGTTCTCCTTTATTGCAGATAGAATCTAAAGCAAACACTTTGAGAATATCCCTCAAAACAGAATTTCACTACAACTCTCCAGTGTTATGTCTTGATTTTCTTGGGGATCCCATTAAATGTGGTCTGTTCATTTTTCCATAGCTGTATACCAGTTCCTCGTGACATTATGACTTTTTATACAGGTGACATTCAGAAATACAGGAGGTTTAGTGTATTAAAATAGAATGCCAGGTATGTGTGTAACTGTAGTTGTAATGTATGAACAATAGATCAGACCACAGTGCCAGGTTGCCTGTTGTTCTTATATGTTATGCTGATCTTGCAGAATAAAAAGAAAAACCTTAAGAAGAGGTTTCGGGAAATGATGAGTATATCGTTATTGCAGAATCATCTATCTACACCAGTGGTGTGGTGGTTAGGGTGCTGGGCTCAATCGAGTGATCATGGTTTGTATTCCCGTTAGGATTCCACTGTGCTAAGATCCCTATGCAAAGTTCTAATCATAAGTGTGTATCTGTCCACTAAGCAATAAAAATGGGTACAAGTAAAAATACTCACAAGGTAATTTGCAATGGACAAATGTCCCATCCGGGAGGAGTTCGACTCCTTGTTTCTTCATGCTACAGAAACCAGGGATAAGTGCCAGCCTGATGAGCCAGAATGCTTGAGTGTCAGAAGCCCAATGGATTTACCTTACTTACCTGCATTAGCCAGGTGAGCACTTCAATTTAGTTTACGGCACTACACATATTTGGAAGGTCGTTAAAATTTGTGAAACAATTATTCATTCTTTCATTTTCTGAAAAGCTTAAACATAATTAGGGTCACAGGGAGACTGGCAGCCATCTCAGCCAGGCGATCGCAGGGAAAAAACATGCTGATGGTAATGCAGCCTGCTCTTAACGAAATTCAGCAATGGTTCTTTTACAGCCTGTCAACATAAACAGTGCGTTTCATGGCCAACCTTTGATAACCCAGTTAGCTGCATGGAGGGAACAGCAGTGACTTCTGGGGCTTGAACCCCCAATCTTGGGATCAGCAATCCAGCACCTTACCATCAGGTCACCAAATGCAGCCATGAGGTGGGGGGGGGGGGCACTAACCAGTGTCTCTCCCCCTCATGCCGGTCCCAAGCCTGGAGAAATGCAGAGGGTTGTGTCAGGAAGGGCATCCGACGTAAAACCAATGCCAAACATTTATGATGCAAATCAGAAGTATTACCCCCATACCGGATCGGTCGAGGCCCGGGTTAACAACGACCACCATCAGTGCTGTCAATCAACAGGGTGCTGATGGAAATTGGACTACTGTTGGTCGAAGACGTCGAAGAAGGAGAGGTGGGAGGCGTGTCCGTAGGCAGAGAGAGAAGAGGAAAGGCACGAGTCTAGGACTGAGAGTGGGGACTTTGAATGTTGGAACTATGCAAAGAAAAGGTAGAGAGCTGGCTGACATGATGCAGAGGAGGAAGGTGGACATACTGTGTGTTCAGGAGACCAGGTGGAAAGATAGCAAAGCTAAAAGCTTAGGAGCAGGGTTTAAGCTGTTTTATCACGGTGTGGATGGGAAGAGAAATGGAGTAGGAGTCATCTTGAAGGAGGAGTTTGTCAGGAATGTTCTAGAAGTGAAAAGAGTGTCAGACAGAGTGATGAGTCAGGAGAGATTCTGGAGTGACTTAGATGAAGTGATGCAGAGTACCGCCAGAGGTGAAAGAGTGGTCATTGGTGCAGACTTCAATGGACATGTTGGTGCAGGAAACAGAGGGGACGAGGAAGTGATGGGCAGGTTTGGTATCCAGGACAGGAACACAGAAGGACAGATGTTGATAGATTTTGCAAAAAGGATGGAAATGGCTGTGGTGAATACTTTCTTCCAGAAGAAACAGGAGCATAGGGTGACTTATAAAAGCGGAGGTCGGAGCACACAGGTAGACTACATCTTGTGTAGGCGATGTAATTTGAAGGAAGTCAGTGACTGCAAAGTCATAGTGGGTGAGAGTGTTGCCAAACAGCATAGGATGGTGGTGTGCAGGATGACGCTGATGGTGAGGAAGGTGAAAAAGGCAAAGGCAGAGCAGAAGACAAAGTGGTGGAAGCTGAAAAAGGAGGAGTGTCGTGTTGTCTTCAAGGAGGAGTTGAAACAGGCTTTGGGTGGCCAGGAAGTGCTTCCAAATGACTGGACAACCACAGCAAATGTGATCAGGGACACAGGTAGGAGAGTACTTGGTGTGTCCTCTGGAAGGAAAGTAGATAAGGAGACGTGGTGGTGGAATGAGGAAGTGCAGGAGTGTGTACAAAGGAAGAGGTTAGCTAAGAAGAAGTGGGACATTGAGAGGACCTAAGAGAGTAAACAGGAGTACAGGGAGACACAGCGTAAGGCGAAAGTAGCAGTGGCTAAGGCCAAACAGAGGGCGTATGATGACTTGTATGATAGGTTGGACAGTAAAGAGGGAGAAAATGATCTATACAGGTTGGCAGAGCAGAGAAATAGAGATGGGAAGGACGTCCAGCAAGTTAGAATGATAAAGGACAGAGAGGGAAATGTATTGACTGATGACAGAAGTGTTCTGGGAAGATGGAAAGAGTACTTTGAAGAGCTGATGAATGAGGAAAATGAGAGAGAAAAAAAGAGTAGAAGAGGTGACCATTGAGGAGCGGGATGTAGCAAAGATCAGTAAGGGTGAAGTGAGAAGGGCATTGAAGAGGATGAAGAATGGAAAGGCAGTTGGTCGTGATGATATACCTGTGGAGGTATGGAAGTGTCTCGGAGAGGTAGCAGCAGATTTTCTGACAAGAACATTCAACAACGTACTAGAGAGTGAGCAGATGCCGGAGGAGTGGAGGAGAAGTGTGCTGGTGCCCATTTTTAAGAACAAGGGAGACGTGCAGAGTTGCAGCAACTACAGAGGGATAAAGTTGATGAGCCATACGATGAAGTTATGGGAATGAATAGTGGAAGCTAGACTAAGGGCAGAGGTCAGCATTTGTGAACAACAGTTTGGTTTCATGCCAAGAAAGAGCACCACAGATGCAATGTTTGCTTTGAGGATGTTAATAGAGAAATACAGAGAAGGTCAGAGGGAGCTACATTGTGCCTTTGTGGATCTGGAAAAAGCATATGACAGGGTGCCAAGAGAAGAACTGTGGTATTGGTATTGCATGAGGAAGTCTGGAGTGGCAGAGAAGTATGTTAGAGTGGTGCAGGACATGTATGAGAGATGTAAGACAGTGGTGAGGTGTGCTGTCGGTGTGACTGACGAATTCAAGGTGGAGGTGGGACTGCATCAAGGGTCAGCTCTGAGCCCCTTCTTGTTTGCTATGGTGATGGACAGGCTGACAGACGAGGTGAGACAAGAATCTCCATGGACTATGATGTTTGCAGATGACATTGTGATCTGCAGTGAGAGCAGAGAACAAGTGCAGGAAAATCTAGAGAGGTGGAGGTATGCCCTGGAAAGGAGAGGAATGAAGGTTAGCCTCAGAAAATCAGAATACATGTGTGTGAATGAGAAGGACCCAGGAGGAACGGTGATGTTACAGGGAGCAGAGATAACGAAGGTGGAGGATTTTAAGTACTTAGGCTCAACAATCCAGAGCAATGGAGAGTGTGGAAAAGAGGTGAAGAAGCATGTGCAGGCAGGCTGGAATGGTTGGAGAAAAGTGTCCGGTGTGATGTGCGATAGGAGAGTGTCAGCAAGAATGAAGGGAAAAGTGTACAAGACGGTGGTGAGGCCAGCGATGTTGTATGGCTTAGAAACAGTGGCTCTGAGGAAAAGGCAGGAGGCAGAGCTGGAGGTAGCGGAGATGAAAATGTTGAGGTTCTCTCTGGGAGTAATGAGGATGGATAGGATCAGAAATGAGTATATCAGAGGGACAGCCCACGTAAGATGTTTTGGAGACAAAGTCAGAGAGGCTAGATTGAGATGGTTTGGACATGTACAGAGGAGGGATAGTGAGTATATTGGCAGTAGGATGCTGAGGTTGGAACTACCAGGCAGAAGGCCTCGAGGAAGACCGAAGAAGAGATTTATGGATGTGGTGAAGGAAGACATGAAGGTCGTTGCAGTCAGAAAAGAAGATGCGGAGGACAGGGTGAGGTGGAGGCGGATGATTTGCTGTGGCGACCCCTGAAGGGAGCAGCCGAAAGTAAAAGAAGAAGAAGAAGAAGACCATCAGGTCACCACTGCCCCCATTAAACAACTGTATTATTAAAACAACCGTAAAACATATAAATTATTACTAATTATATCATGTTTAATTTAAAGAAATGGGGGGGGGAAGTATATCTACTAGTATATAAAGTGAACAACAGTTTGGTTTCATGCCAAGAAAGAGCACCACAGGTGCAGCAGTGTTTGCCTTGAGGATGTTAATAGAGAAGTACAGAGAAGGCCAGAGGGAGCTGCATTGTGCCTTTGTGGATCTGGAGAAAGCATATGACAAGGTTCCGAGATAGGAAGAGTGGTATTACATGAGGAAGTCTGGAGTAGCAGAGAAGTATGTTAGAGTGGTGCAGGACATGTATGAGAGATGTAAGACAGTGATGAGGTATGCTATCGGTGTGACAGAAGAGTTTAAGGTGGGGGTGGGACTGCATCAAGGATCAGCTCTCAGCCCCTTCTTGTTTGCTATGGTGATGGACAGGCTGACAGACTAGGTTAGACAAGAATCTCCATGGACTATGATGTTTACATATGACATTGTGATCTGTAGTGAGAGCAGAGAACAAGTGGAGGAAAATCTAGAGAGGTGGAGGTATGCCCTGGAAAGGAGAGGAATGAAGGATAGCCGCAGTAAAACAGAATACGTGTGTGAACGACAAGGACCCAAGAGTAACGGTGAGGTTACAGGGGGCAGAGATAATGAAGGTGGAGGATTTTAAGTACTTAGGCTCTAAGGTTGGAACTACCGGGCAGAAGGTGTGTTTTGCCAAATGCGGGCTCCGCCCACAGGCAGCGCGCAGCCGACGGAGCAGTTGTATTTAAATGTTTAAATGGATGGGATGTTGTATTTAAAGCAGAATTACAGTATCTGTTTGAAAGATCAGAGGTCCTGATTCAATATTAATTTGCTTCCTTGTGAGATTGGAGGTCTTGTCCCAAAGAGCACTCTCTTTTCCTGCCTCCTTCTGCTTCAATATCGATCCGAAATAATTGCCTCCATCACTGTATTTCCGCTTTTCTGTATTTTCCAGGTCCATGATGGATAACGAAATATGATCAATCTACCGTGTTTCCCCGAAAATAAGACAGGGCTTATATTAATTTTCTTACCGAAATATGATACTAGGGCTTATTTTTAGGTGATGATGTATTTTACATTTTTCTCTATTACATGTCTTATCATATATCTTTGTTTTATATATTCTTATTTCGTTATATTTCTTTATTTTTTTAATATTTTAACCAGAACCGAATCGAGCGATTTTAGCGATTTTTATGGACGCAAGTGTATGTCCTCGTTTTAAAGCAATCGCTGATGTCATCGACTGAGCCTCAACGCGCAAGGATTGATGCTTTGACAGCGTACCTGAGGTAAAACTGCCTAACAGATGAGTCCGCGCTTTCACCTCAAACCCGAGATTGAGCGAGTAGCAGGCCAATGAATTGCTGCCACTCTCAACTAGGGCTTATTTTAAGGGGCGGGCCTATATTAAAATCATCTTGTAAAATCACGCTAGGTCTTATTTTGTGGTTAGGGTTTATTTTCAGGGAAACACGGTCAAAAAAAAACTCATGAGCCAACATTCCTGTTCAACTCTCCTTCTGTGACAAACAGGAAGTATGGGTACAGTTCAGCTGCCTCCTGGGCAATGGGAGGCCAGCGGGGCGGGATGTTGGAAGACTGCCAATGAGAGAGCAACTCGCGCATTGTTTCAATTTGTGAATGGTGCATTTGAATTTTCGAATGACACATTTGGTGCTTTTCATAAAAAGAGGTTGTTTTCCTCAAAAGAGGACGAAAATTTATATATATATTTTTTTTATGTATGTATGTATGTCTGTAGTCTGTATGTATGTGGTAAGAGAGAGAGAGAGAGAGAGAGAGCAAGCGAGGGAGAGAGAGAGCGGGAGAAAGAGAGAATTACAAGAAGTATGGATTTTGTTGTATGTCGGGTCACATCAGGCAACTAAGGTAATGCATTAGCAAAATCATAATATAGGAGATAAAAACACATTTCTTTGACAAATGAAGCATAACCAGCAGTAACAAAAACATATGGAGGGCAAATGAAAAATAATTAAATGAAAAAACACTGAGTCCTGGTTTCCCCCTAACTCCCTTCTTCATGTAAGATGTATTCATGAAACAAACTCCTGCCAGATCCTACCTGACACCCTGGAGTGTGAATTACAGTTATAGGCAGTTCAAGAAGACTCATGGCCGTTCAGAAGCATTTAGTTTCTGAGGGGGTTTATTCTGTTACATCTCAGTAAGGAACTAAGGGAAAAAATAATTATACACAGTAAAGCTTCAAATACGAATTTGATACAGGTAACACTCTAATTATGCCCATATAAACACTCATATCTCATACAATATCACAACAGTGGTGTTAACATCTCATTCATGTACTGTTCACAAATACAGTGACAATAAGAATGTTATATTTCTTGTGCATGCATGAAAACAGTTACATTTCTGTTGGGTGAGTCAGCACTCCATCCTAACTTGGCTTTGTTCCTGATAGAGTGTAGACAGCTTGAGGTCAGCTGTAGAGCGGATCACTTAACACAACTCACACATTACTCCAGTAACTAGAGTGAGACTAAAGAACCGTTGCTTTGAAAATATGTCAACTAAAGTAGGATTATAGTCCATGTTTACAAACCTAATAGAGGGATTAACACCCCACACACACACACACACACACACACACACACACACACACACACACACACACACGCACACAAATGCATGCAACCATGAACTCCCTTAAGAATTCCCCGGACAGGAGGGTGATCGAAGAACATTCTCCACAGACCATCCTCAATCTTGAAATGAAACTCAGAGGTCAAATCAATTTCTTCTGACACACACAGTTATGCAAGCTCTAAGGTGTGACTGACAGTCAGCCAACAATAGCCTTAGAGCAGTATAAAGTTCCTAAAAATATAATTTAGAGGTTAAGGAGTCTTTAAGCAACAGCTGTCAGTCAGTACCATAAGGGTGTGTGTGTGTGTGTGTGTGTGTGTGTGTGTGTGTGTGTGTGTGTGTGTGTGTGTGTGTGTGTGTGAGTGTGTGTGTGTGTGTGTGTGTGTGTGTGAGAGAGAGAGAGAGAGAGAGAGAGAGAGAGAGAGAGAGAGAATGAGACAGAGAGACAGAGAGACAGAGAGAGACAGAGAGTGAGAGAGAGAGAGAGAGAGAGAGAGAGAGACATTAAGTAACTGACTATACACATGTAAACAAGAGCACCATGCAGCAGACCAGCTGAGAAAGGCTACTGTAAACAGATGGTTTAAAATAATAAGTTATTATTAAAATATAAGACTGAGCTCTTACTAAGTTCTCAGGTGTGTGTGTGTGTGTGTGTGTGTGTGTGTGTGTGTGTGTGTGTGTAGAGTTCAACACCAATAAATGACTTTTGCTTTAGCAACACTTGTCCAGATACACTGTGCAAATGGATGTTTTGCTTCTTAATGGAATTAGTAATACTGTTAATTTTCTTTTCCTTTCAGCTGATCCCCCTTTTTTTCAAGGGTCGCGACAACAAATCTGTGATTTGCATGTTTGAGTTGGCATAGGCTTTTACGTCAGATGCCCTTCCTGACACAACCCTTTAGCAAGGGACAGAAACACGCTGACAGCAATGCAGCCTACTCTTTACGAAAGTCAGCAATGGTTCTTTTACATGAACCTCTGACCATAGACAGTGAGCGACATGGCCAGCCTTTGATAACCCAGTTAGCTGCTCTGGGGGGGACAGTGACAACCTTGTGGAGAATGGGACTCAAAACCCCAACCTTAGGATCCGCGATCCAGCACCTCTTACCACCAGGCCACCACCTGTTAATATATTAACAGTATAATATTAAAGTATAACATTATAATAGTATATTAATACTATTGATATTTTTCATTATTGTTTTTGCAAGCCCACACATGTTATAAACACATCTCAAACAATATAGCACTATAAAACATACATTTTAGTTTCTTCTGCTTTTCAGAATTTAATGTATTTGTTGTATCAGAGCTCTGAACAACATCAAGCACGCTGTTACAGTATATCGTGATAGGAGATCAGGCCTATTAATATTACACTATCCTATTCCATTGCTTACCCACACCCGCCATCAAACCATACATACACCTTCCACATTTTGTTCAAATCACACTTTTGTTGGCCAATTTGTTTCTCATAGCTCCAATAGTTCATTAACATCCAGTTTAAAATAACTGACTGTAAAAGGGAATGAAGACACAAACTATGGAGCATCATTGTGCAGTCGATAGCATAACCTATTGCCTGGAAAGTAATAACGTGATATACTACTTGATTTTGTTTTGCAGAAAGGCCAGGTAAAGTATAAATATGACTTCTCATTGAACTCATTACATTGTACTATTATAATTAAATACTAATTGAAATTATGAGAGCATTTACAATAGCTTTTCTCCTCCAAGCTATAAATGCATGCCCCACAAAAAATTAGAGATATTTTACAGTTCAGTGTGTGTGTGTGTGTGTGTGTGTGTGTGTGTGTGTGTGTGTGTGTGTGTGTGTTTTAATTAGAGATCATCAACACCCAAATCAGATGGCAGATATTAATGAGCAAGTGAAGGAATAGTAATAGGCAGTTTTTCTTTTAATTAAAAAACCTCCGTAAATAATCACCTCATAATCCACCTGTCAGAACACATCCAGAGCCCTGTAAAAATAACAAAGGGCTGCACTGAGCAATAAGGCACAAAGCATGTACACACACACACACACACGCACACACACACGCACACGCACACACTTTGCACTAACAGACATTCATACACTGTCCCACACCTCAAGAAGAATTGTAAAATCTACCACTAATGCAGCATTAATAATTAATAGTCATTAAAAAAAAATGGTGTTGAGCCCTGCTGACTAGGCAACATCATTGAAGTTTGGCTGCTGTAACTGATTCATAATAAATATCATGAAAGCAAATGTTTTTTCTAGATAAAGAAATATTTTTCATCATCGTATTGCAGGAAGATTCCATAATCCATACACATTCACTTCTTTACTCCAGGCTAGACAACTACCACTGTGAATGGAACATTTTCCGGCTCTGTCTTCTACGATTTTATGTTTGCACACGCTCCCCGACTTATGTTCATTCGTTTTACGTAATATGTCAAATTTTGAGTTTAGCGTGCTCTCTGTAGTACGAGACGGCCCTACGTAGTACGATGACGTAATACGCTACTTCCGCATGATGCTGCATCCATTGTTTATAAACAACAGACTGAACATGCCCCTCCTTTTTCCCGTTCACTGCATGTTACCCTTGCGTTAAGACGTCGTCTCTGTGATCTTTGTGTTTACACTGTTTTGTGGAATTGTTTAACAGTAAGCAAATATGGTTGGTCAGATGCATGAGCCTACTAGTGATAGTGGTAATCAGAAAAAGCGGCAAGAAAATTGATGCTGGTGAAAAACATGTGAATGTTGCACGTCCCTTCCAAATGGCTCCGTCAACCATCGGAACCAGTTACAAGCAGAAAGATCGCATCACAGAGCATGTTAAGGGTTATATTTGATACTGTATTTGATATTTGGTTAGTAAATTTGATTAAAATGTATCTATTTGAAATTATTTTGCTTGAATTTAATTTGTTTGAAATTAATGTTGATATTATTTGATATATTTGATATTATTTAACAATGTTATGTTTATAATAATTGATTTTGGGGTGTTTTATGAGATACGGTAATGGTACTTATGGATGTATAGTGCAGTATGAATGTCATATGTCACTGGAACATACAGTAACAACTTACGTTTTTTTTCACCTTACATTCAGCCGTCCGGAACCGAACTAAAACGTAAGTTGGGGAGCGTCTGTATATTTTATTTTCTTCTCTTTAAGTGACCAATTCGTACTGAACTAATGTTTTTTATACATAACAAATACAAGCAAGTCTGTCTTCACGTGCAACTCTCAGTCATCAGCAAGTGTTCTTTTGCATTAGACCCAAGGCACACATCTCTGAAGTCATTAGACCCAAGACTGATCAGGATGTGTGACTGACTGAGAGTTATATTAAACAAAATAAGAGAAATATCAAACAAAAAAATAACTTCAATAGAAAATTCACTGTACTCCTGGGTTCAGTGGAGATTCTTAATGGATTCCGAAGGACTTCTATTTGAAATCTTCTCGGGTACAAACAGAAGAAAGTTTTAGGGATATTATTTTTATTTCAAAATGTGTGTTATTTATGTACACAAACATGTCAATGCCTTAAGAGAGAAGGAAAAGCGCTTCATTTTGTAAACTGAAATGATCAGGACTGAAACTATACATCTCGACAGGTAGGTCTTGTCCGCCACTTACAACACACACATACACACACACACACACACACACACACACACACACACACACACACACACACACACACACACACACACACACACAGCTGAAAGCACTAGAAATGTTGCTTTTTGATTACATAAATACTGTGCATTACACTTACATCAGGGTTTATAATAGCTGGTAAATACCAGTATTTGAATGATAAACACTCAAGATCCTGTCAGACAGTGTCCAGTTAAAATGTCTCGTCTGTCTTCCTTTCGGCTTTTTCCCTTTTACTCGGGAGTCGCCACAGTGAATCATCTGATTCGCACGTTTGATTTGGCAGAGGTTTTTACGTTGGATGCCCTTCCTGTCACAACCCTTTTTAGCAAGGGACAGACAGTGTCCAGTTAAAATAACCCATTAAAATCCATTTTAAATTCAAATAAAGTTTATTTCTACGCCTTTTTTATTCAATACCAAAAATGAATAGTATAGACAAAAGTTAATTGAGAAAAGTCACTGTTTGACTGTCACTGCTAAGGGCACTACCACTTATGATTGTACTGACAGGCCTCTAAGTCCTACAGCCACTGCAGTGAAATTGCTGGTTTTAGCAAACCACATTATGATGGCATGCACAGAAGCACTCTATTCAACTCCAAAATTAAAATTTTATCTTTCCTTTTTAGATACTACTTCATCCAATTCCAAAGGTCAAATTTCCTCTGTGGAACTTAAGTTAGTTGATACCAAGACCTACCTGCAAATGGTCAATGTACAATAATTACTGAATACATTCACTTTAAGTACTTTAAGGAAAAAAAGTCAAATCATAAAAGTTTAAAATGAGTGTTAATAGAAACAGCAACTACAATGAAGTAAAGAGGTTGTATATTTGAGAAAGTGTATTGCAGGGTGTTCAAGATGTCTGCCTCACAGCAAGTAGGTCCTGGGTTTGATTTCTGGGCTCTGATGGCTCAGTCTGGAGTTAGCATGTTTTTTTTCCTGTGCTTGTGCTTGTCTTGGTTTCCACTGGTCACTCGGGTTTACTTTCACAGTTCAAAGACATGCAGATTAGCCTAACTGACTGCTTAAAATGAACCTCGTGTGTGTGTGTGTGTGTGTGTGTGTGTGTGTGTGTGTGTGTGTGTGTGTGTGTGCGTGTGTGCGTGCGTGTGTGCGTGTGTGCGTGTGTGCGTGTGTGTGTGTGTGTGTGTGCGCGCGCGCGTGTGTGTGTAAATAATTACAGTGATGGTCTATCAAGCTGTTCAAGGTGTACTTCATCATCGCCCATTGTTGGCTATGATAGACTTCAGCCTCCCCACATAATTTTAGTAGGATTACTCAGTTCGGTAAATGAGTATTTGAGAGAGGTTTGTGGGGTAATGACTAGGTGCTTATATAAATATTCATTAATTCATGCATTTTATAGTCCGCTTAATCCTAATTAGGGTCACGGGTAGGCTGGTGCCTATCTCAGCCAACTCTGGGTAAAGGTGAGTTACACTCTGGACAACTCACCAGGCCTTTGCAGGACCAACACCCATACAACCACTCATACTACACACTCACATCTAGGGGTAATTTGGAAAATCCCACCAGCCTAATGTGCATGTTTTTGAACTGTGGGTGGAAAGGGGAGTACATACACATACTTGGAGAAAAACCACGCAAGGAAACGGACCCGGGACCTTCTTGCTCTGAGGCAAATGTGCAAAAGACTGCATTACCATGCTTCTCCATATTGGTTCTACATATATCTTAAACTAATCTTTACAAACATGAATAAAATGTTATGTTATGTGACAAAGATTTTTTTATTACATTCTTTATGTAATTTTTTAGATGTAACTGTAAACCAAACATTATAAGTATCATCAAATGGACATTTTAATTCTTTCAGAATTCCAGAAACCCTGGGTAACATACATGCATGTTGACGTTTAACATTGTTGTATGTATATGTGTAAATTAAACAATAAGTTCAGCCCAGACCTGTTCTGCCACTTCCAGAGATCATGAGAGCCTTTCCAAACACAGCTGTGTTACAATAGGAAACACAGCACAAAACACCAACTCTCACTTCCTAAGTAAGGCCATTCTCTTAAAGGTGCATGCAGGTAGGACTAAACCGCTGATCCTGCTGAATTTCACAGCAGGTTTTACACAAAAAAGACATACCATATGCAACGTTATAAGCGCCCTGCTCCAATAACCCCCCCCCCCCCCCCCGTTGTTTTTTTTTCCTTACGTCTAATAACCGCCCATGTGTTCGGGGAAAAAAAATTGTAGATCAAACTTACCAATTTTATTCGATCAGTTTCTGTAACAGTAAAATGAGACGTTCGGTGCCTGTAAAAGTCACTACACGGTATTTCAAGACCCCTTACCACTGGGGAATGTATATAATGTTCATCAGTAAGAACATATTAGATTGTTCCACCATGCTTTAAAAAACAGGAAAATATTTTGCTGTGTTCTCTTGGTAAATGTCCAACAACCGATGAACCATTAGAAACTGCTACAGCAAAACTATCGGATGCTCTGAATGAAATGGAGCGATGAGCCAGATATGGACCTCCAATTTTTAAAGTGCCCTGGGCGCTTACACGTCAAATACGGTAATACAAATACTATAAATATAAATGAACATGTACAAACATCTCCCAGTGCAGCTAACTGGTTATCAATGGGCAGCCATATCTCTGACTGGAGGAGGAATGTAAAAGAACAATATCTGATTTTCATAAAAGGGAGGCTGCATAGCTGTTAGCATGTTACTGCACTGTGATGACCTGTCGAGCTGTCCAGGGTGTATTCTGCCCTCGCCCAGAGTTGACTGAGATGGGCGCCAAGGCAAGCTTTCTCGGTGACATTTAGAAACAAAATTTTCATCCTTCTGAAAGCTGGGGCTCGAATTTAAATGACTTGCATCTTCTTATCATTATCATTACTCATTCATTTGGCTGACACAAAAGTGATTTGCAACTAAACCAGGACACAACTGAGCAGCTGACTAGTGGATTCTGCGATGATATTGAAGTCACAAAATTCTAAATACCACTGTCCAAGCTGAGGCACTACTGAAGCAATATTGTTTTTATAGTAATGATAAAATTTTCAGATGTGTGTGTGTGTGTGTATGTTACAAAATAAAAAAAACTTAGTAAAGATTTGACTGAGCAGTGCATGTAGATATGTGACAGGAAATTCATATCCACGAAGGAGGAGTGACCATGTGATGAGAAGTGGGAAAGTTGGTGGTTGAAAACTGATCATTTACCGACTGGTAAGTCCTGGGTAATGAACTCTGAGAGTTCACCCTGAGAGAAGCATTTGAATAAAGTAGTGCAATAGTATTAATGGTCTGTTATATCAGAAGTCCTCAGGGCAGTGGTGGCCTGGTGGTAAACGTGCTGGATCTCTGATCCTAAGGTTGAGGGTTCAAGCCCCACTCTCAACGGGATGTCACTGTCCCCCCAGTGCTGCTAACTGAGTTATCAAAGGCCGGCCATGTCTCTCACTGTCTATGGTGTGAAGCATGTAAAAGAACCATTGATGACTTTCGACAGGAGTAGCTGCATAGCCGTCAGCGTGTTTCCACCCTGCGATGGCCTAGTGAGCTGTCCAGGGTGTACTCCGCCCTCACCTGGAGTCGGCTGGGAAGGGCGCCAGCCTCCCCACCGACCCTAATTAGGATTAATCGGTTACAGAAAATGAACGAATGGATGTATCAGAAGTCCGTCCACTGAAAGAATATGGTATATGTAGATATTTAAACTCATTTGGTGCAGTAAATGTGTCTGCACATAAATACACACACACACACACACACACACACACACAGGAATGACTAATAAAGATGTCTTTACCTAACTGGGAGCTGGCGGGTTGTATGATCAGGTTGCACTGGAAGCTGGCACATGCAGTGCGTCATTATGAATAGTGCCAAGACTTCTGGCTGGCAACTTCACCCTGCACTCTCTCCACGATCTCATTCGTTTTTCTCTCTGTCTCATTCAAACTGTATGTGTAAAGACAAGTAGACAATGTGATAGGAACACCCAAATTAAAATCCGTAAATTGCATATGTTATCTTACATCCCATTTCAAATTACATATAAATGTAGATCACTTTTATTTGTTTTAATCTGGCCAAATAGTACCAGCTTTATGTAGTTCAAAATAATGAAGGGTATAATCCCATACCTGCATCGGAGTTCTCGGTATGCTTTAGTTTCCTTTTACAATCTCAAGACATGCAGATAGGTCAACTAAATATTTTAAATTGCTCATAACGATAAATATGAGTGTAAATGTCTTTGTCTGTGTTCACCCACTGATGGTTTTCACATAGTGTACCCTGTTTCTCACCAAACTTACCTCTCAACTCTGACAGATAAGTAGTATCAAAAATAGATGGATGGATAGAAGGAGGAATGGGTGGATGGAAAGTGTTAAATTAAGTGCTTGATCTTTAGTTTCCATTTAAAGAGAGTCGGTGTCTCAGTTGATCAGATGACTAGAGAAAATGTGCTCCACCATCCTAATACTAGAATATTAAAGAATGTTGGGGTGGAGACGTGTAGTGTAGTGCAGGTGATTATAAGTTTTGAAAGGCTGTCAGGTGCAGGCACATTTTTGACTTTGAAGGCAAGAATCTGTGTTTAACTGTAAATCTGATGGAAGAAGTTCAGTGGAGAGAGTGTGGTAATGGGTTTGGGTGGATCATTTGGGGATGTTGGAAACAGCTGCATCCTCAATTAGTTATAGAGCTCCGGTGGTGTTTAGAGGTAGATCTGTCAGGACCAAGTTGTAGTAGATTGATTTCAAAATTACTTCTTCTTCTTCTTCTTCTTTTCCTTTCGGCTGTTCCCTTCAGGGGTCGCCACAGCAAATGATCTGCCTCCATCTCTCCCTATCCTCTGCATCTTCTACTCTTACTCCAATGACCTTCATGTCTGCCTTCACCACATCCATAAATCTTCTCTTTGGTTGGTTTCAAAATTACAAGTACTCAATTTCTTGCGCAGCATCTGGGGCTTAAAATGGATCCTGGATCCTTCAAATGCTACAAAGGAGAAACTCATGAGTGAGTTAGTTTAGTAGTCTGGCAAATTAAAAAAAAAACAGCTACTTGTCCAGGACGGCAAGGTTTTGTACAGTGATATCTAAAATATGTTCAGGGATCACAAAATGTTGACAAGGGCATACAGAGATGGACAACAGTTGAGTTTTAGTTTATACTTTATAGAAGTTCATTTTTGAATTCTGAAACACAAGAATTTTCTACACTCTTGATAATACAGTGTTCCTTACTCGTTATCAGAAGTAGTAAGCAAATCAAGTTGCAAAGTCATTCCTATGTATCTTTACTCCATAGGATGGACAAATTCACTCCTTTCTATGCCAGTAAACATAATCACAGGTGACTGTAAGCCGCAGTGTGCCAGCAACAACACCATGACCATGGAAAGCTCATCTGTAGCTGCTGTGTCATTTGTAATATCCTTTCGCCTTCACATAAGGCCCAAACAAAAGCATTTTCAGAATCTTTTAGTGCATGATCTGCAAATACAGACATGCAATGCTCAATGCATACATGACAGAATGGAGCACATGGTGGAAGACCCATTACACCGACAAGAAACTTGACTTGTACTTGTTACTAAAGATGAAAGACTTGACTTAGACTTTAGTCCAAAGACTTGAGACTAGGGCTTGCAAAAAGTAACTTGTATTTTTGAACCCAGCATTGAGACTTGAGGAGTATCCATGGTTAGTGTGCATGGAGTCGATGTGAATCTACTCCATGTAAAAAGGATCTCATTCATGCATTCATTTTCTGAATCGCTTAATCCTAATTAGGGTCATGGGCAGGCTGGTGCACATCTCACCTAGCTTTCCAGGTCATTGCAGAGGCGACATTCACACAAACATTGATATTCACATTCACACCTAGGAACAATTTGAAACGGCCTATTCACATAATTGTGCATGTTTTTGGCCTATGGGAGGAAACTGGAGTACACAGAGGAAACCCACGCAAGCACAGGGAGCACATGCAAACTCCACACAGAAATGCCCAATCTCAGAATCGAATCCAGGAGCTTCCTGCTGTGAGGTAGACATGCTGAGCACTAGGCCACCATGCTTCTATTAAAAGGCTCTCCTTCTGGTAAATTAAAAACGATTGCTGGGCTGTGGAAGATGAGGACTGATGGCAGTTTCGCTGATTTAGTGGCATGAGGCTTCTCAGAAATATGCAATTTTAAAATTAGACTAGTAAGTAGGTTGATGGCTGTTCTTGGTTAAATAAAGTGAAAGCGTAGACTTGAGAAAGTAAACCTAGAAATGCTACCATTCAATAATTACTGATGTCTGAGGTATCCAGGATGGGTTTGTCTTGAAAGCAGTTAGTATGACCAGATATTATGTATGTATTAATTACAAAAGAGACATATGGGAGGAAGTCTTGTGATATGGTCTGCAACACTGTTGAAGAAATGCAATCAAGTGGACGTCTCTAAACCAGGGTAGAAATGAGACACTGGTATATTTCTATATTTCACAAATAAATATAATTGTTAAATATAATAAACAGCAGTCGTAAAGGAGAGTGAAGTGTGAAGTAATGAGTTAAAAATTGGAGAAAGGATGTTGTGGAGCTTGTAAGGATCAAGGACAGAGGTTCCCAGCTTTCCCTCTGCAGATATTTATTTATTATAGATCGATCTAGGAAACCTCCAATGCTGCTAGCTGGGTTATCAAAGACCAGCCAGATCTCTCACTGTGTGTGGTGGGAGACATGTAAAAGATCCATTGCTGACTTTTGGCAATAGAAGCTGCATAGCCATCAGCATGTTTCTGCCCTGCAATGGGCTGGCGGGCTGTCCAGGGTGTACTCTGCCCTCACCCAGAGTCGGCTAGGATGGGCGCCAGCCTCCCTGGGACTAATTAGGATTAAGTGGTTCAGAAAATGAATGAATGAATGATCTAGGAAAATGATATATTATGGGGGCAAGAACTGGAAATTCACTGATTCTGATGTAATTAAGAGTAACCATATTTCCATCAAGCACTGCTGGCTTATTTACAATGGCGCTCAAGCAGTGTGAATGAGTTAAAAACTCATTGACTGTGACACTTAGGATAGACTTACAACAGTTTAATCATAATATTATAAATAGTGTATGTTTTCACTGACAAATGAAAGCATTTGGCACAAATTTGAATAGCTAGCTGACTAGATATTATTAATTCAATTATTCATTATCTCGACTTCTAATCCTGAAAGGTGAAAGGTTAGGTAAACCCTGAAAAGCTCCCTGGTCCGAGATGTAGTCCAAAGTTGCAGAACCTAGATGTCATTAACACTAAAATCGTGTAGCTTTTAATGAATAAAGCTAGTCGTTTAGTGTGAGTAAACTAGCCCATGATGCTTCAATTGCTTTAAAATAAATGGCTTTGTGTTAGTGCATGTGTACTAATGATAAAAATAAATAAATAAATAACAACCATTGTTTAGAAGTAAAGGACATAGAAATTTAGTAAAGCAATCAATTCTCCATCTGCGAGCGTTTTAATATTAAGAACATGAAGCTAAGCAAGAAACAAGTCAATTGCATCAGTAATGAGACAAGGGGCCATAACAAACATGTCTTTTATGTAGAATAGTATTACTTATTAAAATTGAGTCTTAAATATTAATCAGCAAATAAATGGCCTCCTTTGTTTTCTGGGTTTGCTCCCCAGAGAATCAGATCAAGAGGAAGGAAAAAGAGGTGGGAGCACACAAAATCTCAGAGCAAATCATTCTCTTCCTTCTGAGAGATGGATTTAAATCAACCAACATAGTCTGATGAATTATGTAGGCAGTAGTGAGGAAATTAAATGTGAGGAGTAAGGGTTTAAATTTTAATCTGAGTGCTTAGGTACATAGTAAAGCATAGGAAAGAACTGTTCCTGAATAATACATCCTCCTACAGTGCAGCAGGGTATTGCTGCCTACAATAAGACAGGTGTGTTGTGCCAACAGAAATTAACTGCTGTCAAACAACCTGTTTACAGAATACAGGTACAACTAAGCCATCTCCAATACCTGTTTAAGTCTCACAAACATTGTAAAAAAAAATCCATTTATCATTCTTTTCATTCATTTGTGGTATTGGTGGGTTGATAACTTCATTAAAACACAGTGTAATTATTCAGGGGGCACATTAATTCACTACCCAAACTTGTCATATTCATTTTGCCTGTGCTATTCTGTGCTCAATCAATTTCATCACATTCCTTTGCAAACTGTCGTCCATATAAAGCAAGAAACGAGGTTCACAAAGATCACCTCAGGGCAGTGGTTATTTAGATAAGAAAATACCATAGGGCTAAAGAAGACCAGCTCCCTGTCAGCCACCCTCTCACTCTATTGTTACCGGCTTCATGCTTCAGCACACTCTAAATTTTCCCTGTCACACTTCAATAAACCTAATTGTCCAAAGTAAATGAGCTAATTTCTGAAGTTCCAGTTTATGTGGTTGAGATAAGTAGCTGGCTGATTGATTGGGGACTTCTTTCTTTTCATTTCTTCTTTTCATGTGATTGCATGTGTTCAAATGAGAGGGGGAGAGAGAGAGAGAGAGAGAGAGAGAGAGAGAGAGAGAGAGAGAGAGAGAGAGAGAATGCTCACATGTGTTGGTGGGAAGGCAGGAGTGCTCGGGTCTTGAGGGTTGCTGCTGTTGTTTATGGTATTGGCTGATCTGTCCCCTACAAGAACCTCTCCAGCAACTGAATGAGTAAAAAGAGTGGGAAATGGAGATCATTTAGTGTGAGGATCATCTCTGAGAACAGAATCCAACTATTCCATTTAAAATATTATTTGCAGAAGTAGTTTTGGATCTAAAGACTATGTAGATCTTCACACAAAGCAGAAATTAAATCACGCGTGAGTTCTAAGTGGTGGTTGAACACTGAATGTTAGAAAAAGGGCAATACAGTATACAAGAAAAACCTTATAGACTAAATCAGAGGTTCTATCCATTCCAGTGGTGATGAGAGATGAATTGGGTAACACTAATGTGAAACTAATCTGCTTAATGACAGGTTTTAAAATCATAAATAATATATTTATTGAAGTAAATTTGTTTTATAAGTAGATTGTAAGAATTCCACAGGCAGGTTTGAATTCTATGTTTGTCTCGTCAACTGGTATACTCACTAGTCTTCATTGTGAGGATGTCCGCTAGTTGGGAAGGCGTTTAAAATAATACTGATGCAGTGACTAAGGAAATACATGTAGATGGTAAGTAGGGGGAGGGGCTAAATGTGAGTATATACTACAAGGGAACAGTGCAATCGAATTGGTCCATTGATTTAGATTTTAAAAGCTCTATTTCAAGTGGATAATGTCTGTCTGTCTGTCTTCCTTTCGGCATTTTCCCTTTTACTCAGGAGTCGCCACAGCGAATCATCTGATTCGCACGTTTGATTTTGGCAGAGGTTTTTACGTCGGATGCCCTTCCTGTCACAACCCTTTTTAGCAAGGGACAGAAACACGCTGACGACTTTGCAGCTACTCTTTACGAAAGTCAGCAATGGTTCTTTTACATGCCTCTCACCATAGACAGTGAGAGACATGGCCCGCCTTTGATAACCCAGTTAGCCGCACTGGTGGGGGACAGTGACAACCCTGTGGAGAGTGGGACTCGAACCCCCAACCTTTGGATCAGCGATCCAGCGCCCTATACCACTAGACCACCACTGCCCCCTATTTCAAGTGGATAATGCTTGAGTCAAAATGGTGGACACTAGCATTTTATTACAGTTACTTGGAGTCGGCAGTGCAAACATTTCATGTTTTAAAATGGAAGTTTCAACAATAAAAATCTCATTTAAGTTTGTTATTCTTGTCCTTCTCATAATATATTCCAAAAAAAAAATTTCAGAGAACATTGTTTCTACGGTGGGCGGCACAATCACAGAACTTTGTAATTACTTACCCTTTAAAGAGTCCAGTAAAAAGACATAGAATAGTCCATGTGATGGTTAAATGCCTGAAATACAGCTGCATTTAAAATTTTGTACAATCTCCTTTGCTAAAAAAAAATTGAGTCTTCTACAGAAAGTATATGATTCTCAGATTTCACGGGACTGAGATGGTCATGGCAGAAACTTTATTCAATAGTTAGCTAACCATTTTTGTGTTAATTTAAACAGGTGCTTCAGATCACTGTCCTGCTGGAAAATTGATTGACAACCCAGTTTCCTGGCAATGGTAGCAAGATTTGTGTAAAATGTGTGATGTGAAAGTGTGTAAGAGCATCAATAAATATATCAAGTTTTCCAATCTGCTTAATCATAATTAGTGTCACAGGGAAACTGGCACCCATCTTAACCCTCTTTGGGCAAGGTATACCCTGGACAGCTCTTAAATAATATACGACCACAATGAAAAATGAGCCAGCCTTTAATCCAAGTGCATTTTTTCACTGGGAAAAAAATTCCACATTAAAAAAATAATTCTTTAACATCAAATCATGTGTACCACAATTATTAGCACCCCTGAGGATACTTTGTAAAACACCTTTTGCCAACAAAATATCACCTGATCTTTTCCTATAATGATTAACAAGATGGGGGAATAGAGAAAGAGGGATCTTGAACCACTCATCCTTGCACAATCTCTCTAAATCATTCACCTGGGTCCTCTCCTCTGCAGTAACCCAACGGGTTTTCAATGGGTTAGAGGTCTGGGGACTGAGATGGCAATGGGAGGAGCTAGATTTAGTGTCTGCTGAATCTTTTCTGTGTAGATTTGGTAATATATATATATATATATATATATATATATATATATATATATATATATATATATATATATATATATATATATATATATTAGTCCTTCTCAAAAAATTAGCATATTGTGATAAAGTTCATTATTTTGTGTAATGTACTGATAAAAAATAAACTTTCATATATTTTAGATTCATTGCACACCAACCGAAATATTTCAGGTCTTTTATTGTTTTAATACTGATGATTTTGGCATAAAGCTCATGAAAACCCAAAATCCCTATCTCAAAAAATTAGCATATTTTATCTGAGCAATAAAAAAAAGTGTTTTTAATACAAAAAAAGTCAACCTTCAAATAATTATGTTCAGTTATGCACTCAATACGTGGTCAGGAATCCTTTTGCAGAAATGACTGCTTCAATGCGGCGTGGCATGGAGGCAATCAGCCTGTGGCACTGCTGAGGTGTTACGGAGGCCCGGGATGCTTCGATAGCGGCCTTAAGCTCATCCACAGTGTTGGGTCTGGTGTCTCTCAACTTTCTCTTCACAATATCCCACAGATTCTCTATGGGGTTCAGGTCAGGAGAGTTGGCAGGCCAATTGAGCACAGTAATACCATGGTCAGTAAACCATTTACCAGTGGGTTTGGCACTGTGAGCAGGTGCCAGGTCGTTCTGAAAGATGAAAATCTACATCTCCATAAAGCTTTTCAGCAGATGGAAGCATGAAGTGCTCCAAAATCTCCTGATAGCTAGCTGCATTGACCCTGTCCTTGATAAAACACAGTGGACCAACACCAGAAACTTACATGGCACCCCAGACCATCAATGACTGTGGGTACTTGACACTGGACTTCAGGAATTTTGGCATTTCCTTCTCATCAGTCTTCCTCCAGACTCTGGCACCTTGATTTCCGAATGACACAATATTCACAATATCCCACAGATTCTCTATGGGGTTCATATGAAATCTTCATCTCCATTAAGCTTTTCAGCAGATGGAAGCATGAAGTGCTCCAAAATCTCCTGATAGCTAGCTGCATTGACCCTGACCTTGATAAAACACAGTGGACCAACACCAACAACTGACATGGCACCCCAGACCATCACTGACTGTGGGTACTTGACACTGGACTTCGGGCATTTTGGCATTTCCTTCTCCCCAGTCTTCCTCCAGACTCTGGCACCTTGATTTCCGAATGACATGCAAAATTTGCTTTCATTCGAAAAAAGTACTTTGGACCACTGAGCAAGAGTCCATTGCTGCTTCTCTGTAGCCCAGGTCAGCCACTTCTGCCGCTGTTTCTGGTTCAAAAGTGGCTTGACATGGGGAATGCACCTCAGGGTCCGGTCACCTCTTCTGGTTGTGCAGCGTTTTCTGCCACACTTTTTCCTTTTTCCTTCTTGATGATTCTTCTGACAGTAGAAATGCACAGGTGCAGGCGAGTGGCTATTTTCTTGTAGTCATTGGCTGACTTGTGAAGGGCTACCTTACTTGAACAGTGTGTTAACTTCGTCTTTCCCATGTTGAAAAGTGGATAAGATAAATAGTCTCTGTGTCACATCATATTTATACCCCAGGGAAATAGGAAGTGATGAATTACTAATTAAATCTTCCTAGATACTCTGATCAACTTTGTAAACTACTGTAGAAATGACAGAAATACTTCAATTACATTTATATCCTAGAAATTGTTGGGGTGCCAATAATCTTGGAAGAGGTTATTTTTATGAAAAATAATTATTTCGTAGTCAGGGATTTTGTTCCCCCTTAAAATTTACTTGAGATCAAGGTTATGTTTTTCTACAATTTTCAGTGTGAGAGTAGTTTCTGCAATAAAAATGTAATTTATTTTAAGAATTTTCAAACATCTTAATCTGGGGTGCCAATAATTATGGAGGGAGGTGTATAGATACATACATACACACACACACACACTGTAGGGCAACGTGGTGCTGTAGTGGTTAGCATGTCCACCTCACAGCAAGAAGGTCCTAGGTTTGATTCCCTGCCTGCGCGTACTGTATTTGTGTGTCTGGTGCATCTTACCTGGGCTAATTCTGAAGAAGTAGACTGTTTTTGAGTGGTACAGAGTTCTTTTTCAAATGAAAGTAAAATTTGCATTTCTTTTGTAAATCAAGGTCCTGGAGTCTGGAGGAATTCAAATTGGTTAGGACCCAGTGTATAGTTTACCCAGTAAGAGGTGATTTGGGGAGCAATGTCATCCACTGGAATTGGTCCACTGTGTTTTCTCAGGTCCAAGTTCAGCCATCTACCAAGAAGCTTTTAAGCACTTCATGCTTTCCTCTACTGACCAGCTTAATGGAGATCCTGATTTCATTTTACAGCAGGATTTGGTACCTGCCCACACTGCCAAAACGACCAATTCCTGGTTTAAGAGCCATGATATTCCTGTGATTGATTAGCCAGCAAACTCATCTGACCTTAAACCCCATAGAGAAGCTATGTTGTATTGTGAAGAAGAAGAATCGAGACACCAGACTCAACAAAGCAAAAGAGCCAAAGGCTGCAATCAGAGCAACCTAGGCTTTTATAATACTTCAGCAGTGTAACAGACAGATTAGCTCCATGCCATGTCACATTGTTGCAGTAATTTATGTTCATTTAAAGATAATATTATCCACAGATTAAATTCTAAAGCCACTTTAATTAAAGGTCATGTGACATTGACAGACTAATCACGTCACCTGTGGCTAAAATCAAAGAAATCAGAAGTGTCCACTGAGCATGTCCAGCAGTAATAAATATTCATGAGACTATGTCTTGGCTTCAGGGTGTTTTCCATATGAACTGCTTTATAAAAGAATGTAACAGGTAATTGGTTTGAGAGACATTTCACCCATGTTGTATTTGTGTTGATAGAACTACCTGTAAAGATTGTTTTACTGAGTGCAACCAATCTTTCCAGTTTACTTAAACCAAGTACAGATATTTCCCGGTATGTACATCATGTAGATCAAGATATAAAATATATGGATCTTGACAGACATTATTTTCAGAGGCCAATCTCATTAAAAAGGAAATGTTTATTTAATCAAAAACAGTAGTACAAATTTGTAATATTTATTTGTGGAGCCAGTAACTGAACTTGATCTGATATGTCCGACTGTCAATTCGGAAAGTCTGCAATTTTATTATGAATAAAGTCAAAAAAGAAAACTGTTGCACTTTGTATTATACTGAAATTGTGTTCACTATTATTCTGACTTACAATTTAAACACTTATTAAATGGGACATACAATTGCATGAAAATATTTTTTTTATTTTGATTTTTAATATTAAATGTGCAAATGGGTCCAAGTGCAAATTCCCGGGCAGTGGTGGCTTGGTGGCAAAGGTGCTGGAGCACTGATCCCAAGGTTGGGGGTTCAAGTTCCATTCTCATCAAGTTGTCACTGTTCCCCCAGTGCAGCTACCTGGGTCATCAAAGGCTAGCCATGTCTCTCACTGTCTATGGTAGGAGGCATGTAAAAGAACCATTGCTGACTTTCAAGAGAAGGCTGCATAGCTATCAGTGTGCTTCTGCCCTGTGATGGCCTGGTGAGATGTCCAGGGTGTACTCTGTCCTTGCCCAGATTTGGCTGAGATGGGCACCAGCCTCCCCGTGACCCTAATTAGGATTAAGCGGTTCAAAAAATGAATGAATATATATAGTCCCAGACTTATGAATATCGTTACACTTCTCCCTCTTTAGTATTTTTTTTGTCTGTTTGTTCGTGCACTGTATTTTTATTTTACGTGTTGATGGATAACTAAGAAATTGCAGCCGTGAGGGGGATCACAAGCCAGTGTCATTTCTCATCTCGGTCCAAAGCCCGGATAAATGCAGAGGGTTGTGTCAGAAAGGGCATCAGACGTAAAACCGATGACAAAATCAAATATGCGAATCATTAATATGACTTCCGAATCGGTCGAGGCCCGGGTTAACAAACCGTAGACAGATAGAGAAGAGGAAAGGCATGAGTTTAGAACTGAGACTAGGGACTTTGAGTGTTGGAAAAATGACAGGAAACGCTAGAGAGCTGGCTGACATGATGCAGAGGAGGAAGGTGGACATGCTGTGTGTTCAGGAGACCAGGTGAAAAGGTAGTGAGGCTAGAAGCGGAGGAGTAGGGTTGAAGCTGTTTAAGCTATTTTATCATGGTGTGGATGGGAAGAAATATGGAGTAGGAGTCATCTTGAAGGAGGGCTGCGTGATGTTCAATACTGTTAGTGCTTATGCCCCACAGGCAGAATGTGAGCTTTGGGTGGTCAAGAAGTGCTTTCAGATGACTGGACAACTACAGCTAATGTGATCAGGGAGACAGGTAGGAGAATACAGTACTTGGTGTGTCATCTGGAAGGAAAGTAGATAAGAAGACTTGGTGGTGGAATGAGAAAGTGCAGGAGTGTGTACAAAGGAAGAGGTTATCTAAGAAGACGTGGGACATTGAGAGGACTGAATAGAGTGAACAGGAGTACAGGGAGAGCAGTGTAAAACAAAGGTAGCGGCATCAAAGGCCAAACAGAGAGCGTATGATGACTTGTATGCTAGGTTGGACAGTAAGGAGGAAGAAATTATTTTTACAGGTTGGCATAGCAGAGAAATAGAGATGGGAAGGACGTGCCGCAAGTTAGGGTGATTAAGGACAGAGAGGGAAATGTATTGACTGATGACAGAAGTGTGCTGGGACAATGGAAAGAGTACTTTGAAAAGCTGATCAATAAGGAAAATGAGAGAGAACAAAGTTTAGAAGTGATGACTGTTGAGGACCAGGATGTAGCAAACATTCGTAAGGGTGAAGTGAGGAGGGCAATGAAGAGGATGAAGAGTGGAAAGGCAGTTGGTCCTGATCACATACCTGTGGAGGTATGGAGGTGTCTAGGAGAGGTAGCAGTAGACTTTCTGATGAGAACATTCAACAAGGTCTTAGAGAGTGAATGGATGCCAGAAGAATGGAGGAGAAGTGTGCTTGTGCCCATTTTTAAGAACAAGGGAGACATGCAGAGTTGTGGCAACTACAGAGGGATAAAGTTGATGAGCTATATACAATGAAGATATGGGAAAGAACAGTGGAAGCTAGACTAAGGGCAGACGTCAGCAATTGTGAACAACTGTTTGGTTTCATGCCAAGAAAGAGCACCACAGATGCAGTGTTTGCTTTGAGGATGTTAATAGAGAAGTACAGAGAATGTCAGAGGGAGCTGCATTGTGCCTTTGTGGATCTGGAGAAAGTATATGATAGGGTGCCGAGAAAGGAACTGTGGTATTGTATGAGGAACTCTGGAGTGACAGAGAAGTATTTTAGCGTGGTGCAGTACATGTACGAGAGATGTAAGACAGTGGTGATGTGTGCTGTTGGTGTGAAAAGAGTTAGACTTTTCACTAAGAGAATACATTCGTGTGAACGAGAAGGACCCAAGAGGAATGGTGAGGTTACAGTGAGCAGAGATAAAGAAGATGGCGGATTTTAAGTACTTATGCTCAACAATCCAGAGCAATGGGAAGTGTGGAAAAGTGGTGAAGAAGCGTGTGCAGGCTGGTTGGAATGGTTGGAAAAAAGTTTCCGGTGTGATGTGTGATAGAAGGGTATCGGCAAGAATGAAAGGAAAAGTGTACAAGACAATGTTGAGGCCAGCAATGTTGTATGGTTTAGTAACAGTGGCACTGGGAAAAAGACAGGAGGCAGAGCTGGAGGTAGTAGAAATGAAAATGTTGAGGTTCTCTTTGGGAGTAACGAGGATGGATAGGATCAGGAATGAGTACATCAGAGGGACAGCACATGTAAGAGGTTTTGGATACAAAGTCAGAGAGGCTAGATTGAGGTGGTTTGGACATGTACAGAGGAGGGATAGTGAGTATATTGGTAGTAAGATGCTGGGGTTGGAAGTACCAGGCAGAAGGCCTAGAGGAAGACCAAAGAGGAGATTTATGGATCTGGTGAAGGACGACATGAAGGTTGTTGGAGTAAGAGTAGAAGATGCAGAGGATAGGGTGAGATGGAGGCAAATGATTCACTGTGACGGCCCCTGAAGGGAAAAGCCGAAAGGAAAAGAAGAAGAAGATGGATAACTAAGAACATTTTGATTCTGTGTCATCTTGTATTTGTACCCCCATTATTCCCCGAAATATTGATATTTGAATAGTGATACTGATAACAGAAACACACATCAATGATAATATTACTAAGCATTTACAAAAGAATGCAGAAACAAACACCTGCGTAAGTTGTGCAGTCTGATTCTTCTGTGAAATCTTTTTCTAAATCAGTTTAATCGGGTAAATTATAGAGGTTTCTGGTGAAAGAGCAAACAACAAGAAAGGAAGTAAAGGAGAAAACTAACTGAGACTTTGACAGCTGCAGAATGGGAGACATTGCAGAGGTCATTTCCATGAACATTCCTGGACCCACGCCCAGATGTTAGGGCACGGTTAACATTCAGGCTATAGCTTTTTTTTAGCTGACTCATCATGGCCTCCCATCTGTACGGTGCACAATAGTAGCGTGTTAAAATTGAAGAGGTTACAAATATAGGGACTGCATATTCCAGTGAGTTTCAAAGACTTGTGAAGTGTGTGTGTGTGTGTGTGTGTGTGTGTGTGTGTGTGTGTGTGTGTGTGTGTGTGTGTGTGTGTGTGTGTGTGTGTGTGAGTGAGTGAGTGAGAAAGAGAAAGGGGTTTGTCTTTTACTTTGACCTGTGCCAGATGTTGCTTGGTGGAGCATTGAGAAGGGATACTTATTTCTTCCGCAGGGTACATCTCAATTAGCAAACTGGTGCAGTGTCCATGAAGAGATGAAAGAAAACTTCTGCACTATCACCCTACTGATCTGCCGGAGTGATCAATCTTGAAGAAAAGAAAAAGATAACTATATGCCATTCTGCATTATTAGAGTGCTGTGTCATTTTTCCTCAAAGTCATTTATACTTTGCTCGCTTTCAGAAGTGAAGAAGAAAATGTAAAATAAAAAGAAAAGCCCTTTTGATCATTTTCAACAGCATTTTCAGCATCACTCTTCATTGATTGATCATCATTGGCAAATAGAATTCCAATCAGCTCATGGACCTTAAAAAATCATTTTTTCATCTTAGAGATCTTGGTCCTGATCTGGAAATACCGATCTGAAAATCACTGCAGTAAAGTACTTCATTATCGACTCACTGACTGTTTGACTCTGAATTTTATCTCATATGTTCACCCACTATGTCATATTTCTGCCCATAAATATATTAAAGAATATCATCCATTCATTAATTTTCTGAACCACTTAATCCTCATGATCTTCACAAGGAGTCTTGCACCCATCTCAATTGGCTCTGCGTGAGGGCAAAGTACACCCTGAATAGCTCGCCAGACCATCATAGGGCAGAAACACGTTGATGACAATGCAGATAGTCTTGACCAAAGTTAGCAATGGTTCTTTTACATGCCTCTCACCAGAGACAGTGAGAGACATGACTGGCCTTTGATAACCCAGTTAGCAGCACCGGAGGTGACAGCAGTGACAGCTCATTGATAGTGAGGATTGAACACCTTGCAATCTGTATTCCAGCACCGTACCATCGGGCCACCACTGCCATGATGTTACAGAATATCCCAGCTAACAATAATGCAAATGATTGGTGGTCTTTTCTTTAAATGGGATGTATTCATTCATTGCCAAACCACTTACTCCTACTAGGATTGGAAAGAGAGTGACACTTATGTCACCAGACTCTAAGCAAAGGCAGGCTACACCCTGAACAGTTTACCTATTGCATGGCCAACACACACACAACCGTTCATATTGACATTTACACCTAGGACTAATTTGGGATACCCTAATGTGGATGTCTTTGGACTGTGGGGAAAAACTAGAGTAAAATGAGAAGATTGGCATCATCATTATTATAATAATAATAATAATAATAATCATAATAATAATAATAAGATAAGATAAGATAAGATAAGATAAGATAAGATAAGATACAGCTTTATTAATCTCACAATGGAGAAATTCACTGTTACAGGCTCTTGAGGTACCATCAGTAGGGGGTGCAAAAATAAATACATATACAAACATACACACATAATGCAGCCGGGGGGGGGGGGGCACAAACCAGTGTCTCTCCCTCACGCCGGTCCCAAGCCCGGATAAATGCAGAGGGTTGCGTCAGGAAGGGCATCCGGCGTAAAACAAATGCCAAATAAACTATGCGAATCACAAGAAAGAACCACATACCGGATCGGTCGAGGCCCGGGTTAACAACGACCGCCATCAGTGCCGTCAACCAACAGGGTGCTGATGGAAATTGGACTACTGTTGGTCGAAGACGTCGAAGAAGGAGAGGCGGGAGGCGTGTCCGTTGCCAGAGAGAGAAGAGGAAAGGCATGAGTCTAGGACTGAAAGTAGGGACTTTGAATGTTGGAACTATGACAGGAAAAGGTAGAGAGCTGGCTGACATGATGCAGAGGAGGAAGGTGGACATACTGTGTGTTCAGGAGACCAAGTGGAAAGGTCGCAAGGCTAGAAGCATAGGAGTAGGGTTTAAGCTGTTTTATCATGGCGTGAATGGGAAGAGAAATGGAGGCGGAGTCATCTTGAAGGAGGAGTTTGCCAGGAATGTTCTAGAAGTGAAAAGAGTGTCAGACAGAGTGATGAGTCTCAAGTAAGAAATTGAAGGTGTGATGGTCAATGTTGTTAGTGCTTATGCCCCACAGACAGGATGTGAGCTAGAAGAGAAGGAGAGATTCTGGAGGGAGTTAGATGAAGTGATGCAGAGTACCCCCAGAGGTGAAAGAGTGGTCATTGGGGCAGACTTCAATGGTCATGTTGGTGCAGGAAACAGAGGGGACGAGGAAGTGATGGGTAGGTTTGGTATCCAGGACAGGAACGCAGAAGGACAGATGTTGGTAGATTTTGCAAAAAGGATGGAAATGGCTGTGGTGAATACTTTCTTCCAGAAGAGAGAGGAGCATAGGGTGACTTATAAAAGTGGAGGTAGGAGCACACAGGTAGACTACATCTTGTGCAGGCGATGTAATTTAAAGGAAGTCAGTGACTGCAAAGTCATAGTGGGTGAGAGTGTTGCCAAACAGCATAGGATGGTGGTGTGCAGGATGATACTGATGGTGAGGAAGGTGAAGAAGGCAAAGGCAGAGCAGAAGACAAAGTGGTGGAAGTTGAAAAGGAAGAGTGTCAGGTTGTCTTCAAGGAGGAGTTGAAACAGGCTTTGGGTGGTCAGGAAGTGCTTCCAGATGACTGGACAACTACAGCTAATGTGATCAGGGAGACAGGTAGGAGAATACTTGGTGTGTCATCTGGAAGGAAAGTAGATAAGGAGACTCGGTGGTGGAATGAGGAAGTGCAGGAGTGTGTACAAAGGAAGAGATTAGCTAAGAACAAGTGGGACATTGAGAAAACCGAAGAGAGTAAACAGGAGTACAGGGAGACACAGCGTAAGGCAAAGGTAGCAGTGTCAAAGGCCAAACAGAGCGCGTTTGATGACTTGTATGCTCGGTTGGAAAGTAAGGAGGGAGAAAATGATTTATATAGGTTGGCACAGCAGAGAAATAGAGATGGGAAGGACGTGCAGCAAGTTAGATTGATAAAGGACAGAGAGGGAAATGTATTGACTGATGACAGAAGTGTGCTGGGAAGATGGAAAGAGTACTTTGAAGAGCTGATGAATGAGGAAAATGAGAGAGAAAAAAGAGTAGAAGAGGTGACTGTTGAGGACCAGGAAGTAGCAAAGATTAGTAAGGGTGAATGAGGAGGGCATTGAAGAGGATGAAGAATGGAAAGGCAGTTGGTCCTGATGACATACTAGTGGAGGTATGGAAGTGTCTAGGAGAGGTAGCAGTAGATTTTCTGACAATAACATTTAACAAGGTCTTAGAGAGTGAGAGGATGCCAGAGGAATGGAGGATAAGTGTGCTGGTGCCCATTTTTAAGAACAAGGGAGACGTGCAGAGTTGTGGCAACTACAGAGGGATAAAGTTGATGAGCCATACGATGAAGTTATGGGAAAAAATAGTGGAAGCTAGACTAAGGGCAGAAGTCAGCATTTGTGAACAACAGTTTGGTTTCATGCCAAGAAAGAGCACCACAGATGCAGTGTTTGCTTTGAGGATGTTAATGGCGAAGTACAGAGAAGGTCAGAGGGAGCTGCATTGTGCCTTTGTGGATCTGGAGAAAGCATATGACAGGGTGCCGAGAGAAGAACTGTGGTATTGCATGAGGAAGTCTGGAGTGGCAGAGAAGTATGTTAGAGTGGTGCAGGACATGTATGAGAGATGTAAGACAGTGGTGAGGTGTGCTGTCGGTGTGACACAAGAGTTCAAGGTGGAGGTGGGACTGCATCAAGGGTCAGCTCTCAGCCCCTTCTTGTTTGCTATGGTGATGGACAGGCTGACAGATGAGGTTAGACAAGATTCCCCATGGACTATGATGTTTGCAGATGACATTGTGATCTGTAGTGAGAGCAGAGAACAAGTGCAGGAAAATCTAGAGAGGTGGAGGTATGCCCTGGAAAGGAGGGGAATGAAGATTAGCCTCAGTAAGACAGAATACATGTGCATGAATGACAAGGACCAAAGAGGAACGGTGAGATTACAGGGAGCAGAGATAAGGAAGGTGGAGGATTTTAAGTACTTAGGCTCAACAATCCAGAGCAATGGAGAGTGTGGAAAAGAGGTCAAGAAGCGTGTGCAGGCAGGTTGGAATGGTTGGAGAAAAGTGTCCGGTGTGATGTGTGATAGGAGGGTATCGGCAAGAATGAAAGGAAAAGTGTACAAGACGGTGTTGAGGCCAACGATGTTGTATGGGTTAGAAACAGTGGCCCTGGGGAAAAGACAGGAGGCAGAGTTGGAGGTAGCAGAGATGAAAATGTTGAGGTTCTCTTTGGGAGTAACGAGGATAGATAGGATTAGGAATGAGCACATCAGAGGGACACCACATGTAAGACGTTTTGGAGACAAAGTCAGAGAGGCTAGATTGAGATGGTTTGGACATGTACAGAGGAGGGATAGTGAGTATATTGGTAATAGGATGCTGAGGCTGGAACTACCAGGCAAAAGGCCTAGAGGAAGACCAAAGAGACGATTCATGGATGTGGTGAAGGAGGACATGAAGGTCGTTGGTGTAAGAGAAGAAGATGCAAAGGATAGGGTGAGATGGAGGCAGATGATTCGCTGTGGCGACCCCTGAAGGGAAAAGCCGAAAGGAAAAGAAGAAGAAGAAGACAAACATACACACATACATATATATTATATAAGTAAATAAATAAATAGATCCATAAATAGTATAAATTAATAAACAATAAAAGAAAAGAAGGGAACGGCTTTGTAGACTGGCCTATATTCAAGTGTACATGTATCTGAGTGCAGAGTAGATGGGTTGATATGGTTCACAGTCAGTGGGGTAGATGTGGTTGATTAAAGTGCACGGGGTTTTTATTGCACATAACCGGTATTTTCACAGACAGTTACAAAGTGGCGTTGTACAGTCTGACAGCGGTGAGAATGAACGACCTGCGGTAGCGCTCCTTCCTGCACTGAGGATGTCTCAGTCGTCCACTGAAGGAGCTACTCAGCTCCTCTACAGTCTGGTGCAGTGGGTGAGAGCTGTTGACCAGGATGGATGTGAGCTTTGCTACCATCCTCCTCTCACTCACCTCCTCCACAGAGTCCAGTGGACAGCCTAGGACAGCGCTGGCCCTCCTGACCAGCTTGTTCAGTCTCTTTCTGTCCCGCTCTGTGCTGCCCGGGGCCCAGCAGATGGCAGCGTAGAGGATTGCAGAGGCTACCACAGAGTCATAACAAGTCTTGAGCAGAGGTCTGCATACGCCGAAGGACCTAAGTCTCCTCAGAAGGTGGAGGCGACTCTGGCCCTTCTTGTACAGGGCGTTGGTGTTGTGGGACCAGTCCAGTTTATTGTTAAGGTGAACGCCCAGGTATTTGAAACTGTCCACTGTCTCAATGTCCTGTCCCTGGACGTTCACTAGTGAGTGTGTGTGTGTGTTCGAGTGCTTCTTCTGAAGTCGACCACCATCTAATAATAATAATCCTAGGGTTTCCGATTGGCACATTGACAAGGTGCGCAACTACAGTATTAACACTGAGATGGCAAGTTCAAATCCAGTTGAATACCACAGCTCTCCATAGCCAGGAGTCCATGGGAGCTAATTGGCCAAGCTCTCACGGGAGGGAGGGACGGCATAAGCTCACTTCTGTGTCACTCACAGTGATTGCCATCCAATCATGGGCATCTGTGAGGCCATTCATATAAGGGGGCAGATAACGTTTTTCCCTCTGAGTGTGTTAGACCCTAATATGCATGAGCCCAGTTCAAAAAGATGCAAGTGACTAGTATTGCATGTCGCAAAGGGGGCGTGTACATGCTTTCACCCGTTCCTGGTCAGAGGTAATAGTGAGCTAGGGAAGGCAATACATGATGGGTGGGAATTGGATATGACTAAATTATAGACAAAAAATGTGGAGGGAAAAAAAAGATTCTGCGATGGCCTGGTGAGCTGACCAGGATGCATTCTACTCTTGCCCAGAATTTGAATAATAATAATAATAATAATAATAATAATAATAATAATAATAATGGGCAGTGGTGGCCCGGTGGCAAGGTGCTGGATTGCTGATCCTAGGGTTGGGGGTCTAAGCCCCACTATCAATGGTTGTCACTGCAGTGTCCCACCGGTGCAGCTAACTGGGTTATCAAAGGCTGGCCATGTCTCTCACTTCATTACTGACTTTCGACAAGAGTAGGCTGCATAACCGTCAACATGTTTCTGACTTTCGATGGCCTGGCAAGCTGTCTAGGCTGTACTCTGCCCTTGTCCAGAGTCGGCTCAGATGGGTATCACCCTCCCCGTGACCATAATTAGGATTAAACAGTTCAGAAAATGAATGGATGAATGAATGAATAATAATTAGGCAGCACAGTGGCACAGTAGTTATAACATCTGCCTCACAGCAAGAAGGTCCTGGTTTCAATTCCCAGCTCGCACGTTTCTGTTTGGAGTTTGCATGTTCTCCACATGCTTGCATGGGTCTCCTCCAGGTACTCTGGTTGCCTCCCACAGTCCAAAAACGTGCACATAGGTTAACTGGCTGTTCCAAATCACCCCTAGGTGTGAGTGGAAGTATGAATGGCCCAGTGATGGCCTGGCGAGAAGTCCAGGGTGTACCCAGAGTCGGTTGAGATGGCACCAGCCTCCCTATGACCCTGATTAGGATTCAGAAAATGTTGCAGTTCAGAAAATGAATGAATGAATGAATAAAATAATAATAATAATAATAATAATAATAATAATAATAATAATAATAATAATAAGGTTTGGGCAATAAAGATAAAAAAATTCAGTCAGTATCAAATTCTTTTTCTATCATTTAAAGCTTGTCTGTCTGTGATACATTTATTTGTTAATTTACTGCAGGATATGATTGAGATATATCTTTATCTATCTTCACACATTCATTTTTCAGATTGTATACAAATAAATCTTTTTTAGAGTATAGGGATTTCTCATGACTTTGACAGCCCTTTTATGTATTGAGATCTCAATTACTTCATTTAAGTCATGTGTTGCTTGGGCTGTCATTTTCATTGCTATCAAAGGCTTCAGCTTAATCCTTCAATCAATAGTTTTGCTTCTAATTTAAAAAAAAAAAAAAAAAAAAACATTAATCAGGAACATGCTTGACCTTGGGTCATGAACTTTATTTTGCTAGTCAGGGCAGTCAGTCTCTTTGTTAAATGATGAGATTTGATGGAAAGGAGTACTTTAATATTAGCAAAGAGTTCAAATATTTGTCCCAATCAGCTTATTATTGTGTTTGCAATGTCTATCTCACTCAATCTGATGCAAAACACATTCGCAATTCAGGTAGCACACCTCAGGAAGGATGAAAAAATTCATTGAATAAATACATACACAACTGATGCAGGTAAAAGAAAATCAGTTGTAAATAATTTAAGACACAGTATAACCAACACTGCTTTCATCTGCACTCGGTCACTGATGTATTACAGTGAAAACAACAGCAAATGCTTCAGAATTCTGTCCACTTCTCCATGTGAACACAAGGTCAATAAGGTCTAAAGCTATTGGTCCTTTCCATACTTGTGTACTTATGTCCTCTAACAGACTACATGGGTCACATATGTTCAAAGGCAACAGAATTCAGGTCCATGTTCGACAATGACCTGACAGCTCACCTATGGCTCCATGCTGAGAAACACGGTTGAATTCAGCAGGTTTGCACTTCTTCAGCCCTCACCAGGCAACTGAAGCCCTCTTGGAGAGAACAGATGGAGAGGCTTCTTATGCTGACAACCACATGCTCTTACAATAGTTACTAGGTCAGTTTGGCAGCAAACTCCCACGTGGGTAGATAGCATACACATCAGTCATGCTTACTGCAGGGAAGCAGAACAGCTGACCTCAGGTCTGACTCTGACCATGAACATAGTATACATGAGATCATAAAATTACCTGAGGCAAAGCATTCCAGGACCCAATCAGAGAACTTTACATGTTGATTTGTATATAGAAATGGTCGAATTCAAGCTGTATTTAATTGTGCATTGTGTATGTTATGTGCATTAGCATTACTTCTGCAGGTTCTATGTCCCTATTTGTGTATTGTTAAACCTATGCAGCAGATAGACAGCAGGTGAGATGTCCGCTTCATGTCCTTCTTCATATGCTCTCCACCCCTGGATTTATGAGTTTGTCATGAGCAGATGAAGCATGCTGCCAGGGTAAAGGTCCAGACAAAGCTGAGAGAGATAGGTTAACCACCCACTGACCAGAACAGATGCACCAAAGGACAGTGAATCTTAAACCATCTACATTGAATAAAGAGGAAGCATATTCCTGAGACCAGGTTTAAGTGTTATGTTACATAGAGACATTCACCTATCACATTATTTAGTGTTATAACCTGAAACAGAAAAGGTTCCTCTATGAGATTTGATATTTAATAACTGAATTGGAACGAGAATGTCTATTTAATAAATCTACCAAAAATGGTCCATACTGTTGAGATCTGTATGTATGTATATATATATATATATATATAGATATATATATTTTAAAATAGATCAAATTTACCTAATCAGGTTTGCCATGATATGGCAGAGGAATGGTCAAGTGTCAACTGCAGGTAAAGAAAAGGCATGTTCAGCCAACAAGTGGAATATGACAGGTCCCACCTGTATTGGCTTACCTGGATTTTATTAATGTGTTTATTTACTCATGAGAGAAGCCAGTAAACAAAGAAAGAGAAACCTCATCAGCACACCTTATGTGTGTACAGTCATGTGGAAAAATGTGGACACCCCATTAAATAGTCAACTCTTTATTAAGAAATTTTCACATAACAATGTTCAATCTTGGTTTCAATTATTTCTGGAAAAGAAAGTGATTTAACTGTAGTTAAACAGCATAAATTAGAATATTTTTACTCAGCAAACAAAAGGTAACAACAATGCATATTTCAATAAAGGAATAAAATAGGACACCTCACATATTTTCCATAATCATAAGCAGGTGTATTAGTTCAGATGCACACGACCAGAACATCATTACTCAGCCTTGTTGAAGAAGGCTTGTCCTATTTAAAACTCAGGCATTTAGTTTGGTGTTCCCCTGTCTGGTGAAGTGAGACTGAGCACCATGGCGAGTGACAAAGGTCTGTATGAGGCTCTCAGAAAGAAGAATGTGGCTGCTTATGAGTCTGGGAACGGATTTAAAAAGATATTAAAGGAATTTGGCATCAGCCATTCCACCATACCGAAAATTATTTACAAGGGCAAGACATTAAAAACAACTTCCACCATGCCCAGGTCTGGCCGTCCAAGCAAGTTCTCCCCCAGAGCAGACCGCAAGATGCTAAAAGAAGTCATCAAAAGTTCTACAATATGATCATGGGAGCTGCAGCAGGCAGCTATATATATATATAATGCAGCCGTGAGGGGGGGGCACAAACCAGTGTCTCTCCCTCACGCCGGTCCCAAGCCCAGATAAATGCAGAGGGTTGCGTCAGGAAGGGCATCCGGCGTAAAACAAATGCCAAATAAACTATGCGAATCACAAGAAAGAATGACATACCGGATCGGTCGAGGCCCGGGTTAACAACGACCGCCATCAGTGCCGTCAACCAACAGGGTGCTGATGGAAATTGGACTACTGTTTGTCGAAGACGTCGAAGAAGGAGAGGCGGGAGGTGTGTCCGTTGCCAGAGAGAGAAGAGGAAAGGCATGAGTCTAGGACTGAAAGTAGGGACTTTGAACGTTGGAACTATGGCAGGAAAAGGTAGAGAGCTGGCTGACATGATGCAGAGGAGGAAGGTGGACATACTGTGTGTTCAGGAGACCAGGTGGAAAGGTAACAAGGCTAGAAGCATAGGAGTAGGGTTTAAGCTGTTTTATCATGGCCTGAATGGGAAGAGAAATGGAGGCGGAGTCATCTTGAAGGAGGAGTTTGCCAGGAATGTTCTAGAAGTGAAAAGAGTGTCAGACAGAGTGATGAGTCTCAAGTAAGAAATTGAAGGTGTGATGGTCAATGTTGTCAGTGCTTATGCCCCACAGACAGGATGTGAGCGAGAAGAGAAGGAGAGATTCTGGAGGGAGTTAGATGAAGTGATGCAGAGTACCCCCTGAGGTGAAAGAGTGGTCATTGGGGCAGACTTCAATGGACATGTTGGTGCAGGAAACAGAGGGGACGAGGAAGTGATGGGTAGGTTTGGTATCCAGGACAGGAGCGCAGAAGGACAGATGTTGGTAGATTTTGCAAAAAGGATGGAAATGGCTGTGGTGAATACTTTCTTCCAGAAGAGAGAGGAGCATAGGGTGACTTATAAAAGTGGAGGTAGGAGCACACAGGTAGACTACATCTTGTGCAGGCGATGTAATTTAAAGGAAGTCAGTGACTGCAAAGTAGTAGCGGGTGAGAGTGTTGCCAAACAGCATAGGATGGTGGTGTGCAGGATGATGCTGATGGTGAGGAAGGTGAAGAAGGCAAAGGGAGAACAGAAGACAAAGTGGTGGAAGTTGAAAAAGGAATAGTGTCGGGTTGTCTTCAAGGAGGAGTTGAAACAGGCTTTGGGTGGTCAGGAAGTGCTTCCAGATGACTGGACAACTACAGCTAATGTGATCAGGGAGACAGGTAGGAGAATACTTGGTGTGTCATCTGGAAGGAAAGTAGATAAGGAGACTTGGTGGTGGAATGAGGAAGTGCAGGAGTGTGTACAAAGGAAGAGGTTAGCTAAGAAGAAGTGGGACATTGAGAAAACCGAAGAGAGTAAACAGGAGTACAGGGAGACACAGCGTAAGGCAAAGGTAGCAGTGTCAAAGGCCAAACAGAGCGCGTTTGATGACTTGTATGCTCGGTTGGAAAGTAAGGAGGGAGAAAATGATTTATACAGGTTGGCACAGCAGAGAAATAGAGATGGGAAGGACATGCAGCAAGTTAGATTGATAAAGGACAGAGAGGGAAATGTATTGACTGATGACAGAAGTGTGCTGGGAAGATGGAAAGAGTACTTTGAAGAGCTGATGAATGAGGAAAATGAGAGAGAAAAAAGAGTAGAAGGGGTGACTGTTGAGGACCAGGAAGTAGCAAAGATTAGTAAGGGTGAAATGAGGAGGGCATTGAAGAGGATGAAGAATGGAAAGGCAGTTGGTCCTGATGACATACCGGTGGAGGTATGGAAGTGTCTAGGAGAGGTCGCAATAGATTTTCTGACAAGAACATTCAACAAGGTCTTAGAGAGTGAGACGATGCCAGAGGAATGGAGGAGAAGTGTGCTGGTGCCCATTTTTAAGAACAAGGGAGACGTGCAGAGTTGTGGCAACTACAGAGGGATAAAGTTGATGAGCCATACGATGAAATTATGGGAAAGAATAGTGGAAGCTAGACTAAGGGCAGAGGTCAGCATTTGTGAACAACAGTTTGGTTTCATGCCAAGAAAGAGCACCACAGAAGAAGTGTTTGCCTTGAGAATGTTCATGGAGAAGTACAGAGAAGGTCAGAGGGAGCTGCATTGTGCCTTTGTGGATCTGGAGAAAGCATATGACAGGGTGCCGAGAGAAGAACTGTGGTATTGCATGAGGAAGTCTGGAGTGGCAGAGAAGTATGTTAGAGTGGTGCAGGACATGTATGAGAGATGTAAGACAGTGGTGAGGTGTGCTGTCGGTGTGACACAAGAGTTCAAGGTGGAGGTGGGACTGCATCAAGGGTCAGCTCTGAGCCCCTTGTTGTTTGCTATGGTGATGGACAGGCTGACAGACGAGGTTAGACAAGATTCCCCATGGACTATGATGTTTGCAGATGACATTGTGATCTGTAGTGAGAGCAGAGAACAAGTGCAGGAAAATCTAGGGAGGTGGAGGTATGCCCTGGAAAGGAGGGGAATGAAGATTAGCCTCAGTAAGATAGAATACATGTGCATGAATGACAAGGACCCAAGAGGAACGGTGAGATTACAGGGAGCAGAGATAAGAAAGATGGAGGATTTTAAGTACTTAGGCTCAACAATCCAGAGCAATGGAGAGTGTGGAAAAGAGGTGAAGAAGCGTGTGCAGGCATGTTGGAATGGTTGGAGAAAAGTGTCCGGTGTGATGTGTGATAGGAGGGTATCGGCAAGAATGAATGGAAAAGTGTACAAGACGGTGTTGAGGCCAACGATGTTGTATGGGTTAGAAACAGTGGCCCTGGGGAAAAGACAGGAGGCAGAGTTGGAGGTAGCAGAGATGAAAATGTTGAGGCTCTCTTTGGGAGTAACGAGGATGGATAGGATTAGGAATGAGTACATCAGAGGGACACCACATGTAAGACGTTTTGGAGACAAAGTCAGAGAGGCTAGATTGAGATGGTTTGGACATGTACAGAGGAGGGATAGTGAATATATTGGTAATAGGATGCTGAGGCTGGAACTACCAGGCAAAAGGCCTAGATGAAGACCAAAGAGACGATTCATGGATGTGGTGAAGGAGGACATGAAGGTCGTTGGTGTAAGAGAAGAAGATGCAAAGGATAGGGTGAGATGGAGGCAGATGATTCGCTGTGGCGACCCCTGAAGGGAAAAGCCGAAAGGAAAAGAAGAAGAAGATATATATATATATATATATATATATATATATATATATATATATATATATATATATATATATATATACAGTGATACCTCTGCTCACGAACATAATTGGTTCCCAGAAAGTGTGTGTGAGGCGAAAAGTTCGTCTTCCGAACATTTATTTCCCATAAGAAACCATTAAAATGAGAATAATCCGTTCCCAGGTCCCCATAAAACATAATTTTCTACTAAATAAGCCTTAAAATTACACAAAAATATACCTTATTTTATGTATAATAAATGTGCTATTGTATTGTAATTAAAGAAATAAACTGTACTGTATAATAAAGTCGTTTTATTTACCTTTGTGATGGTAGTTGATGGCTTGATGGAATGGAGTGGGAGGAGGGAGGGAGGGACTTACTGTTTGGAAGGAGAGTTTGGAAACGCCTACTGTTTGGAAACACCCTTAGCCACACACGCACCCTTAATAGCTTCCTTGTTCTTAAGGATGGTGGTAGACTTAGCGTACTGGTACTGGGACTCTGAGTCACACAAACGCACACCTCATTCGTGTTTTTCAATGATCTCCGCCTGTGGTGGGGTCTTTTTCGGTCCCATAATAGCAAAAGTACACTCAATATGGTCCAAAATGTCTATCAAACACAAACCACTTCCCACTCAAAGAAAGGGGTGTGACGAACTGTGACGCCGTGAGCGTGCGTCAGCTTCTCGTGGCCTGTTCGACCGCGTGGTTTGATTCGTCCGCCGAAAACTAGTTCGTCAGCAGAGACAATATACTCGCAAATTTAATGTTCTTGAGGCGAAAAGTTCGTGAGCTTAAGCGTTCGTCAGCGGAGGTTTTACTGTACTGTATATATATATATATATATATATAGATAGATAGATAGATATACATATATATAGTGGGTTAATCCTGTACAGGAAATCACTTCCTCTGCATTAAACCCATCCGAAGAGCACACACACACACACACACACACACACACACACACACACACACACAGACACACATATAAATTGAGCACACACTCAGAGTAGTGGGCTGCCACATACACATTGGGGGTGCCCGGAGAGCAGTTGGGGGCTAGGTGCCTTGCTCAAGGGCACTTCAAACATTTCTATAAAGTAGGTCCCCATTATTCATGTATCATCTGGGAGTTCTGTACCCAGAAGTAAAACCCTATGTATCATGGCATGCCTTAATCATCAACCGGAAGTAAAATACTATGTATCTATTACATGCGCTAAAATATGCTTCTTAAACACATTATATAGACAGTCTTACTCATTAATCCAGGATTAACATAGTAATGTGTAGTAATGATTAAGAAAAACTTTTTAATTTTTATTGTGATATTTATTGATCGTAAAATATACACATTAAACAGCATATATATATACTTGTTATTCACAAAAATGTTGGAACTATGCACAGAAAAGGTAGAGAGCTGGTTGACATGACTGTGTGTTGAGGAGACCAGGTGGAAAGGTAGCAAAGCTAAAAGCTTAGGAGCAGGGTTTAAGCTATTTTATCACGGTGTGGATGGGAAGAGAAATGGAGTCGGAGTCATCTTGAAGGAGGAGTTTGTCAGGAATGTTCTAAAAGTGAAAAGAGTGTCAGACAGAGTGATGAATCTCAAGTTAGAAATTGAAGGTGTAATGCTCAATGTTGTTAGTGCTTATGCCCCACAGGCAGGATGTGAGCTAGAAGAGAAGGAGAGATTCTGGAGTGACTTAGATGAAGTGATGCAGAGTACCATCAGAGGTGAAAGAGTGGTCATTGGTGCAGACTTCAATGGACATGTTGGTGCAGGCAACAGAGGGGACGAGGAAGTGATGGGCAGGTTTGGTATCCAGGACAGGAACACAGAAGGACAGATGTTGATAGATTTTGCAAAAAGGATGGAAATGGCTGTGGTGAATACTTTCTTTGAGAAGAAACAGGAGCATAGGGTGACTTATAAAAGCGGAGGTAGGCGCACACAGGTAGACTACATCTTGTGTAGGCGATGTAATTTGAAGGAAGTCAGTGACTGCAAAGTCATCGTGGGTGAGAGTGTTGCCAAAGAGCATAGGATGGTGGTGTGCAGGATGACTCTGATGGTGAGAAAGGTGAAAAAGGCAAAGGCAGAGCAGAAGACAAAGTGGTGGAAGCTGAAAAAGGAAGAGTGTCGTGTTGTCTTCAAGGAGGAGTTGAAACAGGCTTTGGGTGGCCAGGAAGTGCTTCCAAATGACTGGACAACCACAGCAAATGTGATCAGGGACACGGGTAGGAGAGTACTTGGTGTGTCCTCTGGAAGGAAAGTAGATAAGGAGACTTGGTGGTGGAATGAGGAAGTGCAGGAGTGTGTACAAAGGAAAAGGTTAGCCAAGAAGAAGTGGGACATTGAAAGGACCGAAGAGAGTAAACAGGAGTACAGGGAGACACAGCGTAAGGCGAAAGTAGCAGTGGCTAAGGCCAAACAGAGGGCGTATGATGACTTGTATGATAGGGTGGATAGTAAAGAGGAAGAAAATGATCTATACAGGTTGGCACAGCAGAGAAATAGAGATGGGAAGGACGTGCAGCAAGTTAGATTGATAAAGGACAGAGAGGGAACTGTATTGACTAATGACAGAAGTGTGCTGGGAAGATGGAAAGAGTACTTTGAAGAGCTGATGAATGAGGAAAATGAGAGAGAAAAAAGAGTAGAAGAGGTAACCATTGAGGAGCAGAATGTAGCAAAGATCAGTAAGGGTGAAGTGAGAAGGGCATTGAAGAGGATGAAGAATGGAAAGGCAGTTGGTCCTGATGATATACCTGTGGAGGTATGGAAGTGTCTAGGAGAGGTAGCAGTAGATTTTCTGACAAGAACATTCAACAAGGTACTAGAGAGTGAGCAGATGCCGGAGGAGTGGAGGAGAAGTGTGCTGGTGCCCATTTTTAAGAACAAGGGAGACGTGCAGAGTTGCAGCAACTACAGAGGGATAAAGTTGATGAGCCATACGATGAAGTTATGGGAAAGAATAGTGGAAGCTAGACTAAGGGCAGAGGTCAGCATTTGTGAACAACAGTTTGGTTTCATGCCAAGAAAGAGCACCACAGATGCAATGTTTGCCTTGAGGATGTTAATAGAGAAGTACAGAGAAGGTCAGAAGGAGCTACATTGTGCCTTTGTGGATCTGGAAAAAGCATATGACAGGGTGCCAAGAGAAGAACTGTGGTATTGCATGAGGAAGTCTGGAGTGGCAGAGAAGTATGTTAGAGTGGTGCAGGACATGTATGAGAGATGTAAGACAGTGGCGAGGTGTGCTGTCGGTGTGACCGACGAATTCAAGGTGGAGGTGGGACTGCATCAAGGGTCAGCTCTGAGCCCCTTCTTGTTTGCTATGGTGATGGACAGGCTGACAGACGAGGTGAGACAAGAATCTCCATGGACTATGATGTTTGCAGATGACATCGTGATCTGTAGTGAGAGCAGAGAACAAGTGCAGGAAAATCTAGAGAGGTGGAGGTATGCCCTGGAAAGGAGAGGAATGAAGGTTAGCCTCAGAAAATCAGAATACATGTGTGTGAATGAGAAGGACACAGGAGGAACGGTGATGTTACAGGGAGCAGAGATAACGAAGGTGGAGGATTTTAAGTACTTAGGCTCAACAATCCAGAGCAATGGAGAGTGTGGAAAAGAGGTGAAGAAGCGTGTGCAGGCAGGCTGGAATGGTTGGAGAAAAGTATCCGGTGTGATGTGCGATAGGAGAGTGTCAGCAAGAATGAAGGGAAAAGTGTACAAGATGGTGGTGAGGCCAGCGATGTTGTATGGCTTAGAAACAGTGGCGCTGAGGAAAAGGCAGGAGGCAGAGCTGGAGGTAGCGGAGATGAAAATGTTGAGGTTCTCCCTGGGAGTAACGAGGATGGATAGGATCAGAAATGAGTATATCAGAGGGACAGCCCACGTAAGATGTTTTGGAGACAAACTCAGAGAGGCTAGATTGAGATGGTTTGGACATGTACAGAGGAGGGATAGTGAGTATATTGGCAGTAGGATGCTGAGGTTGGAACTACCAGGCAGAAGGCCTCGAGGAAGACCGAAGAAGAGATTTATGGATGTTGTGAAGGAAGACATGAAGGTCGTTGGAGTCAGAAAAGAAGATGCGGAGGACAGGGTGAGGTGGAGGCGGATGATTTGCTGTGGCGACCCCTGAAGGGAGCAGCCGAAAGTAAAAGAAGAAGATTCACACACATGTATTCTGTTTTACTGAGGCTAACCTTCATTCCTTTCCTTTACAGGGCATACCTCTGCCTCTCTCTATTTTCCTCCACTTGTTCTCTGCTCTCACTCCAGATCACAATGTCATCTGCAAACATCATAGTCCATGGAGATTCTTGTCTAACCTCGTCTGTCAGCCTGTCCATCACCATAGCAAACAACAAGGGGCTCAGAGCTGACCCTTGATGCAGTCCCACCTCCACCTTGAACTCTTCTGTCACACCGACAGCACACCTCACCACTGTCTTACATCTCTCATACATGTTCTGCACCACTCTAACATACTTCTCTGCCACTCCAGACTTTCTCATGCAATACCACAGTTCCTCTCTCGGCACCCTGTCATATGCTTTCTCCAGATCCACAAAGGCACAATGCAGCTCCCTCTGGCCTTCTCTGTACTTCTTTATTAACAACCTCACAGCAAACACTGCATCTGTGGTGCTCTTTCTTGGCATGAAACCAATTTGTTGTTCACAAATGCTGACCTCTGCCATTCGTCTAGCTTCCACTGTTCTTTCCCATAACTTCATAGTATGGCTCATCATCTTTATCCCTCTGTAGTTGCAACAACTCTGCATGTCTCCCTTGTTCTTAAAAATGGGCACAAGCACACTTCTCCATTCCTCTGGCATCTGCTCACTCTCTGAGACCTTGTTGAATATTCTTGTCAGAAAATCTACTGCTACCTCTCCTAGACACTTCCATACCTCCACCGGTATGTCATCAGGACCAACTGCCTTTCCACTCTTCATCCTCTTCAATGCCCTCCTCACTTCACTCTTACTAATCTTTGCTACTTCCTGCTCCTCAACGGTCACCTCTTCTATTCTTTTTTCTCCCTCATTTTCCTCATTCATCAGCTCCTTCAGTGGACGACTGAGGCATCCTCAGTGCAGGAAGGAGCGCTACCGCAGGTCGTTCATTCCCACCGCTGTCAGACTGTACAACGCCACACTGTAACTGTCTGTGAAAATACCGGTTATGTGCAATAAAAACCCCGTGCACTTTAATCAACCACATCTACCCCACTGTGAACCATATCAACCCATCTACTCTGCACTCAGATACATTACACTTTAATATAGGCCAGTCTATAAAGTTGCTCCATTCTTTTCTTTTCTTTTATTGTTTAGTAATTTATACTATTTATGTATCTATTTATTTATTTACTTATATAATATATATGTATGTGTGTATGTTTGTACTTGTATCTATTTTTGCACCCCCTACTGATAGTACCTCAAGAGCCTGTAACAGTGAATTTCTCCATTGTGAGATTAATAAAGCTGTATCTTATCTTATCTTCAAACTACTCTTTCCATCTTCCCAGCACACTTCTGTCATCAGTCAATACATTTCCCTCTCTGTCCTTAATCACTCTAACTTGGTGTACATCCTTCCCATCTCTATTTCTCTGCTGTGCCAACCTGTATAAATCATTTTTTTCCTCCTTACTCTCCAGCCTATCATACAAGTCATCATATGCCCTCTGTTTGGCCTTTGACACCACTACCTTCACCTTACGCTGTGTCTCCCTGTACTCCTGTTTACTCTCTTCGGTCCTCTCTATGTCCCACTTCTTCTTAGCTAACCTTTTCCTTTTTACACACTCTTGCACTTCTTCATTCCACCACCAGGTCTCCTTATCTACTGTCCTTCCAGAGGACACACCAAGTACTCTCCTACCTGTCTCCTTGATCACATTAGCTGTAGTTGTCCAGTCATCTGGGAGCACTTCCTGACCACCCAAAGCCTGTTTCAACTCGTCCTTGAAGACAACACGACACTCTTCCTTTTTCAGCTACACAAGATGTAGTCTACCTGTGTGCTCCTCCCGCCGCGTTTCTAAGTCACCCTATGCTCCTGTCTCTTCTGGAAGAAAGTATTCACCACAGCCATTTCCATCCTTTTTGCAAAATCTATCGACATCTGTCCTTCTGTGTTCCTGTCCTGGATACCAAACCTGCCCATCACTTCCTCGTCCCCTCTGTTGCCTGCACCAACATGTCCATTGAAGTCTGCCCCAATGACCACTCTTTCACCTCTGGGGGTATTCTGCATCACTTCATCTAACTCCCTCCAGAATCTCTCCTTCTCTTCTAGCTCACATCCTGCCTGTGGGGCATAAGCACTAACAACATTGACCATCACGCCTTCAATTTCTAACTTGAGACTCATCACTCTGTCTGACACTCTTTTCACTTCTAGAACATTCCTGACAAACCCGTCCTTCAAGATGACACCTACTCCATTTCTCTTCCCATCCACACCATGAAAAAACAGCTTAAACCCTGCCCCTAGGCTTCTAGCCTTGCTACCTTTCCACTTGGTCTCCTCAACACGCAGTATGTCCACCTTCCTCCTCTGCATCATGTCAGCCAGATCTCTACCTTTTCCTGTCATAGTTCCGACATTCAAAGTCCCTCCTCTCAGTCCTAGACTCATGCCTTTCCTCTTCTCTCTCTGCCTACGGACACGCCTTCTGCCTCTCCTTCTTCGACCAACAGTAGTCCAATTTCCACCAGCACCCTGCTGGTTGACAGGACTGATGGCGGTCGTTGTTAACCCGGGCCTCGACCGATCCGGTATGAAATTTGTATTGACGGTTCGTATTCTGTATTTTGGCAAAAGTTTTACGCCCGATGCCCTTCCTGTCCCAACCCTCTGCATTTATCTGGGCTTGGGACCGGTGTGAGGACGGACACTAGTTTGTGCCCCCCCCCTCATGGCTGCATCTTATATATAAGATATATATATATATATATATATATGTGTGTGTGTGTGTGTAGTAGGCCTCCGTCAGTCGTTGCCGACTATGGATTTCACGTGTTAGAGAGTCAAATTTTATTGCCACTTCCGACTGTGGCTGGCAAGACCAATGCAGGAGTGGCAATCACGAGTGCATCTGGAGCAGATGTAGTTTGATGGTATGGCTGGAGTGCAAGCCTTCTGCTTGGCTCTCTTTTCCCTGGTAATGGCATGGATCTGTTCTTCTCCAATCTTGAGTTGTTTCTGGAGAGTAGTGCGCCATTTACTACGGTCAACTGCTACCTCTTCCTAGTTCTCGGTGTTGATGTTCAGGGCTTTCATGTCACACTTGCAGACTAGTTCACCGTAGAGGAGGTCCTTTGGAATACGTCCTTCTTCCATCCTACGCACATGACCAAGCCATCGGAGTCTGCGTTGTCTGAGTAGTGTGAGCATGGTGGGAAGTCCTGCACGCTCAAGAACTTGGGCGTTGGAAACTTTGTCACTCCAATGAATGCCAAGAATTCGACGAAGTGAGCGCATGTGAAAGTTGTTGAGTTTGCGCTCCTGTTGGGAGTATGTTGTCCATGTTTCGCTGCCATAGAGGAGAGTGCTGACGATGCAGGCATTGTACACTGCCATTTTTGTTTGAGTTGTCAGCTTTGAGTTCTCCCAGACATGGGTGGTGAGGCGTCCCAGTGTTGTAGCAGCCTTTCCGATGCGCTTGTTGATTTCGGCATCGAGCGACAGGTTGTCACTGATGGTGGATCCCAGGTATGTAAACTGGTGCACGACTTCGAGTTGATAATCATTAATGTGAATGAGAGGTGCAATTTCCGCATCCTGACTCAGCACGTTGGTCTTTTTCAGGCTGATCATCAGTCCGAAGTCTTTGCAGGCCTGGGAGAACCTGTCTATGAGGCATTGAAGTTCATGCTTAGTGTGTGAAGTCACAGCAACATCATCAGCAAAAAGCATATCTCTAACAATTTTCTCCCTCACTTTTGTTTTCGCTTTCAGTCGAGCGAGGTTGAAAAGTCAACCATCAGCTCTTGTTCGTAGATGTACTCCTTTAGTTGCAGTTTTAAAAGCGTGCTTTAGAAGCATGGCAAAAAAGATTCCAAAGAGAGTAGGAGCAAGAACGCATCCCTGCTTCACTCCACTCTTGATTTCGAATGAGTTGGACATACTGCCTTCATACTGGATTGTTGCCTTCATGCCATCGTGAAAGGATCTAATGAGGCTGTGAAGTTTTGGAGGGCAATCAATCTTTGGAAGGATGCTGAAAAGTCCTTCCCTGCTGACGAGGTCAAAAGCCTTGGTCAGGTCTATGAAGGCTATATATAGTGGCTTGTGTTGTTCTCTGCATTTCTCCTGGGGTTGGCGCAAGGAGAATATCATGTCCACTGTTGAGCGCTTAGATCGGAAACCGCACTGGGACTCGGGGTAGATGCGCTCTGCAAGTTTTTGAAGGTGCACAAGCAAGACACGGACGTAGAGTTTTCCCACAATGCTCAGGAGAGAGATACCTCTGTAGTTGTTGCAATCACTCCTTTCGCCCTTGTTCTTGTAGAGGGTGACAATCTTAGCATCTCTCATGTCTTGCGGCACAGCTCCCTCACTCCAACAATGGCATAGGACGTCATGAAGAGGCTGTAGTGTGGTGTCTTTACAGCACTTTATTAAATCGGGTGGTATGCCATCGGCACCAGGTGCTTTTCCGCTGGCTAGGCTGTCAATTGCTTTGCAGAGCTCGGCAATAGTTGGTTTAGCATCTAGCTCCTCCATGATGGGTAGAGGTTCGATGGCATCGAGGGCTGCAGCAGTAACTGTGTTCTCTCTTGAATACAGCTCTGAGTAATGCTCAACCCACCTGTCTATCTGCTTGCCCTTGTCTGTGATCATCTCCCCACTGGTGGACTTAAGTTGGGCTGTCTTTCTCTGTGTGGGCCCTAGAGCTGCCTTGATGCCCTCGTACATTCCTCTCATGTTACCTGTGGCAGCTGCAGTCTGGATGGAGGCACTGAGCTGTTGCCAGTATTCATTGGTACAACGTCTTGCAGTCTGTTGTGCTTTGCTTCTGGCAGCTCTGAGCGCTTGCAGGGATTTCTCACTTGGGGAGCGCTTGTATTCAGCGAGAGCAGAACGTTTTGCTTCAATCACGGGGGACATCTCAGTGGACTTGGCATCAAACCAGTCAATGTTCTTAGAGGTCTTCTCCCCAAAGGTCGCAAAGGCTGTTTTCTGAATGGCATTTCGGGTGTGATCCCAATTCTCAGAGGCAGAGCTGTGTTGGTGTTCAGCAGACAGTGCTTCTTGGAGAAACTTGGCAAATTCCATAACTTTCTCTGGTACTTGCATGCTGGTGGTATCCATGCGGGGTTTGCCTTTCTGTTTAGAGCTGTGGAATTTCTTGGGGATAAGCCTGATCTTACAGCAGACGAGCAAGTGGTCAGTATCACAGTCTGCGCTATGGTATGTGCGGGTGATATGCACAAACTTGATGTTGGTACGATGGGTCAGAATCATGTCTAACTGATGCACGAGGGTGACGCCATGACACCTTGTGTTGTGGCTTTGTCTGAAAGGAGTTGGTCACGCACAGTCCATTGTAGGAGCAAAACTCCAGGAGGCGCTGCCCATTCTCATTGATCTTGCCAACTCCGTGGTGTCCTAGACAGGAAGGCCAGGAATCGTGATCGGCACCCACGCGAGCGTTGAAGTCTCCCAGGATGATGACATGTTCCTTTGGAGGTATGTTTGACATGATGTTGTTCATGCTTGCATAGAACTCATCCTTAGCTTCTGCTGAAGATGTAAGAGTGGGAGCATAGGCACTGACAAGGGTGACGAAACCTTCGGAAGTATGGAGACGTATGATCATCAGATGTTCAGATCTCTTGTCTCCTGGTTCAACCATCTTCAGCAGGCTTTTCCTGACAGCAAATCCAACTCCATGCTCTCTTCAGTCCTCGGCACTCTTCCCTTGCCAGAAGAAGGTGTAGTCTTTCTCCTTGAGTGTTCCTGTGTCGGCAAGGCGGGTTTCCTGCAGAGCAGCAATGTCTACATTTAGTCTTAATAGCTCATTGTTGATGATGGCTGTCTTTCTTGCATCACTGATTGCATGTAAATCTTGGGAAAGTCCAGGTGTCATTGTTCGGACGTTCCAGCTTCCCAGTTTTAGGACTGGGGGCCTATTTTCTTTTTCGTTTGTTGTTTTGCCTGGTGCGGGTCTTGCAGTCTGCTTGTCGGTTTTTGTCCTGATCCCCAAGCACCCAATGAGGAAGGCAGACTGTGGCGGGACAACACCTTATTGACTGGGGGCTGCCCAGCTTGAGGCAGGCGGTAGCTATCCAGTGAACTCTGAAGATCTCTCCCACCGTCAGAAGCAACCCTGGCACCTCGCTCTTCACCAATCGAGCACTGTGGCTTATAACCGGTATCTGCTGCTTCCCGTGTCGATTCCACACTGTGAAATGTAGCTGGAGTGACCTCTCCAGGGCGCGAGCCAGGGCAAGAATGTTTTGGAGGAAGAGCTGTTGCCCATGTAGCAGATCCCCCCCTCCACACTGTTGATGGGTCCAAAGGAACTGCAGAAGCTGGTACAATTTGGCACCAACAATGTCGCAGGAGATGCCGGAACGTTTTTGATGTCAGAAGCGGACTGCCTTAGGGACTCCATCTCCGGATTTTTCCTCAGGGTTTACTCCCGAAGCCTTCCTCTCAAGTGAGTGATTCACAAGGCAGTAGAGGTTTAGGGTCAGAGTTTTTCATCTCCTAGATGAGTTGCTTTACAGGGCTAATGGGTCTCATCTACCCGTCCCATGCAGCAGGTAGTACTGGGTTACATGTTACCAGTAGCAGGGATAGTCCCTGACCTGACATATGTATATATATATATATGGCGGCACGGTGGCGTAGTGGTTAGCACGTCCGCCTCACAGCAAGAAGGCCCAGGTTCGATTCCCGGCCTGGGCATTTCTGTGTGGAGTTTGCATGTTCTCCCCGTGCTTGTGCGGGTTTCCTCCGGGTGCTCTGGTTTCCCCTGCAATCCAAAGACGTGCACTGTAGGTTAATTGGCCGTTCTAAATTGACCGTAGTTTCTCTCCTGCAGCGGCACTGGAACCCAGTCGTATCGGCACTTGCCTTTCCATTGGATCCTTCCGGTGGCCCCGAGACAGGGGGGGACTTGCTGCTTGGGTAACAGCCTGTCCCTCATTACTCCCTACCCAGGCTCTGTGCACTGGGGAGTATCACCAGTCGGGATACTGGCCAGAGCGCAGCCATAGTCCTTCGGGACTGACGGAGGCCTACGCTATATATATATATATATATATATATATATATATATATATATATAAATATATATAAAATATTGTATATATAAAATAGCATGTTGAACGTGTTGAAGTACAATTAACTGGTCTGAACTTGAATAAACATACACATGGTTGTAAAAAATGCCCACTAGAGGGAAGCATTGCATTATATTTACTGTACATAAAGAACATCAAAGAACTTCTTCTCTCCTTTCGGCTTTTTCCCTTTCTTTGAAGTCGCCACAGCGACTCATCTGATTCGCACATTTGATTTGGCATAGGTTTTTACGTCGGATGCCCTTCCTGTCACAACTGTTTTAGCAAGGGATAGAAACACGCTGACGGCTTTGCAGCCTACTCTTTACGAAAGTCAGCAATGGTTCTTTTACATGCCTCTCACCATAGACAGTGAGAGATATGGCCCGCCTTTGATAACCCAGTTAGCTGCACTGGAGGGAGAGTGACGACCCTGTGGGGACTCGAACCCTCAACCTTAGGATCAGCGATCCTGCGCCCTATCCACTAGACCACCACTGCCCCCATCCAAAAAGAACATCAAAGGACAAGAAGTGTATCATTTGTTAAACATGCTACAGAACATAAAATCTCACACAAACATTCTAAACATTAACTTCTTCTTTTCCTTTTGGCTTTTCCCTTCAGGGGTCGCCATAGCGAATCAAGTGCAAAACTGCAAATAGTCAAGGGCCTACTGTACATTAAAATATAATTTGTTGTTCATATCTTATTTGTGATTAGTAAAAATGTGTTAATTTAATGTTGTTTATTTTCAATTAATTCACCTTCTTTTCCAGGGGTAAATTGAAAAAATTATTGGACATTACAGTGTGTGAACAGTTCTGAATACAGAGTTGACTATTTAATGGTGTGTCCTAATTTTTTTACATGACTGTATATGGATGGGTGCAGAATCAGTAAAGCTGTTGAAATGTGTAGACAGTAAAAATAAAACTATACATACTTGTAAGTTATCATGATCCAGCTTTTCAACCTCTCATTTGTTCCGTAAACCAAACACTGTTACAGTCAAGAACAGCAGGCATGAGGTGCAGACTAACCATAGCATAGCACCATGTACACACTTATTCATTCAGTTATTTATTTTCTGAATCGCTTAATCATAAATACGGCTGCAGGGAGCCTCCTGTCCATCTCAGCCTACTCTGGTTGAGAGCAAAGTACACCATGGAAATTTCGCCAAGCCACTGCAGGCACTGCAGGCAGAAACACACTGATGGCAATGCAGCCTACTCTGCACACACACTCATTCAAACAAAAGAGTAGCTCATGGTAGCCAATAGGCATGAATTAGAGAAGTGGTATGTCTCAGGTTTGAACTGAGAATGTTGAACCTGTGAGGCAGCAATGCGATGTATTGTGATCCGATGTCAAAATCCAGTACAAATTATAAAAAAATCTATCTATCTGAAGTGATTTAATAAAGGCAAAAGCAACAAAAGCATTCAAAATATGTTGTCCTAACTCAAGTGAACTGTATGTTATAGGCATACTGAAGCTTCTGTGCTCCGGAATAAAGTCAATCCAGCTACATTTTCCACTTGCCTATATTTACCACTGTGCCAGCAATCACACTGCTTAAAGACATTTTAAATTAAAGTGATCAAAGTGATTGTTCTGCCCTGTGTGTTCTAATGGTACTTGTAAGGCATTTTATTTGATGTGGGCTAGCGTGTAAACAGAACTGTAGACAGAACACATTTCTCATATTTTAATTTACAGAACAGATTATATGACATTACAGTATTGTCCTAAATATAGAACAAAAATGTAGATATAAAGGAGTTGGTCAAAATCCTAGGTTGTGTAAGGCAATGCGTATGTCAGATTTGGGTTAGAGCAAAGATTATTCTTACAAGCTTTTGGACAAAAACATATTTTTGCAAGTCCATGCTCATGATTGAAACATATACAAGCACAAATTAGATTAAATTAGATTAGATTTAACCTTATTGTCATTACACATGTATAAATACACTGGTACCTCGTCTAGCAAGTGGCCATTATAATGATTTTTTTTCATGTTACGAGCGTTCAACCTACCAGAAATCCACTCCATCCAACAAGCAAAATTTTGATTTACAAGCTCTCCTCGAAATGGCCTTTCCGGGCCAATTAGCCTCGATTTCTTCTGCGTGTATTCCTCCGCACTCCGAAAACACCTTGTGCAGTGCTTCTCAATTATTTTATATGACACCCCCTCTAGGAAGAAGAAAAAAAAACATTTTCGTCCTCCCAGTGCCTCGCACATGACTATAAATAGTGTTTACTGCACTTCATATTGTTTGCTCGGTGCTTTTTCCCTACACCATAACGTGACAATGAGATCGCCACTGCCAACCACTGTAGTGGATGTGCAATTACACTTAATTCTATTACAGTATGGCTAAAAAATCATGTTCTCCAGGGTCATATGCACCCTCCTGGCATCACACCGCACCAGAAGCACTGGCCTTGTGGGAGCTCACCAGAGCCTTTCCTCGCTGGCATTTGTAGTGTGCACAAGCACAAAATTCTCCTCCTCCTCTGTTACACACCACCTCCTGCCTGCCCACGTGACATATTCACTGCAGTCGATGATTGGAAGGGATAGTTGACTTATTGTTTATTCTTGTTTTATTATTATATATTATTAATTATTATTAATATTAATGTACATGTATTATTATTATTATTTTGAAATATTTATTGTTTTACATGTTTATCTTTAATATATTAAGTCAAATATACCTGTTTGTGGCAGGTTATATGAGTTTGGTAGGGGGTTGGAACGGATGAATTGATTTTCTGTTATTTCTTATGGGAATAATTGTTTCATCTAACAAACGTTTTGGTTTACGAGATTGCCCTTAGAACGACTTAAATTCGTTAACTGATGTATCACTGTACAAGGGTAACAAAATACAGTTTAGCATCCAATCAGAAGTGCAGGGAGAAGCAATTGTAATGTACAGATAACAGTAGCGTAAAAAAGGGTGGGAATAGTCATGTACAGATTATGTATAAACAGGTTATATGAGCAGTTATGTACAGATAACGGCAGCATAAAAAGGTGGGAATAAATTAGCATTAATTTACATGGAAGCAATATACAGATGTTCTATATTGCTCTATTACGAGGTCCCTATAAGTCAAGAGCAAGTCAATACAGAAAATATCTTGAGACCTTTAAAAAATCAAAAATAACATCAGAAAACAAAATCATCTTTAAGATATATTTAAAATAAAATAAAAAGATTTTATTTGTCTTCATCTACAAGTGTGAGAAAAGCACATAGTTTTAATTTGTCTTCAAAAGATTGGCTCCCTCTGTTCAGTATGTATTAGGCAGTGGCGTGCCGTGGCTTTGGTACCTGGGCCTTCAGTGGGACTTAACAGATTTAATCCACCTCTTAATACCGTCGCAATTATACAAACCATCAGTAATATACAAAAACACAATATAATAACTTGTGGCATTGCAGAGAGAGGGGGGACATTTCGCGCAGTTCTGCTTGTAATTCTGAGCATCACTTAACTTTCACCGGTGTTTATCAGTGGAAACTGCCTGTAAATTGGCACTGAGCCAAAGGTAAAAGAGTGTAAACTTTACCTCCACTTACTTGATCTCTCGTTATGATATCTAGCTTCTCTGAATAAGTCCACCTTGAAAATGGACTCTTAAGAATGTCTGACAACAAGTTAATTTATCCGCCTCCATCAGCTATTGTGTGCATAAAAAATTCTAATTTGAATGTATCATGTGCAAAACACCACAAACCGTTCACTTACTTTTGCTCTGACCAACCAATCAGAGAACGGGAAAATGCTGATGTTTTTGAAAAGTCTGTGAGCTGACCCTGTGAGGCGAATCTGAAATCTGATTGGTGAAATAAACAGCCCCGTTGCTAATGTAGTTTAAGAGAAAACATCCAGCATTGCTGATTCTGAAAGCCTTCTGCAGATTACATTGACATGGCAGCACATAAAAGCTGAAATGTGATTAAACAAAAAAAAATCTAACATCTACATACACACTGAAAGCAGTGCAGCCAAGAGACATGCTGCAAAATTAAGAAAATGGATGTTGGTAATAAGTTTACACAATTTAATGGAACAAATACTAGAATTAAAGTTGTAAATGTAGGCTTGTACTTCTGATAGTGGTTAAGCCAGCAACTGTGCCGGCCTTGAAGGCCTGCCATGGGTATGAGGTAATTAAGGCATCAATCCATATTTATTTGCAAAAAGGAGCATACAAAGTGACAGACAAAACTAGTGCATACATTCCTTCAGATATGCAGTTAAATAATAAGTAAGGGAATCCCAGACAAATCACATTCAGACACAAATCAGAGTACTTCAGATAGGAACCTCTCCTGAAACAACTGGGCGCCTGCATCTATATTTGTGTGTGTGTGTGTGTGTGTGTGTGTGTGTGTGTGTGTGTGTGTGTGTGTGTGTGTGTGTGTGTGTGTCTTTAAGCAGAGAGACAGAATTTGGCTTGATTGCTGGGAATCGGCACATCAAACCCACAGCTGCGAGCGTGAGGGGACTCCAGCTCTATGACAAAAAGTTCAGTAGTGAAGAGCTGGCAGGCTAGATATGCTTTCACTCAGGGATCACAAGCTGAGAGAGGATGCATTCAAAACTCTCTAACGTTCTTTCTCACACACACACACACATACACACGCGCACGCACACACACACACACACACACACACACACACACACACACACATACATACGCGCACACACACACACACACACACACACACACACTCACTCACTCACTCACTCTCTTTCTCTTTCTCTCTCTCTTTCTCTGGGAATAAACTTGAATAAACAACCGTTTGCTTTGTGCAGAGCTTCCCCTCTGAAACAGTTCTCTGAATGAAATGCCATCTCCAGGCATTTTTTCCCCCACAATAGTTACTGAGAATTCGAGCCATGCCGAGCTGATGAGCCATGACAAGTGCTTAGGCATGGATTCATTAATAGATCAACTACATCTCCTTTTATACATTCAAATATGTGCATTACACCCAGTTTCTTATAGTAAAATAACATTTACAAAAATCAGTAAGGCAGTATTTCAGAACCATCATTCAACAATCAGAATAGCACTATATAAAGATGAAGACAGGAGTCCTGAAGCAGAACTCTTTAAAAAATTGATAGTATTTAATTTGGTAATTGCATCATTGCTGTAACATCGGAGAAGCATCAGCATGAATCTGTCCTCACTACTTAGAGCTTGTGAACTTTAACTGTAGCATATGGTTCTCAACCACTCTCTGAGGAGCCTCAACCTCGATACACACTCTGCCCCATATTGAATTTTGTTTGTTGAAAAAACATAACTCAAATTGTATCGTGCAACACCCCCACACACACACACACACACACACTCACACACACACACACACACACACACACACACACACACTCACTCACTCACTCTCTCTCCTCCAGCTTTGTCATTAGCATCATTTGCATTTGGCTGAGAAGCCATTAGAATTTTAATGAAGCTGACCCTGGAGGGAGGACTTCAGCAGCCCAGAACAACATATTCCAGTCGGGTGATGAGAATAGCTTTTTAAAATTAATTAATTAATTACTTTCCTTATAATTTTTTCAAACCGGTTTATTTGCCATTTTAATGATTATTTTATTCTTTGAATAGCTTATGAATATAACAATAATCCCCTTACAAGACAAATTTTATAGATATGTATAGAATCCATGACTAAAATAATGTAATTCTTATTGATTTTGCTTCATCATTATGACTTATAAAAATGCATATTTTGTGAATTACAAGAAAAATGATTATCATTGTTATTGGGTGGAGCTGCCATAATGTGAATGATTTCCTGGCTCATTATGACATTAATCTCAACTCTCTGATTCATACTGTAATTATTCATTTGTGAAGGCTAAAATAATTATGTTTGATTGCCTTCCAGAGCACAAAGTTGCACATTCTGTGCCTTCTGAACCACAGTACAGTGTGACATAAACCTTTATCTACCTCCAAAAGGGGTCTTATTAAAGAATGTCAGATTTTGTCAACTGAAGAATGTAGATTTAGATTCTGTTCACTGAGCACTGGACATGTTCAGAAATAGATAATATAGTTTCATCAGATACTCAGAAGAGGTGGTATCTCTTGAAGGACAATTTGGTTTTTACTCTGAACTGATAAACCAGAGCTCACTCACATACACATAGGCAGTTCATCTGTCTTCATTACACAAAAACAAATAAAGCAATCAAATGATGCTGTGCAAAATATGCAGAGTATAGTTAATAACGCTGTAATGAAGACATTTATCAGGCATCATGTTACAATAGCTAAAGCAAAACAGAACCAACACATATGCTAAAACATATATAAATGGATGTATTCATGAACATACACCCAAGGTAGAGGACTAACGGAATAAATGTAATATGATTAAAATTGAAAGAAATGTAATAATAATAATAATAATAATAATAATAATAATAATAATAATAGGAATATTAGTCATGAACATAAAACATGTTGCTATAGTTTGCAAGCTTGCTTCAGAGAAATATGTTATAAAAGAATTTATTTCTCCAAGAATTCTTCCTGTGAGGTTTTCGTAGTTGTAAAATCAAATCAAAAAAATTAAGTAAAGATGGTAAATAAGAAATAACTGTAGAATATTCTGCAGATTACTGAGAAAATACTGCACAATTTGAAGCTAACTGAATCTGTTCTGTTAAACATGAAACCTGTGCAATCCTATGTGTACTGTGTGTGCTTATGTTACCGCTCTGTGTGTGTGTGTGTGTGTGTGTGTGTGTGTGTTTCTGTGCTGTTTCAGCTCCAGGCAGGGAAAGGATTGGCTCCCCCCTGAGGGCCTCTGGCTCCCTGCAGCATGTGGAAACCATGGCGCGTTGCCAGGATACAAGCCCCCAGTCTGTTCTGACAAGCAGACATGAAGAGCAAAGATTAATTATTTACAAGCACACCCCTGTATACTGTGACAACTTGGCACTTTTCCTGCATTCAATGTCACTATCTATGAAGCCAGTGCTGTTACTACTTATTTCATAGGCCTCTTGATTGTGACGCATGAATGTTTTGCACAAATATTTCTGAAGCAGGACAATGAATATCCTGTGCACCAGAGGCATCACATCAGCTCTCATTTTTGTAGTGTTACGAATGCATGATTCCTTTGTCGTGATTAAACATGCTACATGTACATTTTCCTCAAATGTTTTAAGTCCAACTGAGATTATTGTACTGACATCTACCTATCCCCAGGTTCCTCTTTCAGACAAAAGCTTTATACGAGCATGAGTTGTCTAATTCAACTTAATGCATCAACTCTATTTCACATCATAATAATTTCCTTACAATTTACAAGTTGATAAATAATACAGTATATAGATTCAATGTGAGAAAGGTATCACAGTATATATTTATTATATATAAAATATACTTATATTTATCCTTGTGTAAACATATCACTTATTTATTTATTTATTTATTTATTTATTTATTTAATGTTGGACAGATGATGTTTTAGGTAAAGCTTGTGTTGCTATGATTGCTTCCTTTCACCCTGCCAGGTTCCTCTTATCATCTACCCTGTGATGCTACAGCAAAGTGATGGCATCCATGCTCCTGTCCCCCAATCGAGATTTGCCTTTGTTCTCTTTTCCTTCAAATCCCTTATGCATGTGCCCCAGAATTTTATTTGCATTTGCTCTCATACATATTCATAGCACTGGGGTCAGCTCACATGAGGAGAGGCATGATTTAATTGGGCTTTGGACATAGAGGCTCCTGAGTGACAGGTGGAGGAGGTGGATCCCCACTGCTCGAGGCACTACTGACCCTGAGCTGCCTTTCCTTTGTTCAAGCCTTTCTGTTCAGAATGAGAAAACCTTTAATCCAAGATAACATGTAAAGTAATTGAATATCAACGGGCAATTTTGCAGCATAACTGCTGTAAGTATACAAGCCACATAAATAGATTGATGTAAATAGAGATAATTCTTCATCACTAAAGCTGGAAATAGGGTTTTATTTTTGCAAGTAATTATTTCATTATTATCTAATGATCTAATTAAGTGTGTGTGGTATAGGGTATATCATATAAAATATACTGTATATGAAAGAAACATGCAACAAAGAGCTCTGTAGGACATAAATCTTCACATTCATCTATGATACATAGGTGTGTGTGTGTGTGTGTGTGTGTGTGTGTGTGTGTGTGTGTGTGTGTGTGTGGTTCGGTTGGAGTCACAGTCTTCAGGAAGGTAGCTCTCCATGAAAAGAATTGGATCGACCTGATCTAGACTGTTTAATAACAATTTCCACATGATTTAATGAACTTAACGTGTAAGAATGATGTGTGTACACATCTGGAAAATCTGGAAAATGCAAGGAAAACTGATTGCAAATGTACAATGTTCAATACAATGTTCAATTGAATTTAAGCACACAGTTCAGCATTGGTCTGTGTGTGATCAGAAGACAAGGTTCTCTCTCATTTGATTACTGGCCTTTTGTGCAGTGTGTCAGCTCCTGCTTCTGGAACAGACATAATTACATTGTTCTTGGTGAAGGACAAGGGGCGGGAGAAAAAGAAAAAAAAGCACACAAAGTGAGAGCCGTGTATCAGCTTCCAGATTGTTTTGAATGATTGAAATGCATGATGTGAATTCAGCTGTTTCAATAACAAGACAAGGTTGCAATTTACTCTTACAGTTTTCTATTCTTGAGCACCTATTTACAAAATTACCAGTCATGAATATTTCTGACAATTACAGTGATTATGTCTTTTTAAGTGGGTGTTTGAGATGAAGGTTTTTCTATAGCGTTATAAAAGGAAATACATTTTTGTTTCAAAATAGATTGTTTTTAAATTGTTCAAAAGAAGCCTTTTTTTTAAATGAATGCATGTCTATAATCATTTACTTCT
>CM045728.1:39822349-40064849 GCA_024760905.1 Plotosus lineatus
TTAGCTGAAGAGGGTTTTAATTAGCTATTTTCCCGCTAGCAAATGAGGAAATTATCGGCTGAGCGAAACAAGCCAGAGACAACTGGGCCTGCCACCAACAAACACATGTCCATGTTACCACACACACACACACACACACACACACACACACACACACACACGGCATGAGCGATCACCAGCATGGTATTATCATAATGAAGGTTCAGGAAATTAGTTTTTAAAAAACATTGAAAAAAATGTCTTTTTACAATTGCAAAATTGGAAATGAATACAGTACTGTATACCACATCAGTGTTACATCAGCATTGAAAATGTGAGGGTTTTTTAAGTGCTTAATTACCACTTTTAAAATCTTTCATCCCACGACATCAGCACCTCTACCTTCAAAAACTGTTTACTTACTAACTTCAGCTCTTTTTGGAGCAGGACTTTAAAAGGTTGACATGAGTTTATTATACTCTTCTTCATCCCTCTTGATTCAATGGTCCCAATGATATTAAAATGGAAGTCCGTTCTCACAAAGGTTGTGTGTCCCTCACCTGTGCATCATTTCAGCTGAAAGTTTGCTGTGTTTAAGGGCTAATAACAGTAACACCAGAGGCGTCAAAGAATTTTCAAGTGGTATAACCAGTATATTGACATTTGGAATTATCTTCTTAACAGATTAAAATAAACTGGTGAATTAAATACATAAAATCGTTTTACGAACCAAAAATTAAACTATGAAATCCAAAATAGTTAACAGTAAAGAAGAGTTAAAAACAATATTAGGACAATGAGTAGTAAAAGAGAGAATACACATAATGTTACAATGAAAAAACAATAATATTTTTTTGTTGTAAACAATAAATCAATTACATATCTGCATTGACAGCTTTATACATGCACCTGCATCTCATGATGTCTCAAAATTATTCAGCTTCTTTTTTTAGGCATTATAAATGTTTTGTTTTATGGAGAGCTTTTAAATTCTATACTATATACTGTACTATGATGGCATCATAGAATGACGCATGTATTATATCATATACCGTATAATGGTACTGTATATACTCTGAGATGCATTTGGAAAACTCGCCCATTGTCTTCAACTCTGCATTACTTTAAATGCTAATTTGTTGATGCACTAAAGCGTCTTCCTCTTCTCAAATCGTATGCTTTTCAGATTAGTCAAAAGCTCCTGCGACAGATTTCTCATGCATACTTCAGGGCTCTCAGCAATGTGATGCATTTACAAAAATTCACCATTGTCTTCCACTCTGCATCACTTTAAAGGTTAATTTGATTATGCACTAAAGCTTCTATGCTTGTTCCAAAACCTTATGCTTCTGAGATTAGGCGGGAAGTTGTATAATGAATTCCTTATGTGTACTTCAGAGTTTTCTCTGAGGAATACAACAAAAAAGGAGAATAGTAGACTTTAAGCTGATGAGATCCCATCATGTAAAAGAAATTCACTACCTTTCGTTTCTTCAGCATCGATCTTGAAAATCTTTGTCTTGTCTCTGTCCAAAGTCTTTGGGGATGTTTTCTCATGCTTGGCTAAGGAAGGATGGAGAGACAGAGAGAGTTAGAGAGAGAGAGAGAGAGAGAGAGAGAGAGAGAGAGAGAGAGAGAGATGACAGGTACTCACACTTTAATTGGAGGTTGGGTTAGTTTTGCAGCTTTGCTTCTTTGAGAACAGAAGGCCTTCACTACAACCTGCATCCCTCCTGCACTGACCTAGAAACAGCCGCTTATCACTCCCCTGGGTGGCCATTCTCTCTCTCTCTCTCTCTCTCTCTCTCTCTCACACACACACACACACACACATTTAGCTCCTAGTCTTCTGTAAATGCCGACGCTCCTCAATGGGTCTGAGAGCAGCGGAGAGGAACAGAGGTTTTCTCCCTCTTTTGGGAATGAACAGAAATGTGGAACAGCTCAGTAAAGTGTGCAAAGAGTTTAGGAATTTTATGAACAAATCGAAGTGCATTATCTAGACATGAAGTAAATTACTAGGTTCCATCCCTGTAGAACATCTGGAGTAAAGTCTATTCACAAGGATGGAGTGAAGCATTTAGACAATGATCTACAATATTCCATGAATTATACACATGTTTCTACAGGCTGTGCTAAGCTGCAACATCTCATTAACAGATTTTACATGTTACACAAAAAAGTCAGACACTGAATTTTTCAGCTGCCTTACTGACCGCTAATTCGGTGGATAATGAAAATGTGGTGTGGTGTGTGTGTTGCATGGGTTTAATAAGACGCACAGGCTAATAGCAAAGCTGCATTTACTCCATTAGAGCATAAAAAAGAACACAAATCTGAAAGCAAAGACTGGGATAAAGTGAACAGTTCACTTTTTGGAGATCATTACCTACAACAATTATTGGGGGAAAACAACACACCAGAGTGAAAAAGGATTGATAATGAAAGTGATTATCTCTAAGCTGCCTAAAATAGTACCTATGGTAACACTGGATGGGGCATAACAGTAAAAATCATCACTTACACAACTTAAATCAAGTCTCTCTCCTAAACCCATTACTTTTACAGGGAGGCAGATGATTGGCAATGAAGTGTGTATTCACACGAGGCAGGTGTGTGAGCCCCATAACACCCACCTGCATTTTAATTAGCTTAGAATGCGTTCCTTTATGGGATATTCTACATACCAACTCATCACCGTGACAGCTCTGGCACAATGCTGCAAGCTAACCAGACAGGACATGTTTAGCTAAGAATTTAGCCTGAGGCTGAATATTCCAGTCTCAATGCTCAGTCTCAATCCAGTCTGTCTTTTCAGAGAAAAAAGGTGCTGCACAAATGTGACTGTGATTCTATCAGACAAGCCCTAGTAATAAGAAAGTCAGTCATAAAATCATGAGCAGAACTAAATAACCGATGGGAGATAAGCATTACCAGCACAGGTTACTCACTCTGTCTTTAGTTGGTACCCTATTCATAAATACAATTATATTCATGCGTAGTCGGACAGTATTCAGGATGTTCTATGAGACTGTCGTGGCCAGTGTTATCTTGCATGCTGTTGCATGCTGAGGTCCGCAGACGTTAACTATCTGATCCCCAAGGCCGGTAACATTGTGGGGATTGAGCTGGACTCTCTGACGGTAGTCTCGGAGAGGTGAATGCTGTCCAAAATAAAGACAATATTGAATTAAACCTCCAACCCACTTCACAAGCTGCTGATCAGTAGCAGGAGAGACACTGATATCACCTAAATGCCCTATTGAACGACACAGGAAATCATTCCTACCGGTGAGCCCCTCCTTACTACAACATCCACTGTTAAACATTTACATTTTGCACTACATTGATATGAGTAACTTCTAATTTCAGACTTATATATTGATACATTAAATATATATATTTTTGCATTTTTGTTCATTTTTGTATACTGTATATGTAAATGCATTTTTGTAGGGCAGTGGTGACCTGGTGGTAAAGGGCGCTGGATCGCTGATCCTAACGTTGGGGGATCGAGTCCCATTCTCCACAAGGTTGTCACGGTCTCCCCAGTGCAGCTAACTGGGTTAGCAAAGGCCGGCCATGTCTCTCACTGTTTAAGGTGAGAGGCATGCAAAAGAACCATTGCTGACTTTTGTAAAGAGTAGGATGCGTAGCCGTCAGCATGTTTCTGCCCCTTGCTAAAAGGGTTGAGTCAGGAAGGGCATCTGACGTAAAAAACCTATGCCAAATCAAATATGCAAATCAGATGATTCATCGTCACATTGATCTTCGTGCTTCAGTTTCTGAGGCTTCAGTGCATCACGGGTTTTTCAAAAATATTCATCAACAAAATTTAAAAATAAGGAAATTAAGAAAAAATAGGGAAAATGTTAAGGAAAATGCCACAAAACAAGGGCAATTATGCAAACGGAAAAAAAAAATCCCAAATAAACAAAAACAAAAAACTACTTAAATTTTTATATGAGGTGTGCATCTGAGTGTGTGCGCCTGCACATCTGTGTATATGTCTATTTATATCTTATTTACATCTTATACATTATTTTTGAATGTTTAATTGTTATTATAAGTATTTATAGCTTTGAATATGTATGTATTGATATTATATACACATATATGTACATATACGTCAGTCAAGGAGGTCAATCCTATTTCGCGGAAATTGACGGTCACAGGACGGTGTTGGTCCCCATTAATCGCAGAAAGTGAGGGATCCCTGTACATGTAAATATTTGTCATTTCTTAAAATTTCTTTATCAAGACTTTGTCTTTTTCCCACTCTTACTTGTATGGAGCAACTGCACACACTTTCCTCTGGAATCAACAAAGTATTCTGATTCTGATTCTTATACCTTTTTAAAAAAAAATTTTTTTTCAGCAGTAAGAGGTGGTAGTCATCAGAAGTGTGTGGCTTTCACCATGCATCACAGCATGCACATTAATCATGGACCTGTCTTACTTCTGTCCCTCGGTTCAGCCTACTCATGTCCCACTTCTGTCCTCGACCACGAATCACGCTTAATTAGTGCCTGGGATGGCTCCAGCTTAAAGAGGACTTTCCTTTACAGATTTTTATACTCAAACTTTTTTTATCTAATTAATATTTTTATAGCTCGCATGTTGAGGAAACATTTTAATTGCAGTTTCATTTTAGATCAGTTGCTACTGCCTCAAAAGTGCAGAAAAACTGATGCCCATTAATTATACTTTAGCAGAGAAAATTTAATACAAATGAAATAGTATTATTTTTGTAGCACAAACAATGTTTTATCCTAAAATTATGTCATAACATAACAATCATTGTACATCATTTATATATGATGAATATGATCAATATTTTGTTTTTACTTTGTGAATTATAATGTAAGAATAACTGAAACAATTCCAGAGTCAGTAATACTCATATGGTAGACTGTAACTCAGCATCTGTGCCGGTTTATTGTTTGCAATTATGGAGTTTGACTGATTACGAGTAGCATCTAAATATTAAACCCACCTAAAAATTTGATCTTCCTATTCTAAGAATGCAATCTATGGTTAAAACCCAAAAACAAGCATAATTCACTCAGGAGATGATTTGCCCTGGGGAGATCTATGAGCATAATGCCCAAAACTTTTGGAGTCAGAGCATTAATGTATTGTTTAATGTTCTGGGTAAATTTTTGTATTCATAGGGAGTAGAAAAACAAGCACATCATTCAAAGGCGCAAGAAACCAAAAACTGAATTCACACATCTTTCCTGCAACAGATTTTATTATAAGAGAAAGAATCTGTCCAAATTACAGGCATAATTTTACAACGTTTACCAATACACTTTCCAAAATATTGCGTGACAAGTTATAATCAGAATCAGAATCATCAGAATACTTATTGATCCCAGAGCAAATTGTGTGCACACAGTTGCTCAATACAAGTAAGAAAAAATCTTGATAAAGAAAATTTAAGAAAAATATTTATATATATGGAATCTATACACACACACACACACACGTATGTATGGATATATATATGTACACATGTATATATATATATATATATATATATATATATATATACATATATATATACATATATATATATATATATATATATACATACACATACATACATACATACATATATACATACACATACATACATGTATATATATTGTCTCACTAAACGAAAAATTCAGGCTACGAAACGCATTTTCCTAAAATTTTCACCTCTGGATACGAAACAAGCTCAAGCTACGAAAGTGCCATTTTAAAAATTCAAACACGCCGTTCAAACATTTAAACAATGCGCGAGTTGCTTTCCCATTGGTTGTCTCCCAACACCCCGCCCCGCTGGCCTCCTATTGGCGAGGAGGGAGCTAAATCTCCATAATACAGGACTGTACCCATAATGCTTTTTCGTGTGCCTTCGACCCATTGTTCGACACACACGCGTGAAGGACAGTTGGTTTGTGAGTTTTGTGAGTTATTTTTCGTTATTAACCATGAGCCCGAAGAAAGTGATTACCTGTGAGACTGAAAAGAAGAAGCGGGCTCCGTTATCAATAAAAATAAAACAGGAGATGATAAAAAAAATATGAAAGTGGGATTCGGTTGAGTGAAATCGCAAAGGAGTATGGCCAAAACCCCTCTACAATCGCGACGATATTGAAGCAGAAGGAGGCATAAAAGCGGAGATACAGTGACGGAGGCGATTATTTCAGAAAAAGCAACCGCCACATTGAAGGACCTCGTGAAGGAGGGTGGAGGTGAGGGTTCTTCAGACCAGCAACCCCTGGACTTTAAAGCGTCGCATGGATGGTTTGAGAGATTTTAAAAAAGGTAAATAATTTTCTTTTACTTTTAACACATATTTCATACATACTTCATACAAAATTGGTGTACTTTTATAATTTTTAAAGGGTTTATAGGGTAGTATTGGGAGCCTTGGAACGAATCACTTGTTTTACATGTAAAATGTGGTTCAATTTACGAAAAATGCAGGTTACGAAAAAGGCTCTGGAACGGATTAATTTCATAAAGTGAGGTACCACTATATATATATATATATATATATATATATATATATAAGATGTATTTACACAACATATGTCACAAATATTCCAAAAATCATAATATATTTAATAAAAACCAGGTCTATCAGGAGTAACTGCTGTTTTCGGTAATGCAGTGACAGAAATCTTTCAGCAGTAATGTTGTGTCAAACACAAAAATCACTGTTTTTAATTATAGTAAAAACAAAACTGAAGTGAAAAAATATATAGTGGTTAAATTCTGATCATTTTGATTTTGTGGCTCTTAAACAGCAATCCATCAAACATGGGTCCATTAACTCTTCTCACATGACATCTAAGTAAAATGCCTTGCAAAACACTGTCAATTTCTTTTCGTTGTCTTACACAATTTGCAGGCTACAATCAAATGACTGCATTACTCTAACTGGCATCCTGTTTCTGTACTGGCATGGTGCCCAGATAAACCTTGGAGACTGGCATACTGCACAGCATGGATTTCATACAGGTCTAGGGTTAGAGGCTATGCACACTGAGAACATCACTATAGTGAAGGATGAGGAATTAAAGCAGAGAAGTACTGTGGAAGCACTTTGCTGGCATATTTTCATCCACTTGTCAGCTTAGAAGAAAGAGTAGCTAAAAACTTACTGTTGAAAATTATTTGGACCGATTACGCTTATACAATATTTCTATCTTAATAGACGTAGACAGGTCTATATCCACAGAGCACAGGGGCTTGATTCGATGAGTATAAAAATGATGTTACTTACTTTAGCATCATCAAATTTTAACCCTCATCAAGTCACTATTATTTGAGTGTTCCCTCCTCTAGTACACTTCAAGAGACTCATATATATATATATATATATATATATATATATATATATATATATATATATATATATATATATATATATATATATGTGTGTCCTGGCAAGCTCTCCAAGGTGTATCCCACTCTTGGCTTAGATGGGCACCAGCCTCGCTGCAACAATTAAATATTTATATATGGGAAAAGTGTACAAGACAGTGATGAGGCCAGCGATGTTGTATGGTTTAGAGACAGTGGCCCTGGGGAAAAGACAGGAGTCAGAGTTGGAGGTAGCAGAGATGAAAATGTTGAGGTTCTCTTTGTGAGTAACGAGGATGGATAGGATCAGAAATGAGTACATCAGAGGGACAGCACATGTTAGATGTTTTGGTGACAAAGTCAGAGAGGCTAGATTGAGATGGTTTGGACATGTACAGAGGAGGGATAGTGAGTATATTGGAAGTAGGATGCTGAGGTTGGGACTACCAGGCAGAAGGCCCAGAGGAAGACCAAAGAGAAGATTTATGGATCTGGTGAAGGAAGACATGAAGGTAATTGGAGTAAGAGTAGAAGATGCAGAGGATAGGGTGAGATGGAGGCAAATGATTCACTGTGACGGCCCCTGAAGGGAAAAGCCGAAAGGAAAAGAAGTTGATCCAGCACCTTACCACCAGGCCACCACTGCCCAATGTACATATTACATAATAAAAACCTAGAGAAAAGTTTATACTGGTGGCACAGGGATGTAGTGCTTATCGGGTATGCCTGACAGCAAGAAGGCCTGGGTTCTATTCCCAGTGTGGCCGTTTCTGTGTGGAGTTTGCATGTTTTCCCTGTGTTTCTGTGTGGGTTTCCTCAGGCTACTCCAGTTTTCTCCCACGGACAAAAACATGCACAGTAGGCTAATTGGAATTTAATCTCCCTTAAGTCTGAGTGTATGTGAATGGTTGTGTGAGTGTGGGCCCTGCGATGGCCTGACAAGGTGTTCAGGGTGTACCCTGCCCTCAACTAGAGTTGGCTGAGATGGGTGCCAGCCTCCCTATGACTCTCATTAGTGTTATGCAAGCTTGAAAATGAATGAAGTTTATCCTTAAAAAAAAAGTGGTGCCCAAACCTTTGCAGAGTACAGTACCGCTATATATAAAATAATACTGTTCTGCTTTTATGTTACAACCACAACTTTTAGTTGGTTTTTATTCCATTTGACACTCGTCTCTGTGATTTTGTTTGCAGTAAAAGTTTGCTTAATTAAGTTCTGATTGTAGCCTCGGACTCTAACGGTAAACCTGGCCACTCTTTCTTCTACTTTGTGTGCATGCTGTAGGTAACATTACCCAAATTACCCAAATATCAGTAAACATTAATAAAAATGACGTTATTAATTATATTATTAAGCTTTTGCTTAATAGGATAATTCTTTTGTTTCTTTGCTTTGAATCTGAAACATTAAAAGTGGGATTTCCTAACATAATAAACTATATGACTTACTATCTGTTCTCATTTTTCTAACTGCAGTTGGGAAAGTCGAGCACTAACATCGCTGCAGGACAGGCAAAGCAAGCAACTAGCTGGGGTCCTCAGCATTGAAAAGCTTCCTGGAGCGTGATCATAGGATCATACAGAAAACTCAAAAACATTGCTAATATGAGGTAGGGATAGTGTGAACATCTGGTCTGCAAAAAGTCTACACAACAGAATACGGTTTGGAGCCTCATACTGTAATATACAGTATACATGTTATTAGCTTTACCTGAGAAAGCTAATAAGACAAATAAACGATCTTAATGGTAAATAATCACTCAGGATAATAGAACTGCAGTTGGTCTTGTATTTAATGATTGTTTTATTTTACACTACACTCTAGTTTTTTCATTTCGGCTGTTCCCTTTCAGGGGCTGCCACAGCGAATCATCTGCCTCCATCTTCATTGAAGTCATATCAGTGATTTGCATATTTGATTTGGCATAGGTTTTTACATCTGATGCCCTTCCTGACACAACCCTTTAGCATGGGGCAGAAACATGCTGACGGCTTTGCAAGCCCACGCTTGTCGAAAGTCAGCAATGGTTCTTTTACATGCCTCACACCATAGACAGTGAGAGACATGGCCGGCCTTTGATAACCCAGTGAGTTGCACTGGGGAACGTTCTCCCTCTAATATCGACTATATTATATTGTACTTGTATTTATTTAGACAATGTATGAATTCTGCTGTACAAATAACTTTGCCTTACATTGCCTTTACCTAAAAATAATTAGGAACTCAATAATTATTGTTGTTAATAGTGTACAGTATATTTATATATCGATTTTTTTTTTTTAAACGTGCTATTGCTACTATTATACCAGTTTTTTCTATATACACATACTTGTAAATGTTTAACAACCCCTTTTACTGATGTCTTATAATTTAATACAAATCTTGAGTAACATAATGACAATGAATCGTGAACGAAAAGTGAAAGGAAAAAAGATCTTTGCAGGACTACAGATTGGTTTGAAATGTCTGTGGGTTCTAAGTGTTTTTGGAACAGAACAATTTAGCAATGGATTAATCGCACTGCATGTTAATAAAAACATTATCAATCAAATGTGTTTCTTCTACATAGCCAATCGTTTTATTACACAACTGCATTATATTTAACGTATTTTTTTTAATGGCTGTTTTGAATCTGAGTGGATCTCTCACTGCAATCCGATTCATCATGTCGAATTTTGGAGTCGGCTGCTTCATTGTTTTTGTCTCAGTGCGTCAAAGCCGAACAGTAATTGGGTGCATTGCGCCGCATCCAAATAGAGCAGCTCTCCATTTTCACACACAGCACTGCATATATTTCCTCTCCTCCTCCTGAGCAGACTCTGAACACAGTAAATTATTAACACTGGGTATAGATCTACAAACACTTGATCTGCTGTGGTCTCTCAGTCAGATTGCCCCGGGGGAGGAGTGTGGCCAGGCATTTTTACAAAAGAGCAAGCAAGCGTGGCGAAAATGCACCAGGCCGATAAAGGTCAGTCTCCTCACTCTGGCTTTACTGTGATATTTTCATTATTGAGGCATAGAGGCTGGTGCACAGTGAAACACCCCCCACCCCCACTTACACACACACACACACACACACACACACACACACAAATCAGTCCACAAGACAAAGAGGAGACGGGGGACAGGACAAGGGAACAGGACTGCCACATGAAGAAAGAGAAGCAAAGAAAGCAGTCACAGAAGAATAAAGGGGTAAATATAGCAGAAGTGTAAAAAAGGTGGTGGTAAAAAAATTAATGAGAGACAAACGTCTTCCTCAGACGTGTTTGCGCTCCAAAATTGACTCCACAGCTAAAGCCTACAATCAGATAGGCTTTAATTGTTTTTGTTAGATACAGAGCAATCTGGAGTTCCATCTCCAGCACACTAGGTAATTGAATTCTCCAGAGGTCCCCAGGCCATAATTGTACTTATATATTTCTTCTTCTTCTCTTCTTTTTCTTCTTCTGCAGTTGTTTTTAAAAGTACTAGCATATATAATAAGAAATCATTGTTTATATGTATATGTGTGTGTATGATGCATATATGACTCTAACTACACAATGTTAAATGTGGACAAATATAATTTTCATATATTTTTTGGTATTCTATTACAATTTTAAGTACTCAAACATTTGCCAACCGTTTTTCTCCCACCAGCTGTTAATAAGCTATAGCCTGTTCATTTGCTTGGACATTGTTTCTTTTCAGAGAACAGGACAGTCATAGGAGGAGGTCCAGGAAGTTCCAGTTTCCTCACCACACTCTATGCCTCTGTTCCAGTCATTCAAGAAGTTCTTCTGTCAAAAGCATAGCAACCTTTCACCCACTGGCTCTGGAGTTAATCCAAATGGATCTGCACATAGCCAACGGTTCTTTGTATCTTAAAGGGCTTAATTAAGAGTGTCCTTTTTGATTCAGAAACTGGAAGTGATGGCATGTTGCTGTTTCTGGGTTTTATAGAGTGAATGATTGGCAACATCTTCGTCTAATAAAGCTAAAACTAACATTAACCTTTGAGTGAAAGTAACAGTGATGCACATGAATCCCTCTTCTCTGTCTGAATCTGATGTTCCATTGAATAGTAGTTCTGGCCTGACACCAGCACTGGCACTGCACAGCTCTCGATGTTTAGAGTGCTCTCAGGCTCCAAGGCTTTCTCCATATGAGCTCTCAGTGGAACTGCAGGAGAGGAGCAGGGAGCAGTGGCTCTGCCAATACTCACCCGACACATTTGTTTGGGAATCAGAGCCTCTGTCAAAAAGGCTTTGCCAGATGAGGCCACAGTGTCTCTTAAACACTTTACAAACAGGCCAGAATTACACAAAGAACCCTCTTTATAAGGAGGGTCAAGGCACTTAAAGTCCAGATAACTTCACATTGATTTGTTTGGTTTTGTCAGACTTATGAAATGCAACAATAGAACCCATAAAAATGTACTAGCAATTAATGGACTTGACTTACGTTCATTCGTTTTTTCGAGTTTACATTTTTTTTTTTCCAAAAAAAAAAAAAAATTATGTCAAATTTTGAGTTTAGCGTGCTCTCTATAGTACGAGACGTACCTACGTAGTACACTGATGTAATGATATAATGATGCTGCGTCTATTGTTTATAAACGACAGACTGAACGTGACCCCCCCCCCCCTTCTTCCCAGTTCAGTTATTCTTGTGTTAAGACGTCTTCTCTGGGATCTTTATGTTTACACTGTTTTGCGGACTTTTGTAACCCTAAGCAAATATAGTTGGTCAGAATCGTAAGCGTACTAGCATGGGTGCAAGTTTTCCGGCATATGCCGGAATTTCCGGTTTTCCCAAAACTGAATTAACTATCTGCTCGGATTGGCGCAATCTACCATGCATACTCAGTTAAGCAAAGAGAGTTGTAAAATGAATGAAAACCCGAATCCAGAAAAGAAAGAGAACTCTCCGCTCTGCTGGTGATTCACATCAGTGCAGGCTGCGTACTAAACAAGTACTGAACGGCAGAATTCGAGATATTATGTCTTTGTTTTCATTGTAGCTTCCCAGAGGTTAATGTATGGCATTAAAGGTGGTACCAAATGAAAGCCAATAAAATTTTCTTGCATATGGTAGTAAACACATGAACACCTGTGTAAATTATAACTAATAAATACCTATTTTTGTGCTTCGACAGGATGACACACGATACATAACTTTGTCTCAAAAATGTTACTCTTAATACAGGTATATCACAATCACATATCACTAATTTTTTTTTTTCTCTTCATTTTAGATTGTCAGTTAAGATAAGTTTAGATTTGTTAAGACGTGTTATTAAAATTTAGTTCATAGTTCAAATGGTTCATATGTTCATATGGTTTGTTGTGTTTACAACCATATGCAAGAAATTTTTATTGGCTTGCATTTGGTACCACTTTTAATGCTATAGCATCAACCTCTGGGAAGCTACAATGAAAACAAAGACATAATAGCCCCAATTTTTCAGCGTTTTTGAAAAACGTCAACAATAAAACTACATGGCTCTTGGGGCAGGCATAGCCAAGGTCCAAGATCAAAGTAACTGGTATATTTCGTTAATTTAGACCTTGGAGAATAGGAAAAACATCAGTTTACATATGTTTGATGAAAAAATTTTAATTTGAAGAGGTGTAAGCACCGAGCTGTAATAATAAAGAAATTCGAATAAATAAATCGTGCCCCACTCATGGTTTGAGAGTAAAATTGAGTCACACAATATACAATTGTATATGACATTACTGAAAAAAATCCCTACCAGAACTAGTCTATAGTTCAGGCTCAAAAATTATGCTATATGAACACTATGATCAGTATTAAACTACTTTTATTCTTGATGATTGTTTCATGCTTTGCTGTAATGTGAAAAGAATTTGACCTTTACTTTCATGTGCGCAGCCACATTGCAAAGAACACCTCTTGTTCCAACATCACCAAATGTCTCACCTGTTTTCATGCAGGGCCAACACACGTACAATTGCGTGCTTGGATACTGAAATGGCATGTTGTGGAACCTGTGCTTCTGAAAGGGCAAAAAAGCAGATGTACACTTGTACGTCCAGCTGCTGAAGGGGATCAAATACAATAGCTTTTAATACACATTTTTATTGAAAAACAACTGTGTTAATTCACATGTAAACTACAAATAACTAACTAATTAAATATACATCCACAGCTCACACTCAACATTGTATCAAGATTTTTTTACTTATGTGACACAACTCATTATAGGAGTTACATAAATGTAGGCCAACATTTATGCAAAATTTGCTATGCAACAAGGAATAACATCCTTTGAATTTTTTTACTTTCACAAATTTTTGTCATGTAATGCTGATATATAAAAAGAGTTAATTAATAAGTAAAAATGCCAACCTCCTAACACCAGGCTTAAGTGTTAAGATGTATCATTATAAGAATAGAATATATTATGGACCAATATAAAGTAAACCTCACTTTAAACTCCCAAATGCGAAACTTGAAACATTTCCTTCTTCTTCTTTTCCTTTTGGCTAATCACTTCAGGGGTCGCCAAAGCAAATGATCTGCCTCCATCTCACCATATCATCTGCATCTTCTACTCTTACTCCAACTACCTTCATGTCCTCCTTCACCACATCCATGAATCTTCTCTTTGGTCTTCCTCGAGGCCTTCTGCCTGGTCATTCCAACCTCAGTATCCTACTATCAATATACTCACTATCCCTCCTCTGTACATGTCCAAACCGTCTCAATCTAGCCTCTCTGACTTTATCTCCAAAACGTCTTACATGTGCTATCCCTCTGATGTGCTCATTCCTGGTCCTATCCATCCTCATTACTCCCAAAGAGAACCTCAACATTTTCATCTCTGCTACCTCCAACAATGCCACCTGTCTTTCTACTAAGTGGTATTGTTTCTAAACCATACAACATCGCTGGCCTTGTATATTTCATTGTCATTCTTGCCGATACCTTCCTATCATACATCACGTCAGACTTTTCTCCAACCATTCGAACCTGCCTGCACACGTCTCTTCACCTCTTTTCCACACTCTCCATTGCTCTGGATTCTTGAGCCCAAGTACTTAAAATCTTCCACCCTCTTTATCTCGGCTCCCTGTAACATGTATTCTGTCTTACTGAGGCTAACCTTCATTCTTCTCCTTTCCAAGGCATACCTCCACCTCTCTAGATTTTCCTCCACTTGTTCTCTGCTCTCACTACAGATCACAATATAATCTGCAAACATCATAGTCCACAGGGAATCTTGTCTCATCTCATCTGTCAGCCTGTCCATCACCATAGCAAACAACAAGGGTTTCAGAGCTGACCCTTGATGCAGTCCCTCCTCCACCTTGAACTCTTCTGTCACACCGACAGCACATCTCACCACTGTCTTACATCTCGCATACATGTCCTGCACCATTCTAACATACTTATCAGCCACTCCAGACTTCCTCATGCAATACTACAGTTGCTTTCTCGGCATCCTGTCATATGTTTTCTCCAGATCCACAAAGGCACAATGCAGCTCCCTCGGACCTTCTCTGTACTTCTCTATTAACATCATCAAGGCAAACACTGCATGTGTGGTGCACTTTCTTGGCATGAAACCAAACTGTTCTTCACAAATGCCGACCTCTGCCCTTAGTCTTGCTTCCACTATTCTTTCGCATAACTTCATTGTATGGCTCATCATCTTTATCCCTCTGTAGTTGTCACAAGTCTGCACGTCTCCTTTGTTCTTAAAAATGGGCACCAGCACACTTCTCCATTCCTCCGACATCTGCTCACTCTCTAAGACCTTGTTGAATGTTCTTGCCAGAAAATCAACTGCTACCTTGCCTAGACATCTCCATACCTCCACCAGTATGTCATCAGGACCAACTACCTTTCCGTTCTTCATCCTCTTCAATGCCCTCCTCACTTCACCCTTACTAATCTTTGCTACTTCCTGGTCCTCAACAGTCACCTCTTCTACTCTTTTTTTCTCTCTCATTTTCTTCATTCATCAGCTCTTCAAAGTACTCTTTCCATCTTCACAGCACACTTCTGTCATCAGTCAATACATCTCCCTCTCTGTTCTTAATCACTCTATCGTACAAGTCATCATAAGCCCTCTGCTTTGCCTTCGCCTTACACTGTGTCTCCCTGTACTCCTGTTTACTCTCCTCGTTCTGCTCTATGTCCCACTTCTTCTTAGCTAACCTCTTCCTTTGTACACACTCCTGCACTTCCTCATTCCACCACCAAGTCTCCTTATCTACTGTCCTTCCAGAGGATACACCAAGTACTCTGCTACCTGTCTCCCTGATCACATTAGCGGTAGTTGTCCAGTTATCTGTAAGCACCTCCTGACCACCCAAAGCCTGTTTCAACTCCTCCTTGAAGACAACACGACACTCCTCCTTTTTCCGCTTCCACCACTTTGTCTTCTGCTCTGCCTTTGCCTTCTTCACTGTCCTCACCATCAGCGTCATCCTGCACACCACCATCCTATGCTGTTTAGCAACACTCTCACACACTAATACTTTGCAGTCACTGACTTCCTTCAAATTACATCGCCTGCACAAGATGTAGTCTACTTGTGTGCTCCTATCTCCGCTTTTATAAGTCACCCTATGCTCCTGTCTCTTCTGGAAGAAAGTATTCACCACAGCCATTTCCATCCTTTTTGCAAAATCAATCAACATCTGTCTTTCTGTGTTCCTGTCCTGGATACGAAACCTGCCCATCACTTCCTCATCCCCTCTGTTGCCTGCACCAACATGCCCATTGAAGTCTGCACCAATGACCACTCTTTCACCTCTCGGGGTACTCTGCATCACCTCATCTAACTCACTCCAGAATTTCACCTTCTTTTCTAGCTCACATCCTGCCTGTGGGGCATAAGCACTAACATAGTTGAACAGCACACCTTCAATTTCTAACTTGAGACTCATCACTCTGTCTGACACTCTTTTCAATTCTAGAGCATTTCTGACAAACCCCTCCTTCAAGATGAGTCGTACTCTATTTCTCTTCCCATCCACACCATGAAAAAAACAGCTTAAAGCCTGCTCCTAAGCTTCTAGCCTTACTCCCTTTCCACCTGGTCTCCTGAACACACAGTCTGTCCACCTTCCTCTTCTGCATCATGTCAGCCAGCTCTCTAGCTTTTCCTGTCATAGTGAAAATTCAAGTCTGGGAGCAATTAAAATGTAAAATAAAAAATGCATTTATCTTGATTAAAGAGGCCGAAGGGTCCTTTACACAAAAAGTGCCTTATTGACCTACTTCATGCCAAACATAATGTAAACTTTAAACTCATTTGCTAATGTAACTTATTGTCCCGAGGCTCCCCTGTCCCAAGGCTCCCCGGTCTCCCCTACTGGTAATGGTTGTTATCACCATGTTTCAAATGTTTAACATTGTCACCAATGAGCATTGAGTAAAATCTTATTTCATCATGACTAAAATGTAGCTCATTTTCTTTCTTTCTGTCTTTGACAAAATTATTCATTGATTTATTCATTTATTTGCTAAATTGCGTAATCCTACTGGGGTCATTGGGAGGCTGAAGCCTCTCTCGGTCAACTATGGGCAAAGGCATGGTGCACCCTAAACAGTTCACCAGTCCACTGTAGGGCCTCTTACAAAATTACATAAATATAGATTATTATTAATCTACTTTCCTGAATTACATTTTTAGTAGTCACAAATTTGTTACTGTATTGTTGTGTACGTGCTGAGAAGTTAAAAATCCAAATTACATCTTAACTTGTGCCACTAGCAAACACAGCACCGCGGCTTCCTTTAGAAACCCCACAGCAACACAAAATGTGGGCGCAATTGAAGTCATGCAAAGGTCATGGACTCCCAGTAGTATGGCATAGTAATACTACTTCTGTTCAGAGATCGGAGAGGTCTTAAAAACACATGTTTTACAGTATTAACCCAGAGATCGTAAGTTTGAATTGTATTTAATGCCACAGCCATCCCTGGCCAGGGGTTCATGGAAGCTAATTAGCCAAGCTCTAGTGGGAGGGAGGGACGGCATATGCTCACTTCCCTGTCACTCACAGCGATCACCAGTCAACCATAGGCATCTGTGAGCTCATTTTGTACGAGGGGGATGGATTGCACTTTCCCTCCGAGTGTGTTAGACTGCATTTCGCCAGGGTCTAGTATTGCATGTCACAGAGGGAGCATGCGCATGCTTTTACCCCTCCCTAGTTGGTGATGGTCGTGTGATAGGGAAGGCATAATTGGATCTGACTGAATTAGGGAGAAAATGGGGGGGGGGGGCTCTCCACATATGTATGACATAAAAACAAATGTGGTTCATTCAATTAAGGGATGTATCCAAAGCACAAAGTAAGTAAATGAAATATTAATATAAACTAACCCTCTCCAATGATGATAACGTTATCAAAATCTTCAAAAAAAAAAAATCATATTTTATGCATAAATTATTTTAAAAATATGAAATATATACATAAAAGATAAAATAGCTTTGTATTATCCAAGAAATATGCAGTAAGTTTTAGGTGACATAATTCTGTTGCAATACTTTTAGTTTTACTTTATTTTATTCTCTTATAGTCTGTGCTGTTGTCTTTATATCAACCTGCAGTTCTAATCAGTGACATTTACAAAAAACAGTAAACTGACAGCCTTCATATTGTTCTTATGATAGATAGGCCCAAATTGATGGATCCTGTCCATCAGCATGGCATGCTTACGAAAATGTATGCAGAGCTGTCAGTCAAATTGCAAGGTCCAGAGACAGCAGACTCTACAGGCCAGGCTTGGGTGAAAGACAGGACTTGCTGATAGTGGAGAGCAGCAAAACAAGCCAGGAAGACACAATCTCTTGCAATCTCTAACTTTAGTCTCTAAGATGAGAAACATGTCCTTTAAAAAGGCACTGCACCGCTTGCCAGACAACTCCTTAGGGGGAATGTCTTTATCCTTTTTAAATGGGAGAGAGAAAAAACAAAACTGGTGGTATTTTGCAGTTTGTCTATCAAAGAAAGATTTTTACTGAAATCTACACCGAGCCAACCAGAAGTAGTTGGTCTTAGTTCCATTCCCTCAGACTTAATGACACAAGCAGCTCATTAGAACGCTGTATTAAGTGACATTAAACCATGATTCCCTCCTCCCACTCCCATCATTAGCTGGTTTGAAGCAACTCTCAGATAGAATGCTGCATCTCAGACTCAGTGTGTGACGAGTGTGTCATTCCGTCATCTTAAACATGTCTCATTAGGAGTTCCGTAGAAGCACCTCTAGCACTTCCCCGTCCTCTCCCTCCCTCCACACATTCACCCTGTTTTTTGTCTGCTAATTAGGCAGCCCCCCTCCTCCCTTTCTGTCTCCCTGGGTACATCTTAGAGGAAGACAGATATGATTTTTCTTTAACCCAAAGGTCAACTTCATCAGTGGCATTAATGACTAAATTAACCATAACACTACAGACCATGCAGCCTTTTCTGTCAGAATCTAATAAGTACACTACACACATTGTTATTTGGAATGGGGGGGATGTCCACTATTTTGTGCCAGCAAAACACTACCATTATTCATTTTTTCAAAAGAGAGAAATAGACAAAGCTCTATCCAACCATATTACAGATTGTTTCATACACTTAAAATGTTTCACGCTAAGTACAAGGCATAATGCATCTCTAAAACACAATCCATTAAAAACACTGACAATACACTTGTTCAGATGTCTCTGCAAATTGCCACTGATTGCCTGGCACTGGAAAGCATTAACGAGACAGTGAAAGATCTCTGTCACAGGAGGTTAATTGTTTTAGCATAACAGGTGTTTCCAACTATTTTAGTGTACAAAAGCAGTCATTATTTCCAAACACCATTTTCACATAAACATTCTATAATTGATCTCCTTTAGCTAATGATGGAAATGTGGAGCATGAAATTCTCATCTTGTCTACCAAGTGTTATGTGTTTACTGAACGTGGCTTTTTTTCTCTATTTTGAAGCTGCTGTTATTCACCATTATGCTTAATTAACCAGATAATTTTTAAAGATTTCCTAGAGTAACATAGTATAGGATCTAGTTGCACATACTGGGAATGGTACTGGAATTTTTGACAAAGGAAACAAGTGTAGGAGGTGATGCAACAGATGGTCACACACATGGTCACATAGGGCTCAGATGTTATATTAAAGCTCACTCTAATGTTGTTGCATTCTTTTATGTTTGTTGATAGACGGGCGGTGGATTTCTATTTGTCTATCTGACTTTGTCTGTCTATTTATCTATCGTTGTTTTTGCAGTCTGCTGTTATTTGGCCAGCAAAAGATCTTGATGTAAACAAACATAAAAATGGTAAAGTTTCTCTAAACACTCAAAACAAGCTTTTCTAATTACCTTCTAATATGTGTAAAAGGTGGCTTTTCTACTTTGGCTAACATTCCTGTGCCACTTGCAGAAGACCTATTAATCAGTAACACCAGCAAAGAAAGAGGATTAATACAAGGTGAAGAAAATACCTATATACTGCATTAAACACTTTCTCTCCTAGACAGGAAATGTGATGAAGAGTGAAGATGCACAACAGTCAAAGAAAGATTTATTCATAAGCTCAAACTAGCACACCTCTCTCTCTCTCTCTCTCACACACACACACACACACACACACACACACTCCTCTGCAGCTCAGGGCTGAATAAGGAATTGATAATGAGCAGTGGGTAAAACAGAAATAATTGGATGTCCTTGCACACACACATGTCGCGGGTTGATGGTGATGTGCGATTAGAATAAATTGTAGAAGGATAACAAGATGGTAAGTCAAAAAAGAAAGCGCGCCTTTCAGAGTATTCAGTCAGACGTGGTTGAATGTAGTTCACAGTCTCCCACACTTTAAAGACTGCTACCTACATTTAGATTTAGACTTGTCTCTTCTGACAGATTCCTAATTAATTACCTCTTACAATAAAAACAAAACAATTTAATTTAGAGACTTTTAATTGCTGGTGGTAAAATCTCACTTATCTAAATTAGTCAGAGATGTGCCAAATAGGCCTTTTTGTTTAAACAGAACTGGAACAATAACGTAAATGACAGGATGAGGAGCACTAACCCAACTCCCCCACCGAGATCAGGAGAAGGCTAAAACAGCAAAACCTCAAACAGTCAATCAACAAGCATGTACCTAATTGGCAGAGCTGAAATCTGAGACATGTTTCAGGACTAAAAGATGATCTTCACAGACTTTGTCTCCCCCTTGTGTAGAAAATAAATGTTGTACGACAAAATTACACAACATTATAATAAACATGTCGCATAAACTGCCCCAAAGAAAAAACATGTACCCCAGAACTTTGTTGAACCACCTGCAACGTTATTTACAGCGTGTAAATAAGGCATTCTTTCTTCAGTTGGTCAGGTTAATAATCAGAAAATTGTCCCGTCAGGGGTCACCACAGCGACCTCTGCATCTTCTCTTACTCCAACTACCTTCATGTCCTCCTTCACCACATCCATAAATCTTCTCTTTGGTCTTCCTCTAGGCCTTTTGCCTGGTAGTTCCAACCTCAGCATCCTACTACCAATATACTCACTATCCCTCCTCTGTACATGTCCAAACCGTCTCAATCTGGCCTCTCTGGCTTTCTCTCCAAAACCTCTTACATGTGCTGTCCCTCTGATGTACTCATTCCTGATGCTATCCATTCCTGTTACTCCCAAAGAGTACCTCAACATTTTCATCTCTGCTACCATTCAGCTGTGCCTCCGGTCTTTTCCTCAGTGCCACTGTTTCTAAACCATACAACATCGCTGGCCTCAACATCGTCTTGTACACTTTTCCTTTCATTCTTGCAGTACTTTCCTATCGCACATCACACCGGACACTTTTCTCCAACCATTCCAACCTGCCTGTACATGCTTCTTCACCTCTTTTCCACACTCTCCATTGCTCTGGACTATTGAGCCTAAGTACTTAAAATCCTCCACCTTCTTTATTTCTGTTCTCTGTAACCTCACCGTTCCTCTTGGGTCCTTCTCGTTCACACACATATATTCTGTTTTACTGCGGCTAACCTTCACTCCTCTTCTTTCCAAGGCATACCTCAACCTCTCCTGTACTTGTTCTCTGCTCTCACTACAGATCACAATGTCATCTGCAAACATCATAGTCCATGGAGATTCTTGTCTCACCTCGTCTGTCAGCCTGTCCATCACCATAGCAAACAAGAAGGGGCTCAGAGCTGATCCTTGATGCAGTCCCTCCTCCACCTTGAACTCTTCTGTCACACCGACAGCACACCTCACCACTGTCTTACATCTCTCATACATGTCCTGCACCACTCTAACATACTTCTCTGCCACTCCAGACCTCCTCATGCAATACCACAGCTCCTCTCTCAGCACCCTATCATATGCTTTCTCCAGCTCCACAAAGGCACAATGCAGCTCCCTCTGACCTTCTCTGTACTTCTCTATTAACATCATCAAGGCAAACACTGCATCTGTGGTGTTCTTGGCATGAAACCAAACTGTTGTTCACAAATGCTGACCTCTGCCCTTAGTCTAGCTTCCACTAGTCTTTCCCATAACTTCATCATATGGTTCATCAACTTTATCCCTCTGTAGTTGCCACAACTCTGCACGTCTCCCTTGTTCTTAAAAATGGGCACTAGTACACTTCTCCTCCATTCCTCTGGCATCTGCTCACTCTCTGAGACCTAGATGAATATTCTTGTCAGAAAATCTACTGCTACCTAGCCAAGACACTTCCATGCCTCCACCAGTATGTCATCAGGACCAACTGCCTTTCCACTCTTCATCCTCTTCAAATAATCTTTGCTACTTCCTGGTCCTCAACAGTCACCTCTTCTACTCTTTTTTTTCTCTCTCATCTTCCTCATTCATCAGCTCTTCAAAGTACACTTTCCATCTTCCCAGCACACTTCTGTCATCAGTCAATACGTTTCCTACTCTGTCCTTAATCACTCTAACTTGCCGCACGTCCTTCCCATCTCTATTTCTCTGCTGTGCCAACCATTTCTTCTCAGCGGATGCTGCCTTGTCGATGGTTGAGAAGCTTGTGTGCCTCAGTGACCTCAAGAGCTATGCTGACAGGTCCTTTGGGCCTGGTAGGGTTTCCCATGTCAGACAGGTCTTTGGCATAGAGGCCAGACTAAAAGCATCCAACCGGCCCTCCAGGTTATCGGGTTGAGCGTATGGCTAACAACCAGACCTTGTAAAAATAGTGTGTTACGGAAACAGCAACAAATGTTACTCTAATCAATCATGTTCACCTTCCGGAGCCTCAGAATGAAGCTAGTATGACTGCCAGTGGCTAAAGCCAAGAGGACTAGTAGCACGAAGACGAAAGTACTGAATGTGAAACAGAAAACCAAAGTGGGCATCTGGAACGTATGCACCATGTACAAGACGGGAAGACTGGCCCAAGTAACATTAGAAATGCGGCGATACGACCGGACACTTGTCAATGTAAGTCAATGCAGATGGACAGACAGTGGAGAGATCAAGACTGCAACCAGATGGACTGTGCTCTACTCAGGGCGGAGAGACGGTCAATATTGAGAAGGAGTTGCCCTGATCTTGAAGAAAGGGACTGAGCGATGCCTTCTGCATTGGAAACCAATCAGCAGTCGACTTATGAGTGCCAGATTGAAGGGTCAGCATATTAACTTCTCAATTATCCAGTGCTACGCCCCGACCAATGACAGCACTGAGGAGGACAAGGACGCCTTCTACAAACAACTGAAAGCAGCTGTATTGGATGTGCCAACACATAATTTGCTGCTCATGATGGGCGACTTCAATGCCAAGGTAAGCAGAGACAACAAGCACTTCGAACGCATCTTTGGGAAGGAAGGCTGTGGGCATATAAACGAAAATGGTCTTCGTCTGGTTGAGACATGTGCTAGCCACAACTTAGTTATCGGAGGCACCCTCTTTCAACATCAAGATATCCACAAGCTCACATGGACCTCACCAAATGAATGAGATGTGAACCAAATTGACCATATTATTATAAATGGCACGTGGCGACGATCCCTCCTTGATGTCAAAGTGAAACGTGGAGCTGATATCAGCAGTGACCATCATCTTGTTGTAGCGTCTCTTAGGCTGAAACTCAGAAGCGCTGGTTCGAAAACAACTGGTGTGCAGAAATCTGATGTCAGCTTCCTAATGAATCCTAGACACAAGTACAACTTCGTTCTCCAGCTGAAGAACAGGTTCGAGGTTTTGAGGGAAGATGCTGAAACTGAGGATGAAAAAGATTAGGTCAACAATCTGTGGGAAAACGTGAAGAATGTCTACACAAGCACAGGGAATGAAGTGCTAGGCCCCGGAAAGAAAACCCAGAGCAAGGACTGGATTAGTGAAGCGACCAATGAGGCTATCGCAAAAAGGCGCAATCTGAAGTCACGACTACTCTGCGCTAAATCGGCAAGAATACAGGAAAACCTGAAAGCTGAATACCGAGAAGCCAACAAGGTTGTTAAGAAAATGGCCAGGAAAGACAAGCGAGAACATGTAGAAGAGATGGCATCTTGAGCAGAAAAAGCAGCGATATTAGGGCACCAAAGTGAGCTATACAAGATAACGAGCAGGTATGCAGAAAGTTCCGTAACAACAGCAATGCACCTGTGAAAAGACAAGCAAGGAAGACTTCTTACAATCGAAGGGGACCAGGAGAGGCGCTGGGCCGAACACGTCCAAGAAGTCTTGAACCAACCTGACCCTACAACTACAGCTGATGTTCAACCTGTAGGTCTTGAGCTCAACATCTCGATTGACCCACCTAACCTGCATGAGATCGAAGGAGTTATCAAAGCATTGAAGAATGGGAAGGCACCAGGACCTGACTGACTTTGCCCGGAATTCTTCAAGGCAGATCCAGCCTTATCAGCAAAGATCCTCTTCGATGTTTTTGAAGCCATATGGAACTGTGGTGATGTTCCAACAGACTGGAAGCGAGGGATAATCATAAAAATTCCTGAGAAAGGAACGCTCACTGACTGCAACAACTGGACAGGAATAACTCTACTCTCTGTACCAGGAAAAATTCTTGACAAAATCATCTACAATAGAATATGTAGTGCAGTAGACGGTCATCTTCACCAAAACCGAGCTGGATTTCGTAAAGGCAGGCGCTGTGCGGACCACATAATTGCTCTGAAGAATATCATTGTGCAATGTGCCGAGTGGCAACGAGGGCTGTACATAAACTTCATTGACTTTATGAAGGCGTTTGATAGCATACACAGAGACACCCTCTGGAAGATCCTAGCAGTGTATGGCGTCCCTGAAACTCTCAGGAACATCATCAAGAGCTGCTACGATGGCTTTTCTTGCTGTGTTGGTAGCAGCAACATTATGTTTGAGGTGAAAACGGGAGTACATCAGGGTTGTGTCCTATCAACCTTGCTCTTCAACCTCGTGATTGATTGGGTCATGTGCCACACAACCAAGGATAAGAAGAGACGAATTAGGTGGACTTTGCTCACAACCCTTGAAGATCTTGATTACGCTGATGACTTAGCTCTCCTTGCTCATTCACATAAGGACATCCAAGAGAACACGGACAGGCTTACATCCTTTGCATCTCAGGTGAGATTAAGAGTCAAAACAGAGAAAACTGAAGTACTGGCTCTGAACATCCCCAACCCTAACCCCATTACTCTTGGAGAGGATAACCTTCGGTATACGTATTGACAAATTTTCCTACCTGGGCAGCATTGTCACGAAAGAAGGAGGTGCAGACGAGGATATCAAGAGCAGATTGATCAAAGCCAGGACAGCCTTCTGGCTGCTGAACAACGTGTGGAAATCCTTGAAAAACAACAAAGCTGAAACTATATAAGAGCTGCGTCATCTCAACTCTTCTTTACTGTGCTGAGTGCTGGCGATGACTGATGCTGACACAGACAAAGTAAATGTTTTCCACACAAAGAATCTACACAGAATTCTAAGAATCTTCTGGCTTTCAACAATCGCAAACGATGTCCTCATGGAACAGTGTGACAGTGAGCATGTGTCAAAAACAATCAAGAAACGAAGATGGACCTGGGTCGTTCACGTATTACACCGGGAACCAGATTCTCTTCTTCGTATTGTGCTACATTGGATGCCTGAAAGGAAACGACGTCGAGGCAGGCCGAAGACAACATGGAGGCGTACACTGGAAGCCGAAATGAAAACAGTTCACAAATTGTGGGGACAAGTAAGACAGATGGCGGATGACCGCGATGAGTGGAGGAAGTTTGTTGCTGCCCTATGTGCCACCCGGCATAACAGGCAGGAAGTAAGTAAGTAAGTCTGTCCTTAATCACTCTAACTTGCTGCACGTCCTTCCCATCTCTAGCTCCCTGCTGTGCGAACCTGTATAAATCATTTTCTCCCTCCTTACTGCCCAGCCTAGCATACAAGTCATCATACGCCCTCTGTTTGGCCTTCGACACCGCTACCTTTGCCTTACGCGGTGTCTCCCTGTACTCCTGTTAACTCTCTTCGGTCCACTCTATGTCCCACTTCTTCTTAGCTAACCTCTTCCTTTGTACACACTCCTGCACTTCCTCATTCCGCCACCAAGTCTCTTTATCTACTGTCCTTCCAGAGGTACTCCGCTACCTCTCTCCCTGATCACATTAGCTATAGTTGTCCAGTCATCTGAAAGCACTTCCTCAAAGCCTGTTTCAACTCCTCCTTGAAAACAACCCGACACTGTTCCTTTTTCAGCTTCCACCATTTTGTTTTCTTCTCTGCCTTTGCCTTCTTCACCATCATCCTGCACACCACCATCCTATGCTTGGCAACACTCTCACCCACTACTACTTTGCAGTCACTGACTTCCTTCAAATTACACCACCTACACAAGATGTAGTCTACCTGTGTGCTCCTACCTCCGCTTTTATAGGTCACCCGATGCTTCTGTCTCTTCTGGAAGAAAGTATTCACCACAGCCAGTTCCATCCTTTTTGCAAAATCGATCAACATCTGTCCTTCTGTGTTCCTGTGCTGGATACCAAACCTGCCCATCACTTCCTCATCCCCTCTGTTGCCTGCGCCAACATGTCCATCAAAGTCTGCACCAATGACCACTCTTTCACCTCTGGGGGTACTCTGCATCACTTCATCTAACTCACTCCAGAATCTCTCCTTCTCTTCTAGCTCACATCCTGCCTGTGGGGCATAAGCACTAACATCATTGAACATCACACCTTCAATTTCTAACTTGAGACTCATCACTCTGTCCGACACTCTTCTCACTTCTAGGACATTCCTGACAAACCCCTCCTTCAAGATGACTCCTACTCCATTTCTCTTCCCATCCACACCATGAAAAACAGCTTCAACCCTGCTCCTAAGCTTCTAGCCTTGCTACCTTTCCACCTGGTCTCCTGAACACACAGTATGTCCACCTTTCTCCTCTGTATAATGTCAGCCAGATCTCTACCTTTTCCTATCATAGTTCCAACATTCAATGTCCCTACTCTCAGTCCTAGACTTATGCCTTTCCTCCTCTCTCTCTGCCTACGGACAGGCCTCCCGCCTCTCCTCCTTCTTCGACCAAGAGTAGTCCAATCTCCACCAGCACCCTGCTGGTTGACAGCACTGATGGCGGTCGTTGTTAACCCAGGCCTTAACCAATCCGGTATGAAATTGGGATTGGCGGTTTGCATAGTGTATTTTGGCAAAAGTTTTATGCCGGATGCCCTTCCTGTCGCAACCCTCTGCATTTATCCGGGCTTGCGACCGGCATGAGGACGGGCACTTGTTTGTGCCCATCCTCACGGCTGCATTATCATATACAGGTAACAATCTAACATCATTACTGGCAATGGAATTCTTGGACTCAGAGCCTCCTCAATATTGTGCATAAAAAACAAATATTGGACAAAAAAAAAAACATTTAGATAATACATAGTTAAAAAAAAACTATGCAAATAGAAAAAGGAACGTATAAACTAAAAGAGTTAAAATATATATACCGTAGGTTGACTTTAGAACACTAAAACAAATACTGTAGTGCAGAGGTAGTTAATGTGTACATGTACAGTGTGTACAATGAGTGTGCAAAGTGTCCAGTAATTCAGCAGTTCAGTAACCTAATGACTTGTGGGTAGAACCTGTCCCTGAATCTCCTGGTGAGAATCCAGATGCTCTTTTACTATCTGCACAAAGGCAGGAGCAGGAAGAGTGTGAGACTGGGGTATTTTGGATCAGAGAGGATCCGCTGGGCCTTCCTCCAAGAGCACTGTGTAGAGTTCCTGAAGAACTGGCAGTTCAGTCCTAATGATGCATTGCACTGACCTGACCTCCCTCTGAGCATTCGAGCCACCCTAACAATATAGCCGTGGTGCAGCCAGAAAGAATACTCTCGATAATGCGTCGGTAAAAGTTGGGGAGTATTCTGGAGTCCACACCAAAACTTGGCAGCCACCAAGGAAAAAATATCATTGTCTCACTGCTTTCATGATCACATCCACGTGATGTGTCCAACTCAGATCTTCAATGATGTTGAGCCCCAGGAACCTGAGGCAATCAACTCTCTCCACCTCGGCCCCTTTGATATGGATAGAGGTATGACCTCCACCCTGCAGCCAACTGGAGTCCACAATGATCTCCTTGATCTTTCTGACGTTGAGTAGCATGTATTTGTCCAGGGATCATGATGTCATGGCTCTCACCTCTGCTCTGTAAGCAGATTCATCTCCATCTGAAATGCAGCCCCCCACATCCCTGGGGCGCAACAGTGCTGATCGTCTGTGTGGAGCATGTCACACTACCACAACACCTGTAAATTTCCCTTCAGTAAGTATAGTATGTGGGCAGTAGTGGTCTAGTGGTTAGGGCGCAGGATCACTGATCCTAAGGTTGGGGGTTCAAGTCCCCACTGGGTTGTCACTGTCCCCCCAGTGCAGCTACAGTGGTATGAAAAAGTATCTGAACCTTTTGGAATTTCTCACATTTCTGCATAAAATCACCATCAAATGTGATCTCTTTGTCAAAATTACACGGATGAAAAAACAGTGTCTGCTTTAACTAAAACCACCCAAACATTTATAGGTTTTCATATTTTAATGAGGATAGCATGCAAACAATGACAGAAGGGGGAGGAATAAGTAACTGAACCCTCTGCCTAAGGAGACAGCAATTGAAACCAATTTTTACCAAACAATTTAAGTCAGGTGTGTGTCCAATCACTGATGAGTGGCTTAAAGCTGCCCTGCCCACTATGAAACACACACCTGGTAAGAATTGTCTTGATAAAAAGCATTGTCTGATGTGCACCATGGCTCGCTCAAAAGAGCTGTCTGAAGACCTGCGATCAAGAATTGTTGATTTGTATAAAGCTGGGAAAGGATACAAAACCATCTCTAAAAGTCTGGATGTTCATCAATCGACAGTCAGAGAAGTTGTCTACAAATGGAGAGAGTTTGGCACTGTTGCTTCTCTCCCAAGGAGTGGTCGTCCACCAAAGATGACGCCAAGAGTTCAGCGCAGAATACTCAGAGGTAAAAAAAAAAGAGAGTGTCTGCTAAAGACTTACAGAAATCACTGGCACAGTCCAATATCTCTGTGCACACATCAACTTTATGTAAAACAATGACCAAGAATGGTGTTCATGGGAGGACTCCAAGGAGGAAGCCACTGATGTCTAAAAAAACATTGTTGCTCGTTTAATGTTCGCAAAAAGGCACTTGGACACTCCACAGAAGTTTTGGCAAAATATTTTGTGGACTGATGAAACAAGTTGAATTGTTTGGGAGGAACACACAACATCATGTGTGGAGGAAAAATGGAACAGCTCACCAACATCAACACCTCATCCCCACCGTGAAGCATTGTGGAGGGTGCATCATGGTTTGGGGCTGTTTTGCTGCCTCGGGGCCTGGACAACTTGCAATGATTAATGGAAAAATGAATTCAAAAGTTTATCACGATGTTTTGCAGGAAAACCTGAGGCCGTCTGTCAGACAGTTGAAGCTAAAAAGAGGATGGATCCTGCAACAAGACAATGATCCAAAACACAGAAGTAAATCAACTTCAGAATGGTTTCAGAAGAACAAAATGCACGTTCTGGAGTGGCCAAGTCAAAGTCCAGACTTGAACCCCATTGAGATGCTGTGGCATGACCTCAAGACAGCGATTCATGCCAGACATCCCAGGAATCTGACTGAACTACAGCAGTTTTGTAAAGAAGAATGGGCCAAGATTAGTCCTAATCAATGTACCAGACTGATCTGCAGCTACAGGAAGCGTCTGGTTGAAGTTATTGCTGCCGGGGGGGGGGGGGGGGGCACAAAATATTAAATGTGATGGTTCAGTTACTTATTCCTCCCCCTTCTGTCATTGTTTGCATGCTATCCTCATTAAAATATGAAAACCTATAAATGTTTGGGTGGTTTTAGTTAAAGCAGACACTGTTTTTTTCATCTGTGTGATTTTGACAAAGATCAGATCACATTTGATGGTAATCTCCTGTAGTGGCGCTGCGCAGCTGGCGACACGCACGTTCAGAGCTCCGGATATTTTTGTTGTTTTGTGTCCTTCTGTGTGTTACTGTGACGAATTTGTTCATTGTGAATGACTTTCCTAACATGGGGACACTTATTTTGAGCATTTTGACGCTGCATTTGCTCAAAATTATCATATTTCAACATAATGTTGTCGATTGCACACAAGTGGGATACGGCTTGGGTATACAACATGGCGACTACAGTCATTACATTCGCTATGGACGGGAGTTCTTATTATCCTACAGTGACAATCTGGATGTGAGTAGCCTTAAACTGGATATACCTCAGGATTGTGTACTGACTTCAGAGGACCATACCACCACAAAACGACGTAAAAGAGGTAAGAGAGGGGGCGTGAGACGTCGAGTTCGAGCTCGTAACCACAAACCTGTGCTTCCCACTATACTGCTTTCAAACGTACGGTCCATCAAAAACAAGCTCAATGAACTCCATGCATGTGTGGAACATCTGTTTGAGTACCGTGATAGTTCACTGTTGTGCTTTACAGAGACATGGTTGAATAGACAGGTTGACGACTCTGTGATTACACTACCCGGGTTCGGACCCCCTATCCGCCTCGACAGAGACACCGACGCTACCGGGAAGACCATCGGGGGCGGCGTTTGCATATACGTGAACTCTAAGTGGTGCACTAACTTTACGATAAGAAACAGAGTACGTTCATCTGATATTGAACTTCTATCTGTATCGTTTCGTCCATTCTATCTACCACGAGAGTTTGGACAAGTCTTCATAACACTGGTGTATATCCCTCCAAGTGCTAACGACAAGAAGGCAGCTGATCAAATCTACGACCACATGCAAAAATTAGAAAATCTCTCTCCTGAAGCACCGAAACTAATTCTCGGCGACTTCAACAGTTGTTCACTTAAACAAACTTTACCAAACTACGACCAATATGTGACATGTAAAACCCGCAGAAACAAGACAATCGACCTCTGTTACGGGAACGTTAAACACGCCTATAAAACTGTGAGTAAGCCGCCTCTGGGATCATCTGACCACAACGGAGTATACTTAATGCCCAAGTACAAGACTAAATTGAAAATGGACAAAACTCACTCAAAGGTTGTGAGGACGTGGGATTCTGATTCTATTGAAAGTTTGAAAGGGTGTTTTGACTGTACAAACTGGGACATTTTCTTTGACGATTGTGCAAACTTGGATACTGTTACTGATCAGATATCATGTTATATAAACTTTTGTGTGGACAATATTATTCCCAGTAAAACAGTAAAAGTCTACCCGAATAACAAGCCCTGGGTCACAAAAGAGTTAAAGTTGCTGCTTAACAAAAAGAAAATAGCTTTCATGGAACAAAACAGAGATGATTTGAGGCTTGTTCAGAAGGAAATTGATTGCACAATAAGACAATGTAAGCAGGCCTACAAGGAGAAGATCGAGCATCAGTTTTACACAAACAACCTTCGCCAAGCTTGGAGTGGTGTAAGAACTATGATTGGTAGTAAAAGCGAGAGACAAGCCATCAATGTTCCCGATAAAAATGCATTCACCAGTGAACTCAATGACTTTTATGCAAGGTTTGATTGTTTCGATTTTAGTCAACAATGTGATCGCTTGTATTCGGATTTAGACGCCAACAACTCGAACCCGATACTACTTAAACACGATGACGTCATCAATGAGTTCTCCAAACTGAACATACGTAAAGCGTCTGGACCAGATAACTTGGACGGCAAGGTCCTAAAGGAGTGTCGCGACCAGCTCAGTGAAGTGTTTTGTAAATTATTCCAAATGTCACTGGACTCTAATTTAATACCAAAACTTTGGAAATTGACGGAAATAGTTCCTGTACCTAAGAAAACCAAACCATCAACTCTAAACGACTACAGGCCTGTGGCCCTTACATCGGTTGTCATGAAGTGCTTGGAGAGGTTGGTGCTGAAGTCGTTGCTACGCGACGTCCAAGACAAGCTGGACCCTCTACAATTCGCTTACAGGGCAAAACGGGGAGTTGAAGACGCCACAATCACACTTCTAAACCAGGTATACCAACATTTTGAAACTCCGAAGTCATTTTCTCGGGTTCTGTTCATTGACTTTTCATCCGCATTTAACACCATACAGCCACACCTAATGATTGAGAAACTTCAACGCTTATCCGTAAACAATGCAGTGATCAAATGGATCTTCAACTTCCTGAGAGACAGAACCCAGTACGTGATGGTTAACGACAGCATGTCCAGTAGAGTTACCATCAACACGGGGGCTCCACAGGGATGTGTTCTCTCCCTTGTGTTGTTCATCCTCTACACTAACGATTGTGTCAGTACCCACTCGAATTGCTCTACCATCAAGTTCGCAGACGACGCCGCCCTTGTGAGTCTCCTTAGTGATTGTGAGTCTTTAGCCAGCTACCGAGAGGACATTTATAACTTCAACTCATGGTGTGAGGACAATTTCCTACAGCTGAATGTAAAGAAAACGAAGGAACTCATCATAGACTTTAGAACAAAAAAATCTGATCATGCACCTGTCGTAATTAACTCAGAGACTGTTGAACAAGTTGACCAATACAAATATCTGGGAACTATCATTGACAATAAGCTGACTTTTACCCAGAATACTGATGCCGTGTACAACAAGTGTCAACAAAGACTGTTCTTCCTTCGCAAACTCAGATCTTTTCATATTGATAAAACCATTATGTTGTTATTTTACAAATCATGTGTGCAATCTGTTTTACTTTTTAGTGTACAATGTTGGTACGGCACCCTCTCTCTCAAAAACAAAAACAAACTTGACAAAATTGTAAACGTAAGCAGCAAAATCATTGGAACTCCTTTAGACCCTATTGACTACTTTTATGAATCTCGTGTACTAAATTTAGCATCCAAAATTATTAACGATTTAAACTCATGTTCTTCATTCTGAATATATCCTTCTTCCTTCCGGCCGCAGATATCAATTACCCAAACTTAAATCAAAGAGAGCCCGTACATCCTATATACCAACTAGCATTTTCCTTTTAAATAAGTAGCCTCCACCTTTAGTCTCTTGTATATTGTTACATTTTGTACCACTGTTTTATCTGTTGCGTTATCTAATTTAAAAACTCAGTTTTATGTCTCAAGTCGTTACATGTCCGTTTTAACATACAGTATTCTTTAAAGTATTTTTTTAAACTTTATTTTTGAACTTTTAGTGCTAGTCTTCTTACATTGTACCTTAAGATATTTTAATGTTATATATGTATTATGTTTTTCATGTTTGTAATATGTTTTTATGTATGTATGTTTTATGGAGCCTGTGTACGTGCAAGACAAATTCCCTTCTCAGGCAATAAAGTATTGTCATTGTCATTTTATGCAGAAATTTGAGAAATTCCAAAAGGTTCAGATACTTTTTCATACCACTGTAACTGGGTTATCAAAGGCAGGCCATGTCTCTCACTGTCTATGGTGAGAGGCATGTAAAGGAACCATTGCTGACTTTCGTAAGGAGTAGGCTGTAAAGCCGTCAGCACGTTTCTACGACCTGGAGAGGGATGGGCTACGCCAGGCCAAATCAGCCCAAGTCTCGCCATGAAGGCGCACCAACGACATTCTCGGATGTTAAAGGATAAGTGAAGAAGTATAGTATCCAGCTGCATAAGATACTGACGTGCAGATCACAGAGCTTCAAGACAAGCCTGCATGGGATTATGGTGTTGAAAGCAGAGCTGTAGTCAATGAACAGTATCCACACTTTAGCATTCTTGTGATCCAGGGGTGAGCGAGCCAGTGCTATTTATGGTCTATTGATCTTGGGTAGATAGTCTAAGCCTGATTGACCTGTAGGCAAACTGGGATGAAGTGTAGTAGGCAGCGAAGATGTGATGCGAACTTTGACTATACACTTAAAGCACGTTATGATGATGGAGGTGAATGCTACTGGGCAATAGTCAATGAGGCACCACACATTTGGTTTCTTTGAGGCAAGGACGATGGTGGATCACTTGAAGCATGTGGCTACTACAGACAGCAGCAGGGAAAAGTTAAAAATCTCCGAGTGGTCCTGTCTTTTCCCCAGGGCCACTGTTTCTAAACCATACAACATCGCTGGCTGGACACTGTTCCTTTCATTCTTGCCGATACCTACCTATCACACATCACACCGGACACTTTTCTCCAACCATTCCAACCTGCCTGCACATACTTCACCTCTTTTCCACATTCTCCATTGCTCTGGATTGTTCAGCCTAAGTACTTAAAATCCTCCACCTTCTTTATCTCTGCTCCTTGTAACCTCACCGTTCCTGTTGGGTCCTTGTCATTCACACACATATTCTGTCTTACTGAAGCTAACCTTCATTCCTCTCCTTTCCAAGGCATACCTCCACCTCTCTAGATTTTCCTCCACTTGTTCTCTGCTCTCATTACAGATTACAATGTCTCTGCAAACATCATAGTCCATGGAGATTCATGTCTCACCTCGTCTGTCAGTCTGTCCATCAGCATAGCAAACATGGGGCTCAGAGCTGATCCTTGATGCAGTCCCTCCTCCACCTTGAACTCTTCTGTCACACCGACAGTACACCTCACCACTGTCTTACATCTCTCATACATGTCCTGCACCACTCTAACATACTTCTCTGCCACTCCAGACTTCCTCATGCAATACCACAGTTCCTCTCTCGGCACCCTGTCATATGCTTTCTCCAGATCCACAAAGGCACAATGCAGCTCCCTCTGATCTTCTCTGTACTTCTCTATTAACATTCTCAAAGCAAACACTGCATCTGTGGTGCTCTTTCTTGGCATGAAACCAAACTGTTGTTCAGTTGAAACAAATAAATATATAAATGTATATAATATGTGCACAGACTGCCCCACAGTCAAAGTTTTCAATCTTCATAAGACATTGTGGAAAAAGATATGCCACAGTCCTGATACTACAAGATACAGGCTAAGCTTGAGGGCAAGAAGGACAATGGTCAGAAGTGTCTACCTAAAAAATGTTCCAACAGATCAGTGAGCGAAAAGGCAAAAGTCACTTAAATTTTTTTATTTAAAAATTGGAGGTATCTGAATATGTTCCAAACTAATTGTACAATAAACCCCCCCCCCCCCCCAAGACACTCATACATGCGCGCACACACACACACACACACACACACACACACACAAACATATTTAAAAACATAGCAGGTTGTTCATAAAACCATAACACACAGACTATTTCCCATGTATTGTGTATTCACAGCTATATAATACCAAAAAGTCTTTGAGCAGTAGCATACAGAGATCCCTCTCGCTTCAATTCATGTGGCTTCAGCGCATTGTGTTTTGTTTTTTATATTCATCGAATTAAAAATAAGGATATTAAGGAAGAATAGGGGTGAAAGTTAAGGAAAATGCCACAAAACATGGCCAATTATGCAAAAAAAAAAAAAACCCAAAACAAACAAAAAACAACCCCAAATCCGTATCAAAACTGCTTACATTTTTATGTGAAGTGCGCATCTGTGTGCACGTGCGTGTCTGTACGTGTGCATATATTTTATTTACATCTTATGCATTACTTTTTAATGTTTGTTATCATAAGCATTTGTAGTGTTGAATATGTATTTATTGATATTACTCATATACAAGTACGTCAGTCGGGGGGGGGGTGATCCCTAGTCACGGAATTCGGCAGTCTCGAGGGGAGATATATATATCTGTGTGTGTGTGTGTGTGTGCTGCGTCCATTGTTTACAAATGACAGACTGAACGTGCCCCTCCTTCAGTCCCAGTTCAGGCAGGGACCGCCCACTCAACTCAATCTCACAAGCTGATTGGCTTTGACGTGTGACACTGTAGCCTCGCACATTCCCGCGGGAATTTTTGTGATTTCGTAATCTTATCGTGTTTGTGACGCCCTTGAAAATACCTTCTAAATGTCCTGCACCATCTAAGGCATCCAATGAGCCCAGGAAAAAGCAAAATATGATGACAGTGACCCAAAAAGTGAAGTTGCTAGATATGCTGACGGTGGGCAATACATATGCCCATAGAGCACGCCATTACGGCATAAATTAATCTACCATGCATTACATCAAACAAGACGAAGTGAAGCACCTCCTGCTGATGATCCAATGCCTCTCGAATCTGATGAAGAGGCATTACCTGACTTGGAATAAAGCTCTCAATAACCTGTGCAGTAAATCATCATCTTCATCATCTTCACTTCACTTTCATCGTACTGCACAGGTCTCTCATCGTCATTTTTTTGGATTAAGATCAAGCGGAGAGCTATTGTCAGAGGCGAGTACAGTACTTAAAGTATTTATATATAAATTCTATTTAAATATTAATACATTACAGTATTTACATATGCATATGACTGTGTAACGTTTAATATACCCTTCTTGATATTGCATAGACAAGAAAACATATACGTATGGTAGAAATGAAAGGGGTGATCCTACGTCGCGGTTTTTCAATTATCGCAGCCAAGTCTAGTCTATATGATCCGTGAAATTTGAGGGAAGACTGTATATATCCATATTTATATATATATATATATATATATGGGGCAGTGGTGGTCTAGTGGTATAGGGTGCTGGATCACTGATCCAAAGATTGGGGGTCCGAGTCCCACTCTCCACAAGGTTGTCACTGTTCCCCCCAGCGTGTTTCAGCGTCAGCGTGTTTCTGTCCCTTGCTAAAAGGGTTGTGACAGGAAGGACATCCGACATAAAAACCTATGCCAAATCGAATGTGCGAATCAGATGATTCGCTGTGGCGACTCCCGAGAAAAGGGAAAAAAGCCAAAAAGAAGAAAGAAATAGAATTAAAAAAATAAGGAAATCAAGGAAGAATGGGGGAAATTTTTAAGGAAAATGCCAGAAAAATAAGGCCAGTTATGCAAAAAAAAAAAAAAAAAACCCTAAGCAAACAAAACAAAAAACAACCCAAAATCTCCCATCAAAACTACTTACATTTTTGTGAGGTGTGTATCTGAGTGCGTGCACACGCATCTGCGTGCGCGCCAGTATGTGTGTGTATTTATATTTTATTTACATATTATGCATTACTTTTAAATGGTTAATTGTTATATGCATTTATTGCATTGAATATGTATTTATTGATATTATATACACATATGTCAGTCAGGGGGATTGATCCTACTTCACGGAATTCGGTGGTCACGGGGGGATCTCAGTCCCGATTAACCGCAGAAAGTGAGGGATCCCTGTATATATAAATAAAATTTTACCCAAACATACATACAGTGCTAACTGCTGATCACAACACGGATCTGTATTTGCAGGCAAACATGATCCAGACAGCACAGGCTGACTCAAGGTAGGGAAAAACACGCACCCGCACAGCCAGACGGACATGGTCTCCTCGACAAGATACAACCTCCTCAAAGAAGGGTGACCTGGACAGACACAAAGAACAGATATATCAGCTCTGACATCCCTTAATCTGGGTGTAATCCTCATGTATACTTCATATATACTCATATCAGCTGTTAGAAAGCGTTTGGCCATACACAGCACTGTGCAAAAGTCACCCTACATAGATCTTTATTTTATGACTTGAACATCACTCCGACAGCAAAATCACATTTTAGAAAGTAAATGTTACCCAAAGAAATTGTAAGAAAGCATTAAATTAAGTAAGACTGAAACTACTTTCCATACAAAAACAAAGGATGCTGGGTTCCGCCTACAAAGCTCCAGAAGATTGTGGCTGATTCTACAAGAAAACCTGCAGTTCGTTACTTTGTAAAACTACACAAACTGTACAAGAGACTCTCATATACTTAAAGCAAAAGGTCATCACCCCAAATACTAACTTTGATTCATCTGGTACTGTTTACTAAGCTTTATAGAATATTTTATGCAGAAATCCATTCATTCATTCATTTTCTGAACCGCTTCATCCTAATTATGGTCACGGGGAGGCTGGCAACCAACTCAGCTGACTCTGGGCGAGGGCAGAGTACACCCTGGACAGCTCGGCAGGCTATCACAGGACAGAAACACACTGACGGCTATGCAGCCTACTCTTGTAGAAAGTCAGCAATTGTTCTTTTACATGCCTCACACCTCAGACATTGAGAGACTTGGCCAGCCTTTGATAACCCAGTTAGCTGCACTGGGGGTACAGCAGGGACAACCGTTTAGAGTAGGGCTTGAACCCCCGACCTTAGTCAATCCAGCACCTTACCACCGGGTCACTTTATGCAGAAATATTTAATTTAATTTTAAATATAGAGCATTTTGCTCTACAGCATTTCTTAGCATGTGCCTAAGACTTTTGCTCAGTGCTGTAGATCTGCTTAAATTAAAAGTAAGGAGTGCGAGAGTGTGTGTGCCCGCATGTACCGAAGGCATGTAGCAAAAGCTCTGCGTGCATTACGGTGTAAAAACTGAATAGGAAAGCCTTTAAATGTGTGCCCATCAGGTACAGCTCTTCGAATAGCATCCTGAAATTCCTCATTTCCACATGACATGCCTGTACAGCGCTCCAGCTCATATGCTGCCAGAGCTGATGAGAGCAGATATGACAAATGATCATCCCACACTGTAGCCAGACTAAGATCCTAAAGGGAAAAAACAGAAAACATTAAGGACTCGGTTTTTTTAAGTGAGTGACCTTCATTAATAAACATGACCAACTGAAAGAATTATTGTATACTACCTTCCTGTGCTCAGTAATCAAGTAGCGTAACTCAAGCTCTAATTGGTTGCTGGCATCAGTGGCGTGCACGGAGGGGGGACTGAGAGGAGGAGTAGGAGGAAGAGAGGATTGGGAATTGGGGGAACACACTGAACAAATGGCTTCTTCACTCATAGCTTTCCAACGGGAAGGATCTGTGAAGTCAAAAACACACAACTCCACCGAGTCTGAAGGCTGGCAATTAGCCAAGAAACTCTTGTGGTTGAAAACACAGCCAATCGTAAGGTAAGGATAGGTGGGTTTGGGCTGAGGAACTAGTGGAGGAGCCTCAGGGTCTATTGGATGATGAAGGTACCTGGGGGAAAAAGGTAAGTGAACTTATAATTAATTAATGCTTTAAACACGGTCCTGGAAAATAAGATTACAGCAATACAGACTGCTTATAGACACTTCAGCAATTACAAAAAACTGTCCCATCCCGTCCTACCCCCCATTTTCTCTCAAATTTAGTCTTATCCAATTTCCACCCGTCAGGCATTACCTGCCACCTCCAATCAGGGAGTGACGAAAGCATGCACACGTACCCTTCGTAACATACGATGCTAACCACCCGCCTCTTTTCAAACTGCGGCACATGCGTATTTTGGGGATAGTCTAACACACCCAAAGGGAAAGCGCCATCCTCGCCTCATATGAATGAGCTCACAGATGGCCATGATTGGCTGGCAATCGCTGTATGTGACAAGGAAGTGAGCATATGCCATCCCATCTCCATTGATCTTTGAAAATCATATATAAACAGCCACTCGTTTCCCAGGTACAATGCTCAGTTGCATCAACAACATGGGACTCAACAGAAACAGTGTGGACGGGGGTAATCAGCAGTGTTTTCCCACAAGTCTGAAATACTTGAGGGGCCAGAAGAAAGGGTCAGTATTTCCTACCAGTATAAAATCAGTTTATCCAGTTAAATACACTAGCAAAAAGTTCTACTACTAAGCTGAATGTGCTGCTTCTGTTTATACGCTCCACTGTCATGGTGACACTGACAATATCATAAATTATGAGCATCCCTGTAGTGTGTTATTTGGCCAGTCATTCCATTACAGCTTAGGTTTTATATTTATTTATATATATATATATATATATATATATATATATATATATATATATATATATATATATACACATTATGTTCATTATTGTTCATCTGCCACTCACAGAGCATTTTTATTCTTCAAGTTTATTTAATCAAATCACTAAATTAAAGTCCATGTTCACAAGTAAAGTCTATATGTATGTATCTATATGTAGGGCAACATTGTGATGAGAAAAGTACTGCTGAAAGTTAGGTGTTAAAATTCAAAATAAAGGAGACAACATCAAACCCTTTTTCCTGGTAATTATTAAAATATGTAATTTTTCTGTTGGTACTGTGGAAAATGCTACCTGTGTGCAGTCTGACTCTCCAAGAAAGTCACAGTGCCATCTGTACCACAGGTCATCACCCAGGTGTGAGGGATGTTTTTAGATTTAGTGCCCACACATACATAAGCATCCAGCCCAAAGCCCAGCAGCAGACTACACAGTAGTGTGGCATGGTCCTCACAATCCCCCTTGTAACAGGAAAACACACAAAACCAGTCAGTTTCTTACAGAGGAAGGAATGCTTCTGTTAATTAGTGGGGATAGAAACCATAATCATTGCACTTTGCCTGTTCAACGAATTTAGCACCACATGTATATTTTCATATTTTTGAGGAATGATTTGGATATTTTACTTCATGAAATGAATGATGAATGCACATGTCACCAGCACAGTGGTGTGGTGGGTTAGTATAGTAGGCCCTCGATATTCACGGGGGTTTGGTTCCGGCCCCTCCCGCGAATGAAGATAATCCGCGAGTTCTGTACCCGAAAGTAAAACCCCATGATCATATTACATGCGCAAATGATCAACCAGAAGTAAAATACTATGCATCCATTACATGCGCTAAAATATGCTTCTTAAACACGATCTATAGATGGTCTTACTCATTAATACAGTAAAATATAGTAATGATTAAGAAAAACCTTTGAATTTTGTACTGTGATATTTATTAATCTTCTTCTTCTTTTCCTTTCGGCTTTTCCCTTCAGGGGTCGCCACAGCGAATCATCTGCCTCCATCTCACCCTATCCTTTGCATCTTCTTCTCTTACACCAACGACCTTCATGTCCTCCTTTACCACATCCATGAATCGTCTCTTTGGTCTTCGTCTAGGCCTTTTGCCTGGTAGTTCCAGCCTCAGCATCCTATTACCAATATACTCACTATCCCTCCTCTGTACATGTCCAAACCATCTCAATCTAGCCTCTCTGACTTTGTCTCCAAGCGTCTTACATGTGCTGTCCCTCTGGCGTACTCATTCCTAATCCTATCCATCCTCGTTACTCCCAAAGAGAACCTCAACATTTTTCATCTCTGCTACCTCCAACTCTGCCTCCTGTCTTTTCCCCAGGGCCACTGTTTCTAACCCATACAGCATCGTTGGCCTCAACACCGTTTGTACACTTTTCCTTTCATTTTTGCCGATACCCTCCTATCACACATCACACGGACACTTTTCTCCAACCATTTCCAACCTGCCTGCACCAGCTTCTTGACCTCTTTTCCACACTCGCCATTGCTCTGGATTGTTGAGCCTAAGTACTTAAATCCTCCCCCTTTCTTATCTCTGCTCCCTGTAATCTCACCGTTCCTCTTTGGTCCTTGGCATTCATGCACATGTACTCTGTCTTACTGAGGCTAATCTTCATTCCCCTCCTTTCCAGGGCATACCTCCACCTCTCTAGATTTTCCTGCACTTGTTCTCTGCTCTCACTACAGATTACAATGTCATCTGCAAACATCATAGTCCATGGGGAATCTTGTCTAACCTGCGTCTGTCAGCCTGTCCATCACCATAGCGAACAAAGAAGGGCTGAGAGCTGACCCTTGATGCAGTCCCACCTCCACCTTGAACTCTTCTGTCACACCGACAGCACACCTCACCACTGTCTTACATCTCTCATACATGTCCTGCACCACTCTAACATACTTCTCTGCCACTCCAGACTTCCTCATGCAATACCACAGTTCTTCTCTCGGCACCCTGTCATATGCTTTCTCCAGATCCACAAAGGCACAATGCAGCTCCGTCTGACCTTCTCTGTACTTCTCCATTAACATCCTCAAGGCAAACACTGCATCTGTGGTGCTCTTTCTGGGCATGAAACCAAACTGTTGTTCACAAATGCTGACTTCTGCCCTTAGTCTAGCTTCCACTATTCTTTCCCATAACTATCGTGTGGCTCATCAACTTTATCCCTCTGTAGTTGCCACAACTCTGCACGTCTCCCTTGTTCTTAAAAATGGGCACCAGCACACTTCTCCTCCATTCCTCTGGCATCCTCTCACTCTCTAAGACCTTGTTAAATGTTCTTGTCAGAAAATCTACTGCTACCTCTCTAGACACTTCCATACCTCCACCCGTATGTCATCAGGACCAACTGCCTTTCCATTCTTCATCCTCTTCAATGCCCTCCTCACTTCACCCTCACTAATCTTTGCTACTTCCTGGTCCTCAACAGTCACCTCTTCTACTCTTTTTTTCTCTCTCATTTTCCTCATTCATCAGCTCTTCAAAATACTCTTTCCATCTTCCCAGCACACTTCTGTCATTAGTCAATACAGTTCCCTCTCTGTCCTTTATCAATCTAACTTTGCACGTCCTTCCCATCTCTATTTCTCTGCTGTGCCAACCTGTATAAATCATTTTCTCCCTCCTTACTTTCCAGCGAGCATACAAGTCATCAAACGCACTCTGTTTGGCCTTTGACACCTGCTACCTTTGCCTTACGCTGTGTCTCCCTGTACTCCTGTTTACTCTCTTCGGTTTTCTCAATGTCCCACTTCTTCTTAGCTAATCTCTTCCTTTGTACACCTCCTGCACTTCCTCATTCCACCACCAAGTCTCCTTATCTACTTTCCTTCCAGATGACACACCAAATATTCTCCTACCTGTCTCCTGATCACATTCGCTGTAGTTGTCCAGTCATCTGGAAGCACTTCCTGACCACCCAAAGCCTGTTTCAACTCCTCCTTGAAGACAACCCGACCTCTTCCTTTTCCAACTTCCACCACTTTGTCTTCTGCTCTGCCTTTTGCCTTCTTCACCTTCCTCACCATCAGCATCATCCTGCACACCACCATCCTATGCTGTTTGGCAACACTCTCACCAGCTACTACTTTGCAGTCACTGACTTCCTTTAAATTACATCGCCTGCACAAGATGTAGTCTACCTGTGTGCTCCTACCTCCGGCTTTTATAAGTCACCCTATGCTCCTCTCTCTTCTGGAAGAAAGTATTCACCACAGCCATTTCCATCCTTTTTGCAAAATCTACCAACATCTGTCCTTCTGCGTTCCTGTCCTGGATACCAAACCTACCCATCACTTCCTCGTCCCCTCTGTTTCCTGCACCAACATGTCCATTGAAGTCTGCCCCAATGACCACTCTTTCACCTCTGGGGGTACTCTGCATCACTTCATCTAACTCCCTCCAGAATCTCTCCTTCTCTTCTCGCTCACATCCTGTCTGTGGGGCATAAGCACTAACAACATTGACCATCACACCTTTAATTTCTAACTTGAGACTCATCACTCTGTCTGACACTCTTTTCACTTCTAGAACATTCCTGGCAAACTCCTCCTTCAAGATGACTCCGACTCCATTTCTCTTCCATCCACACCGTGATAAAACAGCTTAAACCCTGCTCCTATGCTTCTAGCCTTGCGACCTTTCCACCTGGTCTCCTGAACACACAGTATGTCCACCTTCCTCCCTCTGCATCATGTCAGCCAGCTCTCTACCTTTTCCTGTCATGGTTCCAATATTCAAAGTCCTACTTTCAGTCCTAGACTCATGCCTTTCCTCTTCTCTCTCTGGCTTAAGCGGACCGCCTCCGCCTCTCCTTCTTGACGTCTTCGACCAACAGTAGTCCAATTTCCATCAGCACCCTGTTGGTTGGCGCACTGATGGCGATGTCGTTGTTAACCGGGCCTCGACGATCCGGTATGTCATTCTTTCTTGTGATTCGCATAGTTTATTTGGCATTTGTTTTACGCCGGATGCCCTTCCTGACGCAACCCTCTGCATTTATCCGGGCTTGGGACCGGCGTGAGGGAGAGACACTGGTTTGTGCCCCCCCCTCACGGCTGCATTGTGATATTTATTAATAAAATATATAAACATTATACAGCACTTTATATCTATCTATCTATCCATCTATATACACACACAGTATGTACAGTATATGTTTTCATTTTGTATGTACAATATATTATCCAGTTAAGCCACTCAAACGCTGGCTAAACGCTGGCTAAGCGCCGGCTAAGCGCCGTCTCTTCTGACGAAATAAGACTTTCTCCTGAAGAAACGACACGTTTCCTCTGAAGTGCCTGAACTTGAATTAAGTAACCTCATTTACTCCCTATAAACACAACCCGCACGCTCACCTTAATTAAAGCTTTCTTAAGTCCTTCCCCTTTGAATGGGAGGCGTTTCTTGCAGGTGACACACGGAGCTTGATCTTGCACACTTAAAAGATCAGAAGTCCGGATAAGCCGTGCTTCGTCTCACAGCTCTGTTTGTCACCTGCAAAAACGTGCGAGTTAATTCTCTAGTGCAGAGATGAGCATACTTGCGTTTATTGAGAGTAGATGAGAATGAAATTCAGGTGTGAGCCACGGAGCAGCTCAGCTTAACTGGTAATTAAAACACACTAAAAAAAGAGGCTCATTGAAAACCTGTGTGCGAATGAGGAAAAAGGGGCGTTACATCATCTCAACCAATCAGCAGGAAGCAGGACCGCCATTGGCTGAATTTGAGCGATGAAACCAATGCCAAACTTTTATGATGCAAATCAGAAGTATTACCCCCATACCGGATCGGTTGAGGCCCGGGTTAACAACAACCACCATCAGTGCTGTCAATCAACAGGGTGCTGATGGAAATTGGACTACTGTTGGTTGAAGACGTCGATGAAGGAGAGGCGGGAGGCGTGTCCGTAGGCAGAGAGAGAAGAGGAAAGGCATGAGTCTAGGACTGAGAGTAGGGACTTTGAATGTTGGAACTATGCAAAGAAAAGGTAGAGAGCTGGCTGACATGATGCAGAGGAGGAAGGTGGACATACTGTGTGTTCAGGAGACCAGGTGGAAAGGTAGCAAGGCTAGAAGGCTAGGAGCAGGGTTTAAGCTGTTTAATCATGGTGTGGATGGGAAGAGACATGGAGTAGGAGTCATCTTGAAGGAGGGGCTTGTCAGGAATGTTCTAGAAGTGAAAAGAGTGTCAGACAGAGTGATGAGTCTCAAGTTAGAAATTCAAGGTGTGATGCTCAGTGTTGTTAGTGCTTATGCCCCACAGGCAGGATGTGAGCTAGAAGATTCTGAGAGTGAGTTAGATGAAATGATGCAGAGTATCCCCAGAGTATTGTGCCTTTGTGGATCTGGAAAAAGCATATGACAGGGTACCAAGAGAAGAACTGTGGTATTGCATGAGGAAGTCTGGAGTGGCAGAGAAGTATGTCAGAGTGGTGCAGGACATGTATGAGAGATGTAAGACAGTGGTGAGGTGTGCTGTCGGTGTGACTGACGAATTCAAGGTGAAGGTGGGACTGCATCAAGGTTCAGCTATGAACCCCTTCTTGTTTGCTATGGTGATGGACAGGCTGACAGACGAGGTGAGACAAGAATCTCCATGGACTCTGATGTTTGCAGATGACATTGTGATCTGTAGTGAGAGCAGAGAACAAGTGCAGGAAAATCTAGAGAGGTGGAGGTCTGCCCTGGAAAGGAGAGGAATGAAGGTTAGCCTCAGAAAATCAGAATACATGTGTGTGAATGAGAAGGACCCAGAAGGAACGGTGATGATACAGGGAGCGGAGATAACGAAGGTGGAGGATTTTAAGTATTTAGGCTCAACAATACAAAGCAATGGAGAGTGTGGAAAAGAGGTGAAGAAGCGTGTGTAGGCAGGCTGGAATGGTTGTAGAAAAGTGTCCGGTGTGATGTGCGATAGGAGAGTGTCAGCAAGAATGAAGGGAAAAGTGTACAAGACGGTGTTGAGGCCATTGATGTACACTTTTCCTTTCATTCTTGACGATACCTTCCACATCACACCGGACACTTTTCTCCAACCATTCCAACCTGCCTGCACGCACTTCTTTACCTCTGTCCCACACTCTCCATTGCTCTGGATTGTTGAGCCTAAGTACTTAATATTCTCTACCTTCTTTATCTCTGCTCTCTGTAACCTCACCGTTCCTCTTGGTCCTTCCTTCTCGTTTACACACATGTATTCTGTCTTACTGAGGCTAACCTTCATTCTTCTCCTTTCCAAGGCATACCTCCACCTCTCTAGATTTTCCTCAACTTGTTCTCTGCTCTCATTACAGATCACAATGTCATCTGCAAACATCCTAGTCCATGGAGATTCATGTCTAACCCCGTCTGTCAGCCTGTCCATCACCATAGCAATCAAGAAGGGGCTCCGAGCTGATCCTTGATGCAGTCCCACCTTCACCTTGAACTCTTCTGTCACACCGCACCACTGTCTTACATCTCGCATATATGTCCTGCACCACTCTAACATACTTCGCTGCCACTCCAGACTTCCTCATGCAATACCACAGTTCCTCTCTCGACACCCTGTCATATGCTTTCTCCAGATCCACAAAGGTACAATGCAGCTCCTTCTGACCTTCTCTGAACTTCTCTATAACAGCACAGTAAGCTGATTGGCAGGTCCATATTGCTCCTAGGTGTGAGTGTAAATGTTTTTACATGTGTTGACCCTGCATGGCCTGGCAGGCTGTTCAGGGTGTACACTGCCCTGACACCTTCGAGATATTTTCAGTTTTGCTTAGTATTTTGATTTAAAGATTGAATCTGCACTCAATCTTCTTGCACTATTATTTCATCTGTTAAGTATGGAAAAACTATAATAGTGCTGCAATATTAAAATGATCAGTATCAGGGATGTCTAAACCATTTACAGAGGCCTGAACAGATCAAAACAGTCTTAAATTCTCAATACCAAAATACAACCATCCAAGTTTACTTCACTTCAGCATTAACCCATTCTTGCCATCAGTAGTGGACAGACATGTACACACCAAATAAATGGGAAGATAAGCACAAATTTAAAAATAAAGAATGTGTTGACTTCTTTTGCATAATTCTTCCAAACTGACATATTTGTGCAGTAGTTCATATACAGGAAATGTTTCAGCTACCTTGTTCCTGCAGAGGAATGCCATCATCGTGCACCATTGCTCATGACGTGTTCCTCCCCCCAGAACAGGCGCCCTCTCCTGAGCCAGCAGACTAACAAAGCGAGCCGCCTGTCGTGGACTTTCCAATAGTCGGCCAGCACGCAGCACACGCACATATGAACACACTGGTCGATTCACTCCATTCTCATCCTAAAAAAAACACGAGTCATTGACACATGAACAAGAAAAGACAATAAAAAATATGGAAAACAATTTAAAATCCACACTTGATTGAGGAAAAATGGCAGAATGGAATTATTGTTGTTTCCAATTTAAGTGACTTACTTGAGCAAAGATCTTGACCAACTTGGACTGGTGAGAAGGTCGTATTTCTAAGAACTCCCTCCACCACTGCTTAGCATAGACCAGAAACAAACGTTCTTTCTCTGCAGTCTTCTGACGCTCCAATGATCTCTGAAAAAACAGAAGTAAGTCACAAGGATACCATGATACAAGGGTATATGCGTTTGTGTCACCAGACCCCCCCACCATCACCACCACCACCACACACACACACACACACACACACACACACACACACACACACACACAATGTTGGTTTCTTCTAACCATCACTTTAAAAGATGTGAATAGAAGTGATGGACACCAAAAGAGAGGAGAGAAAATAATTCACCATCCAGATCAGAAGAAAAAGTAGAACATCATCTCACTTGTGTACTGATGACTTCAGGGCTCAGAGTTTCACTGAGGGGAGGATACATTTCCAGCTTGAGGTTAAGAACACCAACAGGCACTTTACACTCACTGCCTAAAGAAACAACAACATAATAATAATAATAATAATAATATTGATAATAATAATAATAATAATAAAGGGTTGAATGTAAAATACTTTTCACTGATTTTTTTCATTTCTTTGAAAACCAATTATTCTCTATTTTTTATACAGTGCCTACAAATAAAGGCAAAATACTCAAACAAATGACTTAAAATTGGTCCTTTTCATGTTTAGATCTGAGCACACGATCACAAGAAAAAAGGCCTAGTGAAATTATATATACAAAATTTCTTGGGCTACCAAGCGTCGCATCGACAAGGTACGTGACTATTAATCAAGAAATCACACACAAACTCAAAGGCTGGGTTAACGCCACAGCCATCCGTGACCAGAAACCATGGTAGCAAATTGGCCGAGCCCTCACAGGGTTGAGGAATGGCATACACTCACAGCAATCACCAGCCAACCATGGGCATATGTGAGCTCATTTATACAAATGAAAATAAAATTTCTCTGCCATTTGTGGATATCTTTCTGCATTTTTTGACTGACAAAGATTTGACAAAATAATTCTGAACCCATGTTCATAGCCCATAGCAGCTATAAAAGAATGACAGTTCTTGAAGGAGCGCCATCTGAGGGCTCAAAGATCACAGGGTATTCAGCTGAGGTATGCACCTTCCCCGTTTAATCATCAAAGTGGACGTTGATCCACACATGGAACTTTCAACAGAATAATGATTCGAAGCACATGAGCAAATCCACCATGGAATAATTCCAAAAGAAGAAAAAAAGGATGGTTATAGAACAGCCTAGTCAAAGCCCAGATTTGAGCAACACATTGTTTATAAGAAAGAGGGGCAGCAGTGGCCTGGTGGTAAAGGGCATTGGCTCATTGATCCTAAGGTTGGGGGTTTAAACTCCACTCTCCACAAGGTTGTCATTGTCCCCCAATGCAGCTTACTGGGTTATCAAAGGCCGACCATGTCTCACTGTCTATGGTGAGAGGTTAATGGAAAAAGAACCATTGTTGACTTTCATAAAGTATAGTCCCACTCTCCACAAGGTTGTCACTGTCCCCCCAGTACGGCTAACTGGGTTATCAAAGGCGGGCCATGTCTCTCACTGTCTATGGTGTGAGGCATGTAAAAGAACCATTGCTGACTTTCGTAAAGAGTAGGCTGCAAAGTCGACAGCATGTTTCTGTCCCTTGCTAAAAGGGTTGTGACAGGAAGTGCATCCGAAGTAAAAACCTCTGCCAAATCAAACATGCGAATCAGATGATTCACTGTGGCGACTCCCGAGTAAAAGGGAAAAAGCCAAAAGGAAGACAGACAGACTGGCTGCATAGCCATCAGCGTGCCACTGCTTATGGCATTATAATTTGTTAAGTTATTTCTAGGCCTCCCATGGATCCACCACCTGTGGGATCCGCTACTGACTTTGACTCTTGGGACATGGAATGTCACCTCTCTGGTGAGGAAGGAGCCTGAGCTGATGTGCGAGATGGAGAGACCATCTAGATCTACCAACTAGATATAGTCGGCCTCAGTTCACGGTGTAGCTTGGGCTCTGGAACTGCCCATCTTGAGAGGGGATGGACCTTATTCCATTCTGGAATTGCTCAAGGGGAGAGGCAGCGAGCCGGTCTGGGCATCCTTGTTGCCCCCCCATCTTGTGCCCACTCGTTGGGGTTCTCTCTGGTTGAAAAAAGGGTAGTTTCCCTGGGCGATCCGATGGGAGGACGGGTCCTGACTGTTGTTTGTGCTTATGCAGAGGATGTGTTGGAGAACGCGCCCACAGAAGACTCAGTCGTTGTCCTGGGAAACTTCAACGCCCATGTGGGCAACGATAGTGTGATCGATAGGTATGACCTCTCCAGTCTGAACCCGAATGGTGTTTCGTTGTTGGACTTCTGTACTCATCACGGTTTGTATATCACGAATACTGTGTTTGAACATAAGGGTGTCCATAAGTGCACTTGGCACCAGGACACCCTAGGCCCCGGTTCAATTATCAACTTTTTGTAGCCACTGGACTTGTGGCCAAATGTTCTGACCACTTGGGTGAAGAGAGGAGCTGAGCTGTCAACCGATCACCACCTGGTGGTGAGCTGGCTCCAATGGTGAGGGAGACCACACTCCAGACCTGGCAAGCCCAAGCATGTAGTTAGGGTCTCCTGGGGACATTTGCCGGAGTCTCCTGTAAGAGGGGCCTTTAACTCCCACCTCTGGCACAGCTACAACCACGTTCCAATGGAGGGGGTGACATGGAGTCCGAATGGGCCATGTTTCGTGCCGCCATTGCTGAGGTGACAACCCATAGCGGTGACCAGATGGTCAACGCTGCCTGTCATGGAGGTAACCCCCAGACCCAGTGGTGGACACCTGCAGTGAAGGAGGTTGTCCAGCTGAAAAAGGAGGCTTATCGGGACTTATCGGCCTATAGAACTCCCGAGGCAGCAGACAGGTACCGGCAGGCCAAATATGCTTCAGCCCGGGATGTCACCGAAACAAAATATCAGGTGTGGGAGGAGTTCGGTGACGGCCTGGAAAGCAATTATCGATTGGTCTCAAAAAGGTTCTGGACCACCAGCCGATGCCTCAGGGTTGGGAAGGAGTTCTCCACACTGTTTACAGTGGAAGTGGGGAGCTGCTCATCTCGACCAGGGATGTCGTCGAGAGGTGGAAGGAATACTTCAAGGACCTCCTCAATCCCACCAACACGCCCACCACGGAGGAGAAAGACCCTGGGGGTTTGGGTGGGGGTCGACCCATCACCGTCGATTGTTGAATCTCTGATTCAAGAGGAACAATGTGGTTTTCATCCTGGCCGCAGCACTTTCGACCAACTCTACATGCTCTACAGCAGGGGTCCCCAACCTTTTTATCACCGCAGACCAGTCAACGGTTGACAATTTTACTGCAGGCTGGGGGGGGGGGGGGTTTCCATAGACTGTTTCTATTGTAAATATAATTTATTTATATAAATTATTATTACTATTATTATTAAGAAGAAGAAGACGAAGAAGAAGTCCATGAATGTTACTTTTTCAACAGATGAAATAAAGTTGGTTGGGAAGTAGAGCTTGAGCTTTTCTAAAAATAATTAAAAAAAAAAAAAAAAAAAAAAACACCGGTGCACCAGCTGGGAGAATGAAGGTTCGGTCTCACCCAAAATCCCTGCTATTGAATGAAATACAGTATGTCCAATTCACCTCTGTTCATGTGCCGTCCCCTTGTGAGTTACATTTTAGCGCTTAAATGACCGACATGTAACTGAGAGAATCCGGTCATTTTTCAAAATAAATTTTTTTTCAAAAATAAAGATCGTTCAGACTCGGATAATAAGTAAAACGGAAATAATGGATTATTTCTTCCGCGGACCGGTACCAATTGAGCCGGTACCGGTCCGCGGACCGGTGGTTGGGGACCCCTGTTCAACAGGATCCTAGTGAGGGCATGAGAATTTGCCTAATCTGTACACATGTGTTTTGTGGATTTAAAGAAGGCTTTCAACTGAGTTCCTTGGACTATCCTGATGAGCCATTCGGTCACTGTGTCACCAAAGCCAGAGTTTGGTCCACATTCGTAACAACAGGTCGAATTAATTTCCAGTGAGGGTTGGAGTCTGCTAAGGTGGTCCTTTGTCACTGATTCTGTTCATAATTTTTATGAACAGAATTTCTAGGCGTAGCCACAGCATGGAGTGGTTCTGGTTTAGTGACCACCGGATCTTGTCGCTGCTGTTTGCCGATGAAATTGTCCTTTTGGCTTCATCAATCTGGGACCTCCAGCTTTCAGAATGACTTGCAGTTATGTGCGAAGCAGCCAGGATGAGAATCAGCACCTGCAAGTCAGAGGCCATGGTTCTGAGCCTGAAAAGGGTGGAATGCGCCCTCCGATTCTGGAATGACGCCTTGCTCCAACTGAGGGAGTTAAAGTATCTCGGGGTCTTGTTCACAAGTGATGAAAGGATGGAGCGAGAGCTTGACAGGCGGCTCGCTGCAGCCTCTGCTGTAAAACGGAGCCTGTACCAGTCAGTTGTGGTGTAGAGGGAGCTGAGCCACAAGGCAAAGATCCATTTACCAGTCAATCTATGTTCCAACCCTCACCTCTGGTTACAAACTTTGGGTAGTGGCCGAAAGAACAAGATCGCAGACACAACGGGCTGAAATGAGCTTTCTTTGCCACATAGCAAGGCTCTCCCTTAGAGATAGGATGAGAAGCTCAGCCATCTGCAGGGAGCTCGGAGTAGAACCGCTGCTCCTCCACATTGAGAGGAGCCAGTTGAGGTGGCTCGGGCATCTGGTTAGAATGCCTCCCAAACACCTCCCTGGTGTGGCGTTTCGGGCATGTCCAGCCAGGAAGAGACCTTGGAACACCTTGGTGTCCCCCGGAAAAGCTGAAGGAAGTGGCTGGAGAGAAGAATGTCTGGACCTCATTGTTTATGCTGCTACCCCCACAACCCGATAGTGAATCAAGTGGATGAAGATGAAGTTATTTCTATATACAGACGCTCCCCGACTTATGTTCATCTGTTTTACGTTTTTATGGGGGTTTTTTTCCAAAAAAAAAAAAAAAATTGTCAAATTTTGAATACGAGACGTAGTACACTGACATAATGACGTAATGACGCTGCGTCCGTTGTTTACAAACGACAGACAGCGTTGTAAAATGAATGAAAACCCGAATCCAGGGAACTCTCCGATCTGCTGGTGATTCACGTCAGTGTAGGCTGAGTACTAAGCAGGTATTCAACGGCGCCCTTGCTCACTTGAAAGACCGGAAGTCCGTATAACCTGCGCTTTGTCTCAAGCACAAGCAAGTGAACTACACCTCACATATTGTAAGCGTTGATTGGCTATTTTAAGCTTAATGTAAAGTGACTCGGCTCAGCTTCATGTGATGTGACTCGGCTCAGCTTCATGTAAAGTGACCATCCGTCGATCATCGGAACCATTTACAAGCAGAAAGATCGCATCATAGAGAATGTTAAAGGTTATATTTGATACTGTATTTGATATTTGATGAGTGTGTTTGATTAAAATTTATCAATTTGAAATTAAATTGATTGAATTTAATTATTTGAAATTAATGGCGATTATTTGATATTTTACAATGTTATGTTTATAATAATTGATTTATGGGGTGTTTTATGAGATACGGTAATGGTATTTATGGATGTATAGTACAGTATGAACGTCATACGTCACTGGAACATACAGTAACAAGTTTTTTTTTTTTTCAACTTGCGTTTGGCCATCCAGAACCAAACAAAAATGTTAGTTGGGGAGCATCCGTATCTTGCTACATTATGTTTCACTTCAGTGATGTTTTTATTTGTATATTTGGTTGGCTGGCAATATGAATGAGTATCTTTCTTATTTTCCTTTCGGCTTTTCCCTTTTTTCAGGGGTCGCCATAGCAAATCATCTGATTCGCACATTTGATTTGACATAGGTTTTTATGTCAGATGCCCTTCCTGACACAACCCTTTTCGCAAGGGACAGAAACTCCTTACAAAATTAAGCAATGGTTCTTTTACGTGCCTTACACCATAGACAGTGAGAGATATGGCCGGCCTTTGATAACCCAGTTAGCTGCACTGGGGGGGGGGGGGGACAGTGACAACCTTCTGGAGCGTGGGACTCGAACCCCCAACCCTAGGATCCGCGATGCAACGTCTTATACCACTAGGCCACCACTGCATATGAATGAATACGAGTACATAAATATAGTAATTCAATCAATGCAGTAATTCATTTATGTTCAGTTAAGAGGTGCAAGAAAACACTGTGGTGCCTGCATGGATGCTTCAGGGTCACTCCTTCGATCCTGAGCATGGCTTCTGTGTTCTGTGTCTTATGTATTTCTGTGCAGGTTCTGCCCACTGGGCTGTCTGCATTCAAATTTCCCCAAATGGTGAACAAGTCTGTCTGTGTATGGTGACTTAAGACGTACTGGATTCCCATCAAGAGTATGTTCCCAAACTATCTCCACTGCTCTGGGATTGGCTGCCTCCAGATCAGAACAACCGTATGAATCAATGAGAAGCGCTTACCTACGCCAAGCATCTCAACAGCTACTGATGTCTTTCCACTGGGGGCACTGAGGACAGCTCGCCAGTCCAAGAAATAAGAAGAGATGAGTGTTGTGTCTCCTGCAGTGTCTGTCCGAATCAACACCATGTGCATCGGATCACAAATGGACAACATGGTTCTGACATCAGCCATCTGACCAGCACCCCCTAGGCCACATGTGGATTTTTTGGTTACAGTTGTTAGTTTTGCTGATTCAGTTATATTAATTTAGATTAGTCTTCAGCATACAGTTAGTGTGACCCATACAGATTCTGTTATATACCTAAACCATCACGATGTACTTCAAGAAGAAAGCCCTCTTGTAAGTCAGGTTCACAGGCGCAGGGCACAGGTTTTGAGTGAAAGCGTTGGTTACGGAAGTGCAGGTGGAGTGTGAAGGTGGAACACGCCTGACCAGGTAAAGGATCTGCCTCCTGCAGGTGCTCAAGGAAGGCCTTTCCCCCAAGAACCTGAAGATACAAGTATCTTCTCAGTGGACTCATAGTTGCTACAAGAATAAAAACAGAACAATTCACAGAAGTTATTTTCTCCTCTTTTTAAAATAAATGTATACTCTTTCCTGACAACACAAAAAAAAACCATGATTTACAAATATGCATGACTAACCTGTTTTAAGCTGCGTAATGTCTTTCTGGGTTACATGAGCTGAGGACATATTCAGATCTTCTGCCTCTTTCTGTGAAAGAGTCTGAAAAAAGGACATACATATATATATATATATATATATATATATATATATATATATATATAAAACAAAAATAAATACTCGAAACAGATCTGTAGTGATAAATGGAGTTTCAATAGAAAGTCTTTGTCCTGTCCTTTTATTTTTGTTATTTGCTCTACCAAAAAGTATTGAGCACTCTCCTACGGAAGGATCTACTCAGAAAATCATATATATATATATATATATATATATATAATAAATACAGTGGTACCCTGACTTACGAGTATCTTTTATAATGAGTTTTCTATGATATCAGCTTCGATCCAACCAAAAATCTGCCCCATGCAACGAGCAAAATTTTTATTTATGAGCTCTGCTGGGGAAATGTTTCCGGGCCGATTAGCCTTGTATTTTTCCATGTGTATTCCTCCACGCTCTGATAATGCCCTGTGCAGTGCTTGTCAATTATTTTCTGTGATGCCCCCTATAGGAAGAAACCATCCCCCCCAGCGCACCGTGTGGGACTATAAATACAGTCAGCCCTCTACTTACATACGAAATGAATCTGTTCCAGAGCCTTTTTCGTAGCCTGGAGTTTTCGTAAGTAGAGGCGCATTTTACATTGATTCTGTTCCAAGGCTCCCAAGACGACCCCATAAACCCTTTAAAAATTATAAAAGTACACCAATTTTGTATGAAATATGTGGTAAAAGTAAAAGAAAATGATTTATTCAACCATTTAAACATTTTATTAACATATTAAACCATTTATTAACATATTTATTAATTAAACCATTATTAAACATTTTTTATTAAACGCACATACCCACTCACACAATACTGTCTCTCTCTCTCTCTCTCTCTCTCTCACACACACACACACACACACACACACACACACACTACATATCTGTTTCACGTTCCGCTGAATGCGCGTTTTTTCCAGTCAACAATGTTTTACTGTTAGCGCAGTAGCCAAATAATTTTGACAAACTCTTTCTTTTATATGATAAGAAAACAAGAATGATGATTCTTAGGGAAGTAATTTGGAGAACAGGTGGATTAACAGTGAACAGAAAGAGAAATGTTTTTGTCTGTCTACTCGAAGCCCATGTGTCTGCTATGTAGGAAGACTGCATATATCGGTAAGTACAGAATATAAATTCAAAAGGAAGCAACCCCATGCTAGCTCTCACACAATTTGGGGTGACACACAGTGGTGGCTTAGTTGTTAAGACTGTAGGTTACTGATCCGAAGATCAGGGGTTCTATCCCCAATGTCAAGCTCTTGAGCACGGCCTTTAATCCTGAACTGCACAGTTGTACATCTTTAAAAAAAAAATTGTAAATTTGTGATAACAGCACCTGTCAAATGCTATAAATGTAATGTACAGTGGTACCTCGGTACTCGAACGCTTTAGAGGTCGAACAAATCAGAATTCGACCAAAAAAATCAAGGGGGGTTTTTTTGTCCCGAAAGTCAACCAAAATCCGGAAGTCCAATGCTAAAAAAAGCATGAGAAAAAAAACAAGACCAAGAGGGAGGGGAAATTCATGCTTTCCGGAAGTCCGGAAGTTGTTCATACTATCTATCACCCTGATAAAGCTAGCAGCTGTGAACACCTATAACGATGAGGTCATAAGTCACTTCCGTAAGGTTTTGAAAAGAAGGCAGAAACAAGCCACGTTAAAAATGTTTTTCAAGAAAAGAAAGGGACATCCTGAAGAAGAGTCATCCATGTCAAAGCGAGTAGCAAGAGAAAAAACATCTTCGGCTGATTCACCTGAAACTGTTATGGAAGGGAATCCTCCTCCTCTCTCCCTCTCCAACATTTACATATGTCAACTGCTCACCACCACAAAGGTAAAAAATTTATATATTTATTGTTCTTATGCTTTAACTGTACTGTGGTTTTTATTTTAGTGTGTTATAATCTGTGTTGTGAGAAACTCTGGTTTTGGTGGCTCTTAACTCTCTCTCTCTGCATGCAGGGGCTGGAAAGGGGCGTGGCTGTCACACACGGGTGGAACACGCACACCTGATTCCACTCAGCAATCACCAGCCTATAAATACGAGCAGTGCGCTCCTCTCGGTGCTAGAAGATTGTTCCTCTTCCCCATGATTTCTCAGCTCCGTGCTCAACCAGTTCCCTTAATTTATGATTTCCGTGTTTCTCCACATCTCTAACAGTGACTACGATTTCCCCATGCTCTAGTGCCTTCCCTGTGAACAATAACGCTCATCCGTTTTCATCACACTCTGTCTCCTGCATTTCTGGGTCTGGCTGAATGTTCCTGGCATCAAAGAAGGGCTAGAAGATTCTCAACTGGCTTGGAGCATTGCACGAGCCAGAAAGTCAGACAATGAAGGCGAATTCGTAAAAAAATGCCTCAGTGATGTTGTTGAAATCTTGTCCCTTGAAGACGACAAACTAAAAAGCATGGTGTCTGACGTCCAACTGTACCGCCACACTGTTGAACACAGCTAATCAGACATTAACACAGCTTACACTCTGACCTTCAAAGATGTGAGAATTTTGAGAATGTTGGTGTGTGAATTTAAAATAAATCTGACTGAGCAGAGGTTTGTGTGTGTGGGTGGGAGTATGTATGTGAGTGAGAGAGAGAGATGGGTGATGTTCATGTGTGACCATGTGTATGATGTGGCTCTTTATGGTAACACTGTATAAAAATGTGGCTCTTGGTCTCTGACTGGTTGGCCACTCTTGCACTAATTGTATTAACTGTTTTAACTGTAGCAACAGATAGCTGCTCAGACCAAGCTAGATGTTCAGCAGGATGGTCAGGAAATTGTATTGAATGCCACTCCAGGCTGCTGTCCTGTTGGGCCTGAAACAACCTAGTGTGAAAGCTCAGTAAGAAAAATATGAATATCTTACTGTGTTAGTGAGGGTGAGCTGCTTCATGGCATCCTCCACAATGCCCCTACGCTGCAGTGCGCACAACAGCTGCTCTTCAGACAGTCCCCCTTCCCCCTCACAACTCACTGCCTCCGCCACCACATCCCGGATCTTCTTATGGATATCCATCTGAACACAGAGGAGACATCAGGTCACAAACAGGCCCTGGTGAAAACCCGCCTACGCCTAAATTACCACAAAGTGCTTCGAACACATGATAAACAATAATAATCGCGGTTACATTTTCTCAAACAGTTCAGCACCATCACAGATATAAACCTACCTTAATCAGGTGATCCTGGATGATCTGCTTTAGTTCATTAGCTTTATCCAGCGGGAGAGACATGTTTCAGTCGCTCCTGTGCACAATCAAAACAAACAGGAAAGCTACATTGACGACTACTTCTACTACTACGTTTCGAATTTTCTTCTCAGGATTCGTATGGTGACTCAGAAATCGAATTTAAATGATTTTCGGTTACATTATTACGTCATACTAACTAAAGAGTGCGACCAGGGTCTGAACGTCTCCAACAGTTCAAATCCTGGCGGAAAAGTTAGCGGGTACGCGCGCTGTGGTGACACAACGTTGTTCGGCATAACGATACGTTGCTGCGTCCGCCATATTGGAAAGGGTAAAGGGTAAAGAGCTTGATTCGAGGAACTCTTATTAATTTAAAAATCCAGTACGGACAAGACGAAATATACAAACAAACCATTCAGGATTAATTTGACAATAAATTAATTAGGCACATGAATTTCAACTGATGTGTTTCAACTTGAACATCGTGAATGCAAGCTTAAAAATACTGTCAGAAAAATGTGTATTAAGTGGAATGTGTATGCCATGTTCATACATGTTACTTATATATATGTGTGTGTGTATATATATATATATATATATATATATATATATATATGTGTGTGTGTGTATATATATATATATAGAGAGAGAGCGAGAGAGAGAGAGAGAGAGAGTGTGTGTGTGCATGTGGGCTAGTGGTGTAGGGCGCTGGATCACTGATCCTAAGGTTGGGGGTTCAAGTCCCCACAGGGTTGTTACTGTCCCCCCAGTACAGCTAACTGGGTTATCAAAGGCAGGCCTTGTCTCTCACTGTCTATAGTGAGAGGCATGTTAAAGAACCATTGCAGACCTTCGTAAAAGAGTAGGCTGCAAAGCCGTCAGCGTGTTTCTGTCCCTTGCTAAAAAAGGGATGTGCCGGGAAGGGCATCCGACGTAAAAACCTCTGCCAAATCAAACATGTGAATCTTTCGCTGTGGCAACCCCTGAAAAAGGAAAAAAGCCGAAATGAAATCCATCCATCCATAGGTGTATATATATATATATATATATATATATATACAGACGCTCCCCAACTTACGTTTTTTATTCGGTTCTGGATGGCGGAACATAAGTTGAAAAAAAAAAAAGTTGTTACTGTATGTTCCAGTGACATGACACTCATACTGTACTATACATCCAAAAATACCATTACCGTATCTCATAAAACACCCCTAAATCAATTATTATAAACATAACATTGTAGAATAATATCAAATATATCAAATAATATCCCCATTAATTTCAAACAAATTAAATTCAAGCAAAATAATTTCAAATAGATAAATTTTAATCAAATTCACTTATCAAATATCAAATACAGTATCAAATATAACCTTTAATATTCTCTATGATGCAATCTTTCTGCTTGTAAATGGTTCCGATGGTCACTTTACATGAAGCTTAAAACAGCCAATCAACGCTAACAATATGTGAGGCGCTCTACCGAAAGTAGTTCACTTGCTTGTGCTTGAGGCAAAGCGCAGGTTATCCAGACTTCCAGTCTTTCAAGTGAGTAAGGGCGCCGTTGAATACTCGTTTAGTACTCAGCCTGCAGTGAGGTGAATCACCAGCAGAGCGGAGAGTTCCCTTTCTTTTCTGGATTCGGGTTTTCATTCATTTTACAACTCTCTTCGATTAACTGAGTATGCATGGTAGATTGCGCCGATCCGAGCAGATAGTTAATTCAGTCTTGGGAAAACCATAAATTCCAGCATATGCCAGAAAACTTGCACCCATGCAAGTAGGCTTACGCTTCTGACCAACCATATTTGCTTAGGGTTACAAAAGTCTGCAAAACATTATAAACACAAAGATCACAGAGACGACGTCTTAACACAAGGGTAACACGCAGTGAACTGGGGGGAAGCAGGGGCACGTTCGGTCTGTCGTTTGTAAACAATGGACGCAGCGTCATTACATCATTACGTTAGCGTACGTACTACGTAGGTACATCTCGTACTACAGAGAGCACGCTAAACTCAAAATTTGACATTTTTTTGGAGAAAAAAAAAAAGTAAAATCGAAAAAACGTAAAACGAATGAATGTAAGTCGGAGAGCCTTGTGTGTGTGTGTGTGTGTGTATATATATATATATATATATATATATATATATATATACACATACACATGTATATGTGAGCAAGAGAGAGAGAGGTGAGTGTGGTTTTTTCCCTTCCCAATTTAAGTTTTTGCCCGTTTCTCATCCCTAAATGTTTCATATTATCAGACTTTTAAATATGACAAACACAAGTAAACACAATGCAGTTTTTAAAATAAAGATTTTTATCATTAAGGGAGAAAAATCCAAAAATACATGACCCTGTGTTAAAAAAAAGTGTTTGCAAACTGATAAAACATAACTGTAGTTTATCACACCTGAGGTCAAATTTTATAGCCACACCCAGATCTGGTTACTGCTACACCTCTTCACAATCAAGAAATCACTTAAATTGAGCCCAAAACAATCAAGATCCATTAATCTGGAACCAGTTAGAAAGCCACTAAAGCTTTACTAAAGCGTTGGGACTCCAGTAAAGACAGAGAGAGACATTATTCACAAATGCCAAAAACATGGACTGATGATTAACCTTCCTAGGAGTTACTGGCCGACCAAAATTACCCCAAGAGTGCACCAATGACTCGTCCAAAAGGTCACGAAGGACAGCACATCCACAGAACTGCAGGCTTCACTTGCGGTTGTTCATACCACCACCATAAGAAAGAGGCTGGGGAGCAAAATGGCAGATTTCCAAAACTAAAACCTCTGCTGATCAAAATGATTATTAAGTCTCAAATCCCAAGACTTTTGGGGAGATACTCACTGGGTGGACTGAACAGATGAAAGATTAACTTTTTAGAAGATGTGTGATCTGTTATGTCTGGCATAAATCTTAGCGCATTTCAAAAACAAACAAACAAAAAAAAAAAAAAAAAACACACCAAGAGTAAGATATGGTGGTGGTATAGTGTGATGGTCTGGGGCTGTTTCACTGCTTCAGGACCAGGAAGATTTGCCATGATATAAATGGAACCATGAATTCTGCGGTCTACCAAAAAAATCCTGAAGGACATTGTCCACTCTTCTGTTTGTGACCTCAAACTGAAGCAAACTTGAGTTCTGCAGCAGGACAATAATCCAATACATACCAGCAAGTCTACCCCTAAATAGCTGCAGAAAAACCAAACTGAAGACTTTGGAGTGGCATTGTCAAAGTCCTGACCTGATTGAGATGCTGTGGTATGACCTTAAAGTGCCAGTTCATGCTCGAAAACCCTCGCATTAGAACTTTGCAAAGATGAGTGGGCAAAAAGTACACAGCGCTGTGGCAGAATCATTCAAGCTATTGAAAACTCTTGCTTGCAGATATTGCTGCTCAGGGTGGCCCAACTGCTTATTGGGTTTGGAGCAAAACACCTTTTCACATCACTGTATACACATATATAATGTGTGTGTGTAGGGCTTGTTTGAAAACACAAAAAGTCCCATTTGTTTTAATTATCAGAAAACTCTTTAAAAAATTATTTTTCTCATAATTAAAAAAAGGCCTTATCTGTTGTTACAAACAATCTCTTCACATACACACACACATTTACATGCATGCATACATAATACTGTGCAAAAGTTTTAGGCACCCTTTTTAGTATCAATTTTGTTGTAGATTTTTATTTTACCATTTGTATATTATCAAGTTAGTACAAAAACACTTTAGATTTCGAAACAGTTTTCCAGCACAAAATAAAATGTTACATTAAAAAAAATGTTACTACAGTATGTCACAGAAAGCAGCATAGTATGTGCAAAAGACCACTTTTCAGACAAAAATATAATAAAGGCTGCTGTGATTTACAGGCAAATAAAGAATCAAGTGTGACAGTCAACATTTCCATTAGAATTGTGGCTGGTTCTGAAAGACACCCCAAAGATAGCACATGCAAAGGAATGGTGTAGAACATGGATGCCTTATATTTACATATAATAACAAATAAATTTGGACACAAAAATTCTATAAATCACAGTTATAAATGAAGCTAATTCAATGTTCAGTGTGATAACATTTTGTTTAAAAATAAATCAGCATCAGGTAGAGTTTGTGCAGTTTACAAGTACAGTATCTACCGGATGTCGTACAGAAACAGCCACAGTTCTCCTGGAAATGTTGACTGTCACACTTTGTTCTTTATTTGCATGTAAATCACTGCAGCTTTTATTATATTTCTATCTGAAAACTTTTGCAAACATACTCTGCATGTAATATTTTTTATATATATATATATATATATATATATATATATATATATATATATATATATATATATATGAGAGAGGGGGTCATGACTGGGTGGACTCCAGCATAAATCTTTGAGGCAACTCTTAACGGCTGAAATCTTTTGGTGATCAGTCACTGCCCTGTACGCATTCACTTATGTGAAACTTTTTTCTTACATGTTTTAGATTAAAGATGCATACAAATTACTTTAACAGTAAATCCACTAACTTTGATGAGAATCCTATACTCATTATAGGAATAACCTTCAATAAATGATCAGAATGCAACATTAACATATTTGCTCCATAACACCATTAAGGTGTGTTTTTTCTAATTGTGTCTATTCAGCTGGGTATACAGTATCAACTTAAAATAGACATTTTTTTCTTTCTTCAGCAAATGTTTTTATTCTATACACATCACTATTTAAAATAGGATTTGTTAAGTTTGGTGCCATCGTCCTATTATTAATACCTCCTGAGATGTAGAACATAAGGATCGTGTACAAGCAATGACAAACTGACAGGACTAGCTTACACTTTTGCGTGACACCCAAGTATATACAAAGTTCAGAGTGATATAGGAAAACAAATGCTAATAAAACAGTATTTCTGTAGCCAAATGTATTTCATAGTTGTGCTAACAGACCAAACGTCTAAGCGCTGAAATTATCAAGAGGTAAGCTCGAGGGATAATATGCAGCCTTTGTTTGCACAAAAATGAAAGGTAGGAAGCATTTTTCATGTCTGAGCACACAATGACCTCAACATCACAGTGAACCAAAAATTCATTGTAAAAAGTCTATAAAATGTGTATAGATGTGTCACTGGGAGAGAAACGCCCAGCACATGAACAGTCCCAGTGCTAGAGCTGTACCAGCTCCTACATTAAGGAGAATGGGCCTCCAATACAGCCAACTCTCTTTCTTCTTCTCTGCTTCACTCAGCTTCTGTTTCATCTGCAGGATCTTCTGGGTTGTACTGGCGATCCGCTCCTCACGATGTCGTTTTCTCAAGCTACGGAGGGGGATTAGAGTGCTGCTTTAATCTAATGTAACATCAAAGTAAATAGTATTAGTGGATTTCCAGGTACAAGGTGAAATGGTTGATTCCTGTAAGACTAGGAATAATGTATTCCAGCTATTTTTGTTTTCTATTCACGAAGATAGCATGAGGGCAGGACAGGTTTTCAGATCATCATTATCATCATCACACTGAATGTTTTATAGACACATTCTAAACCCCCAAAGATTTTTCATCTTGTTAAAACACACAATCATAATAAAATAAAATGAGAGAAAGCATGACTGAGTGTAATACAAGGAACTACATCCTAATGTTAGTCAATATCTTGTGACCAGGGGAACATACCTCTCTGGTTTTAAATCTGGTTGCTGCTCTTCCTTTCCCAACATTATCTGATCTTTTTCTCCTCCTGGCTTTGAGATCTGTTTATCTGGTTGTGTTGCAGTGTCCTGCAGAGCTGATCCTAGGTCAGTCAGGGGCTCCTTGTCCTCCTGCATACAGGAAATATACAATAAGCAACAAAGCATTTTGTGAACTTTATTCTCATCAGGTGTATTTTCATTATAATTTTCTAAAGAAAGATAAATAAACAAAAAATTAATAGAAATTGATAAAGAAAAAGAGGAGGAAGCTGAGAAGAAGCAGAAGAAATAATACCCCCCAGTGGAATCCCTTGTAACCAACCCTAAACAGGCCTGAAAACCAATAGTATTTTAATATATAATTTCATACAATTTCAGTACTACAGCTCTCAATAGAAGTGATGTGTTAAAATTTGAATTCAGCTTGATAAAGCGTCTCATCACGTGGTGGAGGACCCCCCCTTAAAAAAAAAAATCATCAATTTGTCCCTGTACCACATATGCAATGTTTGAGGAGTAGTGACAAAGTGTTTGAGATATTGCCTAGAAACTGTCAGGTGTAGGGGGGGGGGGGAATAAATGGAAGAGTGCATGAAGAATTGCGAACAATATGCGCAATATTACCTTCAGAATGGAGTCCCCCAGGATGCATTTGGCTCCCTCCGTTATTGCCATGTAAGAGAAGCGAAGCTGGTTTGGGGTTTGAATGAGGCCCATGCGATATTCCCTCATGTCCAACAGGACTTTCTGTACATCTACTGATGAAGCATCTTTTCTCTTATCCATCTAAATAAATAAAAATAAAAAACATCTGTACTTAAAACTAAAGCTGAATGTCTGCGAGTAAGAAAGGGTGGGTTTTTTTTTTTTTTTTTTACACTTTTTACAAATAATTTTCACGGCAAAAAGTATATCCTGATTATCAAGTTTAATCCGTACAAAGAAGCAAATATACAGCATGCAATAAAAGATGAAACATTTTTGTACATTAAATTTCCACATCATCAATGGGGTGCAAGTTACAAAGGTCAGGATTAAAATGCAGCATCTTACCAGGACCAAACAGGTGTCGACCAGCGAGAACGTTCCTGATCGACCAATCCCGGCACTGCAGTGTACCACAGCTGGCCCATTCTCAGGCTCTAAAGAGCCAGACTCTCGTACCTTAAACAAAAAGTTGAGGAAAGATGCAGGAGACTCGGGCACACCAAAATCAGGCCAAGTGGTGAAATGAAAGTGGTAGATGTCTCTTTTCTCTCCAGTCTAAACAAAAGTAACGAGACAATCACAGAGTGAAACTTTAACATAACGTAAAACAATCAAAACAAATCATTAAGATGTGGTTTCTGACTTCAGATATTTTACAAGGGTATCGTGGCTCGAACGTCCGCTTCACAGCAAGTAGGTACATACTGGGTTTGAGCCCTGAACTCAGAAGTTTGTGTGTGGAGTTTAAATGCTCTCCCTGTGTTAACACAGGTTTCCTCTGGGTACTTAGGTTTTCTCTCACAGTCTAAAGACATGTACATTAAGCTAATTATCTGTTCCAAATTGTCCCCAAGTGTGAGGTCGGCAGTGGTGGCTTCATGGATAATCATGTTACCAATCCAAAGGTCAGCGGTTCAATCCCATTGTCACCACTATTAGGCCCTTGAGCAAGGCCCTTAATCCTCAATTGATTCAGTTGTATAAAAAAACATAACTATAAGTCACTCTAGATAAGTAAATATGGGTGAATAGTTTGTGTTGGTCCTGCAATAGTTCTCTTTAAGGTAAGTTTACCCAGTGTCGGTTGAGATGGGCTCTGCCTCTCCAATAGGATTAATGCTTCAGCAAATGATGAAGAACCTCACCCAGAGTCAGCTGAGATGGACGCCAGCCTCCATGCCACCTAATTATTATTATTGAGCAATTTTGAAAGTGAATGAATGAACAAGTATTTCACAGGGAAATTAGTTACACGTTCACATTTATGAAACTCATTGACAAAAGGACCCAGTAAATAACCTGTGCCTGGAGGACCTACTGCTGGAGGAGGAAGGATAAAAGAGCATAATGTTTACAGAGAACAAACAAGACAAGTAAGTCTCCAGTGTGCAGTAATTCTTAGAGAAATATAATATTATAGTAATCTTACTTAGTAATATAAATATACTAAGATATAAAAGGATCTTACTTTAATGTTGTGAAGCTCAAGCACTCTTGTTGTGTAATAGGGTTCAACATCTTCAGACATTAACGTGACCACAAACCCTGTGTCACTGAAATACATTTGCTTTTCTTCTTCAGAGGGCCAGTAATGAGCACACTTCTCCTGTCCGAAAACATAAAAACTAATTACATGGCTTGTGGTGATACTGGCCATGCAAAGAGAATTAACTGTAAGAAAGGTCCCTCAGACATAAGTAGATATAAACCATACACTGAATCAACTTACGGAGCCTTTTTCTATGACTCTATTGAGCATGATGACCGCTTTGGACTGCTGTTCCCAGATCATTAACCAAAAGTGACCACGAGTATTAATCAAGGGTCCCTGTGTAGCAGGGGGGAAAAAAATAATAATGTACCATAAATACCGTGAACTGCAACTTAAGAATTACATATGTATGACATTTAGCTGAAATGCACAGTCACATGCTAGCTGATATCAGTAAGTTAGAGTCTCTAAATTGCCCAAAAGTTTGAAATGAGTGTGCTCAAGTGGAGGTTCTAATCTGTTGTCCCAACCAAGGCTACTGATGGGCAGGGTCACATGATCCCATAACCATGGCATTCTTGGTTATAAAATATGAAAATAGAATGTTTGTATGATCTGACATTTTAAAATATATAAATAAAGAATAATTAAAAAAAAAAAAAAACACCCTGTATAAGCCATGTGAAAAAAAAAAATCTACTCGCACACTGAAACATCTCAGGAGTGACAGCGAAAAAGGGTGTGCTTTATCCTTGCCTACAGTAAACAGTATTTTGTACTGATAGTGGAATATGTTATTTATAGTATTTTTTGGACCATAAGGCGCATGCAAAAGCATTTAATCTTCTAAAACCCACCGGTGCGCTTTATAATCCAGTGCGCCTTGTGTGTGGATGAAGCCACGCCGCTCCATCTCACTGACACCGTCAAAACCCAAGTGGAGTAAACTAATTCACAGCTTACCATCAATCCAGTGGATTAACCAACGAAGTCCAACCGATAGATGTTGGTGTCCAGGTCGTAAGTTAGAGCAGTGTTTTTCAACCGGTGTGCCGTGAGAGATCATCAGGTGTGCCGTGAGAAACTATCAAATATCACTTTTTTTATAATTTATAACATTTATAATTTAAAACATTTATTAATCATTATCTTCAAATATTATGTCACTGTCGACTGTCAGTGCTGGAATATATAATGACTTGCAGAGTAATGTAATAATCGTAAGGGTGGCAACAGGTAGCTAATTGCCTCGTTCCTTCAAGAGAATTGTGACGCACGCGAGAGGTCGTGGAGGCAGTCATGGAGAAGTTTTTAAAAAGGACAACTGCAAAATCTGAACTGGGCCCTGGATAAGATTCTGACCCAGATGAAGACCCTAGTATGAGTGGTGGTCAAAAGAAAGCAAGACGGAGAGCTCAAAGGCAAGGCAATACAGTGAAAGCTATCTTTCATTCGGATTTACTTTCACCGGGGATAAGAAGAAACCTACTCCATTATGTCTGGTGTGTGGCGAGAAGCTATCCTGTGTTCGCTGTGTCGAACGATGTGGTGGACATAATGAACTTTGTAAAGACACGACCTCTGAGAAGTCATATTTGCATCGTTGTGTGAGGAAATGGAAGCGGAGCATAAAGCCTTATTGCTCCATAAGGAGGTCCGATGGTTGTCGCGTGGCAAGGTGCTGACCCATGTGTATGAGCTGCGGGAGGAACTTAAATTGTTTCTGACAAATGAAAGGTCTGATTACTCAAATCTGTTTGCAAGTGATGAGTGGTGCGCATATTTCATCATCTGAATGAACTGAACGCACGGATGCAAGGCCGAAATGAAAACCTCCTTAAAAGCACAGATAAATTAAATGGATTCCATATAAAGGTGCACCATTGGCAACAACATGTGCAAAGTGCCAACCTGGAGATGTTCCCACTCACAGAGAAATGGCAAGATCACACTGCTGCACTGTGCGAGGTAATAGGGAAACATCTGAAAACTCTAGAAGTTGTTATTTTATTTATTTTCAACCTCCACTGAATGCTTTGACTGGGTTAGGGACCCATACAGCTCAGCATCAGTTGTAGGAAAGGACATGGCTTTACAAGAGCAGGAGGAACTAACTGAACTGAAACAGGATCGTGGTTTAAAACTAAGATTTGCTGATCTTCCTTTGGACAGATCTTGGTTGACTGCTGCCAAGGAGTTCCCCATTCTGGCCAACAAAGCTGTTCTGACATTGCTCCCATTTTCCACAACATATCTGTGTAAACTGAGCTTTTCAAGCCTAACTGCTATAACAACTAAAAACAGAGAGAGAGCTGTTGAAGAAGAGCTTCGTGTGTGTCTGTCTTCAATTCCTGCCAGGATATCGGATTTGTGTTCATCTAAACGGGTTCAAGTTTCACACTGAGTAAGTACAGTCACCCTCGACTTACGAAAACCTCAGAGTATGAAAAATCCAGGTTACGGAAAACATTTTCCTAAATTTTCGCCCTCTGTATACGAAACAACCTCTTCTTACGAAAAGCGCTAAACGCACCATTCAAAAATTCAAATGCGCCATTCAAACAATGCACAAGTTGCTCTCTCATTGGCTGTCTCCCAACATCCGGTCCCGCCGGCCTCCCATTGGCCAGAAGGGAGCTGAACTGTACCCATTACTGTACCCATACTTCCCGTTTGTCACACGTGTGAAGGAGAGTTGAACAGGACTGTTGGCTCGTGAGTTTTTTTGAGAGTGATCATTGCAGCGTTATATTTTGTTTTCCATCATGGACCCTAAGAAAGTGATTCCCGGTGACACGGAAAAGAAGAAATGGGCTCTGTTATCAATCGAAGTGAAGTAGAAGACAATGAAAAAAATACGGAAGTGGGATGCGGTTGAGTGAAATCGCAAAGGAGTATGGCCCCTCTACAATCGGGACGATAATGAAGCAGAAGGAGCCCTTAAAAGTGGAGGTACAGTAATGGGGGCAATTATTTCGGAACGATACTGAAGCAGAAGGAGGCATTAAAAGCAGAGTGCTCCATGGGACAAAACCTCTGATCTCACAAGGAAGCAAGTTAATATTGAATCCGGACCTCAGATCTTTCAAACAGGTAATTCCGCTTTAAATATAACACCCCGTCTCAAAAGCTCCGCCGGCTGTGCGCTGTGTGTGGGGGGGAGCCCGCATTCAGCAGAGCGCGCCACTTAAAGATAAAGCGAGAGAGAGAGTTTTGTGTGTGTTTGTGCGCGCGCGTTAATAAAAAATGTTTAATAATGCTTTAATTAATAAATATGTTAATAAAATGGTTTAATGTGTTAATAAAATGTTTAAATGGTTTTAAAAATAATTTTCTTTAACACACATTTCATACAAAATTGGTGTACTTTTATAATTTTTAAAGGGTTTATGGGGTAGTCTTGGGAGCCTTGGAATGAATCACGCGTTTTACATGCGCCTCTACTTACGAAAACTCCAGGTTCTGAAAAAGGCTCTGGAATAGATTAATTTCATAAGTAGAGGGCCGACTGTATAAATATTGAGAAATTATATTGTAACTATATATACACTGTACAGAAAGTCATTTATTTCATTTTTGGTTGATGGTGTGCGGCAAGATTTTTTCCAATGTAAAAAACGTGCCGTGACGCAGAAAAGGTTGAAAAACACTGAGTTAAAGGGATCGGGGTTTATGTCCAAATACCGGGATAAAGCATCGCTACAGGTGTCCTCCTGAAACCTCGGATTAATTTTCTTGAATTTAAAGTTACACTGATACAGCCTCTTAAGAGTAATGACCTCCGTTCTGTAATGAACACAATACTAATGCGCTGCCTCTTTAACGGGGCTTGGCCGAGAGAAGGTCAAGACCCAGGAAGACTTCTAATCTCCGTTTCTATTGATCTGACTCCATGCACGAGGGAATAATAGATAATGAAATAATATAATAATAAAAATAATAGAGGGATCTGGGCTTTATGTCCAACTCATGCAACTGTTAATCTCGGACACTGAAGATGAAGAATTTGATGGATTTGTGGAAGAGGAATGAACTGAAAAAGTTAATTTATTGTTTTATATTGTTCCAGCTGAACAATGTTGCGAGTTATTGTGGGAGTTGAATCAAGTTTGACTTATCCTACCTTTGTTTCGCCTAATGGTCCAGAAAATGCGGTAATAGAGATTTTATTGTACATGTGAACCCCCCATTTATCTATAAAAATTAATATACATTTAAAGCAAAATTAATTGAAATTTATTCATAAAATTACTCCATATAGTGAAAGTTCAGGAGAAGTTCAATCCTGTACCAGTTTTTGGCCTTTACAGTTTTATCACTACCACAGATTTGGGGTGAAAACATACAGTTATCTCTATAATCTCAAGCTTCTTTTAAAAACATCTTCACTGTGAACACATGTCTAGGAGACACTAATTAAAATCTACAAGCTATGTAAAATGTTCTCATACCTGGGTTAGTATGTAGTTTCTTTTAGCTTCTTCCATGATGATCAAACTTGCATTTATGTAATCATTTTCTAAGTTTTCTAATCTCACCCGACTGTGATCATCTAAAACAGGCAAAAAAAGTATGCTAAATAATAATCTCTTCTAGATTCACTGTCCACTTTATTAGAAATATCTGCACTTTTAATTTTTTATGTAATTAACCAATCACATGCAACAATACAATGTATATGAATGTAGACAGGGGTCAAGAGTTTCAGGTAAAGTTCATGTCAAGTGGAAGATGGGGGTTTGGTCCCAGTGAACATGGCATTCAAGCTTGCAGGAAGTCTACAGTCAAATTACAAACTCAAAAATGACTGGTGTAGAAAAACACTTCACTCACTGACCTATTACTTTAGTACAGTTTCCATAAGCTCTCAAATATCTAGTAACAATAGCAAACAATATAGCTCATACAAAAGGTAATGACTTAGTAGGCACAATGTATAGACTGATGGACTGCAGACAGACAGACAAACATACAATTTCCTACAGAACAAAATTCACCCCTCACAGTACCTTCCACATTGCTCACACGAAAGATACTAATCATACTTTAAAGAGAAAAAAGACTCAACTTTTCAATTTTCAAAAATATTCAACTGTCAAATTTAAGTGAGCCTGTGCTGACTGTAGTCTCAGATTCCTGTACAGGACATAATGCTTTACTTCTGTATCTCATAAGGCTCAACGTACGATGTGAAGGTCTTTTTGCTTAAATTGTTGAATAGTAATTCTTTGAGTTATTATACACTTCCTGTGAGCTTAAACCACCCTGGCCATTCTTCTCTAATTATCAACAAGGTTTTTCTCCACAGAGTGTCTAGACAATTCAATGTAAACGGACATGAAAATTCCCACCAACATCCATCCCCATTCAGATATGTACTGAAGTGCTTGATCTGGCCATGCACTATTTATTCCTGCTGCCTCAAACTGATGGGTCAATTACATGAATGAAAAAGTGTAGACTTATTTCTAATAAAGCAATCAGTGAAAGTATAGATAATTGATACACTTGTCTCAGAGCATGCACACACACACACACATACAGACAGTATCCTCTAGATACCACATGAAGGATTAGTCTGCAGCATTTCTATAGGTCTTGAAAAATGTTTACTTCACTTACATGGGCTGACGTCTCTGTATCTGTTCCTGTTCTGATTTTCTGGGAATTTTGCCACTTTGTAGGAACAATCTTGAGACTGGTTACGAATTTCCTGAAACAAACAAACAAACAAACTAAAAAAAGGCATATACATGGGAGTGCATAATGCAAGTCTAGTTTGCAACAGTCAGCAAAGTGTATAACTGACTTGTGGAAGCAGGTTGATAAACATTAATGTTGTGGTTATGAAGTGTTAACTTAATAAGCGGGTAAAGCAGCAACAGATTGCTGGCTGATGTAACTGATAATAGAGTGTTTGTTTTGTTGGTATTAATCATAAATGCTGTGCAAGAAGGAGAAAGCTGTGCACACTCAGTTATTCATGCCTTAATACTGTCATTAGGTTAATATGGGCTTAGATGCAAGTCGAAAGCAGGAACAGAGCTTCAGCTCAGTCCAGGCACACAGTTCTTGAAAAAAACAAAACAGGTCAGTTCTGAGAAAAACAGCTATCTATACTCGTTTCACAGGAAGCAGCACTGCCTGCTCAAGTCATGCAGTCTAAGCGACAACTTTAAATCCTAAAGGCCTGTTTCACCTTGTCTACTATGAGAATTTATATTACATACACACACAATGACTTCTCACATCAAATATAAGTATTTAAAAAGATACTAAAAGAAAAGGTAAGCAAAACATCTGTTAAAACGTGGATGAGAATGTGCATATCTGTAGAGAACATAAACACACATGATTACATTACTTGCATTTTAATAAAGGCAGGCATGTAATATAGAAATCCTCATTTCTTGATCTCCAGGGTTTCTATGTATCGCGCGCATGCGCACATCCAGTTAAAGCCAGGCTAACTGCTAGCACAGTGTGCATACTGTATTCGTTCACAATCATACTGAGACAACGACAGTGGAATTAAACTTAACAGAGACCTCAGGTTTGTCCAACTTACATTATAGAGATTGTGCCACTGTCCCTGAGAGTCTATGTCCTCGAACTCATCCTGGTCCATTTTTACTCGGTTTCAGTCATTTACAAGCTGCTGTGTCAAATTCCGCGCGAGAGGATACAACTCTCCGGTGATCCGTGTTCAGCGGCAGTGATGAGAAAAGACAGAAAGGAGAGAGCATGCATTTCCGCGTTCGCTCGTGCTCACAGGATTAGAAAGGTGTTCAGGTCCTGTTCCGCGGCTACTTCCGGAGCTCGAGCTCGAAGAAAGTGTCGGAAAGCCCCGCCCAGTTTCCTACATGTCCAATCGCGAATAGTCTCACACAGGCAGCGCACTCCCTTATCGTCTGTTCAACCCTCTCTGGAACAACCTAAAAAGTTCACCTAGGTAGTACATAGGGGCTATTTAGGAGTCAACTGCAGATAGACGTTCGGAGTTTGTGCACGTTCCCAAATTTTGAAAAATTGAATCCATACACTCAAACTTAACGAAAAGTGTCAAATATGTGACCTATTCATTTCATATTAATATCAAAAAGTAAAATAAAACATTAGAGGCAAGGTGGCCTCACAGCAATAAGGTCCAGGTTCAATTCCTGAGTTCAGGCGTTTCTGTGTGTTGTTTGCATGTTTGGCCTGTGCTTCCTTGGGTTTCTTCTGGATACTCCGTCCAAAAACAAACACAATCGGCTAACTGGTGGTTTCAAATCATCCCTAGGCGTGAGTGTGAGTGGTTGTGTGTGCTGGCCCTACAATGGCCTGGCGAGCTGGACATTGCAATCACACAGAATCAGCTAAGATGTGCACTAGCCTCTCTGAAACATGAATTGGGATTAAATGGCTGAGAAAAATAATAATATATCTATCTATCTAGTGCCTGAGTCATAGGACGACCATTGTCAACCCACCATGAAGGATAACACCCTGATTATCATCTTCATGGAGGTTTTCTTGGCAGGATTAGTGCAGTGGTTTGCTGTTGCCTTCTGCACTATGCAAACCTAGGGGCAATTTAGAACGGCCAATTAACCTACAGTGCATGTCTTTGGACTGTGGGAGGAAACCAGAGCGCCCAGAGGAAACCCACACAAGCACGGGGAGAACATGAAAACTCCACACAGAAACACCCAGGCCAGGAATCGAACCAAGGCCTTCTTGCTGTGAGGCGGACGTGCTAACCACTATGCCACCGTGCCGCCAATAAAATATCTTCTTCTTCTTCTTGTCCTTTCGGCTTTTCCCTTCAGCGGTCACCACAGTGAATCATCTGCCTCCATCTCACCCTATCCTCTGCATCTTTTTCTCTTACATCAACTGCCTTCATGTCCTCCTTCACCACATCCATGAATCGTCTCTTTGGTCTTCCTCTAGGCCTTCTGCCTGGAAGTTCCAACCTCAACATCCTACTGCCAATAGACTCACTAGCCCTCCTCTGTACATGTCCAAACCATCTCAATCTAGCCTCTCTGACTTTGTCTCCAAAACGTCTTACATGTGCTGTCCCTCTGATGTGCTCATTCCTGATCCTATCCATCCTCATTACTCCCAAAGAGAACCTCAACATTTTCATCTCTGCTACCATTCAACTCTGCCTCCTGTCTTTTCCCCAGGGCCACTGTTTCTAAACCATACAACATCGCTGGCCTCAACACCTTCTTGTACACTTTTCCTTTCATTTTTGTTGATACCTTCCTATCACACATCACACCGGACACATTTCTCCAACCATTCCAACCAGCCTGCACATGCTTCTTCACCTCTTTTCCACACTCTCCATTGCTCTGTATTTTGAGCCTAAGTACTTAAAATCCTCCACCTTCCTTATCTCTGCTCCTTGTAACCTCACAGTTCCTGTTGGGTCCTTGGCATTCATACACATGTATTCTGTCTTACTGAGGCTAACCTTCATTCCCCTCCTTTCCCGGGCATACCTCCACCTCTCTAGGTTTTCCTGCACTTGTTCTCTGCTCTCACTGCAGATCACAATGTCATCTGCAAACATCCTAGTCCATGGAGATTCTTGTCTAACCTCGTCTGTCAGCCTGTCCATCACCGTAGCAAACAAGAAGGGGCTGAGAGCTGACCCTTGATGCAGTCCCACCTCCACCTTGAACTCTTCTGTCACACCGACAGCACACCTCACCACTGTCTTACATCTCTCATACATGTCCTGCACCACTCTAATATACTTCTCTGATACTCCAGACTTCCTCATGCAATACCACCGTTCCTCTCTCGGCACCCTGTCATATGCTTTCTCCAGATCCACAAAGGCACAATGCAGCTCCTTCTGACCTTCTCTGTACTTCTCTATTAACATCCTCAAGGCAAACACTGCATCTGTGGTGCTCTTTCTTGGCATGAAACCAAACTGTTGTTCACAAATGCTGACCTCTGCCTTTAGTCTTACTTCCACTCTTCAGTCATAACTTCATCGTATGGCTCATCAACTTTATCCCTCTGTAGTTGCCACAACTCTGCACATCTCCCTTGTTCTTAAAAATGGGCACCAGCACACTTCTCCTCCATTCCTCTGGCATCCTCTCACTCTCTAAGCTCTTGTTGAATGTTCTTGTCAGGAAATCTACTGCTTCCTCTCCTGGACACTTCCATACCTCCATATGTCATCAGGGCTAACTGCCTTTCCATTCTTCATCCTCTTCAATGCCCTGCTCACTTCACCCTTACTAATCTTTGCTACTTCCTGGTCCTCAATGGTCACATCTTCTACTCTTTTTTATCTCTCATTTTCCTCATTCATCAGCTCTTCAAAGTACTCTTTCCATCTTCCCAGCACACTTCTGTCATCAGTCAATACATTCCCCTCTCTGTCCTTAATCACTCTAACTTGCTGCACATCCTTCCCATCTCTATTTCTCTTCTGTGCCAACCTGTATAAATCATTTTCTCCCTCTTTACTTTCCAACCGAGCATACAAGTCATCATACGCCCTCTGTTTGGCCTTTGACACCGCTACCTTCGCCTTACGCTGTCTCCCTGTACTCCTGTTTACTCTCGTCGGTCCTTTCAATGTCCCACTTCTTCTTAGCTAACCTCTTCTTTTGTACACACTCCTGCACTTCCAGATGACACACCAAGTATTCTCCTACCTGTCTCCCTGATCACATTAGCTGTAGTTGTCCAGTCATCTAAAAGCACTTCTTGACCACTGTTTCAACTCCTTGAAGACAACACGACCCTCTTCCTTTTTCAACTTCCACCACTTTGTCTTCTGCTCTGCCTTTGCCTTCTTCACCTTCCTCACCATCAGCGTCATCCTGCACACCACTATCCTATGCTGTCTGGCAACACTTTCACCCACTACTACTTTGCAGTCACTGACTTCCTTCAAATTACATTATCTACACAAGATGTAGTCTACCTGTGTGCTCCTACCTCCGCTTTTATAAGTCACTCTATACTCCTCTCTCTTCTGGAAGAAAGTATTCACCACAGCCATTTCCATCCTTTTTGCAAAATCTACCAACATCTGTCCTTCTGCGTTCCTGTCCTGGATACCAAACCTGCCCATCACTTCCTCGTCCCCTCTGTTTCCTGCACCAACATGTCCATTGAAGTCTGCCCCAATGACTAGTCTTTCATCTTTGGGGGTATTCTGCATCACTTCATCTAACTCACTCCAGAATCTCTCCTTCTCTTCTAGCTCACGTCCTGCCTGTGGGGCATAAGCACTAACAACATTGAGCATCACACCTTCAATTTCTAACTTGAGACTCATCACTCTGTCTGACACTCTTTTCACTTCTAGAACATTCCTGACCAATCCCTCCTTCAAGATGACTCTTACTCCATTTCTCTTCCCGTCTACACCATGATAAAACACTTTAAATACTGCTCCTAAGCTTCTAGCCTTGCTACCTTTCCACCTGGTCTCCTGAACACACAGTATGTCCACCTTCCTCTTCTGCCTCATGTCAGACAGCTCTCTAGCTTTTCCTGTCATAGTTTCAACGTTCAAAGTCCCTACTCTCAGTCCTATACTCATGCCTTTCCTCTTCTCTCTCTGCCTACGGACCCGCCTCCCACCTCCCCTTCTTCGACCAACAGTAGTCCCGTTTCCACCAGCACCCTATTGGTTAATGGTACTGATGGCGTTTGTTTGTTAACTCGGGCCTCGACCGATCCCGTTTGGAAGTCACATTGATGATCCGCATAGTAGATTTGGTATAGTAGGTTTTACATCGGATGCCCTTCCTGACACAACCCTCTACATTTATCCAGACTTGGGACCGGCGTGAGAAAGAACGCTGGCTTGTGCCCCCCCCCCCCCATTTGATTAAACCCTCTCAATCTGAATAATTCTCCATGTCATACTTCATATCATTCCATGCCATCATGAAGTGCATGAGAGCATTGTGATGGAGTAAGCATCATGATCATAGTCACACTTTAAGAATGGAGAAATTATCCACAAAAACATTGTTTCAATGAAGTGTAGACTAACACTTTGAAAGAGTTTAAAAATATGTCACTATCTAACATACTTGTGAGTGCACAGGATTCAACTGCCCTGTCATGTCATGCTTCAAATATACAAAAAAGAAACTACGAAATTCTTGATTCAGTTTGCTTTTTATATGTCAGTCAAGATATAGTTCTACCTCAGACTAAGTGGATGTTGATGAATTGAATATCCAACCATTCAGTACTATCCACTTAATTGTTAACCATCAAACTTTTTAAACAATCAAACTATTTATACTAGCAAAACTATAAAGAAATAATAAACTAGCTTCATTTTAAAGAAAATTCTGAAGATGTTCTAATTGTTTCTATTTGATTACACAAACATATGTTTTTCAGAAGTCAAAACAGTAAAGTGGTGTTTCTGGTCTTCAATGCAGCAATTGCTATGGATTCTCATTCCGTCACATCATATTAAACTCTCTATTAAATGTGTGTGTGTGTGTGTGTGTGTGTGTGTGTGTGTGTGTGTGTGTGTGGGTGTGTGGACAACTTAATTTCCAAAGGCCACTTGCACAAAGCCACCTTATGATGAGGTGCTCTTAAATCTACCATGGGAGCCTTATCTCTTCATTATAGATTAGACAGGTTTTAAGGAAAGCATGATAAGGGAGCTTCGTGAAATTAGGTACTCGGTCTAGTTCCACAAATCATACTTAGACTTCAGTAGAAATTCTATCATTAATAAGAAACAATTTTTAAAACTAAATTTGCCACTGAAATGTGTATATGTTGGTAAAACAAAAGACATAAAAATTTGAAACCTCTTCTCAAACGAATTACTTTTGAAATTGATTTTGAAAATTTCCACTTAAGTCTAAGTATGTTTTGTGGAATCAGCACAGGTCTATGCCAAGTAAACTAAGACCATAGCCTATATTAGAATATATATACTAGTATATATGTGACGGAACAATATTTCACCCAGTGTATCAAGCTCATACCTTCAAGGTAAAACTATCTATACATTTTTATAAATGTACACTATATTTTAACTCAATAAAACTTTATGTTGTACAGAATCTTATTGCATCTTTGAACAGTCTGCATTGAATTTTATAGTTAAGCTGAAAATGAAAAACTCATGAAAATTAACAAAGGGACAAATTTATTAAGCTATAGCACATATACAAATATCTAATCTAGCAATTTGAAATTAGAAACTTTTGATCACTGTTTCTCAATCTATGTTTGCTTGTCCATTGATTTGTCTCTTTTCCAGCTTCTGGCAAATGTTTATTTTTGTTTAAATTATTTTTTTTTAATCTGCTTCTCATCACTTCCAGGGTAGAACCGTTGCACAAAATCTGAAAAAAAAAAAAAAAAAAATCATAGGAAAAAAGTTTAGAATACTTTTCATAGAGAGGGAACCAATATGACCATGTGCATGAATTTGCCAACTATATGATTACAACACATTCACTGCAATGAAATGTCTGATTAAAAGCTCTGTGGACTGCCTAGTTTCTCTTCGGGATAGTATAGCTATATATTTTAAATTACACTGGGAAAAATCAGGATTTTACCCTCAAGTAATGAAGACAAAGAAATTTTGGCACTATATTGGATGAAGACTGAGTTACAGATCATGTCATGATAACGTGGTCTTTAATATTTATGTTTTGATCTTATTCATTGTTCGGTACTTCTGTGGTGCAACTGTGAAAATGGAGACAAAATATGACCTCATGATGATTCCAACTTCAAACACTAAGTATCAGAAACCCTATATCTAGGCTTATCTTGATTTAAAAAAAAATATTGTTTTAATAGATTAACAAGCTAACAATCAAATATTAATTTTTATTTTTCACAGCTTACCTTTGACTGCTGATACTTTGCCTTCAATCAGCATCGGCTTCTGCTCAATGTCCCACGATGCATTCAATTTGCACCCAGTTAAACTGCTGTTTGACAGTTCTTTGCTGGTAAAAATTATTTCACAAATTGGTGTAGGTCATCTTTTTCATGTCAGTCATACTGACGAACTGCAGGTTTTTGGCCCTGACATGCTCTCCATGCCCAAGATCAACCTGAAAAATACAATGCAATATAAATGTACAGATATTTTCATTCAAAGACATGATATAAATTCTCAGGCAATTCTAATTATATGAGCAGTACTATTACAGTACATGAATTGTTCCAGCTAATTGTGTTACTAATGGGGCTTACTGTAAATTACCTAAAAATTCATCCAGTAACAACTGTCAATCTTTCCCATATTACAAAAGTGTAAAAACATGTAAATATCCAAACTGGTAATTTCTGTGAATTTCAAACACTGCCCAATCAGGGGAAAAGCCATCTTTAGGTAATAAAATATGTTTTAAACTAGGTACAGGGATCCCTCGCTACTTAGCACTTCAATTCATGCGGCTTCAGTGCATCACGTTTTAATTTAATTTTTTTTTTTAATTTTCATCGAATTCAAAAATAAGGAAATTAAGGAAGAATAGGGGGGAAAAGTTAAGCAAGATGCCACAAAAACTAGGCAAATTATGCAAAAAAAAAAAAAAAAAAAAATCCCTAAACAAACACAAAACAAAAAACAACCCAAAACTTCCCATCAAAACTACTTACATTTTTGTGAGGTGCGCATCTGTGTGCACGCGTGCATCTGTATGTGTGTGTGTATTTATATTGTATTTTCATCTTATGCATTATTTTTAATGTTTAATTGTTAATACAGTAGGCCCTTGGCTATCCTCCTTCCTGCTAATTGGTTGAGATGACGTAATGCCCCTTTTTCCTCATTCGCATACAAATTGTCAGTGAGCCTTTTTTTTTCGTGTGTTGTAATTACCAGTTAAGCGCTATGATGCCACTCAAATGCTGTGCGTGTTCTCTGGCTAAGCGATAGAAACGTTAATGACGTTGGATGTCTCTTCTGAAGAAGTAAGACTTTCTCGTGAAGAAATTACCATTTCCTCTGAAGTGCCTGAAGAGGAATACATAATCATCTCAAAGCACTCTCGTATTAAAGTTTTTTCAATCATTATTCCAGTACAGTGCCTAAGTTAAGTTAATGTTTAGAATGTTTGTGTGTGTGTGTGTGTGTGTGTGTGTGATTTTATGTACTGTGGTGTAGCATGTTTATTGTTTTGTTTTGTTTATCCAATTTATTACATTTCATGTTCTTTTATGTTCTTTTTGTTATGGTCTTTAGGGGACTTTGATTTTGACACTATATTCTCTAACTCTAACTGTCCTCTCTGGCTGAGGGGCGTGGCTGAGCTGCCCCGTGGCTCACACCTGAATTTCACTCTTCTCATCTACTCTCAATAAACACAAGCATGCTCACCTCTGTGCCAGAGGATTAACTCACACGTTTGTTGCAGGTGACAAACGGAGCTTGTGAGATGAAGCGCGGCTTATCCGGACTTCTGATCTTTTAAGTGTGCAAGATCAAGCTCCGTGTTTTACCTGCAACAAACACCTCACATTCAAAGGGGAAGGACTTAAGAAGTGCGCTTTAATTGAGGTGAGCGTGCGGTTTGTGTTTATAGGGAGTAAATGAGATTACTTAATTCAAGTATGAACTGCATTCAGTCCGAGCAGCTCAGCCACGCCCCTCAGCCAGAGCGGGGAGAAAACACACACACATATACACACACATATACACACACATTCTAAACATTAACTTAGGCACTGTACTGGAATAATAATTGAAAAAGACTTTAATACGAGAGTGCTTTGAGATGATTACGTATTCCTTTTCAGCTTTACACCAGTTCGGATGATTATTCCTCTTCAGGCACTTCAGAGGACACTGTCGTTTCTTCAAGAAAAAGTCTTATTTCTTCAGAAGAGACAGTTTGAGTGGCATCATAGAGCTTAAGTGGATAATATATTATACATACAAAATGAAAACATATACATACTGTATAGATAGATAGATAGATAGAGTATGCTGTATAATGATTATATATTTTATTGATAAATATCACTTCCAGTTTTTCAAGTGAGCAAGGGCGTCGTTGAACTTGTTTAGTACTCAGCCTGCACTGATGTGAATCACCAGCAGAGCGGAGAGTTCACTTTCTTTTCTGAATTCGGGTTTTCATTCATTTTATAACTCTCTTTGCATAACTGAATATGCATGGTAGATTGCGCCGATCCGAGCAGATAGTTAATTCATCCTTGTGTATGAGACTTGCACCCATGCTAGTAGGCTTGCGCTTCTGACCAACCATATTTGCTTAGGGTTACAAAAGTCCACAAGACAGTGTAAACACAAAGATCACAGTGACGATGTCTTAACACAAGGGTAACACGCTCTATATATATATATATAAACTGAACTGGGAAGAAGGGGGGGCATGTTCAGTCTGTCGTTTGTAAACAATGGACGCAGCATCATTGCGTCATTACACTACGTAGGTATATCTAAACTCAAAATTTGACTTAAAAAAAAAAAAAAAGTAAAATCGAAAAAACGTAAAACGGCTGAACGTAAGTCGGGGAGCGTCTGTAGTTGCGCGCGGGGTGCTGGGGGGGGGGTTTAAATGTTTTATTTCTTTCCTATAGGGAGCATGACAGAAAATAATTGCGAAGCACTGCACAAAGCGTTCTCGGAGCGCAGAATACACACGGAAGAATACAAGGCTAATTGTCCCGGAAAAGCCATTTCTACAGCAGAGCTTGTAAATCAAAATTTTGCTCGTTGGATGGGTAGATTTTTCTGTGGGATTGAAGTTCGTATCATGGAAAATTCGTTATAAAAGATACTCGTAAGTCAAGGTACCACTGTAGCTGTAGCCTAACATAAGAAAAGTTGTTCATTTCTGTAACCTCTTAATCTTAATTAGGGTCACGGGGAGGCTGGCGCCCATCTCAGCTGAGGACAGAGTACACCCTGAACAGTTCGCCAGGCCATCGGAGGGTGGAAGCATGCTGATATCTTTTCAGCCTACTCTTGTCGAAAGTCAACCGTGGCTTTTTTACTTGCCTCACACCATAGACAGTGAGAGACATGGCCAGCCTTTGATAATCCAGTTAGCTGCACTAAGGGAGACAGTGACAACCCGCTGAGAGGGGCTTGAACCCCCAACCTTAGGACCAGCACCTTACCATCAGGACACCACTGTCTGTTGCATTACTCTAGAGCCTAATTATGCACCCATGGTATCATTGCAGGCACGGGAACAGACAATGGAAAATTGGCTGGAAACTCCACCTCTGGATACCTCAAAATAGGCCAAAATTTTCACATTCTGACAAAGTCCACAAACATTTTGGATCAGAGTATATATAAATTTCAGCTCAAATCAGCTAATCAGCCAAAAATTCCGATCTTCTTCCTTTCGGCTGTTCCTTCAGGGGTCGCCACAGCGAATCATCTGTCTCCATCTCATCCTATCCTCTGCATCTTCTTCTCTTACACCAACTGCCTTAATGTCCTCCTTCACCACATCCATGAATCGTCTCTTTGGTCTTCCTCTGGGCCTTCTGCCTGGTAGTTCCAACCTCAGCATCCTACTAACAATATATTTCCTATTCCCTCCTCTGCAAATGTCCAAACCATCTCAATCTAGCCTCTCTGACTTTGTCTCCAAAACGTCTTACATGTACTGTCCCTCTGATGTGCTCATTTCTGATCCTATCCATCCTCGTTACTCCCAAAGAGAACCTCAACATTTTCATCTCTGCTACCTCCAGCTCTGCCTCCTGTCTTTTCCCCAGGGCCACTGTTTTTGAACCATACAACATCGCTGGCCTCAACACAATATTATGGTAGAACAGAAAAGTATATTAAGATCACAGTTCTGGGGGCTTCATATCATTGTCGATTTTTTTATCTGTATCAACGTATAAAAAATTGACAATGATATCTACACAGCCCCCAGAGCTACTTATAAGATCATCATATGCATACCGAATTGGCTGCTCCCACAGTACTAATCCACCAGATAGCAGTACTGTAGTGTTTTTGAGGAAAAACAACGTAACATCACAAAGACTGTACGTAGTTCCATTTTGACGTAGTGATTCTTTTCATGACGCATGTTGATTGTAATGCCACGTTATATGTAATTTTTCCTCATAGTACAGAGGCAACTTCTGCTGGAATAGTTCAATGTGGGCGCACCCCACTGTAGCCCCAAGTGACGAGCAACCTTTTTATAGTGTGCTGTCACTATTACCGTCACAACTTAAAAAAAAAATTACCTTAAAAAAAATGAACAAAATTATGACATATGAAAACACCAATCCTTTATAAACACAGCTGTATCATAGTAAACTATCATGCCGATACAGTATCCTCGTGGTAGGCCTGTATATAACCGTACCTGTTTCAAAATGGTCAACCATGGGTGCTTCAAATGGCAAGACTTCTGCTTCCAGCCAATGTCTTCTTGATGTCTTTGGAATGGATGGGTTGTCTGGTTCGATCAGATAATGTCATTTCAGTCTACTTTCATGAGGCTTGCGACTGGTCATTTTGAATGAATGATACTGCCTGTCCCCCAATGCAGCTAACTGGGTAATCTAAGGCCGGCCATGTCTCTCACTGTCTATGGTGTGAGGTTGTGAAAGAACTATTGCTGACTTTCAACAAGACTAGGCTGCAAAGCTGTCAGCGTGTTTCCGCCCTGCGATGGCCTGGTGAGCTGTCCAAGGTGTACTCTGCCCTTGCCCGTAGTCAGCTGGGACGGGTGCCAGCTGCCCCACGACCCTAATTAGGATTAAGCGGTGACAGAAAATTATGAACTGATACTGCCTGTTGACTGCCGGAAATAAGCGAAATTATACGAAGCCGGAGACATCAACATGGATATTTCATTATTTTGTTTGCTTTCAAAACACATTTGAACATCATGATTTTTCACAAGCAGCTATGGTTGGCCAGAAATTTGCACTGATCGACTTCTTTGAAAGGAACGAAATGGAGATCGTGGAGACCAAACATTTCATCACAAAGATACATTCTTCTTGTTTTAATGGTGAGGATTGGTTATGTGGCCTCTGAAGAAGACAGCTGGGAGGATTCAACAAAAGCACGTTGCTAGGATTCTTCGATTTGGTGGTAAGTACAATTATGTTTCACGAACTTGGCAGTTTGCATTCATGCATGCATGATTGGTTGACGTACTTGACCTGCTTGAGGCTCCTTCTGCTACAACTAATTAGTTTGTCCACATGGTCCTTCACACCCCTCCCACACAGGTGGCCCAAATGAATAGTTAATAAGAAAAAAAAAATGCCAGTGATTGGATCTAATATACAATTTTGGCAGCCAATCATGTACGTGAACTGGTTCTCCTGAGCCTTTTAAAAGCCAACAGCACTTGGTAAGGTTCATTCATCATTTGTGATCTTTTTAAGGGTTTTGTTTGTTTTACTGTGTTTTTCTTTTGTAGCATAAACATGGCTGGCCTTGTTTTGTGGCTTTGCTTGGTATTTCTGCTTAATGTCTCTTGCTCAGGTACGTATGTTGTTTTCTATGTGTAGCTCTTATTTATTAAAGGAGCTTTTAGGCAAACTAGTTTTATATAGCTGTTGGTGTGTGCCACCCCCCCCTACCCCCGTCTGGGCATAGTTCCGGTTAGTATATGCTGTTTTTAACACTAATTTTTTTTATCCAAGTTAATGCTCATTCTGGCTGGCTGTATAAACTATTTTTTTTTTCTGTAGGACTTGTTTTTTTTTTTTTTTGTTTTTTTTAAATAAGCGAATTCTGATTTTCAATCTTGCAGGACAAAACCTTGAATGTTTTCACTGTGAACTTGGATTCTGGGACATGTGCAGCACTACCAAAGTAAACTGCAGTGCTGGGGAACAGTGTTACACTGGCATTGGTGTAGCAGGTCAGGAGGCTGTAACTTTAAGTGCACTCAACCTTTAGGTTATGGTGCCAGTTCTCTGGTCTAAGGTGTGTTTTTGTGTTTATAAAGCCTCAGTTCTGAAGGTCAAGATGATGGGGTGCCTTGCTGAAGCTGACTGCAACAAGACAACTGTCCTGACTTTCCCTGCAAATAAGACCCTCTACAAAGTAACGAAGCATTGCTGTGATGAGAACTATTGTAATGGAAGTCCTGATGTCCTAATGGTATCATCTACTCTGATAGCTCTAGTGGCTTCTCAGATAGTGTGCAACTTAATAATTTAATCTCCTCCTAATCAGATTTGTGACACTTGTCGCTTGAGGAGTACTTCAGGACTTTCTGACTATTTGATGTTTTGAAGAAAAGCTTGTGTTAATCTGAAGTCTGTAATCAATTGTATAATAAAAAAATCTTCCAAGTGTTCTGTTGGCACTGTGCTTTAGTACTTAAATATTGTGGTGTTGGAAGCTAATACGTGTTAATTTGGTTTTAATACTTTAGCATCCTGCTACATTGCCGAGTGGGTGGTTGAGCCCCTTAACTCTTATGACTTGAAACATGCTTCAGCTGGCATCAATATCTGAAACTCCAGTTACAGAAGCTAGTAAGAGAACATTCTTGGTGTCGGTGGTTTGCTAATTGGAAGGCTACATGGCAAAAACCAAGGTAAAGAATTCTGACTACCCTTCAAAAAGGAACTCCAGACAGTTTCAAAAACTTGTTTGTGTTTTCCAAGATTTGGTGTCTGTACAAACAAAAAAGGTTATATAACCACTATTTATGCTGATCAAGGAATGTCAAAGCAATTACTGTACTATGAAACTAACACTTCTCAATATAACAAGTGCTGAGGTGAGTGTCCCATTTAGGTCAAGGGGTAACACTAACGGTTACTAAAAAATTAGATTTAGTTTAAGCTGTACTGAGGTGGGATAGTGAGTATATTGATAGTAGGATGCTGAGGTTGGCACTACCAGGCAGATGGCCTAGTGGGAGACGATTCATAGATTTGGTGAAGGAGGACATGAAAGTCATTGGTGTAAGAGACGATGCAAAGGATAGGGTGAGATGGAAGCAGCTGAGTCGCTGTGGGGACAAGCTGGAAGAAGATTGTCTTGCCTGGTAGCCTGGAAAGTCTTTTGCCTGGGAGGGGATAAGATCTGGGTTACATTTTCTGTAACAGAACAGGAGAGGTGCATTTTTAAACTCTGCTTTCACATTTCAACCAAGTAACATTCAGTCCGATATTGAATTGTCACGACAAAGCAAAGACAGCTGAAGTGTTTTTTTTTTTTTTTTTTTTTTTGGTCAGAAATGGCATCAAGTTAGTGACCTGGCTAGCAAATGCTCCAGCTTTAAGTGCGAGTCCAAATTCATGATTAAAAATTAGAGCAGGCTAGTACTGCATTCGCCTCACAGACAGGCCTGGGAGTGTTGGAGGGGGGTCTGTTTCGAGTTTGTTCTCATGTGCTGTGGGCTTCCTCCCAGAGATTAAAAGCATGCATATGAGGCTAATTGGCTGTCCCAGACTGACATGGGAATAATCGTGTTCTGGCCCTGCAGTGGACTGGTGAGGTGTCCATAGTGTACAGCGCCTTTGCTCATGATCGGTTGCGATAGGCTCCAGCACAGCAGAATTAAGCATGGATAAATTAAAAAATAGGTGACTGACTGCTTCCTTCCCCTATGTGAGTCCCACTGGCACTGGGTTCAAATTACTAATTTGAAAGGACTGCTAACAAAAGCAAATTGAAAATGAAGCGGAACAGTTGACCTTGGGGTTTTCGTTATTTATTTTTTGTCCACTTTTATTTTAAATCTTCATAAACGACCTTGTGTGTGTTGATTACGTGGTTTTACGGTTATGCATTACTTTGTGCTGATGTGTAATGTTTATAGATATGATCTTTATTCATCCCTACTTTCTCTATATGTACCTTGTACGGTACAGTTCTCCCATGTGACTGTAGCCCTGTCTGCGGCCCGAGCAATCGAAAAGGCGGGTTCGGTTCGTCGAACCGCTGAATGTTTCAAACTGGTCTACTCTTCACGTGATTGGCTAGTTATGTACTTGAATGAACCGTGACGCTCCAATGAAAGTCGCGATTTCTCTCGCAACCCCGCCCAGAAAAGAAATTTAGAGGCGGGCTGCTTCGGTTAAGGCTTAACTTTGTTTGATTTTCTTTTTTTTTAAAGCTTGTGACCTCGGTAGAGTGGCTTACATATATATATTTCAACTGTTCGGAAGGCCTTCTGCAGGCCAAAAGACGGTTATAAAGGTGAATGAGTATCAGCGACAAGCCGTCTGTCGGTGCAGTTATTTCCCTTCGCCCTTAATTTCTGAGTCTCCTCGCTGAAGTGAAGCCGCAGACTTGATTTGCGGACATTTTCCGAGGCAGTTAGCTTCTGCTCGTGCTGCCTCTGCCGCCGCTGCTGGTGCTGCTGGGGGTCGTTTGGTAGTCGGCCGAGGAAAGTTTATGGATATATTTTAAATGAACACGGTGAGTAATAATTACATTGACAGGAGTTTTTTGTCCTTAGTTTATCCAGCCAGGTTATGAGATAACAGTCACACAATCCACGCTTTTCTTTCACTGAAAACTGCTGAAAACTCGGCTAACGGCAGCTCTGTGTATAACTCCCGAGCGAGCTGGACTCTCACATTCAGCTCGAGTTTTGAGTACTAGAGGAATAAAAAGTATGTTTTTATTTATTTGAATAACATTTTTTTTGATGGTATTACATGGAAAAAAAAAACCCCACAATGCTGATAGAAACAACCTGTCAGATCCCCTACCTACACAATGTAAATATCAATGTCTGAAGCTGGAGTTGGTGTTTAATCCTCATTATGTATATGGCTTTGCTAATGGAAGCACATTTAAGTACACCTAGTTTAAAATTTGTAGTTAAATAAAACAAGATGTAAATCATGCTGTTCGACACTCCAATCATCCTTCAAAAATGATACACAGGTTTTATGGCCTTACCTTGTGTACATTAAAATTGGCAGGCTTTAGTCTCCTCATGAAACTTTGAGTTTCATGGTGTCCAGTTGCACAATGCATTCTGGGAAGTGCAGAATTTTGTGACATGAATGTGGAACAGATTGGAATGTGTTCAGTCTGCTGGAAGTATTCTGTCCCAAATGCAAACATCCTGAATCCTATCTCCAGAGAGGGAGAGAGAGAGAGTTTTGTACAGCTAGGATTACATTAGTGAGGCAGAAGTATTTTGCTTTGTGTGTTTAAATAATATTTTCTACAGGTTACCTTTTAGTGAGACCTCGGGGCAGTGGTGGTCTAGCGGTATAGGGTGCTGGATCACTGATCCAAAGGTTGGGGGTTCAAGTCCCACTCTCCACAAGGTTGTCACAGTCTCCCCAGTGCAGCTAACTGGGTTATCAAAGGCGGGCCATGTCTGTCACTGTCTATGGTGAGAGGCATGTAAAAGAACCATTGCTGACTTTCGTAAAGAGTAGGTGCAAAGTCGTCAGCGTATTTCTGTCCCTTGCTAAAAAGGGTTGTGACAGGAAGGGCATCCAACGTAAAAAACCTCTGCCAAATCAAACGTGAGAAGGGGAAAAAGCCGAAAGGAAGACAGACAGACCTTTTAATGAGACCTTTTAATGAGACATTCAAGACATTCTTGTATCACCGATATGTAATTCTAGACTGTTTATTTGTGTAATTGTACAGTATCTAATTGTTTTATTGACTGATTTATTGGATAAATTTTTAAAAACACATACTGAGCCACACATTTTTAATTTTTTGTACTCCGTTTACAGCCCATGTCCCATGTGATGAACCCTTGTGTTGCTGAGTCATGGACAACGACCGAAACCTGGAGGATGAGACATTTCCCAGCTTCCTCTCCAACACGTCTTTGGGAAGTGGTGGCCGGGCTACTCTTGGAGATGTTACGCTGGGCTCCACTCTCGGGTTCCCAGTGGCTGCTTCAACTGTGGCTAAAAGTAGAGCTACAGAAGATAACAGGTGTGAGACTCTGGCTTGTATATTTACTACATAGTGTCTGAAACCTGCCTTTGTGGGAGTTTGATTTCTGTCGAATGAAATGTGGTTCTGCCAGAATTACAGTTGGACACTTTGCCTGAAAGATGGCTGTATGAGAGTATATGTAAACACTGTCTGTGTCAAAGCAGGCAAGTCAACAAACAGAAAATAGGCTGTGAAATAAACTATAAATTTGCATGTTTCTCTGGAATGGTCACCAACTTCGCTGTGACTACAAGTAGGGTTAAACGTTGTTGAATGAAAATGAAGTATTTGAACTAAATAAACAATGCTGCAAACATACACCACTAAACAGCAGTGCTTGATTGCATAAACATGAGGTGGTGCAGTGGTATGCATGACTACCTCAAGGGAAGAATGGCCTGTGTTCAAGTACTGGGCTCTTGTGTTCCTATGTGGAGTTTGTATGTCCTCCCCATGCTTGTGTGGGTTTTTTCTGGGTACTCTGGTTTCCTTCCACAGTCCAAAGACATGCACATTAGGCATATTGGCTGTAGGCAAATTGCCCTTAGGTGCGTGTGTGTTTGGTGAGCTGGTCAAGTTGTAACTCATCTTCAACCAGTGTCCGTTGAGACAGGTTCCAGCCTTTCTGTGCCCTAGTAGGATGAAGCAGTTTGGCTCATGAGTGAGCAAACAAACTTCAAATCTTTTTATCATCTGGTTACTATTTATAGTAGTGATGGGAACATACGGTGTGACTTATGCTAGTGAATTTGGTACAAACATTGTCTTTGTTGTAGTGACTTGTGAGGCCAGACTTAAAAATATACCGGCAGGTTGTGTTGAAAAAACACGCGTGTTCCCTATCGTACACCATACTAAAAGTGACCAAAGCGAAATCAGTATCAACTGCGCCTTGTGATTGGCATATAAAAGAAAGGTACTTTCAGACATGGAAAGTCATTTGGATTTGATGTTGTTTGTTTTTTTTTTTTGCGGTTTTGTGGGTGTCAGTTGGTGTTTATAAAATGCAATGTTTTTAGACAGGATTTTTCTTTATTGTATTATTTCACTATGTGTAAGCAGTGCAAACATCTCTGAACTTCTAAATAAAGTTCGAAAAATTGAGTCTGAAATGGTTTAAATGAATTTTTGTCTGTTGGACCAAAGGTAGTCTGTTTTTTCCTTCATTATGGAAATGTAGCATTTTTTTTTTAAGTTAGAGTAAGGTCAAGGTGATATGTGAGGCACTCCACCGAAAGTAGGTGCTTGTCACTCAGACCATTTTTGAGATGAAGGCCAGAAAAGTAAAAATGGTCCCTTTTTATCGAAATTAGGATTTTTGCTTAAACTATTAAAACAAGTATTCAACGATCACTTGCTCACGTGAAATCGACTAAAACTCACTAAAATGTCGTCGTCGTCCCCCCCGCCATTTTTCTGGCAAGTACCCTCATAAAACTAGATAAAAACAGTAGCAAAACTTACTGGTTTTCATTGCAATTATTCAGGGTTCGGTATAAGACACACACTATAATCCATACACCAGAAGAACGGCTGTGAAGTAGTCTCTCTATTTTGGATACAGTTTTGATATTAAAATGCCATTTCAGTGAATAAAATAAAGGTCATGAAGACGATATGCTCATAAACAATGCAGGCTAGTTGCTAAGGAAGATCTGAAGTGAGCACACTGATTGGTCAGCTCGGGCTTGCACATGCTCAGTGCCCGTTACAAGTTAACTTCCGGTTAACTGCATGTGGAATTTATCTCCTACTTTCTCTTCAATAACAGTCATTAAGTTTATTTATAAGATTGTGAATACAGATGCTCCCTGACTTACGGCCGAATGTAATTTGACAGTGAGCATAAGTTAATACAGTGACGTATGACGCTCATACTGCACTATACATCCATAAATACCATTACCGTATCTCATAAAACACCCCTAAATCAATTATTATAAACATAACATTGTAAAATATTATAAAATATATAAAATATTAACATAAATTTCAAATAAATTAAATTCAAGCAGAATAATTTCAAATTGATAAATTTTAATAAAATTCACTCATCAAATATCAAATACAGTATCAAATATAACCTTTAACATTCTCTATGATGCGATCTTTCTGCTTGCAAATGGTTCCGATGGTCGACGGATGGTCACATGACATGAAGCTGAGCCGAATCACATTACATGAAACTGAGCCGAGTCACTTAACATTTAAGCTTAAAACAGCCAATCAACGCTTACAATATGTGAGGCGCTCAACACCGAAAGTAGTTTACTTTATTTTGTGCTTGAGGCAAACAGTGCGTTATACGGACTTCCGGTCTTTCAAGTGAGCAAGGGCACCGTTGAATACTGGTTTAGTACTCAGCCTGCACTGATGTGAATCACCAGCAGAGCGGACAGTTCTCTCTTTTCTGGATTCGGGTTTTCATTCATTTTACAACTCTCTTTGCTTAAAGGGTACCTGTAGTGAAAGCGCTCATATACCTAATTTGATTTATTGTGTATAGCTAGTGACAATACACCTATAAGGCGTTTATTATATTTTCTCACAAACCAGCTTTAAGTGATTTAAGGGCTTCACTAATGTTAAGTTTCAAAGCACAGGAGTTTTGCAGCGTCGCATTTCTTGTGACGTCACATCGTTGACAAAGCCTCCACCAGAACTGCGAGATTGCAATGTAAAACTATGGCTATATACCTGACACAACAACATAAGCTTACGGAAACTTGGAAAAAACAGACAGTAGTTTTTTTTTTTTTTTTTTAAACCATGGATGAAGACCATGTCGTAGAAGGAGCAGAAGGTTATATATATATATATATATGAACCACTGAAGAAAGACTATCCACATTTAGTGAAATCGGACCAGGAAAGTGACGACTCCGAGGACGATATTGGAGAGTCGGCAGAAGCTCTTACACGGGAAAATCGTAGTAAACAACCAGCAAATATTTGGTGCTCTTGTCGAAAATGCGTGTGTCAAAAAACCGATCAGGAGTGCTATTGTTGGAAAGATCATGAATTGCTTGAGGAAAATATAGTGACATTCTGCAATTGGCGATACGACTGTCAATGTTATGTCACAATGACCTTTGACCCCGGTGAGAAAAAAGCCAACGTGTCCGCGTGCTGAACCTTCGTGAGCAAGGAATGTCATACAGAAGAAAAGGAAATGTGGACTTGTGTGTGCGTGTGTGTATATATATATATATATATATATATATATATATATATATATATAACCTATTGACATCACGCGATGTTTAAAAGTTAATAAGGTATGGTGGATCTTTTTTTTTAACACTGTCAATTTTGGGTACAGGTACCCTTTAACTGAGTATGCATGGTAGATTGTAACAATCTGAGCAGATAGTTAATTCATCTCTGTGTATGAGACTTGCAACCATGCTAGTAGGCTTACGCTTCTGACCAACCATATTTGATTAGAGTTACAAAAGTCCGCAAAAACAGTGTAAACACAAAGATCACCGAGACGACGTCTTAACACAAGGGTAACATGCTATATAACTGATATATACAAAAACAATGTGTATATATAACCGAACCTGGAAGAAGGAGGGGCAAGTTCAGTCTGTCGTTTGTAAACAATGGACGCAGTGTCACTACGTCAGCATATTACGTAGGTACGTCTAAACTGAAAATTTGACTTTTTTTTTTTTTTTTTTTTTTTCAAAAAAACATGTAAGCCGGGGAGCGTCTGTATACAGAATTTCTGGGAAAGGAGAGTGAAATGTCATCTGTGATGTCTAGTAGCATTAGTATATATGTTAAATTCAACGCGAGAATTAGGCTTTGAAGATGCCAGAATGCTTGGCGTTCTTGAAGATTATTTTGCCGGTGAGTATTTTTCTCTCCATGCAAAATTTGATTATGGAATTTTTTTGATTATTTGCTTTGTGTGTAATCTTGTCTGGACTGGGCATACTGGATCGTGGGTTGTTTGTTTTATACGAAAATTGGTCAAGACCTGAAAAATACTTAAATGTTTCATTCCTTTTATAGATGAACAAACTGATGATGATGCCAACTGTGTTGAAGATTTTGATGTTGATGAAGAGGCATCTGTTAATAAAAGTGTGATGAGTGGTGTTTGTGAAGAATGTGATATAGGATATAGATTAAGATGATAATGATGAGGGCAGAGTTGATGAAGCTTACTTGTATAAAGAGATTAGAGTTTTGTTACTTAGCTTTCTTATACAGTATATGGTTTTCTTGTATATAGTTTTCTTAATTTCAGTGTGATTGTTGGAACCTGACAGTGTTGGTTTTCAATCAGTATCATTTGAAGGCATTTGAACTTTTATATAATGGTCAAAAAGATACATGCTGATCTTATTGGAATAAACAGAAATGGGAAAAAAAAGTCTTTTTTTTTTTTTTTTTTGTTCATTTTTGGGGGGTTACCACGGTGATTGGGTTTAAAAAGGGCCTGTCAGATTAAAACAAGGATGATTTCTCTTCCTAAAACTTTTCAAGACATGTTTTCTAAAAGTTTATATGGCTGAGGTGCATAAAAATGTTTGGTTGATCTTGGAAGAAGGGCAATCTTTGTGCTCATTTTTCTCTGAAACATCTTTTGAAATTTTTAGTTGAATGCTGACACAAGAAATGGCATAGCTCGGTCAGTTTTCAAGGTATTGACAAACTTTTTGCTGCATTTTGCAGCTTTGGGCCTCCTCTATCTGACCGTGTAAAACGCTAATTTTTTCATTTTTGGATGCAAGAACCTACTTTCGGTGGAATGGCTCACAGATAAAGTTGGAAGCCCATCAGACTAATTTGCTGTAAATTAAAGACTGATAAAGTCCTATTTTTCCTGACAGGTTAACGGATGTCCAGGCATCTTACTTGGAGCACGGTCCAGCTTCTGAAGCAGGTTCACAAGGCCCAGGTTGTGTTGAGGAAAAGTTTGCTCTCAGCTTCAAAGATGATTTGTAAGTGTAATGTGATGCTATAAGGATGGTTTGTGATGAAAAAGTTAGATTTCATTGGATCTTCCGTTGTAAATTTTGTTTCAGGGACAATGCAGAGGACTTCATAGCTGCTAATCGTTTCTCAGACCTGTTAGTAAAGGTTAATTTGGATGAATCAGAAAGCATGGCTACATCTAAATCATTGGCTACAGTGAATATCAGAGATTCCTCTCTGTCTGCCCGAATTTCTGAGTACCCTGATGGTAGGATTATTGTTATTTTTTTTTTTGTGTGAAGCTGTGGAAAATGTTTGTTTGCATAATCCCCCCCCCCCCCCCCTTATTTAGTCATATCCAATTCCCAACCATCAGGTATTACCTTCCCTATCATTCAGTCACCGTTGACCAGGGACCACGACTGACATTCATGTATATGTGTATATAATCTCAATAAATACATACTCAAAGCTATAAACGCTTTATAATAACAATTGACAAAAATAATGCAGAACATGTCAATAGAATACAAATACACACATACAGACGCGCGCACACGCAGATGTGTGTGCACACACTCAGATGCGTATCTCACAAAAATGTAACTAGTTTTGATGAAAGGTTTTGGGTTTTTTTTTTTTTTTTTGCATAATTGACCTTGTTTTTGTGACATTTTCTTTAACTTCTTGCTTAATTTTCTTTCATTTTTTTTTAAAATTCATTGAATATTTGGGGGGAAAAAAACCTGCGATGCACTGAAGCCGCATGAATAGAAGCTAGTTGGAATCCCTGGATTTGTTTATTTTTTTAACTAAATGTCTTGCAGATATTTCCACTGGACTACTGACAGTTTCTCACATGGGAGGTAAAGAAACTATTCCTTGTCAGGTGAGTTCACAGTGATTACAAAGTAATTTAGTTCCTTCAATTTTCTATTGTTTTTAATCATTTTCTAATTAATGACAGCCAAATGAACTTTTGGTTCTTTTAGGCAGCATTGGCTCTAATATCTGTCGAAGAAGGTCCAGAGAGTGAAGCAGTGGACAGTGATGAGATGAGTGGCAGTGTTGCAAGCTTTCTGGTTAATGAGAAGCTCATGTCGCTTGACAGCATCAACAGTGATGTTTCAGGTAACTGGGTATACATAATAAGATAAGATAAGATACAGCTTTATTAATCTCACAATGGAGAAATTCACTGTTACAGGCTCTTGAGGTGTGCATTTTAGACTTTTACGGGAACACGAGTTTGTATGAGACCTGATCTAGAGGATTGAGTCTCTGATCTGATAGATTAATAGTTTGTCAATCATATCCGTAGTCCTACAGGGGCAGTGGTGGTCTGGTGGTATAGGGTGCTGGATCACTGATCCTAAGGTTGGGGGTTCGAGTCCCACTCTCCACAGGGTTGTCACTGTCCCCCCAGTGCAGCTAACTGGGTTATCAAAGGCTGACCATGTCTCTCACTGTCACTATGGTGAGAAGCATGTAAAAGAACCATTGCTGACTTTCGTAAAGAGTAGGCCGCAAACCGTCAGTGTGTTTCTGTCCCTTGCTAAAGGGGTGTGTGAGGAAGGGCATCCGACGTAAAAACCTATGCCAAATCAAATGTGCGATTCACTCGCTGTGGCGACCCCTGATAAAGGGAAAAAGCCAAAAGGAAATCTCTCATCTCATCCATAGTCCTACAGCTGAGAAACCTATAAAAAAAAAAAAAACAAAAACAAAAAAACAAAAAACTGACTATTTAGCAGAGGGCCCGATGTCTAAACAGAGCAGAAAAGGTCAGGAAATGTTGATAAAATAGATAAAGTTCTGATCGTGCTTTCAATGGATTTATCCCCATCATCCTGGGGCCTACAGAAAGTTAATCATAATACTCAAAAACTTGTAACAAGTCAGGTTTGCTTACTATGCAGTTCCCAGTGACCCACAAAGGATTACGCTGATTAGCACAGCCCTAAGCAAGTGCTTGTACGCATGTGGTTGGTTAAACTGTAATGCCTGCCTCCAGTTTACTCGTTATTAAATCCTCCATTAAAAAGTTTGAAATTTGTCTCATTTATGTCGTTTATCTACGACTGAAATTGTTGAATAAAGTATAGAGATTTATTTAATGTCTGATTGGGACAATGGCTGTGTTGTAACTGTTAAGTTGCAGGAACATTGATCTTGTTGGCATACTTGGATCTGTTTAACTTGCATTCAGCAACTGGTCAACAGAAATTGTATGAGTTTGTGAATGACTGTTGGTTACGATGACTCGATGCCTTACTTCGATTCGGAAAATGATGACCGTGGTAATGAAAGTTTGTTCAATCAAAAGGATGCTTGTTTGAAGTACCTTTACTTCATGTTGTACTTTCTATCCCCGTGAGCTGCTACAGATAAGTGAAATTAAATAAATTTAATTTAAATTTGAAAACTGACATCTTTGCTTCCTTTTCTACATGAAATTATAATAGTCCTTCTCAAAAAATTAGCATATTGTGATAAAGTTCATTATTTTCTGTAATGTACCGATAAAAATTAAACTTTCATATATTTTAGATTCATTGCACACCAACTGAAATATTTCAGGTCTTTTATTGTTTTAGTACTGATGATTTTGGCATACAGCTCATGGAAACCCAAAATTCCTATCTCAAAAAATTAGCATATTTAATCCGACCAATAAAAAAAAAGTGTTTTTAAAACTGAAATATTTCAGTTGGTGTGCAATGAATCTAAAATATATTAAAGTTTAATTTTTATCAGTACATTACAGAAAATAATGAACTTTATCACAATATGCTAATTTTTTGAAAAGGACTATTGTGTATCAGGCATGTGATTTTTCCGTCGAAAGTCGGAATTCCGTTTTTTAATCTCCATATTTAAAAAAAAAAAAGTTTTCAGTTAAGCTCTATGATGCCACTCAAACGCTGTGTGTCTTCTCTGGCTAAGTGACAGAAAACGCTGGATGTTTCTTCTGAAGAAATAAGACTTTCTCCTGAGAAACGATGGTTTTCTCTGAACTGTTGTATTAAAATCTTGTTCAATTATTATTCCAGTACAGTACCTAAGTTCATGTTTATGCGTGAGATTTTGTGTTCTGTAGCATGTTTAAAAAACGATACCAATAGGATAAATTTTATTACAGTACTCTTCATGTCCTTTTACATTGAAGTTGGAGTGATGTCGCCAAGATGGCGCTGCCCAGAGGGCGACGTCGCGGAGTTCTGAGAGTCGAATTGTTTCTTTGTTTGTTTTAATTTGTTTTATGTTGTTTTGTTTGTTCATGTTTTGCACTATGCTCGTCTACGTCCGGTCGACTGTACTACAGCGATAAGCTCGGAGTATCTTCGGTCGTGTATAATTAAGCGGAGCTAGCATGCTATTGTTCGTTTTAATTTGTTTTATTTGTTGTTTTGTTTGTTCATGTGTGTTCATACACATACATAAAATGATGTATTATTGGTAAGGTAAAGTCTTGTTAGGCTTTTAACACCCGAGTCATAGTGGCTCATCAGGCCAGTGCTTATCCCTGGTTTCTGTAGCGTGAAGCAACAAGGAGTTCAATTCCTCCTGGATGGGATGCTAGTCCATCGCAGGTTACCTTCCCAGTATATTTTACTGGTACCCATTTATACTGCTGGGTGAACAGAGGCACACTTGTTGTTAAAATCTTGCCCAGGGGTCTTGGCATAGTGCGAGTCTAACTGGGATTTGAACTCGCAACCTCCAGATCATGAGCCCAGCACTCTGACCACTGGGCCACCATCCCCACAGTAGAAGTTGGCAGTTCAAAGCCAAGAAAGAAGCTTCAAAGGCAGAAGCAAAAAAGAAAATGCATGCTGCCCAGAAGTTTGCGAGGAAAGCTCATGTAAGGGCAGTCTGACCAAATAAGTCTGTGAAATGAACACAAGGAATATTGTGTGTAAAATATGTAAAAACATATTGTATGTAAATATCGTACTGGACCAGTCATAACAATTTTTGTGAATGTGAAATGAACACACAATACAATGTGTGGTATTTGATAAGATAAGATAAGATAAGATACAGCTTTATTAATCTCACAATGGAGAAATTCACTGTTACAGGCTCTTGAGGTACTATCAGTAGGGGGTGCAAAAATAGGTACAAGTACGAACATACACACATACATATATATTATATAAGTAAATAAATAAATAGATACATAAATAGTATAAATTACTAAACAATAAACAATAAAAGAAAAGAAAAGAATGGAGCAACTTTATAGATTGGCCTATATTAAAGTGTAATGTATCTGAGTGCAGAGTAGATGGGTTGATATGGTTCACAGTCAGTGGGGTAGATGTGGCTGATTAAAGTACACGGGGGTTTTTATTGCACATAACCGGTATTTTCACAGACAGTTACAAAGTGGCGTTGTACAGTCTGATAGCGGTGGGAATGAACGACCTGCGGTAGCGCTCCTTCCTGCACTGAGGATGCCTCAGTCGTACACTGAAGGAGCTGCTTAGCTCCTCGACAGTCTGGTGCAGTGGGTGAGAGCTGTTGGACAGGATGGATGTGAGCTTTGCTACCATCCTCCTCTCACTCACCTCCTCCACAGAGTCCAGTGGGCAGCCGAGGACAGAGCTGGCCCTCCTGACCAGCTTGTTCAGTCTCTTTCTGTCCCGCTCTGTGCTGCCCGGGGCCCAGCAGATGGCAGCGTAGAGGATTGCAGAGGCTACCACAGAGTCATAAAATGTCCTGAGCAGAGGTCTGCATATGCCGAAGGACCTGAGTCTCCTCAGAAGGTGGAGGCGACTCTGGCCCTTCTTGTACAGGGCGTTGGTGTTGTGGGACCAGTCCAGTTTATTGTTAAGGTGAACACCCAGGTACTTGAAACTGTCCACTGTCTCAATGTCCTGTCCCTGGATGTTCACTAGTAAATGTGTGTGTGTGTGTGTTTGAGTGCTTCTCCTGTAGTCGTCCACCATCTCCTTCGTCTTCCTAGTGTTCAAGCACAGGTGGTTGCGCTCACACCAGTCCACTAAGTCGACGATGACCGACCGGTACTCCAGCTCGTTCCCCTCTGACACACGGCCCACGATGGCGGAGTCGTCCGAGAACTTCTGGAGGTGGCAGCTGCTTGTGTTATATATGAAGTCCGAGGTATAGATGTTAAAAAGGAAGGGTGAGAGGACGGTGCCCTGCGGTGCCCCCTGCTACAGACTACCACCTTTGACTTACAGCCGCGCAGCCGCACGCACTGTGGACGGTTAGTAAGGTAGTCAATAATCCAGGCAGCAAGATGCCCGACCACTCCCACGTCCTCCAGCTTCCCCCGCAGCCGCCCTGGCCTGATGGTGTTGAAGGCGCTGCAGAAGTCAAAGAACATGACCTCACAGCGCTGCCGGCGATCTCCAGGTGGGTGAGTGCCCGCTGCAGAAGGTAGATGACGGCGTCTTCTACACCAATGTTGGGCCTGTAGGCAAACTGCAGCGGGTCTAGGTGGGGCTCACCATAGAGCGGAGGTGTTCAAGGAGGAGCCTTTCCATGATCTTAATGAGGTGGGAGGTCAGGGCGACAGGTCTGTAGTGGGCTGGTTCCTTCGCTTGTGCTGTTTTGGGAACCGGAACCACACAGGAGGTCTTCCAGAGGACTGGAACCTTCTCCAGGCTGAGGCTCAGGTTGTACAGGTAGCATAGTACCACACAGAGCTGGTCTGCGCAGGTCCTCAGCAGCCTGGGACTGATGCCATCAGGTCCTTCAGATTTCCTCTGATTTAGTCGCCTCAGCTGTCTCCTCACCTGGTCTGATGTGAGGGAGAGGGGGGGCTGGGGTGGGCTGCAGAGGGAGGGGGATGTGTCTGTCGGGCTGTAGCAGTCAAGTGAAGTTGGCCTGGGGAGGGGGGAGGTGTCAGCTGGTCTGGAGACGTGTGAAGAGGGAGAGGGAACGGGAGGGGTGCAGAGGGGGGGGGGGAGAATCAAACCTGTTGAAGTAGCAGTTTAGTTCATCCGCCCAGCGCTGGTCACCATCAGCTGTCCCTCTGACACTCTGCCCAAATCCAGACATGGTCTTTAGTCCTCTCCAGACGTCCCGCACGTTGTTTTGAGCCAGCTTCTCCTCCATCTTCTTCCCATAGTCCTTCTTTGCCCTCCTGATCCTCCACTGGAGCTCACGCTGGACCTTCTTCTGCTCCTCTCTGTCCCCGAGATGAAAGCCCTCTTTTTCTGGTTCAGGAGGACTTTGAGCTCAGGGGTGACCCATGGGTGGTTGTTGGAGAAGCACCGGACGCTCCGTGTTGGCACGGTGCTGTCCACGCAGAAGTTCATGTAGTCGGTGATACAGTGTGTGAGGCCGTCGATGTCATCACCAAAGGAGTTACAGAGCATGCTCCAGTCTGTGGTCTGGAAACAGTCCCTAAGCCTCTCGTTGGTCTCCTCGGTCCACACTTTCACAGACCTCTTCTGTGCAGGTTCCTTTCGCACCCTGGGTGTGTATTGGGAGCAGGTAGACCAGGTTGTGGTCTGAGCGTCCCAGTGGGGGAGGGGGAGGAGCTGTAGCGTCCTTCACATTTGCATACAGTAAGTCCAGTGTTTTATTGTCTCTTGTGGCGCACTTCACGTATTGGCGTGAACGCCGGAAGAGAGGCGGAGAGAGGGGCGTGGTTAAAGTCCCCGCTGATCAGAATCATGGCGCTGGGGTGACGAGTCTGTGTCTGATTAACGGCGCTGTGTAGACGCCACACGCTGCCGCCGCATCAGCCGAGGGCGGAATGTACACGCAAAACACAATCACGTGTGAAAACTCCCTCGGTAGATAATATGGCCGCGCTTAACGCGAGCAGCTCCACGCCCCGCGTGCACAGCTGCTCCTTCACGCACGCTTGCCGGGTGGCACCATCGCTCATTCACATAGACCGCCACACCCTCCTTTCTTCTTACCGCTCTCCGTTACACTCCGATCTGCACGCGAGTGTAAATCCGTTAAGAGAAACCACAGAGTCCGTGTGAGTTCATTCAGCCACGTCTCCGAGAAACACATGAGGCTGCAGTCCCGGTACTGCCTCTGCTGCCGGGTCAGCGCCGCCAGCTCCTCCGTCTTGTTGGCGATCGCGCGGACATTTCCCATGATGACAGAGGGAACACATGTCCTCCGCGTCTTTCGTCCCCCTCTGCAGCCTCTCCTTTTCCTCCGTATTTCCAAAGGAACAACGGGCTTTTCCGCGTGAAGGAGGGCGGGGGCGCCAGAGGCCGAGGAGGGTCTCACGTGTGTAAGACCTGCGTTGCTCAGAGCCGTCGGTGAATGAGTCTCCTGACGCCGATCCAAAAAGTGAAAATAAAAGTGCACAGAAGAACAAAAGCATCATGAAAGTATGTTTTCCAGATGCAGGATTGAAGAAAGAAAAAGAAAATTTGAAAAAAGATAAAGAAACACGCCTATATACAATAGAAAAGAGAAAAAAAAGAAAAATAAACTGAAGAGCTCCTGTAACTGGCTGCAGGTCACCCGGCGCCATCTTTGAAAAAAGATTTTTGTCTGCACAAGTCATTATGATTCATTTAGATGATGTACGTAGTCTGTTAATTTTTTTGTACTTTGAAAACTAAAATATTTTCTACAAGTTGGTGCCCCCCCCCCCCCCCGGGATCTACCCTGGACCTGGCTCAGGCCTGCGGGCCCCGAGACCCTGGATGAACTTCAGTCTTTTTCAGTTTGGTCAAATCACATGTCTGATGTGCAGTAGGCCCTTAACTATTCGCGTTTTTTTACTCACAGTTTGAGTCTTCGTGGACTTCCAAGAAACTGACAAGTCACTCAAATTCAGCCAATGGCTGTCCTCCTTCCTGCTGATTGGTTGAGATGATGTAACGCCCTTTTTTACTCATTTGCGCACCAGTTGTCAATGAGCCTTTTTTGTGTGTTTCAATTACCAGTTAAGCTCTATGATACCACACAAACGCTGTGCGTCTTCCTGGCTAAGCGATAGAAAACATTGGATGTCTCTTCTGAAGAAATAAGACTTTCTCCTGAAGAAACGACAGTTTCCTCTGAACTGTTGTATGAAAGTCATTTTTCAATTATTATTCCAGTACAGTATCAGTCGGCTGCAAAGCCATCAGCATGTTTCTGTCCCTTGCTAAAGGGTTGTGTCAGGAAGGGCATCCGACATAAAAACCTATACCAAATCAAACGTTCGAATCATTCGCTGTGGTGACCCCTGATTAAGGAAAAAGCCAAATGGAAATCTCATTCCAGTACAGTATCTAAGTTAATGTTTGTGTGTGAGATTTTATGTTCTGTAGCATGTTTAACAAACAATACCAAAAGGATAAACTTTATTATGCTTCATGTCCTTTTACATTGAACTCTGAGTGATGTCTCCAAGATTGATACTGCTTAGAGGGCCACGTCGCGGAGTTCTCGGAGTCAAATTGTTTTTGTTCCTTTTAATTTGTTTTATTTGTTTTGTTCATGTTTTGCACTATGCTCATCTATGACCGGTCGACAACTATGAGATTGGAGTGTCTTCAGGCGTGTATAACTAAGCACGCTCAACTCCTAAGCTAATATGTTACGGTTGCTCAATGCGAGCTGCACCCCGGCTCACAATAAGCCCAGGCGGAGTTTTCAGAGTCTTGTTGCTTTTTGTGTTTTTTTGTTTTTTTTTATGTTTTGCACTATGCTAGTCTATGACTAGTCAACCCTACTACAGCTATGAGTTTGGAGTGTCTTCAGGCGTATATAATTAAGCACGCTCAATTCATGAGCTAATAGGCTATGGTAGCTCAATGCTAGCTAGCTGCATCCCGGCTAACACTAAGCCCAGGCGGGGAGGGGCCGAACGAAGGTGGATGAGCTTCCTGCTCAGATTGCAGCACAGAGGGATCTCCAGGACAGCTCCATGCTGTGTTTCTGTGAAACATGGCTCGAGGAGGGTACACCCAACGAGGCAATTGCATCAGCTGGCGACAGCCTTCATCCCGTACGATCCCAAGCGCCGGAGTCGTCGTTCGGCCCCTTCCCGCCTGGGATTATTGTTAGCGGGGGTGCAGCTAGCATTGAGCTACCATAGCATATTTTCTCACGATAGAAATTGTTGCGTGCTTAGTTGCTCGAAGCTGAAGCTGCTCGTAGCTGTAGTAAGGTCGACCGGTCATAGATGAGCATAGTGCAAACCATAAACAAACAAAACAACAAATAAAACAAATTAAACGGAACAAAAACAATTCGACTCTGAGAACTCCACGACGTCGCCCTCTAGGCAGCGCCATCTTGGAGACGTCACTCCAAGTTCAATGTAAAAGGACATGAAGCGTAATAAAGTTTATCCTTTTGGTATCGTTTGTTAAACATGCTATAGAACATAAAAATCTAATGCACAAACATTCTAAAGATTAACTTCGGTACTGTACTGGAATAATAAATGAAAAAGACTTTAATACGAGTGCTTTACAACAGTATTTGCTGTATAATGTTTACATTTTATCATCAATAAATCGAAAGCCTTCTCCAAATCCACAAAGCACATGTGGACAGACTGGACAGGCCGTACCTACCGATCACACCCTTCCAGGTCACACTATCATTGCCCACATGGGCGTTGAAGTCTCCCAAGATAACGAGTGAGTCTCCCAAGGGAGCGTTCTCCACCCCACCCCCCACCCCAACCCCCAAGACTCCAAAAAGGGTGGGTACTCTGAACTGTCATTTGGTGCATCAGCACAAATAAGTCAGGACCCGTCCCCCCCGCCCGAAGACGGAGGGAAGCTACCCTTTCGTCAACCCAGGAGAACCCCAACATTTGGGCACCGAGATGGGGGGGCAACAAGAATACCCACACCGGCTCGCCGCCTCTCCCCATGAGCAACTCCAGAATAGAAGAAGGTCCAGTCTCTCTCGAGATGGATGGTTCCAGAGCCCAAGCTATGCATTGAGGTGAGCCCGACTATATCTGGTCGGTATCTCTCCACCTCACGCTCCTTTCCCGCCAGAGAGGTGACATTCCATGTCCCGAGGATCAGTCCGACAGAACCCATGCCTTTGGCTGCCACCCAACTCACGTTGCACCCGACCCCTTAAACTCCTCCCACGGGTGGTGGATCCATGGGAGGGTGGATCCATGTCTCCTTTTCGGGCTAGGCCCGGCCAGGCTCCATGGGCATAAGCCCGACCACCAGGCGCTCGCCTTCGAGCCCCTCCCCTGGGCCTGGCTCCAGGAGGGAACCCTGGTGACCCGCCTCCGGGCAATGGAGACTGCTTCAATTGTTTCCTCTGAGATGGCATAGGGGTCTTCTGAATTGCACTTTGTCTGGACCTTCACCCAGGACCTGTTTGCCTTGGATGACCCTACCAGGGGCATTATGCCCCCGACAACATAGCTCCTAGGATCATTAGGTCACGCAAACCCCTCCATCATGATAAGGTGGCGATTCAGGGAGGGGCTATATAATGTATGATATAATATAATTCAGTACCAGGTCACTATGATGGTATGGGGAGGGGGATTTACATGAAAGGAAATGTATGTAAGTAAAATCTGTAGGATTCAACACACACGAAGTCATGATGGCATATTTTTATACACAAAAAAACACAACTCGCGATAAGCCAGTAAGCCATGTAAAACTGTTTAAACAACAAAGTTTTGGACCCAGTCTGCGTGCGCACATACTTAATTACGTATGCATCCATCAAGTGAAATCCATGTATTGTTTAATTACAAGTCCATTTATATTTACTTGTACAATCAAGAAAGTATGTGGTTTTCTTGTTAGTTTATTAAAATGATTGCTTATTTTACAGAGAAATAAATTATTTAAATTACTTTGTTATTCCATTGAAAATGTACTTACTCGTCGTCTTAAGAACGTTTGTTTGTATTCTTACATATTAATTTGCAGTATATTAAACTCATTACATTTCACTCTTCCAAAGTCAAACAGTATTTCTTGTTTTATTTTACTGTTTGAAATCGGACTTGAAAATAAAAAAATTGTTCCTTGAAAAGTGCTTGAATGATATTTGGTTCTATATGTGGGAATTGTGTCCCATGTGAATTTCCAATGTTGGCATTAAATATTTTGAATGATCTTCGACATTTTTTTTGGTTTTGCTTTGGGTTGATCCAGTGTTTTATTTCAGTTTGTGCTGTAGTATTAATTATAGAAAAATATGTCTGTTGGGCTTTTTACACCTGAGCCCAGTGGCTCATCAGGCCGGTGCTTATTCCCGGTTTCTGCAGTGTGAAGCCACTAGGAGTACAACTCCTCCTGGATAGGACGCTAGTCCATCGCAGGTCACCTTCCCAGTATATTTTACTGGTACCCATTTATACTGCTGGGTGAACAGAGGCACACTTGTGGATGAGATCTTGCCTAGGGGTCTTAGCACAGTGTGGGTCTAACTGAGATTTGAACACACAACCTCCCGATCATGAGCACAACACCCTCACCACTACGCCACCGGCCCTGCAAAAATATGTAGCATATGGCAAAATATTAGTCTGTTTTGTAGCTACATTAATCTACAGTGTAAAATGATGGACAAAATCAAGAGACCACTTGTCTTGCAGATGTGTCAGGTACAGTTGAGCTGGCCAAATAGAGATAAGTCAGTTGAAGGTGTACTTTTCTTTCGGAGGTGGAATAATTTTATTTTCTTTACCATGCTGTAAAATCTAGGGGCATGTGGTATGTAAATGATGATGGGTTTCAACCATCATGTTAATACTGTGGTTGGAGAGGTGCACTGTGCTTTGATTTCCATGTGAACCCTGTTTTATGATCATGTTCTATGCTTCAATCTGTGGTTCTGTCAAGTCACAATTTCTTTCATAGAAATTTACAAAATGATTTGCCAGAGCCATGTCTGTTCTTTTGAGATCATGTCAGAACGTGACATTAGGATTCTTGTATTACATTATTAGTATTCTTTCGGCTTTTCCTTTTTTTCACAGGCGTAACCACAGCGTATCAGCTGATTCGCATGTTTGATTTGGCATAGGTTTTTACGTCAGATGCCCTTCCTGACACAACCCTTTTAGCAAGGGACAAACATGCTGAAGGCTCTGCAGCTGCTCTTTACGAAAGTCAGCAATGGCTCTTTTACATGCCTCACACCAGAGACCGTGAGAGACCTGACTGGCCTTTAATAACCCAGTTAGCTGCACTGTGGGGACAGTGACAACCTTGTGGAGAGTGGGACACGAACCGCCAATCTTAGGATCACCGATCCAGCGCCATTTAGCACCAGGCCACCACTGCCCTTTTGTTGTTGTTGTTACTACTACTCCTACTACTACTATTAACTGACAATGTAAAGGAGATATTGTAATGGAGAAAGACTTATTTGGACCTTCAGGGTTACCTTACTGATTTTCTCCTTAATTTAGTCGCTACCAAGTCCCACCCATCAGGGATTGTCTTCCCTATCACATGACCACCACCAACCAGGGAGGGGCGAAAGCATGCACAAACCCCCTCCATGACCTGAAATGCTAGTCAAGTGCCTTTTTTTTTTAACTTGCTATCTCCTTGTTTGTTTGTTGCTTAAATTTTGTTCTGATTTGTAATTTTTCAGATGATGAGATAGATTTAGACAGCATGCATGATGAGGACTTGCAGCTGTACTTTAACAAACTGATTCCTCCACCCATGCAGCGAGGTCGAGTGGATGGTCAGGAGATCCCAAATGCTGTAAGTAAACTGTTATACATCTCATAATTATTTATTCTTTTACCATGTTTAAGAAGTTTTATTGTCTACTGTGACCAACCAAAATATCATGTAATATGTAATTTTTTAAAGATCTATATTGTATGACCAGAAATTTCTGGATTCCTGTCAATCAATCACACCCCTAAGGAAAACCCATTCCGCATTTAAACCAGTCAGATACTTTATGCCTTTGTGAGTTTCCAAAATGTTCTGTGTAATGCAAGATTCGTCAGTTGTTGAGTGGTAATGTGCACATGCACCCTTTTATTTTTTAATAAATATTCACTACACTAGTGGGGCACCAACTCCACATATGCAGGAGGTCCACCCTATATAATTTCATATAAATACTTGCCCATGTGCAAAAAGTCATGAAATGTAACTGCACAAATTTTGTGCAGAAAATAAAGTGTGTGTTAGCAGAAATGGAAGTCTTTAATACATTGATTTGTAACAAGGATTGTTGTTTGCCAGGCCATTGTCCAGTGTATAGCTTGAGGGTTTCGTTTTCATAAACAAACTTTGTAAAACAACCAGGCCATAAAACTCTGTTGTTTATTATTAAATGCTCTGTGCAAAGACTTTCCACACTTTTTTTTTTTTTTTATTGCAACTGTTCCTATGTTTGTCACCATGGTGATGTACATGCTGAACCACACAGAACCCAAACAGATTAAACTGTCATAAAATAAGAATAGTTGCACCTCTGCATTTTCTGTGAACTCATCTGAAAGCAAGTATAATATCATCCTTGGTTTCCCATCACTGTTGTAAAAGTCTACCCAGAAGTGTAAAGTGTTTATACTAGATTTTGGATTGTGGCTGTGGAGGTCTGTGTCCAGGATAGTATGTCGAGCAGTAATGTCAATTTAATAGGCTTGGGGTACAGTCAAGGTTTCAGTTTAATCCAAAAGTAATCAGTTGAGTTGTATTCAGGAGTTTGTGGAAGCTCTTGAAGTACTTCCGCTCCAAAGCATGTCTGTTATGGTTCTTGCCCAGGGAGATTACACTGGAGCAGATTTGGTTTCCCACTTCCAGTGAAGTGGAAAATGCAAAGCTTACACACATCATACCAAAATTGTGTGTTTCCAGTATTATACAGTGATACCTCTGCTCACGAACATAATTGGTTCCCAGAAAGTGTGTGTGAGGTGAAAAGTTCGTCTTCCGAACATTTATTTCCCATAAGAAACCATTAAAATGAGAATAATCCGTTCCCAGGTCCCCATAAAACATAACTTTCTACTAAATAAGCCTTAAAACTACACAAAAATATACCTTATTTTATGTATAATAAATGTGCTATTGTATTGTAATTAAAGAAATAAACTGTACTGTATAATAAAGTCGTTTTATTTACCTTTGTGATGGTAGTTGATGGCTTGATGGAATGGAGTGGGAGGAGGAGGGAGGGAGGGACTTACTGTTTGGAAGGAGAGTTTGGAAACGCCTACTGTTTGGAAACACCCTTAGCCACACACGCACCCTTAATAGCTTCCTTGTTCTTAAGGATGGGAGCAATGGTAGACTTAGCGTACTGGTACTGGGACGCTAAGTCACACAAACGCACACCTCGTTCGTGTTTTTCAATGATCTCCGCCTGTGGTGGGGTCTTTTTCGGTCCCATAATAGCAAAAGTACACTCAATATGGTCCAAAATGTCTATCAAACACAAACCACTTCCGCACTCAAAGAAAGGGGTGATTTAACTGTGACGCCATGAGCGTGCGTCAGCTTCTCGTGGCCGCCACCGTGGCGCTGTTCGACCGCGTGGTTTGATTCGTCCCCCGAAAACTAGTTCGTCAGCAGAGACAATATGCTCGCAAATTTAATGTTCTTGAGGCGAAAAGTTCGTGAGCTTAAGCGTTCATCAGCGGAGGTTTTACTGTATATTGCTTCCAGTAAATATTGTGGTGACGGTGTGGAGTTCCATGTATAGTTGTGATGTTCAGGTGTGTGTGTGTGTGTGTGTGTATACACACACGCGCGTACACACACACACACACACACACACACACACACACACGGTGGTACCCTGACTTATGAAATTAATCTGTTCCATGGGCAAGCTCGTAAGTGGAAACGTTTGTTAGGTGAAACAAATTCCCATAGGAAACAATATAAAACCAATTAATCCATTCCAACCCCCTCCCAAACTCATAGAACCTGACACAAACACTTTTTTTTTTGACATAATAGATTGAAGATAAACATGTAACGATAAACATTTCACAATAATAACACATGTACAGTAACATTAATACTGTAATTAACAATAAATAATGTAAGAATAAACAATAAGTCAATAAACGATACAGTAAGTGTGTCTGAACTTAAGAATAGCACTTAACATTAACTTGCAACTACTTCTTCTTTCTTCTTTTCCTTTCGGCTGTTCCCTTCAGGGGTCACCACAGCAAATGATCTGCCTCCATCTCTCCCTATCCTCTGCATCTTCAACTCTTACTCCAACGACCTTCATGTCCGCCTTCACCGCATCCATAAATCTTCTCTTTGGTCTTCCTCTGGGCCTTTTGCCTGGTAGTTCCAACCTCAGCATCCTACGACCAATATACTCACTATCCCTCTGTACATGTCCAAACCATCTCAATCAAGCCTCTCTGACTTTGTCTCCAAAACATCTTACATGTGCTGTCCCTCTGATGTACTCATTTCTGATCCTATCCATCCTCGTTACTCCCAAAGAGAACCTCAACATTTTCATCTCTGCTACCTCCAACTCTGACTCCTGTCTTTTCCCCAGGGCCACTGTTTCGAAACCATACAACATCGCTGGCCTCAACACCTTCTTGTACACTTTTCCCTTCATTCTTGCCGATACTCTCCTATCACACATCACACCGGACACTTTTCTCCATCCATTCCAACCAGCCTGCACACGCTTCTTCACCTCTTTTCCACACTCTCCATTGCTCTGGATTGTTGAGCCTAAGTACTTAAAATCCTCCACCTTCTTTATCTCTGCCCCCTGTAACCTCAAAGTTCCTCTTGGGTCCTTGTCGTTCACACACATGTATTCTGTCTTACTAAGACTAACCTTCAATCCCCTCCTTTCCAGGGCATACCTCCACCTCTCTAGATTTTCCTCCACTTGGTCTCTGCTCTCACTACAGATCACGATGTCATCTGCAAACATCATAGTCCATGGAGATTCTTGTCTAACCTTGTCTGTTAGCCTGTCCATCACCATAGCAAACAAGAAGGGGCTGAGAGCTGACCCTTGATGCAGTCCCACCTCCACCTTGAACTCTTCTGTCACACCGACAGCACACCTCACCACTGTCTTACATCTCTCATACATGTCCTGCACCACTCTAACATACTTCTCTGTCACTCCAGACTTCCTCATACAATACCACAGTTCTTCTCTCGGCACCCTGTCATATGCTTTCTCCAGATCCACAAAGGCACAATGCAGCTCCTTCTGACCTTCTCTGTACTTCTCTATTAACATCCTCAAGGCAAACACTGCATCTGTAGTGCTCTTTCTTGGCATGAAACCAAACTGTTGTTCACAAATGCTGACCTCTGCCCTTAGTCTTGCTTCCACTATTCTTTCCCATAGCTTCATTGTATGGCTCATCAACTTTATCCCTCTGTAGTTGCCACAACTCTGTACATCTCCCTTGTTCTTAAAAATGGGCACAAGCACACTTCTCCATTCCTCTGGCATCTGCTCACTTTCTAAGACCTTGTTGAATATTCTTGTCAGAAAATCTACTGCTACCTCCCCTAGACACTTCCATACCTCAACTGGTATGTCATCAGGGCCAACTGCCTTTCCATTCTTCATCCTCTTCAATGCCCTCCTCACTTCTCCCTTACTAATCTTTGCTACTTCCTGCTCCTCAACAGTCACCCCTTCTACTCTTTTTTTTTAGTACTCTTTCCATCTTCCCAGCACACTTCTGTCATCAGTCAATACATTTCCCTCTCTGTCCTTTATCACTCTAACTTGCTGCACGTCTTTCCCATCTCTATTTCTCTGCTGTGCTAACCTGTATAGATCATTTTCTCCCTCCTTACTGTTCAACCTATCATACAAGTCATCATACGCCCTCTGTTTGGCCGTTGACACTGCTACCTTCGCCTTACGCTGTGTCTCCCTGTACTCCTGTTTACTCTCTTCGGTCCTCTCAATGTCCCACTTCTTCTTGGCTAACCTCTTCTTTTGTACACACTCCTGCACTTCCTCATTCCACCACCAAGTTTCCTTATCTACTTTCCTTCCAGAGGACACACCAAGTACTCTCCTACCGGTCTCCCTGATGACATTGGCTGTGGTTGTCCAGTCCTCTGGAAGCACTTCCTGACTACCCAAAGCCTGTTTCAACTCCTCCTTGAAGACAACACGACACTCTTCCTTTTTCAGCTTCCACCACTTTGTCTTCTGCTCTGCCTTTGCCTTTTTCACCTTTCTCACCATCAGTGTCATCCTGCACACCACCATCCTATGCTGTTTGGCAACATACTCACCCAATACTACTTTGCAGTCACTGACTTCCTTCAAATTACATCGCCTACACAAGATGTAGTCTACCTGTGTGCTCTTACCTCCGCTTTCATAAGTCACCCTATGCTTCTGTTTCTTCTTGAAGAAAGTATTCACCACAGCCATTTCCATCCTTTTTGCAAAATCGATCAACATCTGTCCTTCTGTGTTTCTGTCCTGGATACCAAACCTGCCCATCACTTCCTCATCCCCTCTGTTTCCTGCACCAACATGTCCATTGAAGTCTGCACCAATGACCACTCTTTCACCTCTGGGGGTACTCTGCATCACTTCATCTAACTCACTCCAGAATCTCTCCTTCTCTTCTAGCTTGCATCCTGCCTGTGGGGCATAAGCACTAACATCATTGACCATCACGCCTTCAATTTCTAACTTGAGACTCATCACTCTGTCTGACTTTCTTTTCACTTCTAGAACATTCCTGACAAACTCCTCCTTCAAGATGACTCCTACTCCATTTCTCTTCCCATCCACACAATTATAAAACAGTTTAAACCCTGCTCCTAAGCTTCGAGCCTTGCTACCTTTCTACCTTGTCTCCTGAACACACAGTATGTCCACCTTCCTCCTCTGCATCATGTCAGCCAGCTCCCTATCTTTTCCTTGCATAGTTCCAACATTCAAAGTCCCTACTCTCAGTCCTAGGCTCACGCATTTCCTCTTCTCTCTCTGCCTACGGACATGCCTCCCGCCTCTCCTTCTTCGACGTCTTCGACCAACAGTAGTCCAATTTCCATCAGCACCCTGTTGGTTGACAGCACTGATGGCGGTCGTTGTTAACCCGGGCCTCGACCGATCCGGTATGAATTCTGTATTGATCATTTGCATTTTTAAATGTGGCAGAAGTTTTACGCCGGATGCCCTTCCTGTCGCAACCCTCTGCATTTATCCGGGCTTGGGACCGGCATAAGGGGGAGAGACACTGGTTAGTGCACTGCCTCATGGCTGCATTAACTTGCAACTACTAATTATTTATTTCATTTTTTGGATTTTTTTTTCAACTGTTTTATTTCACTTCACTAATTTTGATCACTTGTCTTCTGCTGCTTGGTTGCACGCCCATCACCATTGAGCTCTTTCGACTTGATCCACAATAGGAAAAGCCTCTCCATCTCATCATTGAGTCCTGATCTTTTCTTGGATAAAACAGTAACCCCCTTTGCTGGTTTAACACTCTTCAACATGGCCTTTTGCTTGAAAATTGTACAGATGGACGATGCATTCTTCCCATACTCCTCACACAGATTGGCCACGCGGACTCCTTTTTCATGTTGAGCTATGATTTCAACCTTTATTTCAAGAGAAATGAATTTTCTCCTCTTGAATACATTAGCCACCTTCTTATGACCTATCTTAGAAACACTGGGATATGCACAATAAAAAAATGAGTTTAAAAAAAGTCACAGAACTACAGAAAAGACAAATTTTTGTGCGCGTGCATGCTACTTAATGCGGCTACTAACATGCTTTTTTAACATACCGGTGGGCCAGCTTTTTATGATTTTTGTGATTGCGCATCCTCTACACTAGGTGGCAGTGGCGCTCTCACTGTGTTTTCTATGATGTCGGGGAAAAGCACCACGCAAACGATATGAAGTGCAGTATACACTAGTTGCGTGCGGGGTGCTGGGGGAGGGATGGGTCCCCCCCCCCCTTCTTATAGGAGGCAGAACAGAAAATAATTCGGCAGCACTGCACAAGGCATTCTCGGAACACAGAGGCATGCACACAGAAGAATACAAGGCTAATCAACCCGGAAAATTTGCTCGTTGGACAGGGCAGATTTTTGGTGGGACCAAAGCTCGTATCATGGAAAATTCATTATTAGGGTCACTTGTAAGTTGAGGTACCTGTGTGTGTATATGTGTGTATACTGGAGCTTTTTGTTACGAGTATAGAGTTGCTTTGTTTTTTTTTTGTTTTTTTTTAATGGTTTGCCTTTTGTTCAGTGTTGGTTTCTCTTGTCAGGTGGATTTTTGCATGCCTGATGTGCGGCTAGCTGCTACAGGTATGGACTCATGTAATGCGAGTGATGAAGACACTGATGATGAGCCGGAAGCCTCACAGCACCATAATAGAGCTCAATTTCTGTTGCCCAGCACGTCCAGACAACTGGTAAATTGAACTAATGCTAATTTTTTTGTATCTTTTTGGAATGACGCATCAATTTGACAGCATGCAAGATGTTTCATGCAGCTTTAAGGACATGTGTTTATTTAGACAAGCAAAGTTTAGCCACGTTCTCACAGGAAGCGACAGGCAACCATCCACATCAATGATTGCGTGCTGTGTGCCCGATATGAGTCAAACATTTTCTTGAGAGACACAAAGTAGGTGAGTGTGGCGTTCAGCTGAGGTGTGCTTTCACACAATGCGGATAAAGCGATTACCAGTCAGAGCGTAAAGATACTGTTTATAATGCTCCCAAACGGCTTATCAACAAGGTGCATGTAAAGTTGCAATAAGCGCACTGGGGGGGGGGGGGACCTCACGAAACAGTAACTCTGCCCTTTATACGAAAAGCGTCATGGGTATTATGGAGATGCAGCTCCACAATAGCCACTGGGAGGGAGCTGCGTCATCCCTCCAAGCCGATGGGAGGCCGGCGGGGCGGGATGTTGGGAGATGGCCAATGGGAGGCCAGCGGGGTGGGATGTTGGGAGAGAGCCAATGGGAGAGCAACTCGTGCATTGTATGAATTTTTGAGATGGTGCTTTCATAACTTGAACTTGTTTCATATCCAGAGACAGAAATTTTTAGGAAAACGCGTTTCGTAACCTGGATTTTTCGTTTGTTGGGACTTTTGTAAGGTGAGGTACCACTGTACGACTGAAAATAGGTGTACCAGCACTGACGCGTGATTCACTCAGTAATTGTGATACAGCTAAGCCTGATGGCTGAAAATGGTCAAACTTCAACCTGTAAATGCAGCCTTTCTAATCAACTAATGCTGAATAAATTTAATTGTTAAAAGTTAATTTCATTCCTATTTCATTGGTACCAAATTCAGCCATGTTCATAGAAAAAAGAACATTTCAATTTTAGACTGAGTTTGTGTTGATTTTTCACCAACCTTAATTAGAGCGCTTTTATGATCAGATCTCAAGTGCACTGCACCCCAGTTGCAAGGCATCGTCCACGAAATCGGCTCACGCGTCGCGATGATATGACTCGTGTTCTAAACCATTACCGTATTCAGCAGTGGATCTCCAGCTTTCCAGCCATTCCTGGTTTATCAGGGATATAATTTGCCTTTTTTTAAAATTATTTATTTATTTTTGTTTTCATATAATCCTTCATACAGTGGTGCCTCACCTTACGAAGGTCCCAACAAACAAAAAATCCAGGTTACTAAATGCAATTTTCCTAAAATTTCTGTCTCTGGATACGAAACTAATTCACGTTATGAAAGCGCCATATCAAAAATTCAAACAATGCGCGAGTTGCTCTCACATTGGCTATCCCCAAACATCCTGCCCCACTGGCCTCCCATTGGCTAGGAGGAATGATGCAGCTCCCTCCCATTGGCTATTATGGAGCTGCATCTCCATCCTACCCATGATGCTTTTCGTATAAAGGACAGAGTTACTGTTTCGTGAGTTTTTTGAGTGTGCTCATTGCAACTTTATTTTTTGGCTCAGGCTTGTAAAAAACATTTTAAATTTATAACTCTAAGAAGACATGGTCAACACACGTGTGCGTGTGATTCCCGGTGCAAGTGAAAAGAAGCAGGCTCATGGCATGCGATTAAGTGATATTGCAAAGGAATATGGCCAAAACCCGTCTACCATTGGTATAATATTGAAGCAGACTCACTTCACATGAAGCTTAAAACAGCCAATCAAAGCTGACAATATGTGAGGCACTCAATACCAAAAGTAGTGCACTTGCTGAAAGTAGTTTACTTGATTGAAACAAAGCACCGGTTATGCGGACTTCCGGTCTTTCAAGTGAGCAAGGGCTTTGTTGAACTCGTTTAGTACCCAGCCTGCACTGATGTGAATCATCAACAGAGCAGGGAGTTCTCTTTTTCTCTGGATTCGTTTATTTAACAACTCTCTGCTTAACTGAGTATGCATGGTAGATTGCGCTGATCCGAGCAGATAGATAATTTATCTCTGTGTATGAGATTTGCACCCATGCTAGTAGGCTTAGGCTTCTGACCAACCATATTTGCTTCGGGTTACAAAAGTCCGCAAAACAGTGTTAACACAAAGATCACAGAGACGATGTCTTAACACAAGGATAACACGTTATATAACTGATATACAGTAGGCCCTTGACATTCGCGGGGCTTCGGTTCCGAGCCCTCCCACGAATCGAGATAATCCGCGAGTTCTGTACCCGGAAGTAAAACCCCATGTATCACGTCACATGCACGAATGAGGAGCCGGAAGTAAAATACTATGTATCTATTACATGCATTAAAATATGCTTCTTAAACACATTCTATAGACAGTCTTACTCATTAATACAGTATTAATGTAGTAAAATATGGTAATGATGAAGAAAAACTTTTCAATTTTTACTCTTATTTTTATTGATGTTAAAATATAAACATTATACAGCATATACTGTTGTAAAGCACTCGTTTTAAAGTCTTTTTCAATTATTATTCCAGTACAGTACCTAAGTTAATTCTGAGAATGGTTGTATTCTGTGAATGTTTGTCCGACGTAAAAACCTATGCCGAATCATTCACTGTGGTGACCCCTGATAAAGGGAAAAGCCGAAAGGAAATCTCATTCCAGTACAGTATCCAAGTTAATGTTTGTGCGTTTTTTTATATATATATATATAACACTGAACTGGGAAGAAGGAGGGGTACGTTCAGTCTGTCGTTTGTAAACAATGGACGCAGCGGCATTGTCACCGTACTACGTAGGTCCGTCTAAACTAAAACTTTGATTTTTTTTTTTGTCTTTTTTTTAAACGTGAAAGCAAAAAAATGTAAGTCGGGGAGCGTCTGTATCCCCAAGAAAATTTCCGGTTCTTTTAAAAATTGGTAGAATGTAACCTCAAAGTAAGTACCAGAATTTCGTGATTTTTTTTTGTCTAGTTTAAAAACAATTTTGAATCAAAGCTCCAGAATAAACTGGCACAACGTGCCGGGCAATTTAATTGCAACTCCCTCCTTAAAAAACGTGGTATTGACCATCACATGCCAAGATGGCCGCCACCATGATGGACGCGTATGAGCAGGAAACCGTCATTTCCGATCAATTTATTCCATACCTGTGTGTTACGGAGAGGAAAATTCAGAGGATTGAAATTGCCCCGTAAAACCAGCGAAGCACGACAGAGTACAACATACAAACTATGTACAATCTAATAATATGAATAAAAACAAGACAAAATTCATCGCTTGCACCTTAGAGCGAAACCATATACAAATTAACAAAGGGTCCCATAGTCACCAAGCACCCGCAGTAGGGTAAATTTAGAGATGGCGCATGTGCTGGCGGGGAAAGGCTTGCCATCCTGCATGTCGGACGACACAAATGATGACCATCCTCGCGTGGGCTGTGTGTGGATGTTGATGATTGACTTCAACAATGAAGTCCCGAACAACAAAACTTGGGTGATGTGCGTTCCATAATCCGTCTTGGATGACTTCCCCTTTTGGTGATCCGCCGGGGTGAGTCCCCTTAGTTGAGTTGCCTGAAGCGACCCGAAAAGCCAGTCTGCAACAGGTCCTTAATATCGAGTCTCTACTGTTCACCTGACCCGCCACCAGGGCATGCAACTGGGTCCCCTCATGGAAAATTCCAGCCTCAAACAGCTGAGTCACACCATGTGACTCTGTTCCATTATTTTTATATTTACATTCACACAAATATTTTACATGCCCAACACTGTGTATATTTCTACTATTGGAATATAAATTTTGTTTTCTGTAGAATTTTCTAGTGCAGCTGTTTTGATGAAATCTTGCAATAAATATAGACTTTGACTCTGAATTGATCGGGTTATTCGGCTCGCTGGTTAAACATGAACGGAACTAGCACTTTTAGATTTTTATTTAATGTATGGGTTCTAATTTCAAAATCAACAGATAGGACATGTTATTCAGATGTAAATTAAGACTCCTAATTAGTTTGAGGCCAAGAGTGTTTTGATGGAGAAACCTCAACCTACATTATGATAATGCATACATTCTTGTTGAAAATAAGCGACTGCATGTGAATCTAGGGCCATTGCCCCAGTCACGTGAGGTACAATGATCATTAATAATAGGATTGTTTATTCGTATGATCTGTTTCTTTTTCCAGTGAATGAAGAGTACAATACTCTGAATTTTCCAAAATGATTATGTAGACTTTTCCAACATTTTGCCATTTAACATGTTTTGATTTTCTTCACAGCCAAAACCATGGAAGATGATGGTTTCAATGGATTAAGCAGGTCATTATATATTAGAAACAAAAGTTTGACGCTATTGTCTTGGTTGGTTGAAGTTCAATGGATTTTTCAAAAATGGACTTTTTGAGATTTTTGTCAAATGTCACTTGTCCTCCACCCCAACCCATAGTAGATAGCCTAAAACTGATGCTTTCAATGGATTAAACATGTATTTTTTCCTTGGAAACTAAAATATCAAGGTATTGACTTGGTTGGTTAAATTTGAATACACTGGTCATTTTCGGTCATTTTTTTTTCTGTGGCGTAAATTGCAGTTTAAGGGACAATAACTTCAAAAGTGAGAAGAACTGGTTTCCATTAAAAAATTAGTGGTTTAATCTGTCTCGTTATCTTGGAAAATAGCATAATTAGGCTTTGTTGATGTCTAATTTTGAAAATTGAGGTGTCTAAAAATGCCATCTTTACCAGTTTAATGCTACTATAATTTGAAAAGAAAAATGCATTTTGAAATGGCTTTTAAGACAAAACCTATTACCTGAGAGTGCTAAACCCCCACAACGCTAGGTTTTAGAAACTACTGAGAAAATGGTATGAAGTCTTTGTAGAAAGTAATAATTCTTGTTTCATATAGACGCCCCAAAAGTGTTTCGAATGATTTCCGAGCCAGGGGCCTGAAGTGGGGGTAACGGAACAGGCTCTATCTCGGAAACCAGTCAAGATAATTGCATGAAATTTGAACAGGTGATTTGTAATGGTTAACCCAACAGATATATCCTAAAACCATCCATTTATGATTACTTTCATTTTTTTCGGTGCCGGTACCTACTGAAAGTGTATTCTGTAAACGGTGTTCCTGAACATCGCAAACATTGAATATAGCCTATGATTCTCTTCATGATACCTGGTTTGTATCATTGAATGAACCCAGCAGGAGTGGTGATGGTGGTCACAGCAAGGAGAGTGAACGGTTTCTGCTTGATGCACGAGTCTGTGCTATACTTGCTGTGTGATGATAAGCTATTTGATATTACCTGAAATAAACTTGGAAAATAGAATAAATATATTGCGAACCTGCCAGTTTCACTCTGAAAGATTTTGGAGTGGGAAACCTGCAAGGGAGTTGACCCATGCAACAAGAGTTGACAATTCGCCACTCTCGCCAGGTGCGATCATGTGACGCTCAGTGGCAAGTAATTCACTTGTCACTTTTTTTTTTTGAATGGTTGAACATTATTATAGAATGTAATACTTACTAAAGGGTTGTGTCAGGAAGGGCAGCCGATGTAAAAACTTATGCCAAATCAAAGGTGCGAATCAGATGATTAGCTGTGACGACCCCTGAAAAAGGGAAAAGAAGAACAGCAACATTATTTCAGAATAACAGGCATTTGATCATTTGTTTTGCGGAATGCTGCAAAGAATGTGAAGAAAACCATTCATTCTTTTTTTTTAATATAAATATTGATACTTGTATATTATTAAAATGTAAGGAAAGGAAAACAAAATTTATTTTGCAATATGTGCATTATGTATTGGTTTCTTTGCTAATCTATGTGCAGGTTGGGGAAAGCAATCAACCTCATTTTAGGCCAGGCCTGGAAGGGGGAAGCTCGGATGATGAGTCTCAGCCAGGTGCTCAACTTACAGTTGCTAGAAGAGGCATTGAACTTCGCTGTTCAGCTGAGGGACGAGTAATTGACTTACCAATAACAGGTAACTAGATTTAGTGTTTGTTGAATTTTTTTAAGCACAGTGCCAAGTGAGTAAAGTTCCTATTTGTGTAATCTGACACATCTTAAACATGTTTTAAAAGCAGTGTTAAATCTCAGCCTTTTACACTTCTGGGTGTTTTGGTTTTAGGAGATGGTGGAGGGGGTGATGGGAGTAGTGGTAGCGAGGAGGATGGAAATAATGGTGGTGTGCCGACAGTTCTCCCACCCACTGGTGTCCAAACCACATATGATGTTTTACGGGGACTGGGAATTGTGGGAGGAAGTGGTACAAGCGAGGATGAACATCGGCTACTTTCACAGCTTCCTGAAATAAGCAGATTTATCTCGAATGTGCAGAACCAGGTAATCTGTATCCCTAAGACTATGCCAAGTACAACATCTTCTACTGAAATGTTTAGAGAACATTTGTGCATGAAGTAGATCTGGGTGATAATTTGACAGTGGGGTGTGACTTCATTTGACACTTCAAGAGAAAAATAAGAAATATCGTATGATAGAATGTCTGGCAGTCTTACTTTAATTCGTTAAACCTAAACCACCAGGAAAACGTACGAGTTAGGGGGTGCATGGGTAAACTACTAGAGCCGCGCAATAAAACCGGTTTATCGGTTTAAACCGGTTCGAACATGCAAACAGTATGTATTGCGATACTCTGAAGCAAAACCGTTATTTTGACATGCATTCGGAAAACTTCGTAACAGTGGAAGGAAAAAAAAAAAAAAAAACTTTGGCTCTTCCCACTAATAGTAATGCTTTCATTGGAAGAAAAAAAAAAGGCTACCGCAGAGGTTCCGGCGTGTAATCCTGACACAATTATGTTTCCGTGCTCTGATTCACAGCTATTCAGTGTGTGGAGAGCCAGGTATAATAAGATCCATGCCGTAATTGAGCAGTGCGGATTTTCAAGCCAATAGAATTTGTTTTTATGCAGGATACGGAAATTTTCGTGAAGAACAAAATGACGGTTCATGTTGCTAATTGCTCAGAAATGTACTGACCTACTGCATCTAGACTTTCACTTAAACATTTATGTTAAAATGAGCAAAAGATGGAAGCGGTCCCATGGACCTGATCTCCAACAAGGCACATTAACCATGCATATTTTTTACTTGTTTTTTTTTTTTTTTTTTTTTTTTTGCGCTTAACACGGCAATAATATCTCTCGACTCTTTCTAAAAAAAAAAAAAAAGACGTCACACAAGTTCTAAAGTTTGGCTGACTTTCCTGAGCCATCAGTGTCCCTGCGTTATACGTGTGGCATGTGCACAACAGGCCGATGCGCATCGCTATGATTGCATTAATGTGTGTGTGTGTGTGTATATATATATATATATATATATATATATATATATATATAAAATAAAATACTAGTCCTCAAACAATTAGCATATTGTGATAAAGTTCATTATTTTCTGTAATGTACTGATAAAAATGATTTTAGATTCATTGCACACCAATTGAAATATTTAAAGTCTTTTATTGTTTTAATACTGATGATTTTGGCATACAGCTCATGAAAACCCAAAATTTCTATGTCAAAATATTAGCATATCATGAAAAGGTACTCTAAACAAGCTATTAACCTAATCATCTGAATCAACGAATTAACTCTAAACACCTGCAAAAGATAAAAACTCCCAGCCTGGTTCATTAATCAAAACCGCAATCATGGGTAAGACTGCCGACCTGACTGCTGTCCAGAAGGCCATCATTGACACCCTCAAGCAAGAGGGTAAGACACAGAAATCTCTGAGAGAATAGGCTGTTCCCAGAGTGCTGTATCAAGGCACCTCAGTGGACCGTCTCTGGGAAGGAAAAAGTGAAAGAAGGGCTGATTCCAGACCTTGGGGGACCTGTAGAAGCAGTGGACTGAGTCTGGAGTAGAAGCATCCAGAGCCACCATGCACAGGCGTGTGCAGGAAATGGGCTCCAGGTGCCGCATTCCCCAGGTCAAGCCACTTTTGAACCAGAAACAGCGGCAGAAGCGCCTGACCTGGGCTACAGAGAAGCAGCACTGGACTGTTGCTCAGTGGTCCAAAGTACTTTTTTCGGATGAAAGCAAATTTTGCATGTCATTCGGAAATCAAGGTACCAGAGTCTGGAGGAAGACTGGGGAGAAGGAAATGCCAAAATGCCTGAAGTCCAGTGTCAAGTACCCACAGTCAGTGATGGTCTGGGGTGCCATGTTAGATGCTGGGGTTGGTCCACTGTGTTTTATCAAGGGCAGGGTCAATGCAGCGAGCTATCAGGAGATTTTGGAGCACTTCATACTTCCATCAGCTGAAAAACTTTATGGAGATGAAGATTTCATTTTTCAGCATGACCTGGCACCTGCTCACAGTGCCAAAACCACTGCTAAATGGTTTACTGACCATGGTATTACTGTGCTCAATTGCCCTGCCAACTCTCCTGACCTGAACCCCATAGAGAATCTGTGGGATATTGTGAAGAGAAAGTTGAGAGACACCAGACCCAACACTGTGGATGAGCTTAAGGCCGCTATCGGAGCATCCTGGGCCTCCATAACACTTCAGCAGTGCCACAGGCTGACTGCCTCCATGCCATGCCGCATTGAAGCAGTCATTTCTGCAAAAGGATTCCCGACCAAGTATTGAGTGCATAGCTGAACATAATTATTTGAAGGTTGACTTTTTTGTATTAAAAGCACTTTTTTTTTTTTTTTTTTTATTGGTTGGATGAAATATGCTAAATTTTTGAGATAGGAATTTGGGGTTTTCATGAGCTGTATGCCAAAATCATCAGTATTCAAACAATAAAAGTCCTGAAATATTTCAGTTGGTGTGCAATGAATCTAAAATATATAAGTTTAATTTTTATCAGTACATTACAGAAAATAATGATGAAATTGATTACCAGATTAAAGTCTTGCAAAGTAGACTGTTTTAAAATAGAATTAAAATGGTGAAATTAACCAATTCTTGAAATTATTTAACGCATTTAATAATGGTTATAAATTACTTTCATTATTGATTGAAAATAAACAAATTTATGATAAATGCTTGAGCTGTGTGACCCAGCCCAGTAAAGAAGTATTCCTGATGTTTCCAACCACTTCAGTAGCGGAGAAATTAATTATGTAACATAAAGCATTCTCTAGTTGGGTTGAGTGTCTTGAGAATTTTTGATTATCATGAGGTGTCTATCCCACCACCAACTCATCTGTATTTATGGTGTCTGCTTTCAGATGGGAGATCGTGTAGGCCCAGTTGGTACAGTTGAAACCGAGCCTTCTGTTCAAGATTGTGGTCTGACCAGGCTTCAGACTATAAACCAGACCATAAGTAAAGATAGGCAAGAGGTTCTGGTGAGGTTTGAGATAATTTTATAATATTACTATCAGTTGCTTCATTATGTTAGTTGTCAGTTAATTTAATAGTAGCAGAAATTGTGAGGGTTTTGAAGACTGTGCTTGGCATTTTTAAATTCTTTCTGACATACTGGTCAGTCATCCCATGCACTCTTTCCTTTTTTAGAATTCTATGGATAGTTCTCACTCTGATGCTGTATTTATGGAAGAGCACTTTGACTCTATGTACCTTAGACCTGGTGGTGTCTGTAACCTAGAGGACTCCACTTCAGCTGCCTCTGCCTTTCATGATGCAAAGAAGGGTTTTAACTTATTTTTTACCAAAAACACTCATGAACAAAGCACACTGGGCGATTATGAAGGGCATATGATTGACTTAAGTGATCCAGGTCACAGTGCTGGCAGTTTTGGTCCACATCCAGAAAGCAGTGAACATCAAGGGGAATCTCTTGAAGGAACGTACCGCTCTCAAACTGTTCATCCGAATGAAGTTGAGCAGAATTATAGTTGGAATCAAGTATTGCATACAGAAGATGTGGAACTGGAATTCCAACAAGGTGAGGTCCTTCAGAACAGATTTTGTCTTTATGAAATGAATTGTTGCATCCTCTCTTTTTAGTGACGATTGAACCCAGTTCTTTTCTTTGAGAATATGAAAAAAGTTCTTCATAGATTTTGGTAAAACAAAAAAAAACTTTTTGATGGTGTCAGAATAAAAAACTCTAGCATTATTTGTAGTTTAACAAACTAGCAATTTAAGAGAATGGAAAACTTCTGAATTAGTGCACATTAATGGAAAGATCAGCTTCCACAAACAAAAAAATTTTTTTTTTTCTATTACTTTTGATTTATTAAACAAGCAAAGAATTGTTGATTTCATGTCATTCGGGGTTGTCAGGGACAAAGTACATTCAAGATATGCCGCCCAGTGGAATAAGCCAATGTGGTGGTGGATGTATTTTGTTACGTATGGAATTTAGAAGATGGAAATTGCTCCATGAAACCAGCAAAGCATAACAAACCACTACATAAACTATGCACAATTTAACAGGATGAACAAAATAAGACAAAATAATAACTTGAATCTTAGAGCTAAACAAAATACAAATTAAACAAGGGTCCCAATACAAAGATAGTCACCAAGTATCTGCAGCATGGTGAATTTAGAGGCGGCGCGTGCTGGTGGGGAAAGGCTTGGAATTCCCCGTATCGAAAGAAATAAATGATGAAAAACCCTCATGTTGACTGTGGGTGAGCGCAGAGGATGGACCTGGGGTGATGGAGTCTTGAACGACGGAACTTGGACGAAGCGCGTTGGCTGACTCGCCTTAGATGGGTTTCCTTAGATCTGTGCGCCGAAGAGAATCCTTAGGTGATCTGTGCCAGTTGGTCGGCAACGGGTCCTATATATAACCTCCCCAAAGTTCTAGAAAGCTTCATTCTAGAATTTTTTAGATCACCTGACCCTGCGCAACTCGGTCCATCTTGAAGGTTCCCTAATGGAAAATTCCAGACCCAAAACAGCTGAGTCATACCATGTCACTCTTTACAGCTCACTTAACTGAATACAATTGTTTATACATATATTATATTTACATTTATACCTTTATTTACATGCCCATAACTGTGTGTGTAGGCTACTCTGGGTTCAAGTGTACTGGGTTTGGGTGCCTACGGTCAATATTTATGTTAATGTGAACTATGAAGCAAGTTGAAAATGAAATGACTTCCCGAAGTCTTAACATTATCCATTACATTTTTTGGAATTTTTTTGCTGCCCCCCCCCCCCCCTATTTTTAAAGTGTAAAAGATGAAAATAAAACAATTTTTGTTTTTCAAATCACTTGGTGACCCTCAAGTCTCTTTATTATTTTTTCATTTAATTAATTTTTTTTTAATATAGGTGCTAATGCTACTCAAAGCGTTGTCTACCAGAATGAGGATGGGAAATGGGTGACTGATCTAGCCTACTTCTCCTCATTCGAAAATGAGATAAATATGCCTGAAGACATTGCAAACCAGTTACAGTCTGAGGAATTTGTTGGTGGTGGTGAGTACTGGGGCATGAGCACTTAAAAACATTATTCCTTTTTGCCACAGTCTAAATGTTGACTTGTTCTTCAGGTCACGCAATGGAAAAGATTATTGAGGACCAGAAGGAATTTGAGAAAGAGCACCAATTCATGCAGGTAAAGATTGCTATTTTTTTAATTATCATTATTATTCTAGTCTGCAAACTTATGACCGAATTAGCCTCTTTTCTGCAAGTGTGTGACCATTGTCACGCAGTGCTGATGTATGTCTGAAGTTAGTGTTACTATTTTCACTTATAGGAGGAGCAGATAGAAGCCGTCACTAAAAGTGTGCCTCTCGGTGACACGTCTTGGAAGATTCCCTCTTGTGGCCATATTCTGATGAGAGCCTCCCAAGTCTCAAATGAGTTTGAAAAGGGGGACAGAAGTTATTTGCGCATTTCTCTTGGTGAATTTTTTCAGCAGCGATCTGAGGCTTTGGGCTGTTTAGGGGGCAGTGAAGACATTAAAAGGGTTAGCGCTTCACGAACAAATGACAAAAACTGCATTCTGATTAGTTATTACTTTTTTAGTGTTTTACTCTCACTGATCACTGAAATACACCGTGTTAACCAGTTGTCAACTAATCTAAACTAATCCAAAGGAGTCACACAATCTGTATTATTTATTTTTCTCTCAGCCTTCATTTGGTTATGTCATCAACTCTCCGGAAAAGAGGGAGCCCTTTGCTTTGATCCGGCCCTCTGATTTCTCTTCCAGAGGAAGCTCTGTTTACAGTGAAACAGTCCAGCTTAGTGAAGCGGATGAGACCATGAATCCAGGTAGAAGTATTTTTATTGCTGTGTCTGTAAGGATCTTGGACTCGGGCTTTGTGGGGGAAAAAAATGATGGTGTACTTGCATGTAAGCTCTATAGCTGCAAAACAGCTTGTCCAGTAGTTTTCGGTTTTGGCGGGACGAAAAAGTGCACGGTCTCATCGAAAACTTTCAATATAGATTATCAATGAAGACAGGTGACCCTGCGGTGACTGTCATGTATTGTGTTGAATCTGCCCTTAGAATGCAAATACAGTAGGCCCTCGTTATTTGCGGGGGTTCAGTTTTGAAGACAATCCGCAAGTTCTGTACCCGGAAGTAAAACCCCATGTATCATATTACATGTGCGAATGATCAACCGCAAGTAAAATACTATGTATCTGTTACATGTGCTAAAATATGCTTCTGAAACATATTTTATAAACAGTCTGACTCATGAATACAGTATTAATGTAGTAATGATTCAGAAAAACTTTTTAATTTTATACTGTGATACTTATTACCAAAATAGATAAACATTATCCAGCATACTTTATATATATATATATATATATATATATATATATATATATATAAATAAATAAAACCAGCCCTTCCCTGGTTGGCAGTGGTCATGTGCAGGCATGTGATGTTTTTGTTTTTTTTTTTTTCTCCTCTTTTTCTCCCCTGCTTCTTCTTTTCCTTTCGGCTGCTCCCTTCAGGGGTCGCCACAGCAAATCATCCGCCTCCATCTCACCCTGTCCTCTGCATCTTCTTTTCTGACTCCAACGACCTTCATGTCTTCCTTCACCACAGCCATAAATCTCTTCATTGGTCTTCCTCTGGGCCTTCTGCCTGGTAGTTCCAACCTCAGCATCCTACTACCAATATACTCACTATCCCTCCTCTGTACATGTCCAAACATCTCAATCTAGCCTCTCTGACTTTGTCTCCAAAACATCTTACGTGGGCTGTCCCTCTGATATACTAATTTCTGATCCTATCCATCCTCGTTACTCCCAGAGAGAACCTCAACATTTTCATCTCTGCGACCTCCAGCTCTGCCTCCTGCCTTTTCCTCAGTGTCACTGTTTCGAAGCCATACAACATCACTGGCCTCACCACCGTCTTGTACACTTTTCCCTTCATTCTTGCTGACACTCTCCTATCGCACATCACACCGGACACTTTTCTCCAACCATTCCAGCCTGCCTGCACACGCTTCTTCACCTCTCTTCCACACTCGCCATTGCTCTGGATTGTTGAGCCTAAGTAATTAAAATCCTCCACCTTCTTTATCTCTGCTCCCTGTAACATCATCATTCCTCCTGGGTCCTTCTCATTCACACACATGTATTCTGATTTTCTGAGGCTAACCTTCATTCCTCTCCTTTTCAGGGCATACCTCCACCTCTCTAGATTTTCCTGCACTTGTTCTCTGCTCTCACTACAGATCACAATGTCATCTGCAAACATCATAGTCCATGGAGATTCTTGTCTCACCTCGTCTGTTAGCCTGTCCCTCAGCATAGCAAACAAGAAGGGGCTCAGAGCTGACCCTTGATGCAGTCCCACCTCCACCTTGAATTCGTCGGTCACACCGACAGCACACCTCACCACTGTCTTACATCTCTCATACATGTCCTGCACCACTCTAACATACTTCTCTGCCACTCCAGACTTCCTCATGCAATACCACAGTTCTTCTCTTGGCACCCTGTCATATGCTTTTTCCAGGTCCACAAAGGCACAATGCAGTTCCCTCTGACCTTCTCTGTACTTCTCTATTAACATCCTCAAAGCAAACATTGCATCTGTGGTGCTCTTTCTTGGCATGAAACCAAAATGTTGTTCACAAATGCTGACCTCTGCCCTTAGTCTAGCTTCCACTATTCTTTCCCATAACTTCATGGTATGGCTCATCAACTTTATCCCTCTGTAGTTGCCGCAACTCTGGACCTCTCCCTTGTTCTTAAAAATGGGCACCAGCACACTTCTCATGGAATTCCTATTTTTTTTTTTTTTTTTTTTTTTTTTTTTTATATTGGCGCAGTTTAAAAATAATAATCATTTTGATATATATATATTTTTTCATGCCGAATATGTCAAAATAACCTTTTCTGCTTTTATTCCGTCCCGAGCTTTGCATAAAATGACCTCTCTTGAAACGTTACTGCTGATTGGCTAATTCTGCTTATTCTAATAGCCATTCACTGATGTTGAAACATGTACGTAGACATTCGCGCCACTTCCGATCTGTTCAGCTATCGAAAGCATGTCGGTGATCCAGAGAAAAATTCTGCTTGAATCAAAGAAATAGACAAAGTCGTGAAAAACAAGTTTAGGTGGGAGTGGATGGAAAAGGGGAACCGTAGCATTCAATTGCCGGAACATTTGGTGTTCAAGCGAAGATTCCAGAACCCTATGGATTTAACCCTTTGTTTGCCGTTCGACCTGAAACTTCGGTGCAAAGAAAACACCAAGTGAAACAACCAGTTTCTGTCGCCGATTGAGTAGTTAATTTTGAGGTATGTTTGAGAATTTTCTTGTCTAGGTTCCGATTATATTTTTCAAATTATTGTGAATGCATGTATGTTTTAGCCGTAGGACGTTCATGTGTTCATTCCGTGAACTGAATCAAATGAGCCGACTCTATGGTCACTGAACCATTTTTCTGCTGTTAGAATAAATAAATTATTGTCGCATTAACTCACCAGTTTTTCGTAATTAACTTATGTAAATAGGCATTGTTATTCAGTATTTCTAAACAGCAGCGGGAGTGTGTGCTCGTGTAATTAGCTTATTAATATTGGAAACGTAAACTATGAATCTGAGCCTCAACCGAAACGCCCCAGCATCCAGAAGTACAACAAATTTTCTAAGGCAGCCTCCAGAAGAACATTTCAGGCTTGCAAGAAAGCACCAAAGACAAAAACATTATACACACTCTGGAACCAAACTATACACATGACATGCTATACATGACATACGTTTTTTTTAATTAAAGACAATGACTGTTGATAATCGTGTTGTGAGGCAGGACATATCTATAAGAGTGTCTATTTGATTTGTGACTCTTCTTCTTTTCCTTTCGGCTGCTCCCTTCAGGGGTCGCCACAGCAAATCATCAGGGTGAGATGGAGACGGATGATCCAGAAAGTTTAATTTCTAGACCTCTTTCAGTGTCATGAAATAGCCCTTTTTCCCTCTTCTGAAATGCTTAAAACCTAGGAGCTTCCTGGGGCTTCGCCCCCAGACCCCTGGCTGATTTTCAGATATTTTGGTGATGGTCAAATCACATGCCTGCATGTGACAGGAAAGCTAATACTGCTTGGGTGGGAGTTGGATACAAATAAATGGGGGGTGGTGAGTTTATTAAAAAAAAAAAAAAAAAAAAAAAAAAAATATATATATATATATATATATATATATATATATATATATATATATATATATATATATATATATATATATATATATATGTGTGTGTGTATGTGTGTGTGTATATATATATATATATATATATATATATATATATATTTTTTTTTTTTTTTTTTTTTTTTGGAAAACTAAGTTTAGGTGCACAGGAGTCCCACTGTCCCTTTATAGAAGGGGAGGATTCATGTGATGTGTCATGATTTCAGGAGATTTTATTTGTAAAAAAAAAAAAAAGGGGGGGGGTGTCAAGTGACCGTGTGATGTGCAAAAAAATCAACTGCTTGAACTGTTCAAAACATCTCAAGACCTTTTGAATTCCCTTCAAGGTTTGAGTAGGACCAAAACTTTTTTTTTTCTTCCCAAGACCATAAAAATGGACCATTTACATAAAGTGCATCCAAGTACTCCGAAAATGTATTAATTTTTTTCAAACTAAATCACTTATACGTACATTCGGCCATGATTGCTTACATGTGAGTTTAACTTGCAAATTGCTACTTTTGAATCCATAGAGGATTTGGAGAAGACGCTTGAACCTACACCTGCTGAGCAGTCAGGACGTGGTCATACACACTCAAAAGACATTCAGGTAAGATATGTACTTGAAGGCACATTTATGTGATTTAGCACATATAGAAACTGAGTACAGTAGGCCCTTGACATTCGTGGGGGGGGGGGGGGTACGGTTCCGGGCCTTCCCGCGAATCGAGATAATCCGCGAGTCCTGTATGCGGAACTAAAACCCAATGTATGACGTCACATGCGCGAATGAGCAGCTGGCAGTAAAATACTATGTATCTATTACATGTGCTAAAATATGCTTCTTAAACACATTCTACAGGCAGTCTTCTTCATTAATATAGTATTAATGTAGTAAAACGTAGTTATAATTAAGAAAAACTTTTTTATAATTTTGTACTGTGATATTTAGTAATAAAATATATAAACATTGTACAGCATATACTGTTGTAAAGCAGTAAAGGATAAACTTTATTACACTTCATGTCCTTTTACATTGAACTTGGAGTGACGTGTCCAAAATGGCGCTGCCTTGAGGGCAACGTCGTGGAGCTCTGAGTCAAATTGTTTCTTTGTTCGTTTTAATTTGTTTTATTTGTTTGTTCATGTTTTGCACTATGCTCGTCTATGATCAGTCGACCCTACTACAGCCATGAGCAGCTTCAGCTTTGGGCAACTAAGCACGCAACAATGTATATCTTCAGCTGCGCTGCTATGCTATACTATGCTATGCTAAAGCCCAGGCGGAGTTTTCAGATTCTCCGGCGCTTGGTTAGCATTTCTGGTCATACTGCTTTAAAATGTTCAGTTCCTGCGAAACAAGATGGATGAGCTTCATGCTCAGATTGCAGCGCAGAGGGATCTACAGGACTGTGTTTCTGTGAAACATGGCTCGAATAGAGTACACTCAATAAGGTGATTATTCCAGCCGGCTACACGGCCTTCATCCCCTGCAATCCCAAGCGCTGGAGTCGTTGTTCGGCCCCTTCCCGCCTCGACGGCTTTGTTAGCTGGGATGCGGCTCGCTGTCTACCATAGCATGTTAGCTCTGCTAAGTTAGACACGCCTGAAGATACTCCGATCTTATACAGTAGCTGTAGTAGAGTTGACCGGTCGTAGACGAGCATAATGCAAAACATAAAACAAATTAAAACAAACCATAGCATGCTAGGTCCGCTAATAGCATGCTCGCTCTGCTTAGTTATACACGTCCGAAGATACAGCGACGTTATAGCTGCTGTACAGTCGACTGGTCGTAGACGAGCATAGTGCAAAACCTGAACAAACAAAACAACAAATTCAAACGAACCATAGCATGCTAGGTCTGCTAATAGCATGCTAGGTCTGCAAATAGCGTGCTAGGTCCGCTAATAGCATGCTAGCTCTGCTTAGTTATACACGCCCGAAGATACTCTGATCTTATAGCTGTAGTACAGTCAACCGGTCGTAGACAAGCATAGTGCAAAACATGAACAAACAAAACAACAAATAAAACATTTAAAACGAACAAAGAAACAATTTGACTCAGAACTCCGCGATGTCGCCCTATGGGCAGCATCATCTTAGAGACGTCACTCTAACGTCAATGTAAAAGGACATGAAGAGTACTGTAATAAAGTTTATCCTTTTGGTGTCATTTGTTAAACATGCTACTGAACATAAAATCTCACCCATAAACATGAACTTAGGTACTGTACTGGAATAATAATCGAAAAAGATTTTATGCAACAGTTCAGAGAAAACCGTCGTTTCTCAAGAGAAAGTCTTATTTTTTCAGAAGAGACATCCAGCGTTTTCTATCACTTAGCCAGAGAAGACACACAGCGTTTGAATGGTATCATAGAGCTTAACTGGTAATTAAAACACACAAAAAAGAGGCTCATTGACAACTTGTGCGCGAATGAGGAAAAAGGGGTGGGACATCAGCTCAACCAATCAGCAGAAAGGAGGACAGCCATTGGCTGAATATGAATCACATGCCGGTTACTGGGCAGACCGCGTGTACTCAAACCGCAAGTGCAAAACCGCGAATCGTCAAGGGCCTACTGTGTATAGTTTGAGTATTAAATCTATTTGGAGTGTGTATAAACTTGTACGCACCTTGTTTTGCAATAGATTTCACCTGTGAATTCACTGAATCCAAAGGAAAATTCCAGTCAAAGTTCCGAATCAAACTCCAGTGGAAATTTAACGCTTAGTATCAGCACAATTGCCTCCGCTATTGCAGATGCTTCAATTAGCTCAGACCCTTCCCAGCTTGCTGCAATGATTTTGGATTTATCCAAAAAGAGGCCGTCCAAAAGCAAAACGACTATTCAGCTTATTCAGATCCCAAACACTGAGAAACTGCCTGAAGATGGTGATCTTCAAAAAACCTTATCTGTGGATGACCCAAGTACTCTTGATATGGAGAAATACCTGAAGAAGGCAGAAGTGTATAGCAGCGATAGTGATGTTTCCAGTTCCCAGTCCTGTCTTGACGTTCTCAGCTTGGCTGACAGCCTGACTAATGCTTGCAGGTCTACAGACAAGCAGACTTCTCCATCAAACAGCATCAGTAATCATGCAGAAGAAAACTTAAACACTGTAGAAAAGAAAAATCAGGGTTTGGTAAATACCACACCTAAACCATCAGTTGAAGTGGTATCAGAAGTTAAGAGGTCCGATACAAAAAGGAGTTCTATTCCACGACTGAAGACCAGCTGCTTTATAACAGCCAGTACTCACTCAGCAAGGAATTCTGCAGGTGCTGGGCAATCACTGACACCATCAACTCTAAAACCTAAACCTGTGCAAGACAAATCGGAAAGGAGCAAATGTGACCGTAACATAGCATTACCTGCAAGAAACCGGAATGGTGCAGAGTCCAGAGCCAAGTTAAGCACAACTCAACCACAGACTTCTGGAATATGTCATACACTCAAAGGTAACGGCGCAAAATCAGACTCATTGACTGCCTCCAAAAACTTTCAGACTGGGAAATGTTCAGAATTGCCTTTGATCAATCGCTCACCACACACAACGCGAAACAACACCTATAAGAAACAGAGAGAGACATCTTGCTCAGAAGAGGCACAATCAGTAAGGAGTCCAGAAGAGAAACAGACACTTGCTGGACAGAGTTCTTGTTCAACAACTAATGCAAAACCTGGTAAGTTTCTCTGCTTTATGTTGAACTAAAGGTCACATGGCATATTATTGTTGGAAACTTTTTTTTTTCTGTTGGATAACTTGTTCTAAATCTAAGGTGTGTGTGTTTGAGAGAGAGAGAGAGAGAGAGAGAGAGAGATCAGAGCTACAATTAGCATATGGCCTTGTGGGATTCATGCACTTTTTTGTATGCCTCCGGCATACAGTGGAACCTCATGGTCGAACACCATCCATTCCAAAAATATGGTAGATTACTGATTTGTTCGAAGAGTGAAAAAATATTTACCATAGGAAATGGTTAAAAGTCGATTAATGCATTCAGATGAATGTCTACTTTCGTCAATACAGTTGAATATAATTTGAAAACAATTGTATTTATGAAACATTAATATACAATGCATTCATTAATGTATAAAAGCGTAAAACATAATAGTATGTAATAATCTAATTATGTATTGTATTTGTTTACAGTACATACCTCTTTGGTTGCAGTGTGTCAGCGTATGTGGATGGAAGGGGAGGGAGCGATGGGGGACGGGTTATTACTTTGAGGGGTCATGGCGGTTTTTACCTTCTCTCTCTAGTTGATTATACGCGTTGTCACGACTTATCTCTATTCTTTTCCAGTAGAATTACTGCAGTTATTAGGACTGATGGTTACGGGTTAAAGTAAGCCATAATGTAATGAATAAACACAATACGTGGTACGAGACACACTCTCAATGGCCGTTCAAAGTACTGTACCGTGAGCAGCGTTCAACACACTCTACTTCGTTCAAGTTCGAGTCCAGGGGTCAGCAACCTTTGCCATTCAAAGAACCATTTGGACCCATTTTCCACATTAAAGAAAACACTGGGAGCCACAAATCCTTTTTTGACATTTAAAATCAAATAGCACTGCATATAATGTTTTTTTTTCTGATTTTTTTTTCCCTTGTCAATATAAAACAACCATGTGTTGCACTGATTTAAACAATTGTAGAGACAGTAAAATTACAAATCTGCTTGCAACAAAAACATTTAGATTATAAAAAAATCGCCAGCCTCCCTGCGACCCTAATTAGAATGAATTAGGGCACAAGTAGAATTTTCGTTGCTTTTACTTGTGTGCAATTTTTTTTCAGGCAGTTAAATGTGCTGGTGCACTTGCGAGGAATTTTTAAAACATAGATGAAATCTGCCTTGCTTATATTAACTGAACAACCATTTTATAAATTTTGTTTTGCTTTTGTTTGTATAGTTTTTCTTGGTTCAAAACACATTTTCTTAAATACTTGTTGTCATATGACATTTGCTTAACAGTCTGCAAGAAAATGTTACGTTTGAAGACCCAATTTAATTTCATAAGTAAAATTTAATTTCATGACCATTTTTCTTCAAAATAATATGACGAAGGGGGAACCCCTCCCCCATGTCTAAATTGTGCGCGTGTCCGTGTGTGCGCTCAGCTAAAAGTATGCACTCATTAATCCAAGTAATTGAATTCATCATCCCTATGGCCACAGATGTATAAATTCAAGCACCTAGGTATGCAGACTGCTTCTACAAACATTTGTAAAGGAATGGGTCACTCTAAGGAGCTCAGGGCATTCCTGTGTGGTACCATGATGGGATGCCACCTGTGAAACAAGTTCAGTCATGAAATTTCTTCACTACTAAATATTCCACAGTCAACTGTTAGAGGTATTATAACAAAGTGGAAGCAATTAGGAACAACAGCAAATTCAGCAACATAGATTGCACAGGACCTTGAAAAGTCCTGGAATTTTACATGTCCTTGAAAAGTCTGGGAAACCAGGCCAAGACCTTTAACTCCTTGAATATTGATAAGTCACTTCTTGAAAAAAATTCTTTTAATAGAATGTACCTTAGATTCTCATTAAACTAAACAAAAATACTCGGTACACATGTGCCCGCAATGTTTCATTTGTACATAAACACACACTCACTTTAGTGACATAGTCTGTTATTAAACACGCCAGCGCCATCTGTAGGAAATATAACGGAACTTTTGTACTCTTCTCCAAATCATACAATATTTTAAACACTTGAAACATGGCTGACTGAGCAAACACAAGCCTTTCTACTTCCCCTTATGTAAACAGATAACAGGTGTGTCAAGTAAGTGTGGCTTACTTAGCCATTGTATATACAGTGATCTTTCGCTACTTCGTGCTTCAGTTTCTGTGGTTCCAGTGCACCGTGGGTTTTTCAAAAATATTCATTGAAGGGAAAAAAAAAGAGCAAATTGAAGAAAAATGGGGGAAAAGTGAAGGAGAATGCAGCCAAACAAAGCCAATTATGCAAACAAAAAAAAAACCCCAAACAAAAAATACCACAAAACTACTTATATTTTTGAGGTACGCATCAGAGTGTGTGCACGTGCATCTGTGCGCACACGCGTCTGTATGTGTGTATTTATTTTATTTACACCTTATGCATTATTTTTGAAAGTTTAATTGTTACTACAGACCCCCCCGACGGACGGCCGAACGTAAGGTGAAGTGATGTATGACGTTCATACTGTACTATACATCCATAAATACCATTACCATATCTCATAAAACACCCCTAAATCAATTATTATAAACATAAAATTGTAAAATAATCTCAAATATATCAAATAATATCAACATTAATTTCAAATAAATTAAATTCAAGCAAAATAATTTCAAATGGATAAATTTTAATCAAATTCACTCATCAAATACAGTATCAAATATAACCTTTAATATTCTCTATGATGCGATCTTTCTGCTCGTAAATGGTTATGATGGTCGACGGAGCCATTTGGAAGAGACGTGCAACGTTTCACATGTTTTTCACCATCAAGTTTCTTGATAATAGCCATATTCGTTTCTAACGAGATGGCTTGCCGCTTTTTCTGATTACCATGATCACTCGTAGGCTTACGCTTCAGACCAACCATATTTGCTTAGGGTTACAAAAGTCCGCAAAACAGCGTAAACACAAATCACAGAGACGACGTCTTAACACAAGGGTCACACGCAGTGAACTGGGAAGAAGGAGGGGCACGTTCAGTCTGTCGTTTGTAAACAATGGACGCAGCGTCATCCGGAAGTAGCATATTACGTCAGCGTACTACGAAGGTACGTCTCGTACTACAGAGAGCACGCTAAACTCAAAATTTGCCTTTTTTTTAAAAACGTAAAATCGAAAAATACGTAAAACGAATGAACATAAGTCGGGGAGTGTCTGTATAAGCATTTCTAGCGTTGAATATGTATTTATTGATATTATATACACGTACAGGGATTCCTCACTTTCCGCGGTTAATTGAGACTGAGATCCCCATGCGACCATTTAAATCCGCAAAGTAGGACCCCCCCCCCATCCCCGGCTGACGTATACGTACAGGTGTGTGTATATAATATCTATATACATGTGTGTGTATATAATATCAATAAATACATATTCAATTCTATATATGCTTATAATAACAAACATTAAAAAAACCATAAGATGTAAATAAACTATAAATACACACACATACAGATGGTATTGCATGAGACGAAGACGACACACATACATACATGGCAAAAGTTCAGCTGAAATTATATTTTGCTTTTGTCATCCCTGGATATATTGTGGGGTTGTTTTTCAGGAACTGGGCTTGGCCCCTTCATTCCAGTGAAAAACTCAGAATTGTCAAAATCCCTTGGTATGCTGAAGCATTCAATGTAATGGCACACAATGCACAAAGCAACATACCTATAGACATTGTGTCGGCCAGTCAAGTTCTTCCACACCAAACTCTGTCATCAGAGTCCTGACCTCAACTTGATAGAACACCTTTCGGATGAATTAGAACCGAGACTACAAGTCAGACCTTCATCAGTGTCTGACCTCACAAATGTGCTTCTCTAGGAATCGCCAAAAATTCACGTGTGCAACTACAAAAACCCTATGGAAAGCTTACCCAGAGGAAGTGCATTTTTATATATACCTGTAAAGGGTAGGCCAATGTCATATCAAACCCTATGGATTAAGAATGGGATGTCACTTCAGTTCATAAGCATCTGAAGGCAAATACATGAATGTTTTTGGAAAATGTGTGTGTGAGGGGTAAAAATGTAGTTTGAACAGTGTATATGTAATTGGTGCTTAAACAGAAATGGTTAGATTTCAAACAAATTATGTAATGTATTCTTTTATATAATCATGATGATGCTTTTATATGTAGTGTTTCTCTTGTTTCTTTTTAAAGTCTCCCCTGAGCACTGTACTTCTGGTGTTGTGGAGGTTAGTCAATGTACCTTCAGACCATCCACCTCTCCACTTACTCATTCGAGTCCAAGCAAGACATCGTTGGCTATAAGATATGGGTAAAGTCATCTCAATGGTTCTTCGAGTGTACTTGGCTGGTGTAGCTTATTTAAGATTAAGGAAATTAACAACACGGCATGAGTCAGTGTAATCTAGAAATTAATTACTGTGTGGTTAAATGGTAAAAATTTTGTCGTGTAAGACTTCTTTCTCAACTCTGCGACCTGTTTGTTTTTTAGACACCTGTCTCCTTCCTCTAGTCATGCTGTGTGTGAGAGAAGTCCTGGGTCTGATTCCCTTTCACCGCAATCCAAGTGTTTTAGTCCATCTATCAGCAGACTGACCTACGTCTCTCTTAATGAAAACACTACACTTCCTACACCCACGAGTCATCAGGTCAGTCTGAAGAGAACTTTTTGGCACAATTTGAGTTTGCTTAGTTGAGCATGTTGGAATTGAAGAGGAAGCAAAAAAAGGCAATGTATAAATTTTGCTTTAAAGTACCTTTTAAAATGTCTTGACTTGGATTTTGAAGTTTTGCATTTCTTTTAATACACATTTGGCCATTTTAGATACTAGTTAGTGAAACTATTACCAAGTCCAAAGCTTATACCTTCATAAATATTTATGTTCTAGAAGCAGGGGGGTTAAAGTTATTCTACAAACAAATTATTTTTAAGACTAATATTCCTTGGAAATACAGTATGTGTGCAGTAGAGCCCTGTGCGGGCCAAGATCACGCGCCCGCCCCGCAAATTAGAATTGTGGCCCGCAGCCCGCCCCTCACATTTACCCTTGTATGTCAGCCCGCCCCGCCCCACAAGTGAAATTCTAACCTGGCCCGCAGCCCGCCCCACACGGGATACTTCAGCCGGCCCCACCCTGCAGTGAGTTTCTAATTCTGAGCCCGCACTCGCCCTGCAGCCCGCTCAATACAACTACATATTAATATTCATCCTTTAATTCACTCAAACCATAAAAAGATACATTAAAATCAACAACTAACATTGCACAATTACAAACCACGTAAGTCGGGGAGCATCTGTATCTAGCAGTATAATTTGTTGAAGTGCTCTTTTGCCCCGCAACAGCCCGCATGAAATGCGTGACATAGCCCGCAGCCCACCCCGCAAAACTTGGATCATTCTCACCCCATGCCGCCCCACATAAGTTTGAAACTGACCCGCCTTGCGCCACAACCTAAAAAGTCTGACTTTAAATTTGTGCCTGCTGGGGCCCGCGGGGGGGCTGCGAAGAGCTGTGGGCTGAAACCCGCCCTGCACAGGGCTCTCGTATGCAGACAGTTTGACGCCTGATTTCTTCTTGAGGTGGGGTGGGGGTGGGGGATTATGGAATTAAGACACCTGAAATTACTTTTCAGCAAAAATTTCAACAATTGAAAATATTATACATTTTACAGAACGAAATCAAACCCAGTTTGTGGCAAAAGATGGTGACTAGTTGAGGCTGTTGACCAGTTGGTATCAAAAATATGATGTAACTATCAACAAAATTTGAAGTTTCCAAAAGGGTAACTTGCAAGCAGAGCATGAAAGACCTGAAAGTGCAAGGATGTCATAACAGTATGCCTTGAAAATAGAAAATACATTAAAAAGATAAATGAAAACAAAACAATACTTTCCTCAAAATTAAGACGTTGGATGGATGAAATAGGATTTACATATTAAAAAACAAAAAAGTTCAAGGAAAATCAGACTGAACACATAAATGAAATCAAGCTGATATTGAGCTTAAGAAAAGCAATCATGTAAGTGAGGACAATTGGATGAAATTGTAAAACATGAAGGTTTCTTTAGGCAAGTACATATGTGGATGAGTAACATCATGGCAGATCCCAATTTTCTTCACAATGCATGCAGAGTTATTGAATGCATCAGGGGGAAAATGGGTTTAGTGCTTTGTTTTTTTTATTGTTTTCCCTTTCTGGCGGAGTGCAACTTTCCTCAAAGCAAAAAGCAGTAAAGCTTTTTTTCAAGAATGGCATATTAATTCAATAATATCCAGAAAGCATCTTGGATTTTAGTCCATTGACAATTTATGGTGGAAATGTTAAAAAGTAAAAATTGGTTTATGACAAGGCACTATCCTGAGTGATTAACTGAGAAAGTTGGAACCAGTTTGATGGATAGTATTGATTTCTGTTTGTGAAATTAATGCCTCAAAGAAATCAACCATGAGGAGAGGCAGCAGAGTACTATTTGCAAGTGATTTATTGTTGTTTATTATTAAATACTTTTTAAAACTTATTTTATGATGACTCCATAATTCTTTCCTTTGTAGCTACGTAATACTGGAAAATGTTTAAGGATTGAGTTTATATTATTTGAAGTAGGTTTCAAGAGGATAAAATGTTAGTTATCAAACAAAAATGATTTTGTCATATCTATCGTTTGTTTAAAAAAAAAAAAAAGCACTTGGGCGAACATCCTGCACGTGTTGTCATTCCACAATTTTTTTTTCTCAGGGTTTTTCAAATTAAATCCCACTCCAGTTCAAAGCTGCATTAAATTTTACCCGTTATATGAATGTGGTATTTGTATGATTTGTGTGTAAAATATTTTTCTTTTTCAGAAAAATAACTCCATGTCCTTGAGTACCACAATAATCAGTGCAAGCCCCACCCCACCAGTGGAAACCACCGATGAAAGTAAGCTTGTCCATCAGACCTGTAATGGAAACCTGCGTTCACAATTGTCTTATGATGAAAAACCTGGCTCGCGTCAACAGATTTCAGATCATGACGCATGTATCCGAAATGCAGGTAGTATACAGAAGGACTCCAGGCATGACTGTGGACCAGTGAATAGCCAGTTTGAGTCTCAGCGAAGTGTGTATGCTCAGGTTGACTCTGGGTATTCCAGCAACCTCAACATTAACAATCAGCCTGGTGGACTAGTGGATCAGAATACTAACCAAGTTCCTAATATGCCTGTAGTAAGAAGTGAAGTCTTTCTTGGCCCACAGTATGGTCCTCCTCTCACATCTTATAAGTCTGAAGTACTGCAGTATGGATTGACCCCAAATACTCAGGGGGCATTGTCAGACCTAAATTGTGGTGTCCCAAGTCTTCTTACTGGTCGGGCACTCTTCACTGCTCAGCTTCCACAGCAGTATGTAAACACAGAAGGGTCATCGCAAGCTTCATCCTACCATATTGGGCCCCTGGCTGGACCATATGGTGTATCAGCTGTGATGACTGGTGCAAATCCTCAAATTGCACACACACCTGTACCTGGACCAACAGGTTTATCATCTGTCTATATAACTGCTGGCCAACATCCTCATCAGTACCCTCTTGGCAAACCTTATGGACAGCCCAGTGTGGGAGCATGGTCTGCACAAGATCTGGCTGATCTCAGAAGTAAGTGCTTGTATATTATTTAGGTGACTGCTACAAATGCATACCATGGGGCAGTGCACAGTCATTCCTTTACTGGTAATTTGTTAACCTGCAGATACAGCCAGCTGGTATTGACTTGTGATTTGGATTGGCATATCGGGGAGCTATATTCGCATTCACGGTGTTGAAATGTTCAATAAGAATGAAAATACTGTTCTTTGTAAGATATTTTCATGTGTTTTTGGCTCTTTTAATAGTGAAGTGACTTTCTGATTTGCTGTTATTCAGCTCAAGTGGTTGTCCCAGATGAGCTGAAGTTTCCTGGTACATGTTGTGTGGGCATTGCTTGCCAGACGTCGCTCAGCATCTTTAATCCCTCAGAACGATGGCAGCAGGTGGCCATATCTACAGTAAATCTGTCCATCGATGGAGAGAAGGTAGGACTGTTTGCTTATTCCAGCAATGTCTTTACCAGCTTGTCAATCATTTTGCGTGTAACAAATAGTACCAAAAACTACTTGTGTTCCTTATCGAATTGCAAAGGTGGGTACAAAGCAGAGGGTAGTTAAATAATATTTCTTTGCAGTCACTGAAGTGAGCATTTTCTGTCAGGTTGGACAAACACTGGTCTGAGTGCATTACTTGATGTACTGTTTGTGTAACAGTGAAACATTCGTCTCAGAAGTAGCTTATTACAAATAAACCTCTCTTTGCTAGCATTGGTTAGTTCAAATCTTTACGGTTACCATCCCAAGGCCTCACTTGATTTCATCCATCTGTCTTTTGGTGAGTATTTGCTAGTAGAAAAGTGATTACTTTGTACCTTGCTTCTATATTAGGTGGATTCATTGCCATACCAATGCTTAATTGTGAAGAATAAGACCATCATTGGACCGAAAAGCACTGAGGAGCAGAAAGTGCTGTTGATTGCACCAAAAGCCGGTCTGTACCAGTGCACTCTCAGTGTGTCATCGTGGCCTGCTTCTGCTGAGCCCAAGATGGTGGCACAGGCTGAGGCATTTGCCAAGAAAGTAGTACTAATTGCAGTGGCTGAGAATCCAGCAATAGAAGTAAGCATCTCTTGCATGCAACTATACACGATGTTGTAAATAGCACTGTAGCACCTTTATTACTCTGGAGTCAGACAAAATTAACAAGGAAATTACAATTTCAGGTATAGTAAAAAATTATTTGCTTATTTTTAGGTGGATGCTGGCAAGACAGGTTGTCTGGATTTCGGAGACCTCGCAGGAGGCAGTGTTAAGTCCTTGCCGCTTAAAATCGTGAACAGGACTCGAGCAACTGTGCCTATTCGTTTAGTTATAAGTGCAGTAAGTAGCACTTGCTACCCTTCATAATGAGGTGGAGAATGTCCTGCCCAGTATTTTTGGTTTTTACATACACCGAAGTTTAAAGAAATTTGTGTTCAATGTTGTTCCACCCCCAGAATGCTTCAGCCTGGCATTGCTTCAGCTTCTCGAAGAGTCCTGTCAGTATGACTACAGATGGCTCTCTACATTCAGGCAGGAATTTGAGCTCCATTTCAGTCATAAACCATGTGATGCATTCCAGCTGTGGAGATGTAAGTGTATAATTGCAGTGATCTCAGCTGAATTGGAGCTGTGCTACTCCCAGCTGTATTAAAACTTTTTTTTTTTTTTTTTTTTTTTTTAATAAACAGAATCCAGGCAACTTTATGGTGTGGATTCATTTTAATGCACCTCAGAGGTTCAGTGCAAAATTAGGTACTGATGTGTTATGGTTTCTTCCCCCATTTTTATTAATCTATTATTTGACTGGAATTTCACTGTTGTGCTTAATTGTTATTTGACACTGCTGACATGTGCAGGTGAATTGGGCCCACCAGATGACTTCAGTGCTCGTGTGGATATTGAGGTAGACAACCCTGGCCCCAGTCGTGTAATCCAAAGTGTTGCTCTCAGAGCGAGGTCTGGGACAGCCCGAGTACACGCTCCCAAGGATTTGCAGGTAGGTAGTTGCAGTTGATTTGAGACTGGAATGCATGCTGTGCATGTCTAAATTTCCAGACCAGGGACATCGTGGTCCGGTTTGGATAGATAATCAGGAGTTTTAGAACCTTAAGGCTGACTGTTGTATATTGGTTATTTACATGTAGCTGATCTTTGCAGACAGTTTGTCTTCAGTCTCCACTGGGAGAGACAGCCAGTCAGACTTTGCCTCTAAAGAATGCAGGCAACATTAATGTCCAACTTCGACTGAAGGTACCTTTTCCTTCTTTACTGGGAGGAAATTAAATTGCTGGAATTGCATTTATTTCAGTAAGGATTACAGCTTTAGAGATATAATTGGTAAAAAAGATGCAAGTAAAAATAATTTCTTATTGAAGATTAATACTGAATAATTGTATTTGGATTTGCAGATTAATGATGGTGATAACTGCTTTATGGTCAAACCTGAAGAGCTACTCCTGTGCACTAGAGAGGAACACTCAGTTGTTGTTACTTTTACTCCCCAGAACAACAGAAAATATAAAGAATGGTATTTCACTTTTTTTTTTGCTTTCTCCCCCTGGCAGAAGAGATGACTGCATATAAGTTGGAATTTCCAGTATTCACATAATGTGCCTCTTTGTTCTCGCAGTCTGCTGACAATCCTCGTACTGCCCAGTGGGCCACAGTATGAGGTTATCCTGAAAGGAGAGGTGGTCCAGGGGAATTTAGGGAGCATTACATCTGCTCGCGTCTTAGTGCCTCGTGGTGAAGTACCACCAATCCTCTCCAATAAGCAGTTCATAGCCTGGGGAGGAGTAACTCTAGGTAGAGCTGTGTAAGTCTAACAGCAGAACACACATACACCCTTGAAGATCTCTCCAGATCTCTATAAAGACATTCATGTTTATGTTGTAGGCAACAGAAGCTGGTGCTGAGAAATAATTCCCCAACTACATCACAGCATCTACGTCTGCTTATCAGAGGTCATGACCAGGACTGCTTTCAGGTTAGTTGCACTGAATGAGCAGATCTGTCAACATTACCCATCTGAGCCCTGTACTTCAACATTAGAGAACAGACGCTTCCCCACTTACGAACATTCGTTTCATGAACATCCGGAGATACGAACATCCAGTCCAAGGTCGAGAGTGAAAGTGAAATTAAATCGAAGAACAAGTAGTAATAGAAATGGAATAAAATCTATAGAAATATAGATCATAAATGTAAGTATGAAATATGATTAAACATTATCCTGAAGTATACTTAATACTAGGCTCCGGCAGATGTGATCTGAAAATCTGAAAGATCTCAGATCTGAAAGATGTGCATTAACTCGCCAGGTTTTCATAATCAACTTATGTAAATAGGCATTTAGCGCAGCGGGAGTGTATGCTAGTGTAATTAGCCCATTAATATTGGAAATGTAAAACTATGAATCTGAGACTCGACCGAAACACCTCAGCATCCAGAAGGACAACAGACTTTCTAAGGCAGGCTCCAGAAGGACAGTTCAGGCTGCACAAAAGGAAACAAGAAAGTGCCACACTAAAGCACTACACACAAAGAAACATCAATTAAAAAAAACTTATGTCATGTATAGCATGTCGTGCGTATAGTTTGTTTCCAGATTGTGTTTAAAGACAATGACTTTTGATTATAGTGTTGTGAGGCAGGACAAATCTATAAGAGTGACTATTTGATTTGTGACTGTGACACTTTGATTAGTGTTGGATTCCCACATGATAAACCCACAAGTGGAGGTACAGTATGCATATGGAGATTAGAAATTAAACTTTCTAGAGCTCTTTCAGTGTCATGGAATAGCCTTTATTCCCTTCTGAAATGCTTAAAACCTAGGAGCTTCAAGGGGAGGAGCTTCCAGATCCTGGCTGATTTTCAGATATTTTGGTGATGGTCAAGTAACATGCCTGAAAGAGGATGGAAATGGCTGTTGTGAATACTTTCTTCCAGAAGAGACAGGAGCATAGGGTGACTTATGAAAGCGGAGGTAGGAGCACACAGGTAGACTATATCTTGTGCAGGCGATGTAATTTGAAGGAAGTCAGTGACTGAAAAGTAGAAGTGGGTGAGAGTGTTGCCAAAAAGCATAGGATGGTGGTGTGCTGGATGATACTGATGGTGAGGAAGGTGAAAAAATCAGAGCAGAAAACAAAGTGGTGGAAGCTGAATAAGGAAGTGTGTCATGTTGTCTTCAAGGAGGAGTTGAAACAGGCTTTGGGTGGTCAGGAAGTGCTTCCAGATAACTGGACTACAGCTATTGTGATCAGGGAGATGGGTAGGAGAGTACTTGGTGTGTCTTCTGGAAGGAAAGTAGATAAGGAGACATGGTGGTGGAATGAGGAAGTGCAGGAGTGTGTACAAAGGAAGAGGTTAGCTAAGAAGTGGGACATTGAGAGGACTGAAGTGAGTAAACAGGAGTACAGGGAGACACAGCATAAGGCGAAGGTAGCAGTGTCAAAGGCCGAACAGAGGGCGTATGATGACTTGTGTGCTAGGTTGGACAGTAAGGAGGGAGAAAATGATTTATACAGGTTGGCACAGAAGAGAAATAGAGATGGGAAGAATGTGCAGCAAGTTAAAGTGATTAAGGACAGAGAGGGAAATTTATTGACTGACTACAGAAATGTGCTGGGAAGATGGAAAGAATACTTTGAAGAGCTGATGAATGAGGAAAATGAGAGAGAGAAAGAGTAGAAGAGGTGACTGAGGACCAGGATGTAGCAAAGATTAGTAAAGGTGAAATGAGGAGGGCATTGAGGAGGATGAAGAGTGGAAAGGCAGTTGGTCCTGATGACATACTTGTGGCGGTATGGAAGTGTCTAGGGGAGGTAGCTGTAGACTTTGTGACAAGAACATTCAACAAGGTCTTAGAGAGTGAGCAGATGTAAGACAATGATGAGGTGTGCTGTCGGCGTGACCGAAGAGTTCAAGGTGGAGGTGGGACTGCGTCAAGGGTCAGCTCTGAGCCCCTTGTTGTTTGATATGGTGATGGACAGGCTGACAGATGAGGTGAGACAAGAATCTCCATGGACTATGATGTTTGCAGATGACCATGTGATCTGTAGCGAAAGCAGAGATCAAGTTGAGGAAAATCTAAAGGTGAAGGTATGCCCTGGAAAAGAGAGCAATGAAGGTTAGCCTAAGTAAGACAGAATACATTTGTGTGAACAAGAAGGACCCAAGAGGAACGGTGAGGTTACAGGGAGCAGAGATAAAGAAGGTGGAGGATTTTAAGTGCTTGGGCTCAACCATCCAGAGAAATGGAGAGTGTGGAAAAGAGGTGAAGAAGCGTGTGCAGGCAGGTTCGAATGGTGGGAGAAAAGTGTCTGGTGTGATAGGAGGGTATCGGCAAGAATGAAAGGAAAAGTGTACAAGTGTTGAGGCCAGCGACGTTGTATGGTTTAGAAACAGTGCCACTGAGGAAAAGACAGGAGAGAGAGCTGGAGGGAGCAAAGATAAAAAAGCTGAGGTTCCCTTTGGGAGTAACGAGGATGGATAGGATCAGGAATGAGTACATCAGAGGCACAGCACATGTAAGAGGCTAGATTGAGATGGTTTGGATATGTACAGAGGAGGGATTGTGAATATATTGGTAGTATGATGCTGAGGTTGGAATTGCCAGGCGAAAGGCCTAGAGGAAGACCAAAGAGACGATTCATGGATGTGGTGAAGGAAGACATGAAGGTAGTTGATGTAAGAGTAGAAGATGCAGAGGACAAGGTGAGATGGAGACGATGATTCGCTGTGACGACCCCTGAAGGGAGCAGCCAAAACGAAAAGAAGGTCAATAGATAGTTAATTATGAAATTTTAATGTGAGATGCATTTTATTTTATTTCAGAGTTGGAGAGATTCTAAAAATTCTCTGAGCATCTACATTGTCAATTAAATCCATTTCTTTCAGAGGAAGTCAGCTGTGCGCTTGATTGGGCATGAGACTTTGAGGAGTGTGACATGGAATGATGGTGTGAAAAATTTTTTTTAATTTGAACAGATGAGTCTTTTTAAATTTAAATTGATTCTAAAAATTGCTTCAGATTATCAGGCTACCGTGTTTTCCTGAAAATAAAACGGAGCTTGTATTAATTTTCATACCGAAATATGATACTAGGGCTTATTTTTTAGGTGATGTATTTTATATTTTTCTCTGTTACATGTCTTATAACATATCCTTGTCTTTATATATTATTTCTTTATATTTCTTTATTTTTAAAATAATTTAACCATATATTAAAATCATCCTGTAAAATCACACTAGGTCTTATTTTGTGGTTGGGTCTTATTTCCAGGTATACAGGGTAGTTGTGATTTAGAGTGCACCAGGAGCCACAAAGTGATGACAGAAATTCAAAATTCTTTGGAGTGCATTCCCTCAAACTTCCCCTCCCATATAGCGACAGAGTTTTGTTGCGGGCTACTCTCAGTTTATGACTCTCAAAATCCTGAAATTTTGTAATGGTAAAAGTTATGGACATTACAAGAAATGAAACCATGAAGCAAATTGTATTTCTCTTCATCTCAATACGTCATTCTCTACTGTTGATTCGAGCTTAAATGATGCATCATTTGTTAGGATACGAAAACAAGGCAGTTAAAAAAAAAAAAAAAGAAGAAAGAAAGAAAAGAAAACAGTATGGTTAAAGTTCTGTCTGAAAATTACGTTTTTCAGTGTTGTTTTCGCCAACCGTGTATATTTATTAGGTTATGCCTGATCCGAATATCCGAAACTGCACCAGTTCATGGGGTTTAAGTCGTGAAGTGGTAAAATTTTGGTCAAAGCCACAAGGTTATGTTGGAAAAAATCTTGTGCACACTCTGTAGGCTGAACTGCTGCACAGGTTGAACCAAACTCTCCCCAATTATTTATGACTAAATATTCATGGCTGGGTCACAGCTCAAGCACACACTAAAAACATTTACAGGGGAGGCATACCAAGTGATGCACTGCATCAAGTACTTCTGTATTTTATGCATGTCCTTCATGAATATAATAATGATGACTCTAAGTGTTATTTAAATATACATCTATTTTTTTATCAGTTGCAGAGTTCTTTTGGCCCAGATGAGCGCTTGACTCGTAGCAGAGAGCTTTTAGTTAAGCCCAAAGAGGATGTTGCTGTTCATCTTCTTTTTGCTCCCACTCGTGTTGCTTCTATGTTGGCCAAGCTTGAGATAAAACAGTCTGCTGCACGACCCTCTCAACCTGGAGTTAAATTCACTGTAAGTATAAACTTGGTATTTTACCTGAAATATTATTTGATTTGCTCTTTTCACTTGGATCAACAAACTTCTTTTTACTGCAGGTATTTGAATGAGAATTCTTGAATCTAATGTAAGGGATGTTATACTGCATAATGTACCTACATCTTCTATTCTTAATATGTATATACAGGGATCCCTCACTTTCCGTGATTTAATTGGGACCGAGATCCCCACGACCGCCAAATTCCTTGAAGTAGGAATCCCCCCACTGATGTGTATATATAAATGTATATAATATCAATAAATACAATTTCAAATCTATAAATGTTTATAATAAACATTCAAAAATAATCGTGAAATGTCAACAAAATATAAATACAGATGTACACGCGCACTCAGATGTGCCCCTCACATAAAAATGTAAGTAGTTTTGATGGGGGCTTTTTTTGGGAGGCGGGGGTGTGTGCATAATTGGCTTTGTTTTATGGCATTTTCTTTATTTTTTAATTCAGTGAATATATATATAAAAAAAAAAAAAATGCAACGCACTGAAGCCGCATGAATTGAAGCACGAAGTAGTGAGGGATCCCTGTATATTAATTTTAGTATAAAATGTAAGCAAATATAGAGGCATAACTATTAAATTTTAATCTTCTGATAGTGGGCTAATTGTATTATACCATTCCTGTCTAGTGTATACAACTTTATTTTTTCCAATACTAAATACAGCTACTTTTAATTTGATCATTTTAAGATCCCTCTGTCTGGTTATGGAGGCACAAGTAATGTGATTTTGGAGGAGCTAAGGAAACATTCTGACGGTTATGTGGCCACACTGAATGGAATCCAAACGGGCAGAGTCAGCAAAATTTGTGTGTGTGTACGAAATACCGGCTCCAGAGCTGCCTTTATTCGAGCTGTCCCATATAGTGATCTGGAGAGGCGCACCATAATGGACTCGACAGTTATCAGTCTGTCACCATCACAGTTAATATTGAAAGAAAGGACTCAAGAGGTGAGTTGATTTTGCTAGAACAAAAATAATTTATGTATGTATAAAAGAAGTGAATAAATCTCAAAATTCTTTTACCCCTACACATTCTATTCCAAATAAAAAAAGAAAATCAAATTTGTTTCTTAAAAGAAATTGAAGAAAAGTGAATATTAGGCTGTTCAAAATAGCAGCGTTTTTCTTTACAAACTCCAAAATTCCCTGTATAAACTGAAAAATGGTTTAAGATTTTGTTTTTCTCTGAATCACTGAACTAATATTTAGTTGTATGACCACTGTTTCTGAGAACTGCTGTACATGTGTTGCATGGAGTCAACCAGCTTCTGGCACCCGAGCCCAGGATGATTGGACTATATGTTCTTCTGTATTTCTTGGTTTTGCCTCAAGCTGCATTTTTATGTTGCTCCACAAGTTTTCTATTGGATTAAGGTCCAAGGATTGGGTCAGCTGCTCCATAACATCAATTTTGTTGGCCTGGAATCAAGATATTTCCTGTTTTACTGGTGTGTTTGGGGTTGTTGTCTTGTTGGAACACCTATTTTAAGGGCATTTCCTCTTCAGCATAAGACAGCACAACCTCTTCAAGTATTCCGATGTATTCAAACCGATCCATGATCCCCTGTATACAATAAATAGGCCCGACATCGTTGTATGAGAAACTTTTCATCTGTCATGATGCTGGCGCCACAGTCCTTCAGTGTCTTCACAGTGTACTGTGGCTTAAATTCAGGGTTTAGGGGTTCGTCTTGGGGGCCACTTGACCCAAAAAGAACAATCTTACGTTCATCAGTCCACAAAATGTTGTGCCATTTCCCTGTGGGCCAGTCAATGTGCTCTTTGGCAAATTGTAACATCTTCAGCAGCACCCGCACCACCCCCACCCCCATATAAAAAAGAAGTGGGACTTTGCGGGGCATTCTTGCCCATAACTTGGCTTCAAATAAGGGTCTTCTCATTGTAACAGAACTCATAGATAACTTAAGACTTTCTTTGATCTTCCTGAAGCTGATTATTGGACAAGTCCTTGCCATTTTTGCTCTTCTATCCATTCAAATGGTAGTTTTTCCACTTGGTCCATATCTTTCAGGGTTTGGTTGCCATTTTAAAGCATTTGGGATCATTTTAGCTGAGCAGCAGGTCATTTTCTGCACTTTAATTGTTTTCCTTGCACCCATCAACCCTTTTAATCTATTTACTCTGTTCTTCTGAACAATGTCTGGAACGACCCATTTTCCTCAGTTTCAGAGAGAAATACTCCATAACCAGCATGTAAAACATTTGCTACCTTCCTTCCTTAAATAAGGCAATAATTGGCACCTTTTTTTTTTTTTTTCCCCAAAGAATGAATGACCTGACTCGGTGAACTCCACACTACTATTATTTTGAACATGCCCCTTTCAGTTTGTGATTCAATTACAGTAGGCCCCCGCCCATTCGCGGTTCAACAGTTGCGACCCCGCATACTCGCGGATTAGCGGCAGCCCCGGAAATTACCGGCACATAGTTCATATTTAGCCAATGGCTGAGAGCTTTTGTTTCGTCCTCATGCTGATTGGTTTCCGATGTGTATTTTTCTTATTCGTGCACAAGCTGCCAACATGATTGCCTGAATTGTGAATTCAAGTTTTTTAGTGTGTTTTTAATGATTATTTAAGCCCTGTGATGTCAAGCCCTTCATCTTCTCTTGCTTGTAGTAAGGAGTCTAAGCGCTTTATTTGTTCATAAATATCATCACAGTACAAAATTAAAGTTTTTCCTTAATCATTACTACATTATTACTGTATTAATTAGTAAGACTGTCTATAAAATGTATTTAAGAAGCATTTTTTGGCGTATGTAATATCATGCATAGGGTTTTAAAACCACATCAATAATTCGCGGATTTTCAGGATCTGCGGGTGGGGGCGGAACACGACTACTGTGAATAACGGGCTTTCTGTACACAGAATCATCAGCAAGAATGTCATGGCTGTTGTTGAGTCTGTTGGATTCTGTTACTCTACTACACCTTCTAGTTACTAGAAGTTCTAGTTCTTCTTTGTAACTTCTAGTTACAAATCGTTGACGTGCTCAGAGCGTACTCAATGGCCAAGTTCATCACTCGCACGCCTCGCTCATGTTTTTCTGAATTCTTGCAGATTTTATTTCCATTAACATCATGTTTCTTCTTTTCACTTTCATTTTCTTCGGACCCATGATGCAAAGAAAAAATACTTCACGCAGTCACTTAAAAATTGATGCACAATATAGCAACAAAGGTGCGAGAGATGTGTCAAAAGGTCGTCATAACGAGTACTGTTCATGAAGCTGGCAGTAAGTGACTGATGCCTGACTCCTATCACAAGGCAAAATTTTGCTCACAAGCTGGCTCTTACCTAAAAAAATTATTGATATGGTTTTAAAAACCCTATGTATATTACATATGCTTCTTAAACACATTCTATAGACACTCTTATTCAGTAATAATGTTGTAACAATTAAGTAAAAACTTCTTAATTTTGTACGGTGATATTTATTAATGAATCAAGCACTTGGGCTCCTTACCACAAGCTAGAGAAGATGCAGGGTGTTTGAGTGGCATCATGGGGCTTAACTAATAATTCAAAACACACTAAAAAAAACAAACAAAAAAACACGAATTCACAATTCAAGCAGTCATGCTGATGACATGTGCATGAAGGAGGGAAAAAAAGAGGTGTACACATCATCTGCAACCAATCAGCAGGAGGCAGAAACAAAATCTCTCCGCCACTGGCTAAATTTGAATCATGTGCCAGTAGGGGTGTCATTGAAAACCTATTATTAGTATCGATATATTGATAAAAATTCCGATGTATCGATACATTAGAATATTGCTGGACTGTTCCATAAATGCATTAAATAGAACAGACTAAGATATATTGCAGTAGTTGTATCATGCGTTGAATATTTTATAATAAAGTGACCAATTACTAAAGCCAAATCTGAAATAAAAGGCAGGAAATAGTTTTCCACCGACAAGATTTTAATTAACACCTTTTTGTATTTAACAAATCTATAAACGCTTTACTAGTTAATTTCAAGCAAGTTGTTTCTATTCTACAAACACTTGTCAGTTGACAAGTTTCAGAGATGCATTTTTACAATTCATAATTATGATGCAAGAAGATGCACATATCTGCATTATCTGATGATAAGTGTCTCCTCTTGTTCAAAATGTTCCGTGCTGTTGAGAACACGCGCTCGGACGGCACACTAGAAGCAGGAATGTACCATTTACCATACAGAGAAGTGGGACGTACCATTTACTAGGGGTGTCATTGAAAATGGCATTTACTACAGACGCTGTCATGAACATGGGAAGCTACAGTATAATGTTAGAAGTATCGATGTCCTTTATAGGTATCGATTATCGATCCACAATTATATTGGCGATAATCCGATTGTCAATGACATCCCTATGTGCCAGTAACTTCCGGGTTTGCCGCTAATCTGTAAGTATGCTGTGCCGCGACGCAGAACCGCGAATGGGTAAGGGCTTACTGTATTACCAGTTTTGGTAAAATTAAGAATTTCAATACAGTGTTAACACAGGAGTTTAGAAACTCGGCTGAATGGGGAAACCCTGAAGCAGGTGTGCATGTCGGTACCAAAAATTAGAAACTCTGTATTCATGTTACATATTCAGTATTTAGATGAGCACATCCCATGGTCCACATCTCTTCTTCTTTTCCTTTCGGCTGTTCCCTTCAGGGGTCGCCACAGCAAATGATCTGCCTCCATCTCTCCCTATCCTCTGCATCTTCTACTCTTACTCCAACGACCTTCATGTCCGCCTTCACCGCATCCATAAATCTTCTCTTTGGTCTTCCTCTGGGCCTTTTGCCTGGTAGTTCCAACCTCAGCATCCTACGACCAATATACTCACTATCCCTCCTCTGTACATGTCCAAACCATCTCAATCTAGCCTCTCTGACTTTGTCTCCAAAACATCTTACATGTGCTGTCCCTCTGATGTACTCATTTCTGATCCTATCCATCCTCGTTACTCCCAAAGAGAACCTCAACATTTTCATCTCTGCTACCTCCAACTCTGACTCCTGTCTTTTCCCCATGGCCACTGTCTCTAAACCATACAACATTGCTGGCCTCATCACCGTCTTGTACACTTTTCCCTTCATTCTTGCCGATACTCTCCTATCACACATCACACCGGACACTTTTCTCCATCCATTCCAACCTGCCTGCACACGCTTCTTCACCTCTTTTCCACACTCTCCATTGCTCTGGATTGTTGAGCCTAAGTACTTAAAATCCTCCACCTTCTTTATCCCTGCCCCTGTAACCTCAAAGCTCCTCTTGGGTCCTTGTCGTTCACACACATGTATTCTGTCTTACTAAGACTAACCTTCAATCCCCTCCTTTCCAGGGCATACCTCCACCTCTCTAGATTTTCCTCCACTTGGTCTCTGCTCTCACTACAGATCACTATGTCATCTGCAAACATCATAGTCCATGGAGATTCTTGTCTAACCTCGTCTGTTAGCCTGTCCATCACCATAGCAAACAAGAAGGGGCTCAGAGCTGACCCTTGATGCAGTCCCACCTCCACCTTGAACTCTTCTGTCACACCGACAGCACACCTCACCACTGTCTTACAGCTATCATACATGTCCTGCACCACTCTAACATACTTCTCTGTCACTCCAGACTTCCTCATACAATACCACAGTTCTTCTCTCGGCACCCTGTCATATGCTTTCTCCAGATCCACAAAGGCACAATGCAGCTCCTTCTGACCTTCTCTGTACTTCTCTATTAACATCCTCAAAGCAAACACTGCATCTGTGGTGCTCTTTCTTGGCATGAAACCAAACTGTTGTTCACAAATGCTGACCTCTGCCCTTAGTCTTGCTTCCACTATTCTTTCCCATAGCTTCTTGTATGGCTCATCAACTTTATCCCTCTGTAGTTGCCACAACTCTGTACATCTCCCTTGTTCTTAAAAATGGGCACAAGCACACTTCTCCTCCATTCCTCTGGCATCTGCTCACTTTCTAAGACCTTGTTGAATATTCTTGTCAGAAAATCTACTGCTACCTCCCTAGACACTTCCATACCTCAACTGGTATGTCATCAGGGCCAACTGCCTTTCCACTCTTCATCCTCTTCAATGCCCTCCTCACTTCTCCCTTACTAATCTTTGCTACTTCCTGCTCCTCAACGGTCACCCCTTCTACTCTTTTTTTCTCTCTCATTTTCCTCATTCATCAGCTCTTCAAAGTACTCTTTCCATCTTCCCAGCACACTTCTGTCATCAGTCAATACATTTCCCTCTCTGTCCTTTATCACTCTAACTTGCTGCACGTCTTTCCCATCTCTATTTCTCTGCTGTGCTAACCTGTATAGATCATTTTCTCCCTCCTTACTGTTCAACCTATCATACAAGTCATCATACGCCCTCTGTTTGGCCTTTGACACTGCTACCTTCGCCTTGCGCTGTGTCTCCCTGTACTCCTGTTTACTCTCTTCGGTCCTCTCAATGTCCCACTTCTTCTTGGCTAACCTCTTCTTTTGTACACACTCCTGCACTTCCTCATTCCACCACCAAGTTTCCTTATGTACTCTCCTTCCAGAGGACACACCAAGTACTCTCCTACCGGTCTCCCTGATCACATTGGCTGTGGTTGTCCAGTCCTCTGGAAGCACTTCCTGACTACCCAAAGCCTGTTTCAACTCCTCCTTGAAGACAACACGACACTCTTCCTTTTCAGCTTCCACCACTTTGTCTTCTGCTCTGCCTTTGCCTTTTCACCTTTCTCACCATCAGTGTCATCCTGCACACCACCATCCTATGCTGTTTGGCAACACTCTCACCCACTACTACTTTGCAGTCACTGACTTCCTTCAAATTACAGCGCCTACACAAGATGTAGTCTACCTGTGTGCTCTTACCTCCGCTTTCATAAGTCACCCTATGCTTCTGTTTCTTCTTGAAGAAAGTATTCACCACAGCCATTTCCATCCTTTTTGCAAAATCGATCAACATCTGTCCTTCTGTGTTCCTGTCCTGGATACCAAACCTGCCCATCACTTCCTCGTCCCCTCTGTTGCCTGCACCAACATGTCCACTGAAGTCTGCTCCAATGACCACTCTTTCACCTCTGGGGGTACTCTGCATCACTTCATCTAACTCACTCCAGAATCTCTCCTTCTCTTCTAGCTTACATCCTGCCTGTGGGGCATAAGCACTAACAACATTGAGCATCACTCTGTCTGACACTCTTTTCACTTCTAGAACATTCCTGACAAACCCCTCCTTCAAGATGACTCCTACTCCATTTCTCTTCCGATCCACACCATTATAAAACAGTTTAAACCCTGCTCCGAAGCTTCTAGCCTTTCTACCTTTCCACCTTGTCTCCTGAACACACAGTATGTCCACCTTCCTCCTCTGCATCATGTCAGCCAGCTCCCTATCTTTTCCTTGCATAGTTCCAACATTCAAAGTCCCTACTCTCAGTCCTAGGCTCACGCATTTCCTCTTCTCTCTCTGCCTACGGACACGCCTCCCGCCTCTCCTTCTTCGACGTCTTCGACCAACAGTAGTCCAATTTCCATCAGCACCCTGTTGGTTGACAGCACTGATGGCGGTCGTTGTTAACCCGGGCCTCGACCGATCCGGTATGAATTCTGTATTGATCATTTGCATTTTTAAATGTGGCAGAAGTTTTACGCCGGATGCCCTTCCTGTTGCAACCCTCTGCATTTATCCGGGCTTGGGACCGGCATAAGGGGGAGAGACACTGGTTAGTGCCCCCCCCCGGCTGCATGGTCCACATAAAATATTTATTTATTTTTACCCTCACTTATTCTTAGTAGTTTAAAAGGTAAATTTATATTACAACACATTACAGTCTTAAAGACTAGGACATGTTACAAAGTAAGTTTTGTAGTTGGGAGGTAATCATTACTTTTTTTTTTTTTTTTTCCCCCCCAAGGTGATTACAGTGGTGATGAAGGCAACATGTAGGGAGCAGGCTCTGTGCCAGTCACACACTGCTGCTCTTGCCACTATCTGTTTCTTTTGTGGAGATGAGGTGTCTCGCCAACAATTCAGGAAGTTAGTATCAGTTTTGTGAGCTTAGTGTTTGGGTTTTTTCCCTTAATGTTCAATTTAGGAGTTAATTTCTCAGATTGGATGTCTGATAATGTCTCTTTAGGTTACTACACATCAAGCCTGATGTCGGTGAAAAGGTGTTATCTGAAAACAGCGTACTAAAGAGCATTTCTTTTGATGAACCGTTCCTTGGGGAGGAAATGGTTCAAGAAGGTAAGAAGGCTTGTGATAGACCTTTCCTTTTCAATCAAAGTATTTTTTAATGCTGCACTGCTAATCTTTTCAGTTTATGGTGACCAATTTAAATATTACTCCCCCCTCCCCAGCCTATGACCTCCCACAGAGACCAAACGAGGCTCAGCTTTTCTATGGGAACATGAGTAAGGTTATCCTGTCACTACTGGGTACAGTGGAAGCTTCTGATTCAGGAGAAAATGAACATAATGATTATGTCAGAGCCTCACAGCACCATGCCTTGGACTCCGACAGGTTTCACTTCTTCTCGAAAGGAAATTTTGTGTGTGTGTGTGTGTGTGTGTGTGTGTGTTCAGGAGACCAGGTGGAAAGGTAGCAAGGCTAGAAGCTTTGGAGCAATGTTTAAGCTGTTTTATCATGGTGTGGATGGGAAGAGAAATGGAGTAGGAGTCATTTTGAATGAGGGGCTCGTCAGGAATGATCTAGAAGTGAAAAGAGTGTCAGACAGAGTGATGAGTCTCAAGTTAGAAATTGAAGGTGTGATGTTCAATGTTAGTGCTTACCTGCAGGATACGAGATAGAAGAGGAGAGATTCTGGAGTGGGTTAGATGAAGTGATGCAGAGTACCCTCAGAGGTGAAAGAGTGGTCATTGGTGCAGACTTCAATGGACATGTTAGTGCAGGCAACAGAGGGGAAGAGGAAGTGATGGGCAGATTTGGTATCTACGACAGGATCATAGAGGGACAGATGTTAATATATATTTGCAAAAAGGATGGAAATGGCTGTGGTGAATACTTTCTTCCAGAAGAGACAGGAGCATAGGGTGACCTTATTAAAGCAGAGGTAGGAGCACACATGAAGGACTGTTGATGTTACATCGAGCAGAGATAAAGAAGGTGGAGGATTTTAAGTACTTAGGCTCAACAATCCAGAGCAATGGAGAATGTGGGAAAGAGGTGAAGAAGCGTGTGCAGGCAGGTTTGAATAGTTGGAGAAAAGTGTCTGGTGTGGTAGGAGAGTATCAGCAAAAATGAAAGAAAAAGTGTACAAGACGGTGAAGAGGCCAGTGATGTTCTATGGTTTAGAAACAGTAGCACTAAGGAAAAGACAGGAGGCAGAGCTGGAGGTAGCAGAGATGAAAATGTTGAGGCTCTCTTTGGGAGTAATGAGAATGGATTGGATCAGGAATGAGTATATCAGAGGGATAGCACATGTAGAGAGGTTTTGGCGACAAAGTCAGAGAGGCTAGATTTAAATGGTTTGGACATGTACAAAAGAGGGATAGTGAATATATTGGTGGTAGGATACTGAGGTTGGAACTACCAGGCAGAAGGCCTAGAGGAAGACCAAAGAGATTTATGGATGTGGTGAAGGAAGACATGAAGGTATTTGGAGTAAAAGTAGAAGATGAAAAGGATAGGGTGAGATGGAGGCAGATGATTCACTGTGGCGACTTTTAAAGGGAACAGGCGAAAGGGAAAGAACAAAAAGTGTGTGTGTGTGTGTGTGTGTGTGTGTGTGTGTGTGTGTGTGTGTACACACACACACACACACACAGACGCTCCCCGACTTACGTTTTTAATTTGTTCCGGGCGGCTGAACGCAAGTTGTTACAGTGACGTATGACGCTCATACTGTACTATACATCCATAAATGCCATTATTGTGTCTCATAAAACACCCCTAAATCAATTATTATAAACATAACCTTGTAAAATAATATAAACTATCAACATTAATTTCAAATAAGTCACTTACTTATATTATACCGAGTCACTGCATGATGCTTAAAACAGCCAATCAACGCTTTCTGTGAGGTGCTCCAAACTTAAAGTAGTGTAGTTGCGAAAGTAGTGTACTTGCTGTGGGTTATACGGACTTCCGGGCTTTCAAGTGTGCAAGGGCGCAGTTGAACTCGTTTAGAACTCAGCCTGATGTGAATCACCAGCAGAGCGGAGAGTTCTTTCTGGATTCATTCATTTTACAACTCTCCTTGCTTAACTGAGTATGCATGGTAGATTGCGCTGATCCGAGCAGATAGTTAATTCATCTCTGTGTATGAGACTTGCACCCATGCTAGTAGGCTTACGCTTCTGACCAACCATATTTGCTTCGAGTTACAAAAGTCCCCAAAACAGTGTAAACACAAAGATCACAGAGACGACGTCTTATCACAAGGGTAACTGAACTGGGAAACGATATAACGAGATATATATAAAAAACTGAACTGGGAAGAAGGAGGGGCACGTTCAGTCTGTCGTTCGTAAACAATGAATGCAGCGTCATTGTCATTGCGCCAGTGTACCACATAGGTACGTCTAAACTCAAAATTTGACTTCTTTTTTTTTTTTTGGCGGGGGGGGCGTAAAACGGATGTACGTAAGTCGGGGTGTGTGTGTATATATATATATATATAATTGTATGTGTATCTATATATAATTGTATGCATGTATGTATATAATATGTGCACACATGCATACAGTGGTACCTTGACTCAAAAGTGTGTTTTATAACGAATTTTCCATGGTACAAGCTTTGATCCCATCAAAAATCTGCACCATCCAACAAGCAAAATTTTGACTTACGAGCTCTGCTGGGGAAATTACTTTTCCGGGCTGATTAGCCTCGTATTCATCTGCGTGTATTCCTCCACGCTCCAAGAATGCCCTGTGCAGTGCTTCTTAATTATTTTCTGTGACGCCCTGTATAGGAAGGGGGGTGGAGAGAACATTTTCATGTTTCCCCCCAGCACCCCACGTGCGATTATAGTGTTTACTCCACTTCATGTCATTTGCTCAGTGCTTTCTCCCTACACCATAGGGAACACAATTAGAGCGCAACTGCCGTCTACAGTGCAATTGCACTTAATTGTAGTACAATATGGCAAGAAAGCACTGGCCTTGGAGCTCAATATGAGCCTTTCCTCATGAGAATTCATAGCGTGCACATGCACAACATTCTTCGTCTCCTCCTGCTCTGTTACACCACCTCATGCCTGCCCACGTGACTACTTTGCCGCAGTTGATGATCGGGAGGGTTAGTTGATTTTGTTTATTATTAATGTTTATATACATGTATTATGTAATATTTGTTTTTACATTTTTATCTTTAATATTAGGTCAAATATACGTGTTTGTGGCAGGTTATGAGTTTGGGAGGGGGTTGGATCGGATTAATTTGTTTTCAGTTATGAGTTTGGGAATAATTGTTTTATTTAACGAACTTTCGAGCTTGCACTCGGAAAAGATTAAATTTGTAAGTCAAGGTACCTGTGTGTGCGTGTGTGCATATATGTGTGTTTCTATTACTGTAAAGTACCTTTCATCGATTTGATTTCTGTTTTCCTTTAGTGGCCTGGGGACCTCAGAACGTCACTTCAGTAATGTTTCGTTGGACGTTTTGCCAGTGAAGGGGCCGCCACTGTGTGTGTCAGAACCTTTATTGAAACAGACGGAGTCCTCTGTGGACACCTGGAGTGTCCACCCTAAACAACTAGTTCTCACCGCTCCTACAATTAGTGAGCTCAAACACACTAAACATCATGCATGTTTTACCACTGAAATGAGTCTCGCATGGTAGTGTGCATGGCATCTAACAGCAATGTGTGTACACGTCAAGAGATCCATAAAATGACTTGTAATTTAAATTGCTTTCAATGGGAATGCAGTTGAAAAGCTGCATGTCATAAAAGCCACATTTAATACATTTGCATATAATTTTCATTTCTTCTTTGTAGTCATACGGCTTTTTTTCCCAAGCCCTGACAAAAATCATCACACTTGGATGGTATTCACTGTGATGTAACACAAAAATAAACACAGCATACAGCAATTTTTAAAAATGCGTATTTGATCCTTTCGGTAGTAATAGAGTTGTCAATGAAAAGGATAATGGCAAAGCTCTTGGTGGAGCACCGTAAGCATGGACATGATTAGATGGTCCATGACTTCTTACCATAGGAAGGCCCGTAAGGCTGCCATGTCACTGAGTTGGTGCTGATTGGCTGGTATTTATCACTGACTTGATTTAGGAAAGGCAGCAATTTAAACAAATTTATTAAAATACAGTGGAGCCTCGGTTCTCGAACTTAATCCGTTCCAGACGGCTGTTCGGGTTCCGATTTGTTCGGATTCGTAGTCCGCTTTCCCCCCCCATTACAAATAATGTAAATGATCTTAATCCGTTCCGTCATCTTTTGAACAGAAGTTAACAGTACCTTAACTCGTACCATAGGTCCTCAAATTAAGTAAAAAATTATTGACTACAGTACACTATGTTATGGTCCGTGTCGTGAGAGACTCTTTAACTGCACTGTGGATTTTTATGGTCTCACAAAAGAGTTGCGTGTTGAAATGCATGTTGGAGAGGGGCATGGCTGCCTCACGTGGTGGTAAGCAGTTGGCATACGTAAATGTTGGCGAGGGCGAGAAGAGCAGGATTCCCTTCCATAACAGAGAGGGACATAGGAAAGCAGATTTCCTTCCATAACAGCTTTAGGTAAATCAGCCAAAGGCGTTTTTTTTTTTGTTTGTTGGTTTTGTTTTTTTCTCTTGCTACCGCTTTGCATGGATGACTCTTCTTCAGGATGTCCTTTCTTTTCTTGAACATTTCTAACGTGGCTTGTTTCTGCATTCTTTTCAAAACCTTACGGTAGTGGCTCATGACCTCATAGTTAAAGGTATTCGCAGTGCTGCTGGCGCTTTAGCTTACATACATACATCCTCTTCAGCTTCGTTTAGGCGGCTATGCCTATACGCCGATCTGTGGGTTTTCTATTCGGTACTCTGAATCGTATTTGTCGCTGGAGGTAGTATGTGGCGTTAGTGATAGCTTTTGTACTTTAGCACTAGCTTTAGCTTTCGTGCTTGTAATACGTACATAGTACTGTATCAACAACTTCCGAACTTCCCCAGAACATGCATAGTATCAACAACTTCCGGAAGTCACACACTTTTCCTCCCTCTCGGCCTCGTTTTTTCTTGTGCGTTTCTCAAGTTCGACTTTTGTTTTTTTTGTTCGGTTTCCCAGACTGAAGCACTCACGGATTTTTTGTTTGGATTCCGATTTGTTTGGACTCTAGAGCTCCACTGTAATTTGTTGTACACCACTGCTCAGACTTCTGCTAAACAGTAATAATAAAAACACAATCTAACTCGGGGAGGGAGACAGACTTTTGTCAAGCAAAACATGAATGAAAAAAAATTAACTTTTTGAACGAATTACTAATTAACATGTAATACAATGGAATACAGAAATCGGCCATTAAAATACGGTATAAAGAAAACCAGTATGAACCTTTCTTTCTAATGCTCGAGACTTTAATTGGGCAATGCTGGCGAGACCCATTTGTTGATTTCAGCATGCTCCTTTTTACAGCATCACCCTAGACGCGCATCAAGTAGAGCACTATTGGGAGCTCTTAAAAATCATATACTAGTCCTTCTCAAAAAATGAGCATATTGTGATAAAGTTCATTATTTTCTGTAATGTACTGATAAAAATTAAATTTTCATATATTTTAGATTCATTGAACACCAACTGAAATATTCCAGTTCTTTTATTGTTTTAATACTGATGATTTTGGCATACAGCTCATGAAAACCCAAAATTCCTATCTCAAAAAATTAGCATATTTCATCCGACCAATTAAAAAAAAAAAGTCCCTTAATACAAAAAAAGATAATTATGTACAGTTATGCACCCAATACTTGGTCGGGAATCCTTTTGCAGAAATGACTGCTTCAATGCGGCGTGGCATGAAGGCAATCAGCCTGTGGCACTGCTGAGGTGTTACGGAGGCCCAGGATGCTTCGATAGCGCCCTTAAGCTCATCCACAGTGTTGGGTATATTATATATAAATATTTCAATTGGTGTGCAATGAACATAAACTATATGAAAGTTTAATTTTTATCAGTACATTACAGAAAATAATGAACTTTATCACAATATGCTAATTTTTTGAGAAGGACTAGTATATGCGAAGAGAGTTTATATTTGTGTAAAGACTGCAAAATTATGACTATGAAAATGAAATTGGTCATACAGTACATGCATGCAGAGTAGGAACCAAGACTAAAGCAGTGTCCGCACAGGAAGAACAACTTAACGCTGCTACCCACCTACCTTGTGTGGGAGGTGACTTGATTTACTCTTTTTGCCTTTGATAACCCTTTCACATGCTATGAGTAGCATTCAGTCCATTGCAACAATCAGCTAGTTCCTTTCTGTAGATCCGTGATAGCTTATATTATCGTTTTCTTATTTTAGCAAAGCAAATGCTATACTCTAGCAAAGGCATATCAACTCAATGACATGGTCAACAAACCATCCAGCTCCGAATAGGATTGAATTTTTATAGTGGACTTTGGTCCATGGGAGGGCGCTATGCTGTAATATTGATTTGTTGTTTGCTATTCAAGAATGTTGGAAATGACTTGATGGTGAATATGATTTTCATTCGTGTCTTAAAGAATTCAGGCAATCACACACAGGAGAAGCAATGTTTTTGCCTCTGCTTCTTGTGGAAAAAATGTACCAATAAATAATTTAATTTATTTGGATGTTTCAATGTACTAGAATGTTCCTCTCAAACAAAAGTGTGTTCTCTGCTATTTAGTTTAGTCACCACTAAGTAAAATCTGAGTGAACATCCAAGTGTGACTGGCCCTTGACCCATTTCTTCCATCTCAGAATTTATGGTGACTAAAGTGTCTTAATTTGTGATTTGGCCACAGCAGGTGCAGCTGATACCAAGCATGTGCGGATTCTGAACTGTTTAGATAGAGAACTGAGATTTGAGCTCTCTTGGCCTGCCCACTGCCTGACCATCACTCCTCAACATGGCATCATTGAGCCCCAGTATGGCATGCACAGTCACACACATCTGGCATATATAAATGTATATGATTATGAGCTCCTTATTGTATGTTTTTCTTCTCTGTACAGGAGCCACTTGCAAATTCTAATTAGCCCAAACCCCTCACTGGCTACCAAATCATCGATGCTTCCATGGAGTGGCCAGATATATGTCCAGTGTGATAATCAGCAGAAGGTATTAAAATATTTTAAACTGTACCTATCTATGGAATGTAATCATGGCTAAACTCAGTGCTGTTCTTAGTAAGCTTCAAATAATTAATCTGAAGCTCGAAACTGCTTAATTTAATGTACAGGTCTTTGTTCTAGTTTATCAGAGTGCAGATCCGTCAGGACCTGGCTATGGATATGTCTGCTGTTGGCTCATCCTCAGATCGTTCCCTGTGCCCCCTTCCACCCCAAGCAGAGACTCCTATAGGCTCCAGTCCTAAAACCCAGTGTGGCAGCCCTCAAACTCGTGTGGAAATTAAGAGCCGCACAGTGGTCTTCCCCTCTACTTGCTCTGGAGAGTCCACAGGTAGAAGATTAAAAATTGCTTAGAGTTCCAACATCTGCAAAACTACAGTATAAAATCCTCCTCCTCTCTGGAGTCTCTTCTTCAGGTACTTTTGTTTTTAGACAGAGTTGAAGTCGGAGGTCTTGGATGTTTCTGGTTTTGTGACAATATAATCTACTAATCCTTCTCAAAAAATTAGCATATTGTGATAAAGTTCATTATAAAATATATGAAAGTTTAATTTTTATCAATACAATATAGAAAATAATGAACTTTATCACAATATGCTAATTTTTTGAGAAGGACCAGTATGTGAAACTCAAGGGAGTACCAAGCATAACTTCTGAACTGGGTGGTGCCAAAAGACCTGCAGTCTTTATAATTTTTTTTTAAAGCTGCATATCCTGATCATGACCAAGTAATATCTAGAGACTGATTCAAGCTAAAGGGGTGGTGGCCAGGTGATCAGGTTGTTGGATTACTGATCCCTCGGTCAGGGGTTCAAGCCCCACTTTTCACAGGTTGTCACTGCGCTCTCCGAAATGCAGCGAACTGGGTTGTCAAAGGTTCTCACCGTCTGGTAGGAGGCATGTAAAAGAACCATTGCTGACTTTTTTGTTCAGAGCAGGGTGCATACCAGTCAATGTGTTTGGCCTTCGATGGTCTGACGAGCTGTAAAGGGCGTACCTGCCTAGAGTTGGCTGAGAGGGGGGCCAGCCATCCCATGACCCTAATTAGGATTAAGCGGTTCATAAAAATAAGTCTGAATAAAATAAGCTTATTATTACATTAACAGAATTTGTGCAGATGCTTTTATTCAGCGCAACTTACATTTTTATCTCGCTTATACAGCTGAGGGTTAATGGCCTTACTCTGGGGCTTGAATGTCTGACGTTCTGATCAGTAACTCACAGCCTTAACCACTGAGCCACCACTGTCGATTAATTATGTAACTCGGTACATAGTTCCCATGAAATGTGTACCAGGGAAATGCATTTCTGAGCAAGTTTTTCTTCTTTTCAGAAAGTTCTGTAGAGGTGGAGAACCATGGAGAAGTTGTTAGGTGGTACCTTTCATCTTTTGCGCCTCCATATGTGAAGGTGTGTGTACTTGAGCTTGTAAATCAGTAAACATCCTGTTAATATTTTTCACTTAATTATGATTTGACATAATGAAGAACATTTCCTATGTTCTTCAAATAATACCCTTAGGGTGTAGATGGAAGTGGGGATGTTTATCGTGCCACATATACAGCATTTAGATGCGAGAGAATGTCCGGGGTGCTTGGGGTCAAAGAAAAGATGCAGGTGAGGTGTTAAAAGGAATTTCTTTATAGCTGTAACATTGGTAGCTTTTTATACTGAAAGGTGGAAAAAAATTAAGTCTAAAATCCTAGTGTGTTATTAGTATTTATTTAATAATCAGTTACTTGAACAGTTATCTTTAGGGTCTCTAATTGCTGATTTATTTGTTTTCTTTTTCAGGTGCCTTTTACATTTCTCCCACGGGACAGTGGAGAGTATGCTCAGTTTTGGGATCTTGAGTGTCACCCAGTGACCAAACCACAGCAAAAAAGCCGCATTCGATTCCAGCTCTGTGGCACAGTGAGGGTTCTTTTTGCATGGTTTGAATAAATAACATGAACATTTTTCATATTACTACTTTTTATGTATGTATTGGGATTCCAGCAGAATCAGCGCTCAGTAAAAAAAAAATAAAAAAAATATAAATATATATATGAAAATATAATTTTTTTTTTTTTTTTTTTTTTAATTTAATACAAATAAAATTTTGTTTTGTAGGGCTTTAGGGCAGGTGCAGGAACGAGTCTTGAAGAAGATGCTGCTCTAATACGGACAGATGGCAATGTAAAGAGCCGGAAGAGAGTGAATGATTCAAAAATGGGGTAAGATGTATACTGTATTGGTTTCTGTGCAAGCAGGGAGATGGTTTTTCAATGTTTTGACTGAATTATTTAAGGCTAAAATCTTGATTATTTGTATTTAGTTTGGAGTCTTCTAGAAGAGGTCTGTATGCCCCTCAGAGTCTCTACAGTTTCCCTGCCACATGTGTTGGTGAAGTCAGCACATTGAAGGTCAACTTTCGGAACAACTCTTGTAGTACACATGAGGTGAGTATTCACAGAAAGTATTAGGAATTTTTTTGCAACCTTTAACAGACTAGTACTGCATTTTGGGTTTTATCTTTGGAATAAAAACTGAACCCTTTACCACCTGCACAGTCAGTTTGTTTTTCTGTTCAGTTAAATTTTAAAGTGTAACCACTTGAGTAAATTTATTATAATCAGACTCACTTGATTTGAACAACTGCATGTTATGGAGCCAAAAGAGCCATGAAATAATTAAAATTTTAAATGTTAAACATTGCATGAAGAAGATGCATGGAAAGTAGTCTGTGCTAGGCTAAAAGGAAAACCTTGTTGGCTGGTTCTTGTGTTCATTTTGAAGTTATTCTATGAAATTGTCATGTTAAAATTGTTTTTATTTTAATAAAGTAAACACATTATCTTTCACAATTCAAGTGGGTATGGATATAATAAAACACTGTGTACCTCTTCAGTCCATCATTTAATGTAAGACTTTATTAGTAGAATAACAGTTAAATACAGTGGTACCTCACCTTACGAAAGTCACAACAAATGAAAAATCCAAGTCACGAAACGCATTTATCTAAAATTTCCGTCTCTGGATACGAAAGAAATTCACATTACGAAATGCGCCATCTAAAAAATCCAAACAATGCGTGAGTTGCTCTCCCATTGGCTATCTCCCAACACCCGCCTCACTGGCCTCCCATTGGCTATTATGGAGCTGCATCTCCATAATACCATGATGCTTTTCGTGTGCCTTCAAGCCATTGTTCGTCATGGCGATGCAGCTCCCTCCCATTGGCTATTATGGAGCTGTATCTCCATAATACCCATGATGCTTTTCGGGTGCCTTTGACCCATTGTTCGTCAAGGAGTTCTAACACGCATAAAGGACAGAGTTACTGTTGTTTTGTGAGTTTTTCGAATGTGCTCATTGCAACTTTACATTTTTTTGGCTCAGTCTTTTAACCTTGCATAAACATTTGTAAGATTATAAGTCTGCTCAGAAGACATGGTCAACACACACACACACACACACACACACACACACACACGCGCGCGCACGCACGATTCCCGGTGAAAGTGATTCCCGGTGTGAGTGAAAAGAAGCGAGCTCGTGGTGTGCGGTTGAGTGATATCGCAAAGGAATATGGCCGAAACCCATCTACCATCGGTACGATATTGAAGCAGAAGTAGGCCTTTAAAGGTATACTTTTATAATTTTTAAAGGATTTAGGGGTAGTATTGGGGGCCTTGGAATGAATCAGGCGTTTTACATGTAAAATGCTACTCAATTTACGAAAAAATCAGGTTACGAAACCACTTTGGGAACGGATTAATTTCGTAAGGTGAGGTATGACTGTATCATGTTCTCACTGATGGATTGTGTATAAAATAATCTTATGCATTCAACTGACCACAATATTGAATATTGCATGGAGTTTTCAGTAGAATTTTGGAAAATGCTCTTAAGGAGTCAAGACTCCCCAACTCTGGAGAATCTGATACTCTTAATGCTGCATGCCACTGATGTTGAGCTTTTCTAATTGACTTACAGCTAAGATTTTTAAGTCCGTGTGAGCCTTTCCACATCAAGCATTCCAAATATTCTTTAAGGTGAGTTATTTAGTACTGCACCCCCCCTCTCTTGCTCTCACACATGCACCCAGTGTAGTTCTATGTATAAAAATAAGGATTAATTTAATCGCAAAGTGTATTTTTTGTTTGTTTGTTTTAATGTGTGATGTGCTTTTCCTATTGTACATGCCTACTGTGAAGCTTCTTAACAGTTACCTAAAGGTATATGTTGAAGTGAATGTATTGCTTCACGCATGCATAAACAGACCATGGTGCATAGTCGAGTTCATTTCTTCCTGTGTATGTTTTTTTTTTTTTTTCTTTGAACATACTGCCTGGACAGTAAAGGTTTTCATTAAATCATGTCAATTTTGGTGGCCTTTGTACATCTGTAATGTGATACAGGTGACTTCATGTTGCAGTGTATTCACTGTGAAATTGTCATCCAATTCATGCTTTTAACATAATTTCGCTGCTTAATTATTGCACTTATTTTTCGTCTGCTCAAATTGTGTGTGTTTATTGTTTTCCAGGACTCAGCATTATATCAACCTGCCTGTGCAGTTCAAACCAACAGCTGTAGGCCAGTTCTCCGGCTTGCTGTTTGTTCAGACAGACACAGATGTTAAACTCGCCATTGAACTCACTGGTGAAGCTTTACCGTAACAATCACACTTGTTGTTTTAAGTATTCCATTCATTCCCCTTCACAAGAAGTTAATGTGAGGAATAAAGTGCTAATTCTGTAAAGTGTTTCCCCCAACAGTACAAAATGGTGTAAATAAGTTTTTTTTTGTTTTGTTTTTTTTGTTTTTTTTTAATGCAGACTAGACATGAAATATAGCAAACTGTTTTTCATAAACCTCTACTTCAGTATGCCTATGGGGATGCCATTAGCATTAATGAAGGCACTGGTAAGCTTATATGATGCCTTTAAGAGGAACATTAAAGATTTATTTTATAATCACAAATACTTGGAAACCAAAATGTAGTCTTGCATTTTTAACAGTTCACATGTCACTAATACAACATCATCTGATCACATCTAATGCACATTTTGTACAACCCAGTGTAAATGTCTTATTTATTTTAAAATGCTAAATAAAGATTAATTTCATGTTTGAAAATTGTTTATTTTTAAAAATGACATGCATGTATTATAAAGTGAACCATTATGAACAGCTCATTAGAAAGATTCTTTGCAAGATTCTGAATATTCTAAATGTCAGCACTAGCGATGAGCCAGAAATTAACTGTTACATTAATACATGAGGCCCAAGTTATTCCTCTGAGTGGTAAGTTCATGGGTAAAAATGTGACTGCACAGTAGTACTAGGACAACTTGGTGAGTTCTCATTAATAGAAGTACAAATGCTCCCCGACTTGCGGTACTCGGTAGGCTGAGTACTAAACGAGTTCAACGGCGCCCTTGCTCACTCGAAAGACCGGAAGTCCATATAACCCGTGCTTTGTGTCAAGCACAGCAAGTACACTACTTACAACTACACTACTACACTAGCAAGTTTTTAGTTTCGCTTTTACAAGCAGAAAGATCGCACCATAGAGAATGTTAAAGGTTATATTTGATACTGTATTTGATATTTGATGAGTGAATTTGATTAAAATTTATCTATTTGAAATTATTTTGCTTGAATTTAATTTATTTGAAATTAATGTTGATATTTGATATTTTACAATGTTATGTTTATAATAATTGATTTAGGGCCGTTTTATGAGATACGGTAATGGTATTTATGGATGGATGTGGTCAAGGAGGACATGAAGGCAATTGGTGTAAGAGAAAAAGATGCAGAGGATAGGGTGAGATGGAGGCAGATGATTCGCTGTGGCGACCCCTGAAGGGAAAAGCCGAAAGGACAAGAAGGTTGTATAGTACAGTATGAGCGTCACACATCATACGTCACTGTAGCGTTCACTATCAACTTGCGTTCGGCCATCCAGAACCAATTAAAACGTAAGTCGGGGAACGTCTGTATACCAACTTGTTAATGCAACTGTCTAGCTTTTACAATGTGCTTAATGAATTATTTTAGTTGGTTGGAAATATTTTTGGAAGTGTGAACAACATTGATTAAAATCCACAAAGAACCACGCTAATGTTATTGATCTCAGTTACCAGACCTAATGCAGAGTTTCTAAATGTCAATATTCTAAAAAAAATATATATATAAAATAACTAGAGCTTTTTTAGTACTGTATGTTGTATTTGCTGTGCATGCTCCAGTTAGATAAAAGTGTAAAATGAATTCAGTGGTGGTGTTTTAACCATCTTGTTTAAGCTGTAGGGTGAGTAGACCTAGAGGTAGACTCAACAGCCATGTGTACAGCTGAATGGTTGTTGCTGTGTTCAAGTTGCACAGGTGACTGTTGCAACATGCGACTTCGTTGCCATTTCCACTTGCGTCGAGTGAGGCAGTGCTTGCTGCCCCTGCACAGGTTTTCATACTGGAACACTGCTTCACGACTGCTTTCACTTCACCTAAATAGAGAGTAAATTAGCCATGGTGAACTGAAGAATGTAAGATGTTTTATTGGGCAGTGTGAACAGTGAACTTTATGCCTCATACAATGGGATTTATCAGTTCACACATTATCCCAAACTTGCAAAGGTGTGTTTTTGTTTTTGAGATACCATTAGTGGGTAGTTTTTTTTTTGTTTGTTTTTTTTTTTTTTTTTGTCTTGCAACTCTCCCATGAAACACATTTTTGTCCAGACTCTTTCTCAGAATGAAATATTTAGAATATTTTGAATATTCCTGGATGTGTTCAGTTGAACCCATTTATCAATTTAATTTGGTTAGTCAACTGTCCGGGGTCATGGGTACTGGATAACCTCAATGAAAAATAATGTTAATTAAAAAAAAAAAAAAAAAAAACTAAAAGATGCAATGTTCTTATTTTAATTATTTTAAAAAAATCCAATCCCCACATGCACTATTAAAAAATAAATAAATAAATAAAAATAAAACCGTCCACGTGCAAACAAATCACACTGATGCTTTGTGTAAAGGAAATAAGAAGAAAAAAACCAGACTGCTGCACATGCTGACATTACAGGACAGTACAGGGCACAAGCTTTGTTTTCTCTGTCCACATGGTTGCATGGAAAATGTCTACCACGAATACAGTTTAACAAAAGGTTTATTTTGAGTGACCTAAAACAATGGACCTGTGGAATAAAGGTGAAGAGAGAAAAATAGTAGTAAACAATATCCATGTATGTTTGGCCAAGGCTTTAGTCTGAAGGACAGCACTCACCCAGAATGTCCACAGTTGTCATACAGGTATCAAAAGGAACCTGACACTCCTCCGCGTTTCGGTTGCAGTGCTCGTTGGAAGGGCTGGAACTGCACACATAACACTTCAGAGAATTTACTGTAATAAACATGAAATGGATGGGTTATTAGATAGGAATGTTTTTGTGTATTACCTTTAAAGCTCATTTAGACTGTTATACTTATTGAAATAAAAAATTTCACAGACTGTATTTTGTTCCATTTTAAGAACAATCAAGTTTGATTGAAGCTAAATCAACAGATTTCATACATATCATACAGTGTGACCTTGCATTCTATTTGTCAGTCATAATTCTGACCACAGGAAAGTTATTTTATGGCTAGACGTGTGTCAGCATAGTCCCTTTTATAGTGTCTGGACAATCTCCCCTACCTTTTTTCCTGAATGATAAGATAATCAAATACTTTATCCAAAGTTAGAATGAAACATCGAGTCGATTACCGAGGCTAATTTCACATGTTACTTCTTATAAAACATTGGTTCTTAGAATAACAAAGTTTTACACAAAGCTAAACTGCAATTTTTAGAAAATGAAGTCAGTACCTGAGCATACGGTTAAGAAGAAAACCAGCAGTCCTGAAAGGCTCCCCATGCTTCTCTACCAATCTCTACATCTGGTCTCTCAACAGAATAAAATATTTTCTGCCTTCAGAGTCAACCAACAGATGTTTCTTCTCGTTATCCTGAATGGCACGAGTTATTCCAGCATGGGCCACCTCATGATTTTGACCCCACTGCTACAACAGTACAATAGCTTTCTACAGAACAACTGTAGCTGGTTATTTTAGAGCACATAGGGGACATTGTGTATACAGACATCAATACACACTGCTCAGCTCCCTGAATGACTAACACAGTAAGGCAATTGACAGGACACATTTTGGCATTTCTATTTACTCACAGGCACACACTGTGACATCAAACACAAAATACTGTAATCTGATTCGAAACAGAAATCATATTATAGTCGATGCCCATCCGTACATCTAATTACAGTGTGTGCCATGCACAGCATCCAGTTAAGGGTGTCTTATATGTTTTTCCTCGATCAGTCTCTTTGAAAAGAGATTATATATTCACCCTTTTATCTGTCTCATTACCATAAAATGCACATTAACATAAAATAATACATTCTTCATCTCAAACACAAAAAAAACATACTTTTGTTTGTTATGAAGTTTTTGGATCAGAATTATGTACACATAATACTTTTAAATTTGAGAATTATTACAGTTTGTGCTCTGTAAAACATCATAAAATAATTCAAGTACTGAATTGTGTCTAGCCTTGTATAGGTACAATACTCTTCTGTGCATGGCTTGAGGTCTGTTCATCGCCTGGCCAGTGCTATTCCGGGTTTTGTAATTGGTCCGAGTTTGTGTGTCCGGATGATTTATCAGGTCAATCTGGGCACGAAGGAACCTCCCACACATTGGACACACATACAACATGGCATAGACGTCAGTGACAAATCTCTCCAGTTATACACAGTAGCAGTGTATAAATCTGAGCGTTTAGCCAAAGACAAAGGCAGCATTTGTTGACCCAGTACTACAATTTCAATGCTACTGTAAAGCAGACCGCATAAAATAAGCCTATAATACTTAACAGGGAAGCTGTTGAAAAATATTAGAATATTGAGTGATAGATTCATTCTTATGGCCATGTGCTTTTGGCTACTGCCACCTGGTTACAGATAATTCATTTTGCAGGTCATTGTATTAAATATGGGCCCATATACAGTGGTATGAAAAAGTATCTGAACCTTTTGGAATTTCTCACATTTCTGCATAAAATCACCATCAAATGTGATCTGATCTTTGTCAAAATTACACAAATGAAAAATCAGTGTCTGCTTTAATTAAAACCACCCAAACATTTATAGGTTTTCATATTTTAATGAGGATAGCATGCAAACAATGACAGAAGGGGGAGGAATAAGTAACTGAACCCTCTGCCTAAGGAGACTTAAAGAGCAATTGAAACCAATTTTTACCAAACAATTTAAGTCAGGTGTGTCCAATCACTGATGAGTGGCTTAAAGCTGCCCTGCCCACTATAAAACACACACCTGGTAAGAATTGTCTTGATGAAAAGCATTGTCTGATGTGCACCATGGCTCGCTCAAAAGAGCTGTCTGAAGACCTGCGATCAAGAATTGTTGATTTGTATAAAGCTGGGAAAGGATACAAAACCATCTCTAAAAGTCTGGATGTTCATCAATCAACAGTCAGAGAAGTTGTCGACAAATGGAGAGAGTTTGGCACTGTTGCTTCTCTCCCAAGGAGTGGCCGTCCACCAAAGATGACGCCAAGAGTTCAGCGCAGAATACTCAGAGAGGTAAAAAAAAACAAAACCCTAGAGTGTCTGCTAAAGACTTACAGAAATCACTGGCACAGTCCAATATCTCTGTGCACACATCAACTATATGTAAAACAATGGCCAAGAATGGTGTTCATGGGAGGACTCCAAGGAGGAAGCCAATGCTGTCTAAAAAAAACATTGTTGCTCGTTTAATTTTCGCAAAAAGGCACTTGGACACTCCACAGAAGTTTTGGCAAAATATTTTGTGGACTGATGAAACCAAAGTTGAATTGTTTGAGAGGAACACACATGTGTGGAGGAAAAATGGAACAGCTCACGTGAAGCATGGTGGAGGGTGCATCATGGTTTGGGGCTGTTTTGTTGCCTCGGGGCCTGGACAACTTGCAATGATTCATGGAAAAATGAATTCAAAAGTTTATCAGGATGTTTTGCAGGAAAATTTGAGGCCGTCTGTCAGACAGTTAAAGCTAAAAAGAGGATGGATGTTGCAACAAGACAATGATCCAAAACACAGAAGTAAATCAACTTCAGAATGGTTTCAGAAGAACAAAATGCACGTTCTGGAGTGGACAAGTCAAAGTCCAGACTTGAACCCCATTGAGATGCTGTGGCATGACCTCAAGACAGCGATTCATGCCAGACATCCCAGGAATCTGACTGAACTACAGCAGTTTTGTAAAGAAGAATGAGCCAAGATTAGTCCTGATCCATGTGCCAGACTGATCTGCAGCTACAGGAAGCGTCTGGTTGAAGTTATTGCTGCCAAAGGGGGGGCACAAAATATTAAATGTGATTGTTCAGTTACTTATCCCCCCCCCCCTTCTGTCATTGTTCGCATGCTATCCTCATTGAAATATGAAAACCTATAAATGTTTGGGTGATTTTAATTAAAGCAGACACTGATTTTTCATCTGTGTAATTTTGACAAAGATCAGATCACATTTGATGGTGATTTTATGCAGAAATGTGAGAAATTCCAAAAGGTCCAGATACCTTTTCATACCACTGTAATAATCCAGTGCTTGTTCTTATCGTGTAATTGCTCGTCTGTCAAATTAATAATTGTTTAAAGAGACAAAATAACACAAACTCCAGCCTTATTCAGTCAAAGATTTGTCATGCAGTACTGAAATTAATACGTAAGCTTCTTCAGAACAGCTTCCTGCGGTACATTGTGGGATTGAAAGTGTATTTCGTCCATGCATAAAAACTTCAGTCTTCCATATTTACACTTTCTGCCCTCTAGTATAGCATGCATGAAGCTTGAGCTCTTGTGAAAATATCCATAATGCATGTGTTCAGTCTTCGTGTGATTTCCCTTTAGGTTTCTTCCTGTGTGATGCATGATCCCGACTTCTGGATTTATTCACACAGTAAATCCTGGTAAAGACATGATAAAGTAATGATCAGTGACTTGGTATTCAAGCAGGATGAATACTGTGCATCACTCACCACCTAACTAACATTTAGCTAGAAAGGTTTATATAATCTTTGGCAAACCAATTGTTTTAACCACCATGTTTGTTATACTGGCTCCTTACCCTAACAGGACTCTGTAGGAAGACTCTAGTTGAGACATATTTCCAAGTTCATTCATTTTTATTAGAGTTGAGGGAGTCTATACCCTATTTCAGCCAACTCTAGGCAAAGGTCCATCATATTACATCACATGGTAAACACATAATGTTTACACTCACATCTGGATGGCAATTTGGAACAGCTAGTTAGCCTAATGTGCATATCTTTGGACTTTGAATGAATTCTGTAGGTACTTCGGCCTCCTTTTATTTATAAATAAATAAATAATAATAGTCAGGACCTGAGCATGAGATTTAATTTTGTCAGTTCAGACACCCAAGCAATATCTTAGCAAACACTTCAAGTTCTCAGTGTTCTTGAAGTTATCAGTGTTGTTACACATACCTGCGTTGGTAGAGGTAGATGAGAAAGATCACATCATCTCTGAAACAAGCCAATGGATGTGGTCCAGGAGTAGTTATAATGCCGCTGAATATATCACTTATAAAAGTGTTTAACCCCTGAGCATATATAGGAAATAACAAGTATTTTAGAATTACATATAAATCTTAACTTTATAGGACTTGTGTTCTTGTTTCAAATGAAGATAGAACTCACTTTGTAGAGTAACACTGACATTGGGAGCTGGGCAACTGATTTCATCTGTGAAAGAGAACAAAACACGATGCCATTTGTTAAATTGTTTTAAAGTTTAAGTTTTATATGTTGAAATTTAATTGATTTTAGCACAAACCTTGTAATTCACAAATAATTGAGGGACCATGGAAAGAAATCCAACTGCATAGACCCCTGATGTGGGTGAGAAAAAAAATATGTAGTTGACATTTCAATGGTATGAATTAAGCTTATAACTATGTTTATCATGGACATACCACTGACAAGACTGTTGATGATCCAAAAGTACCAAGTACTAGAATAAAATAATATTTTACTAAATATTACTGAAATATTAAAACAAATAAATGTAGAATTGGTATAAAAACATAACCAACTATAGAGTACTTTATACCTTTTATTTCTGAGATATATGAAAGAGTACACAGCCCCACTGATGCACAGAGGATACATTAAATATAACAAGAATTTCATTGCCTGGGGAAAAAAATAGCAATGTTTATTTAAGAGCATCTTTTATTGGTTTGAATCTGCCACAGTGGTTCAGTGCCAAATAATATCAGTACCCTGGAATCGTGCTCCTCTGTTGCACGCTCCATGCCATCTGCTCGATCATCCTAAAGAGGACAACACGGCAATCATCAACAAGTTGCAAGAGAAAATATGCACACTATGTCCATGCAGCATACATGCAAACCCACACTGTCAGCCATTTAATCTAAATTCGGTAACTGTACCCAGTATATAATGTGTGTGTGTGTGTGTGTGTGTGTATGTGTATGTGTATATATATATATATATATATATATATATATATATATATAGGGATCCCTCGCTACTTCGTGCTTCAATCATATGGGTTCAGTGCATCGCTTTTTTTTTTTTTTTGAATATTCATCGAAAAAATTTAAAAAATACGGAAATTAAGAAAGAATAGGAAAATGCCACAAAACAAGGCCAATTATGCAAAAAACAAACAAACAAACAAAAAAAAATCCAACCCAAAACCCCCCATCAAAACGACTTACATTTTTATGTGAGGTGCACATCTGAGTGCGTGCACGCGCATCTGTGTGTGTGTGTGTGCGCGTGTGTGTGTGTGTGCGCATCTGTATGTTTCCTCATCCTCATCTTCTTCCGCTAAGTCCAGGGTCGGGTCGTGGGGGCAGCAACCTAAGCAAAGAGGTCCAGACGTCCCTCTCCCCAGCCACTTCCTCCAACTCTTCTGGGGGGACACCGAGGCAGTCCCAGACAAGCCAAGAGACATAGTCCCTCCAGCGTGTTCTAGGTTGACCCCGGGGTCTCTTCCCGGTTGGACATGCCCGAATCACCTCACCAGGGAGGCATCCGGGAGGCATTCTGACCAGATGCCCGGGCCACCTCAACTGGCCCCTCTCAATGCAGAGGAGCAGCGGTTCTACGCCAAGCTCTCCACGGATGGTAGAGCGTCTCACCTTATCTCTAAGGGAGAGTCCCACCATTCGGCGAAGGAAGCTCATTTCAGCTGCTTGTATCCGCGATCTTGTTCTTTCGATCACTAAAGCTCGTGACCATAGGTGAGGGTTGGAACGTAGATCGACTGGCAAATTGAGAGTTTCACCTTGCGGCTCAGCTCCTCCTTCACCACAATGGACCGGTACAGGCTCCGTTTAACAGTAGAGGGTGCAGCGGTCCGTCTGTCGATCTCCCGCTCCATCCTTCCCTCACTCGTGAACAAGACCCCAAGATACTTAAACTCCTCCACTTGGGGCAAGACCTCATTCTCGACCCGGAGGATGCATTCCACCCTTGTCCAACTGAGAACCATGGCCTCGGCCTTGGAGGTACTGATCTTCATCCCGGCTGCTTCGTACTCGGCTGTGAATCGCTCCAATGAGAGCTGGAGGTCCTGACTTGATGAAGCTAAAAGGACATCATCTGCAAAAAGCAGAGACGAGATCTGATGGCCACCAAACCAGAACCCCTCAACGCCTCGACTGCGTCTAGAAATTCTGTCCATAAAAATTATGAACAGAATCGGTGACAAAGGACAGCCTTGGTGGACTCCAACTCCCACCGAAAAGAATTCGACCTGTTGTTACCAATACGGACCAAACTCTGGCTCCGGTGATACAGCGACCGAATGACTTCTCCGTGAACATGGACTACACCAAACTTAAGAAGAATCGTCCAGACTTCTAAATCCTTCCGACTGAATTTAGAATTTAGAGGATTTAGAAGTCTGGATGATTCTTCTTAAGTTTGGTGTAGTCCATATTCATGGAGAAGAACTTGTACTGATCAATTGGCCAAAGTTTGTTCAGGCCTAATTCCGAATGGAATCTGTATGTTTGTGTATTTATATTTTATTTACATCTTATGCATCATTTTTAATGTTTAATTGTTATTATAAGCGTTTATAGTGTTGCGCGTGTATTTATATATATATATATATATATATATATATATATATATATATATATATATATATATATATATACATACACGCACACACACACACAACCTGACTGACCCCCCAACTGACGTATACGTACATGTACAGTGGTATGAAAAAGTATCTGAACCTTTTGGAATTTCTCACATTTCTGCATAAAATCACCATCAAATGTGATCTGATCTTTGTCAAAATTACACAAATGTAAAATCAGTGTCTGCTTTAATTAAAACCACCCAAACATTTATAGGTTTTCATATTTTAATGAGGATAGCATGCAAACAATGACAGAAGGGGGAGGAATAAGTAACTGAACCCTCTGCCTAAGGAGATTTAAAGAGCAACTGAAACCAATTTTTACCAAACAATTTAAGTCAGGTGTGTGTCCAATCACTGATGAGTGGCTTAAAGCTGCCCTGCCCACTATAAAACACACACCTGGTAAGAATTGTCTTGATGAAAAGCATTGTCTGATGTGCACCATGGCTCGCTCAAAAGAGCTGTCTGAAGACCTGCGATCAAGAATTGTTGATTTGTATAAAGCTGGGAAAGGATACAAAACCATCTCTAAAAGTCTGGATGTTCATCAATCGACAGTCAGAGAAGTTGTCTACAAATGGAGAGAGTTTGGCACTGTTGCTTCTCTCCCAAGGAGTGGCCGTCCACCAAAGATGACGCCAAGAGTTCAGCGCAGAATACTCAGAGGTAAAAAAAACCCTGGAGTGTCTGCTAAAGACTTACAGAAATCACTGGCACAGTCCAATATCTCTGTGCACACATCAACTATATGTAAAACAATGGCCAAGAATGGTGTTCATGGGAGGACCCCAAGGAGGAAGCCAATGCTGTCTAAAAAAACATTGTTGCTCGTTTAATGTTCGCAAAAAGGCACTTGGACACTCCACAGAAGTTTTGGCAAAATATTTTGTGGACTGATGAAACCAAAGTTGAATTGTTTTGGAGGAACACACAATGTCATGTGTGGAGGAAAAATTGAGCAGCTCACCAACATCAACACCTCATCCCCACCGTGAAGCATGCTGGAGGGTGCATCATGGTTTGGGGCTGTTTTGCTGCCTCGAGGCCTGGACAACTTGCAATCATTAATGAAAAAATTAATTCAAAAGTTTATCAGGATGTTTTGCAGGAAAACCTGAGGCCGTCTGTCAGACAGTTGAAGCTAAAAAGAGGATGCATGCTGCAACAAGACAATGATCCAAAACACAGAAGTAAATCAACTTCAGAATGGTTTCAGAAGAACAAAATGCACGTTCTGGAGTGGACAAGTCAAAGTCCAGACTTGAACCCCATTGAGATGCTGTGGCATGACCTCAAGACAGCGATTCATGCCAGACATCCCAGGAATCTGACTGAACTACAGCAGTTTTGTCAAGAAGAATGGGCCAAGATTAGTCCTGATCCATGTGCCAGACTGATCTGCAGCTACAGGAAGCGTCTGGTTGAAGTTATTGCTGCCAAAGGGGGGGCACAAAATATTAAATGTGATTGTTCAGTTACTTATTCCTCCCCCTTCTGTCATTGTTTGCATGGTATCCTCATTAAAATAGGAAAACCTATAAATGTTTGGGTGGTTTTAGTTAAAGTAGACACTGTTTTTTCATCTGTCTGATTTTGACAAAGATCAGATCACATTTGATGGTGATTTTATGCAGAAATGTGAGAAATTCCAAAAGGTTCAGATACTTTTCATACCACTGTACATGTACGTATACGTCAGTCAGGTTGTGTGTGTGTGTGTGTGTGTGTGTATATATATATATATATATATATATATATATATATATATATATATATATATATATATATATATATATATATAGTAACTTACTTTACCACTGGGCCAAACTGCAAAAACTTTGCTGACTTTCCATAGCTGAAGACATAAGAAAAAACAGTCAGTAATTTATATGTACTCATTTTTCTATACTGTATATAAAACAGAACATTCTTGGTTTTTGTTACCTCAATTAATGCCAGAAACCCCATAGGGATGAGGGTGAACCAGTTAGTTTGCTCTTCTATCAAATGAAGGAAAATTACCACAGTGCTGAAACATCTCCAGATCACTTGAGGAAAGACATATGCATTAATCAGGTCAGCATTTCGATATTTAGCACAGAGGTTCCTACTTAAAAATGGAATGTAAATATTCTGTTTTCTCACTCACATTTTGCCAAAACAATTAATCCTGCCAGGGTCGCACCTTACACTGGGCAAAGGCATGATACACCCTGAACAGCTTGCCAGACCATTGCGAGGCCAACATACAGACGCGCACGCACGTACGCACACACACATAAAACACTTGGGGCAATTTGAAAAGGCCAATGTCTTTGGAGTGTGGAAGGAAACCAAAATACCTGGAGGAAACCCACCCAAACACAGGAAGAACAGGCAAACTCAACAAACAAACACTCAGACCCAAAACCTTTCTATCCACTATGCCACCTACCATTAATGCAGATCTCACCTGATCGCCTGGAGATGCCTGCTAAACTCTTTTTTCCTCTCCAAAAGTTCACATCATTTTTCATAGCAAATACTTCAAAAGAGAGCTATGAAACAGTAAAACAAACTGGATTACATAAATGCTATTTGTATATTGAAGTGATGTATTTATATGATGTCAGAAAGCACAAATAATCTCACGTGGAATGCAGGGACGAGGATCGAGAAAACCAAAATGTGAAAGCCGGTCTCAACAAGCATGCCTTTAATTTCATCAAGTCTTTGCTCTGAAAACCCTGAAAGTTAATCAGTATAAAATTATTAAAATATTTAAACAAGTTATTCAAATTAGAATCCTGGAACATGACTATTATTTGCTGTAAATGAATAGCAAGTGTAAAGAAATTAAAGCGTTTGATAACTTACCAAAATGTTTCAGTGAATATATGACAGCTTGGATATGGATCCACATTCGAAATTTGCGAAGTGTTATTGTTTCATAAGATATAGACAGTGGGACTACTTTTGTAGAGCTGTTTATCTTCTTTATACCGACGACAAAGCAAAAGAGAAAGAGAGATAGAGAGAGATGAAATTGAATGAACAATACAGAGCATGACAAATATTCTGTCACCATTCTGAGTGGAAGAAACATTTGTATTCGTTTTACATACTATTAAATCTTTCAATCTGCTCCTCATTTCATCCATAAGTAAAAGGGGAAGATATATTTTCTTTTTCTCCTTCTTTCCATCCTCAACTCTAAGGGGAAAAAAAACATTCTGTATTCTTACATAGTTATTAAATCGGATATTACTGGAGCGGCAAGGTGAAATAGTGGTCAGTATGTCTGCCTCACAGCAAGAAGGTCCTGGGCTCGAGTCCCAGACTTGGGCAGTGTGGACTTTGCATACTCTCACCGTGCTTGTGTGGTTTTCTCTGGGCACTCTGGTTTCCTCCCACAGGCCAAAGCCTAGGCTAATTAGCTATTCCAAATTTCCGCTAGGTATGTGTAAATGGTTGTGTGTGTTGTCCCTCTAATGGTCTGGCAAGCTGGTCAGTGTGAGCTGAAATGGGCACCAACCTCCCCGTGACATGCTAATATGCTATTTTTTATTTTAATGCTTAAAAATTTGGACTTACATTTTCATGTATCTGCGCAGGTCACTGGGCACAGCTGCATTGTTAAATGTGAAGTCCTCCGTCATCATGTTTAGGGTAATGCGGGATTTCCAGTAGGACATGACATTTTGCACTGCTGTTCCCTTAAATCACCAGAAATGTTTTTTGTTTTCTCAGCATCTGGGAATTTTCTGACCCTATTTCACTTGCACACATAAACACCTCACATATCAAATCTGACTCAAAAAAACAACAGGCACCGGTTAACATTACAAACCCACTTTACCTCTTGAGTCTGCTTGGTCGGGTTAGTGACAGCAACAGGGGAAAATGGTGACATCTGAGAGGTCAGACGAGCCACAAGTCGCACATATTTGCTATCTTTCCATGGCGAAACTCCACTTTTATGTACAAACACAACAGCATGGAGGGTCCCATTCTTTGGATGTAGTGTAGACAATGCCACATTTACCTTCCTTTCTCCAAGAGAAATAAAAAAGTGATTTAAAATTAAGCACATTATATGAGAAGGAAATGTAGGCCTATTTGATGATTGAATTCATCCACTAACATCTTGGGCCACTCACAATTTAACTTTATTTTGCCTTCTTTACCACGCACATGTATTATCCTCATTCATTCATTTTCATTTCATTCATTCATTCATTTCATTTATTTATTAATGACCACACAACCAAGTTGGTGGAATTTGCTATCGGTACAGCACTCAGCTATGACAAAAGTTACAAAGGACATTAACAACACACATCATACAACAAAGACAGCACACATGAAAACAAATGATTACAAACATTTCCATAACAACTACAGTAATAATAGACAACAAAAAGACAGACAAGGCCGTAATGTACATTCAGTGCAAAGAGTTCAGAGTCCTTATGAAGGTAGGGAAAAAACTGTTCTTGAAACTGGATGTTCTGGTGGGTAGAGATCGATATCGCCTCCTCGAGGGCAGCGGTTGAAACAAATGATGGGCAGGGTGAGAGGGATCAGAGGTGATTTTTTGTGCTCTTAAGATTGAGCGTTTATGATAAATTGATTGGACTGATGGAAGGGTGGTGCCAATGATCCTGGATGATTTATTGACAATGTGCTGTGTTTCTCATGTTTTTCAATGTGTTTTCAATGTGTTTCTCAACTGCTTCCACCCAATTAGGGTTGAGGGGAGGCTGGTGCCCATCTCAGCGGACTCTAGGCGAGGGCAGAGTACACCCTGGACAGATCGCCAGGCCCATTGTAGGACAGAACTGATGGCTATGCAGCCTAGTTTTCATAAAAAGTCAGCAATGGTTCTTCTAAAAGCCTCTCACCATAGACAGTGAGAGACTTGGCCTTTGATAACCCAGTTAGCTGCACTGGGGGGACAGCAGTGACAACCCGTCGATAGTGGGGCTTAAACCCCCAACTTTGGAATCAGTAATCCAGCACCTTACCACCAGGCCACCACTGCCCCCACATGTATTATATTTATATTACATATGAAAATACAGTACGTACATCAATAATCCATTACATACATTGAATATCTCATTACAGTGGCACTGATCAAAAAGTGGAATGTAATAGCAGGACGTGAACAGACACTTCTCGAAGTCGATGTGAAAAATGAGCAAATGTAAGAATCTGAATGACTTTGGCATGGGCCACATTGTGATGACTGGGTGTATTTATCTCCAGAATGAAAGGTCTTGTAGGACGTTCCTAGGATGCAGTAGTAAGTGCCTACCAAATGTGGTCCAAGGAAGATGAATGCATGTGATATTATCCCACAGAGTAGCCACTGTAGCATAAACTGATGAAAATGTTAAGGCTGGTTATAAGTGAAAGGAGCCCATACACAGCTCATTGTAGGTATGTGTATGTATAACCTAGCTGTAGACCGGTCAAGTGGTGTTACTGTTGTGGCTGATGAATAGGCTGTATAAAGACCTACAGATTGATTAAATTGTTTCATACATGCACCTTAAGGCATGCACACTTCAACACACTTCAATATCTAATTTTGAGGACTCTACATCTTAAGGGTGGCATACTGGTGAGCCTGTTGACCTCACAGCAAGAAGGTAATGTGCTCAAGTCCCGAGTTTTGTGAGGAGTTTGCATATTCTCCCCAAGCTTGCATAAGTTTCCTTTAGGTTGTCCAGTTTCCTCCAACAGACCAAATATATGCAAATTATATATGCTATTCCAAATTGTGCATGGGTGGGAATGTGTTTGTGAATGGTTGTGTGTAAGCCCTTAAATTGTGTGTCCCCCGCCATCGCCTACTGTCAGCTGTCAAAAGTCAGCTCACCACCCTAGATTAATCAGTCTGACAAATAAGTAAATCCAGTAGTGAGTGAGTGAATATATCCCTTGATACCTTACCTTTCAAGCTTGGTGTGGACTTCAAATGTATCCACTTTGAGCAGGAGTCTATGTGCAGACTCATCATTAGGATCCAGTGTTGAATACACACTCAGCTTGTACATAGAAAACAGTGCACTCAGGTTACAATGCAGTACTGCAGTTGAACTACATGATGTTTCTGTCAGTGTAGTGAATGTAATCTTACCTGGAGTCGAGGTTTAGCATTGAGATAAGATGTAACGCAGCTGTCTCCTTTAGTGGTGTCACAGGTTTTAGTGTGAATGAAGCCATATAAGGCCCAGCAAGTATGAAGTACATAGACCACCAAAACCCCAAACAACACCTTTGTGTAGGACATCTTAAACTGAGAGCCATTCTTGGGCTTAGAATAGCACGAAGGAAACATATTCAAATCAGACAGACACAGACGGACAGACAGACAGACAGACAGACAGATAGACAGACAGATAGACAGATAGATAGATAGATAGATAGATAGATAGATGGATGGATGGATATAGATGGATAGAATGCAGATGCAGGGCTTTACACACTGATGCTCAGCAATCCCATCGATGTATCCGTGTCAGTTCTCATTTTATGTGAGCTAAAAAAGGCTCAGCATCTTTCTCATCTTAGTGTCCGAGCTCAGTAACTGATCAAAATCTTTGAAGAATTGCAGGAGGCTGCGCTATCAGTGCACCAGGAAAAAAAAAAAAAATTAAGATGCGCTCTGGATGAGAAAAGAAATCTCGCAGTCTTTTGATCTACAGTCACACACGATTGCTGTTCCAGTTGTCATCACTCTCTCTGTTATTATTTTTAATATCAGCTCCTATATATATATTAACTGAGCGTGAGCTGAGAGCGCCATTTTGCAGGTTTTATCACTCAGTAAATCCGGACCAATAATATTCCAAGTTTAAGCAGCAGCATGGAGCATTCACTGAGAGCCCGCCCACCTCCTCGTTACTCCTAATATACTGTAGCACAGCAGATGGTTTAATGTAGCCTAGCCTAGCACACACCCCTGCAGCATATACACTACAGCACAGCAAATGGTTTAATGTAGACTAGCCTAGCACACATATATGCAACATGTGTACTATAGCACAGCAGATGGTTTAATGTAGCCTAGCCTAGCACATACCCCTGCCGCATATACACTACAGCACAGCAAATGGTTTAATGTAGCCTAGCCTAGCACACATATATGCAACATGTGTAATGTAGTACAGCAGATGGTTTAATGTAGCCTAGCCTAGCACATACCCCTGCAGCATATACACTACAGCACAGCAAATTGTTTAATGTAGCCTAGCCTAGCACACATATATGCAACATGTGTAATATAGTACAGCAGATGGTTTAATCTAGCCTAGCCTAGCACACACCCCTGCAGCATATACACTACAACACAGCAAATTGTTTAATGTAGCCTAGCCTAGCACACATATATGCAACATGTGTACTATAGTACAGCAGATGGTTTAATGTAGCCTAGCCTAGCACATACACCTGCAGCATATACACTACAGCACAGCAAATGGTTTAATGTAGCTTAGCCTAGCACACATATATGCAACATGTGTACTATAGTACAGCAGATGGTTTAATGTAGCCTAGCCTAGCACATACACCTGCAGCATATACACTACAGCACAGCAAATGGTTTAATGTAGCCTAGCCTAGCTCACATATACAATGCAACATATGTACTATAGTACAGCAGATGGTTTAATATAGCCTCACCTAGCCTAGCACACACTCCTGCAACATATGTACAGTACTACATTACAACAGATAGTTTAATGTAGACTAGCCTGCTTGATTGATTGGTTCATTGATTGATTTGATTTGATTTCAACATTCACAAATAATACTCGTAAATATAGTGCAATATATCAGTCAATAATAATTTATACCATACAATAGTTTATAATTTTGGGTTTATTAGATGGCATAAGAAGCAAAAATGATGTGTACAAAGCTTACACCAATATATTACTAATAAATAAAGTAAATTGATCAATTATTTGCATTGCTGATAAAAAAAATGAGGTATTCAAGTATATAAAACCAAAATAATATATAAAGTATATAAAAATAAATTAACAGATAAGAACAAGTATAGATAATATATAAAATAAAGATTTGGTAACAACTAGTTATACAAATGTAGAATAAAAAAATACAATAAATAAAATAAATAAATAAACAAATAACAAAAATACCATGGATAAGTGTGGATGAAATCAAGGATAGCCCATAAAGTTTGGTAAAACCTATTTCCAATGGAGTCCTTACAATCACACACACAAAAAAAGTGTTGGAAATAGAAATGAAGACTCATAATCTTCTCTGGCTTTATTATCTAAATATTGTTTGCTGATTTTTTTTAAAGATATTAAAAAGATGGACTTGATTGGGGCAGTGATGGTCTGGTGGTACAGGGCACTGGATCGCTGATCCAAAGGTTGGGGGTTCGAGTCCCACTCTCCACAAGGTTGTCACTGTCCCCGTTCCCCCCAGTGCAGCTAACTGGGTTATCAAAGGCCGGCCGTGTCTCTCGCTGTCTATGGTGAGAGGTTCATGTAAAAGAACCATTGCTGACTTTCGTAAAGAGTAGCTGCATAGCTGTCAGCGTGTTTCTGTCCCTTGCTAAAGGGTTGTGTCAGGAAAGGCATCCGATGTAAAAACCTATGCCAAATAAAACGTGTGAATCATTCACTGTGGCGACCCCTGAAAAAGGGAAAAGACGAAAGGGAATCTTATTAAAATGATGGACTTGATTTAACATTCGGAGGCAGACTGTTCCAGTCTTTTGTACCCTGTATATAAAAAGTATTTGATAGTGCATTTTTAATATTTGGAAGATAAAAACCATATGTACTATTTCTTGTATTCTGACTATTATGACTAGCCGAGCACACGTTCATGCAACACATATACTATAGTACTGTACAGCAGATGGTTTAATGTAGCATCACCTAGCCTAGCACACTCTCATGCAATATATATATACAGTACAGCAAATGATTTAATGTAGCCTAGCCTAGCACACATATATGCAACATATACACTAGATGGTTTAATGTAGCAACACCTAGCCTAGCACACATTTATGCAGCATATAGTGTATAGTACAGTAGAGTAGATGGTTTAATGTAGCCTCGTCTAGTACACATAATATGCAAAATGTACACTATAATACAGCAGGTGGTTTAATGTAGATAACTACAAACTAATTTTATTGCGGTAATTAGTGCTGGGACACGTCCAACCAGCAGCAAGATGGCCCTGGGTTCGATTCCCTGCTTGGGCATTTCTGTGTACAGTTTGCATGTTTCCCCTGTGCTTGTGTGGGGAGAACCAGAGTACCCAGAGGAAACTCATGCAAGCACAGGGGAAACATGCAGACTGCACACAGAAACGCCCGAGCAGGGAATCGAACCCAGTACCTTCTTGCTCTTGGGTGGTCGTGTCCCAGCACTAATTACTACACTAAAATTAGTTTGTAGTTATCTACAATCAGTGTGAAAGTGAGTATGGATGGTTGTGTGAGTTGACCCTGCGACGACCTAGCGAGTAGTCCAGAGTGTACCCCGCCCTCGCCCGGAGTCGGCTGAGACGGGCACCAGCCTCCCCAAATTAGGATTAAGTGCTTCAGAAAACGAAGGAAGTGCAGCAGTGGCCTAGTGGTATAGGGTACTGGATTGCTGATCCTAAGGTTGGGGGTTCGAGTCCCACTCTCTACAAGGTTGTCACCGTCCCCCCCCAGTGCAGCTAACTGGGTTATCAAAGGCCAGCCATGTCTCTCACTGTCTATGGTGAGAGGCATGTAAAAGAACCATTGCTGACTTTCGACAAGAGTAGGCTGCAAAGCCGTCAGCGTGTTTCCACCCTGCAATGGCCTTGAATGGCCAGGGTGTACTCTTCCCTCGCCAGGAGTTGACTGGGATGGGCGCCAGCCTCCCCGCGACCCTTAGGATTAAGTGGTTACAGAAAATGAACTGAACTGGAAATTTTTCGGTCCTTTTGTGTGAGCGCCCTCTAGCGGAAAAAGAAAACTAACAGACAGTGGCGGTATACTGTACCAGTAATTACCCCGGTGCATGACGGTCATTTCATCATGACCTAGCCTACTTCCGAAGACACTTATAGCTTTCAGGATTCACGCAAGTGTCATATTCTGGAAAGAAAATAATTGTACTAATTGAAATATATTAATAAATGTAAATAGGCGATAGGAGGAGTTTGTATCGAGCCGTCGGTCTCCACTCGTATGTAGCTTAGCAACAAGGCTAAAGGTTTAGCTTTGTTTTTATACTCAAGGCTCCAGTTTTCCTGAGGTTGCTTTAATAAATAAATCGAAATCCCCTTCAACATACTGTATTTATACCGAGTGAAATGAAACATTAATAAAATTAAACGAAAGTATCTTGGACCTACATGTGGAGGATGCAGCTCTTGCTGAAATGAATAGATAGAAAAGACAGAGTGACAGGGCTCTGACCTTGTTATGGTAAAATGGAGGCATGTGTGGGATTTTTATACCAACAAGGTGTCCGAATAGTTTCTTCAAAATGGACTGGTGCACTACTGAAAGGTTCGAGATCAGCGCTGGGCCGGCCTGTTTGTGCTCATCAGTCCGCAGCTGTGTGGACATGCAGACACCACCATCAGTGCAGACATGGTCCTCCAGACACAACACGACTCACATACACACCCAGACACAACAGTAAGTGTGGGGAACTCCTCAGGGTCTAAATACAAATTAGTGGAAAAGACACGGTTGGTAGACTACTAGGTTTCTAGACAGTTTAAAAGGATCTTGCTCAAGTGAGTGACTTCACCTGTCTCTGTCTTCTCCTTCATAAAGGAATAGAGTGTTTGTGTACTGTATATGTACAGTATCAGCTAAAGGTTTGGACACCTTCTAGTTCAATTAGAATGAGTGGGTATGTCCGAATGGTACTGGATGATACTGTCTGTTAGAAATTATAGTTTACATGTACAGCATTTAGCAGATGCTCTTATCCAGAGCAACGCACAGAAGTGCCTTAAAGCCACTATCAGTGAATTATATTCTTATATTGATTTGTGAGAACACAGAATAAGTACTGTATACCATCAGTCAAACTTCGTGGATAGGTGTGCGTAAAGCATAGTGCTAATCTAAGTTCTGGCAAAATAGGTAAGTTTTCTGCCATCATTTGAAGACACCCAGTGATCCAGATAGCCAGAAGAATTTTTTTTCAACCTCCTTGGAGGAGGACAGACAAGAGTTTCGATGAATTTTCCCCTTGTCCCTTGGTAGGAGGGACAAGCCGAGCAATCCTAGAGTATCTGACAGAACGCTGTGCAGTGCAGGGTGTGATAAGTGCTTTGAGATAGGAAGGTGTAGGTCCATTTTTTTGTCTTTGGAGGCAAGCATTAGTGTTTTAAATCTAATACAAGCAGCTATATGAACCATTGGAGAGATCGTAGCAGTGGTGTGGGAAAATTTGGGAAGGTTGCAAACAAGCCATGCAGCTGAATGCTGGATTAGTTGCAGAGGTCGAATAGCACCTGAAGGTAGGCCTGACAGGATTGAGTTGCGGTAGTCTAGTCTTGAGATGACTAGGGATTGAACAAGTATCTGAATGGCCTAAGTGGAAAGAAATCCTTCAGATGTTAAAAGAGAGGAAATTAACATGATCGAGAAAGTTTAGTGATATGATAAGGGAGGGGCAGGCATTTGTCCATGCTTACTCCAAAGGCTTTGTGCAGTGCCTGAAGCGGAGATCACAGAGTTGTTCGAGGAGTTTGCAGGATCTTCATGTTAGGATGAGTTAGCTGGGATGAACAGCAATAGTTCTCTCAGCAGGCTCAGTTTTTTCCTTCTTGAGAAGTGATGCTGTAATCCAGTGGTCCCCAACCACCAGTCCGCGGACCGGTACCGGTCCGTGGCTCAATTGGTACCGGTCTGCAGAAGAAATAATTAATTATTTCCGTTTTCTTTATTATCTGAGTCTGAACAATCTTTAATTTTGAAAAATGACCGGATTCTCTTGGTTATATATCGGTTATTTGAGCGTTATGTAACCCACATTGGCGGCACGGTGGCGTAGTGGTTAGCACGTCTGCCTCACAGCAAGAAGGCCCGGGTTCGATTCCCGGCCTGGGCGTTTCTGTGTGGAGTTTGCATGTTCTCCCCGTGCTTGTGCGGGTTTCCTCCAGGTGCTCCGGTTTCCCCCGCAATCCAAAGACGTGCACTGTAGGTTAATTGGCCGTTCTAAATTGACCGTAGTTTCTCTCCTGCAGCGGCACTGGAACCCAGTCGTATCGGCACTTGCCTTTCCATTGGATCCTTCCGGTGGCGCCGAGACAGGGGGGGACTTGCTGCTTGGGTAACAGCCTGTCCCTCATTACTCCCTACCCAGGCTCTGTGCACTGGGGAGTATCACCAGTCAGGATACTGGCCAGAGCACAGCCATAGTCCTTTGGGACTGACGGAGGCCTACGACGATGTAACCCACAAGGGGACGGCACATGAACAGAGGCGTGCTGGACATGTTTCAAACAATAGCGAGGATTTTGGGTGAGACTGAGCCTTCATTCTCCCAGCTGGTGCTTCATCACCTGTTTTTTTTTAAGAAAAGTTCAAGGTCTACTTAACAACCAACTTTATTTCAGCTGTTGAAAAATAACATTCATGGCATGCTTATTATTATTATTATTATTATTATTAATAATAATAATATTTTATATAAATGTTATATTTACAATATAAAACAATCTATGACCCCCCCCCCCCCCCCCTCCGTGGTAAATTTGTCAAGCGTTCACTGGTCTTTGGTGATAAAAAAGTTGGGGACCACTGGTCTAACACACTCGGAGGGAAAACGTTATCTGCCTCCTCGTACAAATGAGCTCACAGATGCCCATGATTGGCGTATGCTGTCCCTCCCTCCCTTCTCCAAATGTGCTGCATTTCCTGTTACGGAGTGGGCGTGTGCATGGTTGTTGACCTGATGGGTGAGGATTGGATTTTACTAAATTAGGGATAAAATGGGAGATAAAAATAAGAATAAAAAAGTATGGATACGCAAGAAACTATGTCCAAACGTTTGACTGGTATTGTATTTGCATGTATATACATATACCCATATTCATATGCATATGTAACATCCATGTCAAATGTTAATCTTTTGGTGAAAGGTTGCCAACTACTGTATATTAACCTGCCTGTAAATCCAGATATACTACATTCACCGATTTTCCCCATCAGCCCTCCTCTGTCGTGGCAGAGTTACAGACTCTTCACATACACCTCTATCCAGTGTGGTGCCTGTTTTTGTGATGGTAAGTTCACAAAATAGGATAAGCATTGTACTCAATGAAAACTTTACCCAGAAACACATTAAATACACTCATATTGAAATATGTTTGTTTGCGATTCTGGTGATAATTTATTTTATTTTAGTAAGTTTCTTTTTCTATAAGAAGTTAGTTATTGTCATGTGACATGATGAGGGCATTGCTGGTGTACTTAGTGTTCTATTCAAAAGGAGAAAACATTTCTGTCTGTTTGCTGTTGGCCTCCAAAAGATAACGCATAATATTTTCTTCTCTTATTTACCATGTTCTAATGATGTGTCATAATGATAATTTACTAGAAGCAGAGACAGCAGATGGTGCACTCAGCAATGTGGCTATATGATGCTGTGCGCTGACAGTTCCTTAGCTTGGCTTGTTTGTGATGTATAAGCTGATAAGATCAAATGTGTTGATGGCAGTATTAATTAATGTGAGAGAGGAAGCTTTGTACTATGTGTATTTGTATTTTATCAACTCATACAGATACAGTAAAAGCTGAACTGAATAAACGACTGAACTCTGCAGCAGCAGTCACTTTAGGTAGAGGAAAATTGTCAATGAGAAGTGAAAAAAAAAAAGAAAGACTAACATGTAGATTAAATTTAAGAAAAATTGCCCCTACAAAAATTGAAAAATAAAATAAAACAATCTGTTCAAGGTTGCCAACAAACAGACAGACAAATTAGTGCTAGTAAAGTCATAACAGCATAATTTGTACGTATGTAATCTTTAATTAATTCACAATCTTATTTTAACATAAATGACCATAAAAAACTGCATAAAATTGGTAATTTTATCCTGTGGATTACGTAGCAGGCGCTAGCATTCTTTTTTCCTGACAGTAACGTCAACACATTGGCTGATGTCCCTTGTGTAGAATGTGAGACGTTGCATTCTAGTGACTGACAATTAGAATGCCGCCAGAGATGTGCATGACCGTTAATCCAGAATAGTTTGTGCAGCTAACATTTTGTCAACAAGACTTTCCTGTCATCAGTTGGTTTAGGAACAAAAAGAAATGTGTACCGCAATTTCTATGCTTCTTCATGCAGCTCAGCACTGGCCCTTAATGTGTTATACTACACGGGTCAACCAATCCACTGAGTTCTTGTCACTATTAAGCTGAACAGCCAATCCGAAAGGTAATACTTGCGCACAGTTTAAAATCAGGTATGGACTGATGTTGCTGGAATCAACCTCTGATGTGATACGTGATTGTTTAAAATAGCTCGTAACGCTAATTCATAACAAGTACCCTTGAAACAACAACAACAAAAATAAATATTTCACCTGGTTAAAATTATCCATTATCAGTACTACGTACTTATCCATCAGGGTCACAGGGAAGCCGGAGTAAAACCTGAACTGGTTGCCAATCCGTCACTGAGCTGATTAAATATAATGTGGCTTATAAATATTGTTTTGCAAGCACACAGCATAACTATGTATAATATCAGTGGTGTTGGTGTAGAAACAGTGGTCTGTAGGTTTGCATGTTAACACCTATTACAGTGAGAAAACAGGACCAGCACAAATCATTTTACTCTTAAAATGCATGTTGAAATACACTTTGTCGCTGTAACGCTGTCTCGGTAATCATACCTCCATTGTGTGTGTTCAACAGATGAAATTCGATACCGAGGGGAATGTTACTTCATTTGGTGAGTTTCATGGTTCACGTATGACCAAGAAATGTAGTAGGAATATTGCTGGAAATGAACAACAAGCAAGATGGTGTGTCTCATGTATTTTTTTTCCTTTAGAGAAAAAGAAAACAGAACTTTATCAGGAACTTGGGTTGCAGGCAAGAGACCTGAGATTCCAGCACCTCACCAGTATCACATCACGAAATAATACAATCATTATTCGCATGGAGGTAATTTTTTTATATATACTGTATAATACATTAGAATATCAATCTTTTTGTATCATAAAAATGATAATAAAAATGGGTACCGTATTTTCTATTGGCATCACAAGTAATTCCAGTTGTAACAGAAAAGTGATTATTAATACACTATATATATATATATATATATATATATATATAAATATATATATATATATATATAAATATATATATATATAAATATATATATATATATATATACGGGGGCAGTGGTGATCTAGTGGTATAGGGCGCTGGATCACTGATCCAAAGGTTGGGGGTTCAAGTCCCACTCTCCACAGGGTTGTCACTGTCCCCCCAGTGCGGCTAACTGGGTTATCAAAGGCGGGCCATGTCTGTCACTGTCTATGGTGAGAGGCATGTAAAAGAACCATTACTGACTTTCATAAAGACTGGGCTGCAAAGTCATCAGCGTGTTTCTGTCCCTTGCTAAAAGGGTTGTGACAGGAAGGGCATCCGACGTAAAAACCTCTGCCAAATCAAACGTGCGAATCAGATGATTCGCTGTGGCGACTCCTGAGAAAAGGGAAAAAGCCGAAAGGAAGACAGACATATATATATATATATATATATACAGTAGGCCCTTGACTATTCGCGGTTTTGCACTCACGGTTTGGGTATTTGTGGACTGTCGAGCAACTGACACGTCACTCAAATTCAGCCAATGGCTGTCCTCCTTCCTTCTGATTGGTTGAGATGATGTAACGCCCCTTTTTACTCATTCGCGCACAAGTTGTCAATGAGCCTCTTTTTTTGTGTGTTTTAATTACCAGTTAAGCTCTATAATACCACACAAACGCTGTGCGTCTTCTCTGGCTAAGTGATAGAAAACGCTGGATGTCTCTTCTGAAGAAATAAGACTTTCTCCTGAGAAACGGCGGTTTCCTCTGAACTGTTGTATCAAAGTCTTTTTCAATTATTATTCCAGTACAGTATCTAAGTTAATGTTTGTGCATGAGATTTTATGTTCTGTTGCATGTTTAACAAACGATACCAAAAGGATAAACTTTATTACGCTTCATGGTCTTTTACATTGAACTTGGAGTGACGGCTCCAAGACGGCGCTGCCTAGAGGGCGACGTTGCGGAGTTCTCAGAGTGAAATTGTTTCTTTGTTCCTTTTAATTTGTTTTATTTGTTGTTTTGTTTGTTCATGTTTTGCACTATGCTCGTCTATGACAGGTTGACTCTATTACAGCTATGAGATCGGAGTGTCTTCGGGCGTATATAATTAAGCACGCTCAACTCCTGAGCTAATATGCTGTGGTAGCTCAATGCTAGCCGCATCCCGGCTAACATTAAGCCCAGGCGGGGACGGGCTGAACGAAGGTGGACAAGCTTCATGCTCAGATTGCAGCACAGAGGGATCTACAGGACTGCTCCATGGTGTGTTTCTGTGAAACATGGCTCGAGGAAAGTACACCTGATGAGGCGATTGCACGAGCCGGCTACACGGCCTTCATCCCATGTGATCCCAAGCGCCGGAGTCGTCATTCAGCCCCTTCCCACCTGGAATTATTATTAGCCATGGTGCGGCTAGCATTGAGCTACTATAGCATATTATCGCACGATAGGAGTTGTTATAGAATGTGTCTATAGAATGTGTTTAAGCAGCATGTTTTAGCGCATGTAATAGATACATAGTATTTTACTTCCGGCTGCTCATTCGCGCATGTGACGTGAAATATGAGGTTTTACTTACGGGTACAGAACTCGTGGATTATCTCGATTCGCGGAAGGGCCTGGAACCGAACCCCCGCGAATGTTGAGGGCCTACTGTGTGTGTGTGTGTGTGTGTGTGTGTGTATGTATGTATGTGTGTGTGTGTGTGTGTGTGTGTGTGTGTGTATTTACTTCTTCCCCATTTTCTCTCTAATTTAGTTATATCCAATTCCCATCCATTGCCTTCCCTGTCACACGACCACCACCATTCAGGCAGGAGCGAAAGCACGCACACGCCTCCTTCCTGAAATGCGATACTAGCCACCTGTCTCTTTACGGCCTGCGGCGCATGTATATTTGGCGGTGGTCTAACACACTCTGAGGAAAAGTGCTATCTGCCCCTCATACTAATGAGCTCACAGATGCCCATACTGGTGATTGCTATGAGTGACAGGGAAATGACCATATGTCACCTCCCTCTCGTAAGAGCACGGCCAAATAGATCCCATGAACTCCCAGCCACGGATGGCTGTGACACTAAACCAGATTCGAACTTGCGATCTCTGGGTTAGTAATCAATTGCCTTCTCGCTATTGGGGAGCCCCCACACTATATAATACATTATAGTATTATATAGCTATACGTTACATTGTTTTGTCTTTAGTAACAGTTCAAGCACCTGGACAAAAAAAGAAATGAGTTGCGCCCCTGACTCAGTTACATGTTCTGTTGTTTCAGAGTATTTGTCTTGTGTGTGTCTTTTTACAAAATGCATGTACTGTATCCTAAAAAAAAAACACTATTAAAAGTGTCATGTGACACATGTGGGTACATAAAGAAGTCCTGTTTAATGTCAGTAAATCATAAGAGTCGTGTAAGAGAACTGTACTATTCTGAGCAGATCAGATGACTGAAACAGCATATGAAATTCATGTCTCTTGTTACATGACATTGTAGGCACCACACAACAGGTCTAGGAAAAGGACCTGTTTAGGACTTAACTTTGAGACACAAAATTTTTAAACCTCCACAAAAATGGTCTACACTAGCATTCTCCTTCACACAACAAGCAAGTTTCATAAAACACCCACAACTATCCTAGGAATTTGCTCAGTTTTCTGTTGGCTTTATTGATCATGTTGAGAAAGCATAGCACTTTACAATAAAATACAAATTCAATACAAAATCTTTCTCAACACTGTGACAAAAGGAAAACTGACTGCTTAATTTCATCATTTCTCCTCATTATTTTTTCCTTTGCTTCATGTTCTCTGTAGTAAAAAATAATTTGTGTATGTTTAATTGTTAATTAAAACATTAATATGTTTAAAAAATCATCCTTAGTCCCTTAAAGCTGTAGTGACTCCAGAGTGCCTGCTGGTGTTGGATTTCCGTGGGTTTGGTTTGGAGAAGTGGCTGGTTTTGGAGCTGGGACCACAGTTAGCAGGAGATGGTGCTCTGGCCACCTATTCTCTACCCTTTGAGTTTCGAGCCTTGGAAGCCATTCTGCAACACAGGGTACACAGTGGATCTTTAATGATGCTTATTCACATAACACTTTGGTTCAGTGTCAAAAAGCTAGCTCGTTGTTTTACTGGAATGTTTTGTCAGCTTAAAATTACTTTTTGTCATGCATGTACAGCTCATCAGTGTATTCTCCTCTCATCAGTGTAAGATTCAAGAAGCAGTTGTTTTGTGTCTGTGTTCACTTCTAGATAAACACCCTTCAGGCACGGCTAAGTGAGGTTCATCCTCAGATTTTAGATTGCCTCGAGTCATTAGTAGATCCCAAGCTTCTGTCTGCAGACCGTAGTAAGCTACATATGCTTCTCCTTAACAGTAAGAGGTATGAGTTAATGGGGAAAGCTGACAATCTTACATATATTTCATTAGTGTTATTTTTTTATTTGAACTACATTGAAATACACTGCCCTCCATAATTATTGGCATACCTGTTAAAATGTTTTAAAAGACTTAAAATGAATTAAATTTTTATTGCAGAGGTTACTCTCACACTGAAACTTGTAGAAAAAGGTAACCATCAACTCAAGTGAATTTTAAGGGGGGAGGGACAATAATTGTGGAACAAGTGATTATATAAAAAGTATTTATTACTTAGTCAGGGACCCCCCCCCCCCCTTAAAATTGTAATTTGTAAACTACTGTAGATCTGAGTATCTAGGAACATTTAATTAGTAATTCATCACTTCTTGTTTCCCTGGGGTATAAATATGATGTGGCACAGAGGCCATTTCTCTTATCCTGTCTTCAACATGGGACAGACAAAGTAACTCCACATTCAAGTAAGGCAGATGTGTGTTGGCCTTCACAAGTCAGGTACCGGAAAATAGCCGCTCACCTGCTCTTGCCCATATCTACTGTCAGAGGAACCATTCAGAAGTTTAAATAACTGGAACAATGGTAAACCAGCTTAGTTGAGGTTGCAAGGTTATTTTGCCACCATGCACAAGGAGGAGATTGGTAAGAGAAATAAAAAGTTCTCCAAAACTCACTGTTAAAGAATTGCAACAAATGGGAGCATCTTGGGGTCACAAAGTCTGCAAAACAACCATCAGGCGCCATCTTGTACATGCCAATAAGCTGTTTTTGGGAGGCATGCATAAAAAAACTTTTCTCACAATCATAAATGCCAAAGTCTGGAGTTCGTTAAGCAGTGCTAGGACTTCCACAGGGATCGTGTGTTTTGGTTAGATGAGACCAAAATAGAGTTTTTGCCAACAAACACTCTAAGTAGGTCTGGCAGAACACAAAAGATGAGTATGCAGAAAATCACTTTATGCTCACTGTGAAGTATGGGTGAGGATCGGTTAGCCTGTGAGCCTGTTTCTCTTCCAGAGGTCCTGTGAACCTTGTTGGGGTGCATGGCATCTTGAACGCTTTGAAATACCAGGATATTTTAAATCAAAATCTCGTGGCATCTGCCAAAAGCAGAATATGGGTTGTCACTGGGTATTTCAGCAGGATAATGACCCTAAAAATGTCTTCAAATCTACACAGAAATGGTTTGCTAGACAAAGAATCAAGCTCCTCCCATAGCCATCTCAGTCCCCAGACCTCAATCCCGTTGAAAACCTGTGGAGCGAGCTGAAGTGAAGCGTGCAGAGGAGAGGACCCAGGTCACTGGATGATCTAGAGAGACTGTGTACAGAGGAATGGTTGAAAGTCGCTCTTACTGTATTCGCCCAACTTATGAAACATTATAGAAGAACATTAGGTGCTGTTTTGTAGTCAAAAGGGGGTTGTATAAAGCATTAGCATCAGGGGTGCTAATAATTGTGGCACACAGGGTTTAAGGTAAAAAAAAAAAAACATTCCTCCAATAGGGATTTTTTTCCGACTGAATAAATGCACTTGAATTAAAGGTTAGACTTTCCTCTTTTTTATTGTGGCCCTATATTACTTCGAAAAATTCTGAATTTATTAAAAACTAAAGAACACATCTTAATCAGGGTTGCAAATAATTATGGAGGGCAGTGTAAATTGCATTTATAATCACATGAAATCTGATCTTTCTTCTGTAGTCATATAACATCAGTTGTTTTTATTTGCAGTCTCTCTGAACTGGAGACTGACATCAAAGTATTTAAGGATAGCCTACTGAAGATTCTGGATGAGGATGAACTGATTGAGGAAATGTGTCTTACCAAATGGACAGACCCTCGAGTGTTGTAGGTGAAATGCTTGTCATTTATATTGTAGTTATGGTGAGATATTTAATTCAATAGATTACATGACTGACCCATGTAATGAGTGATAGCAGTGTCTCTTTCAGCATATTTCCAATTGCTTTTGAGGGTGTGGGTGTGTATATGTTGTTTGTGTGGAGGCAGTGAGGAGAGCAGTCTGGGCCTAGATCATGCTCATGAAATGGAGTTACTCCTGGAGAACTATTTCATGCAGGCAGAGGAACTGGGAAACAAAGCCCGAGAGCTTAAAGGGCTTATTGACGACTCGGAGAGTGTCATTTTCATCAATCTAGACAGGTACAGGAACAGGAAAATCACACTTACTATAAAAGAGACATACCATATATCAGGAGTGTAATTTTCACTGAAGGCCACAATCAGGTTTCTAGATCATAAACATCTCAATAATCACAGAACATCCTTTTTGAAAAGGGTATGAAATGAAATCTGCATGGTTAAATGATTAGATGTTAATTTTTCCACTTTCCTTTTCTGACAACGCTTCACAGTGATTAGCTAGCTTGCAATCTTTCTTGTCATGACTAGCTGTTCACTGGGAATTGCTTACTGTCAAATAATGGAAGGATGACGAATTGCATTTCATGGTAATGGTTGATGCAAAGTATATGAGATAATCATATTTTTAAAAATTTCTCGTGGGCCACATAAAATGAGTTGACTGGTCAGGGTTGGCCCACGGTTCTTGGATTTGACACTTATACCATACATAATATTTGTTTCTGGAGTGTTACAGTTGCACTTACTTAATTCTGAGTATGCTTCTTTCAGTCTTGAAATGTAGAACAGATACTGACTTATTGTGTCCCTGTTACTGTATTTGAACTAGTCATCGAAATGTGATGATGCGCCTGAATCTCCAGCTCACCATGGGAACTTTCTCTATTTCCTTATTTGGTTTAATGGGTGTGGCCTTTGGCATGAATCTGATGTCATCACTTGAAGAGGTATGCAATTTGTAGCTTAACAGGTCACAATTTGGAATGGCAGCGGAATAAATATGGTTAATTCAGAATTTTATTTATGTAAAGAGGCTCATGTTTATATGTATGGTTGCTTTTGGATGATAAACTCATTTTACTTGGTGTGTGTGTGTGTGTGTGTGTGTGTGTGTGTGTGTGTGTAGGATCCACGTGCTTTCTGGTTAGTCACAGGAGTTATGTTCCTAGGCAGTGGACTCATTTGGAGGCGGCTGCTTTCTTTCCTGGGACGACACTTAGAGCCCAGCTCACCTCCTCCAGTAATTACAGTATTATGAATCTTTATTAAAGTACCTGTCACATATGTTGCACAATAGGTCCATGGCAGAATTTCATAGGGCAGCTGTAAATGTGTCATGTGAAGCTTACTCATTGCGCAACATTTTCCATTTTAGGAATAATTCTAGATGTCAGGTCCGTTGTGCAATGGTTTATGATATCCTACAGCTGTGTTCCCATAGATATATGAATTTCACATGCTTTTAGGGTCATCTGAACTGCTCATTGTCATACAGTTTTGTTCCAGTAAGTCTATGATTGCCTTCTATTAAACCTCTGCGACCTTCCTCATATACCTTGTTTGTGAAAGGCACTTTATAGCACCTTTTTTTTCTTTTTATTCAGTGGATTGCCATACCCTTGTAAACCAGTTATTTTTATTATTGTAGATGCCTTCTATTTGAGTGCCACTAGTTTTCATTCATTTTCTGAACTGCTTAATCCTAATTAGGGTCACAGGGAGGTTGGTGCCCATCTCAGTCAACTCTGGATGAGGCCAGAGTACATCCTGGACAGCTTGCCAGGCTATTGCAGGCTATGTATGACGGCTATGAAGTCTACTCTTGTCACTTGTTGAAAGTCAGCAATGGTTCTTTTACATGCCACTCACCATAGACAGTCAGAGACATGGCGGGCCTTAGATAACCCAGTTAGCTGCACTGAGAGCAGTGACAACCGTTGACAGTGTGGCTTGAACCCCCAACCTTAGGCTCGCAATTCAGCACCTTACCACGGGGCCACCACTGCTCCACTAGTTTTCAAAATGAGTAGACATCTGTAGATTTATTTCACACTACAACCAGGACTTATTAATGACACATTTTGTGTGAATTTAGGGTTAATTTGAAATATTTTCTTTTGAAATATTTGTTAAAATTTATATTTTTCATCTTGACCTTTCCATTTTATCATTATCATGACAATGATACCATTTTGTCGTCTGGTAGTAAATCCATTATAATTAATTTTTTCCTGTTTGAAATACATATTGATAAGTATACAGTAACAAATGTGTTGGGGTAAATTAGAGAGCGCTTTATATTCTTGTAGTTATTGTTGTATCTTTGTTTCATAGATCCCACCTGTTTGGAGAAGAAGCCAACTTGGCACCTTCAAGAGCACAGATCTAAAACCTGGTGTTAGATGATGGTGTGGCTCTTCCGGTTATTCCCTCTGGGTGTTGATTCTGGGGTGTGTGCAGAAATCTATTGTGAACATACATTCTATTATATTATAATGTGCTTTTAATTGCAGTGAACACTTCTCAGTTTAAAAGCAGCAGGTCACTGAATTGACACATTTTCCTCTTATAAATGGTTCTAATTTTCTAAAAAAAAAAGCACCATTTCAGACAGAGAAGCAATCTGATCTTTACCACTATATTTGTATCAGGATTTTAACATTGAGTTTAATTGGTAAGTCACTGGTTACGGTGATATGAACACACTGTGCAGACCTCTAATTGGTTCTAAACTGTGTTAATCTGAATTAGGTTTACCCTTAAATACCTGTATTACTCCATATGCTTTATTTAACAGATAACCCATGCAGATGGATATACAGGGATCCCTCGCTACTTCGCGCTTCAATTCATGTGGCTTAAGTGCGTCGCGTTTTTTTTTTTTTTTAATATTCATTGAATTAAAAAATAATGAAATTAAGGAAGAATAGGGGAAACAGTTAAGGAAAATACCACAACAACAAGGCCAGTTATGCAAAAAACAAAACAAAAAACAAACCCTAAACCAAAAAAAAACCAACCCAAAACCTCCCATCAAAACTAGTTCCATTGTTGTGAGGTGCGCAGTGTATGTATGTGTGTGTGTGTGTGTGTGTGTGTATTTATATTTTATTTACATCATATGCATTATTTTTTAATGTTTAATTGTTATTATAAGCATTTATAACATTGAATATGTATTTATTGATAAAATATACACATATACATGTACGTATACATCAGTTGGGGGTTGTGATCCTACTTCGTGGATTTCGGTGGTCGCGGGGGGATCTCGGTCCCAATTAACTGCGGAAAGTGAGGGATCCCTATATTACTTGAAATAAAGAATTTCAATATAAGCTACTTTGTTGTGATTTTGTGACTGCTAATGAATGTACAATTCCCCAATTACTTCATTACATACACATGTACAATTCAATTCACTTTTATTTGTATAGTATGTACAGTATGTGTCAATTTTTACAATTGACATTGGCCCTTTTGACATTGTTTCCCTTTTGGGCAAACCATCCTCATTTGGATTAAACCAGAAAAATACAAACCATATACAACAATCATTACAGTCCAAAATGTAGTCCGGTTGGTTTTACAACTGTAAGTCGTAAATAATTGTAGGGGAGAGAGTTTATATCACCAGCAGAGAAAAGTCATCTTCACAGACTGTTAATGCACATCTGGATCCATTTAGATCTTCATCAGCAAGAAAGAGGGGCTTCCAAGATGAGGACTCCAGCCAGCCAGCATCAGCACACCAAGGACAGAACACAGGACTCAGAAAGCAGAAGCATTAGGATCACTGACATCCCAGACGTAGAAGGTGTACCTCAACAAAAACAGAGAGAGAGAGAGAGAGAGAGAGAGAGAGAGGTTAGATACACTCATGGTAGTGTAATGGAAATACAGTAGTAGATTTATTATTATAGGATTAGCCTGTTTGTCTGCCCTTGGTTCTGGATAGTCACTGACTGACTAGTCCTGTTCCTAGACTATGTGCTATGCTGCAAGAAACGAGAGGAGCACCTTCCTGAGTGGGATGGATAGCGTCCTGACCTATCAGGCCAGGTTTACTCTTAAAAGTACTCCAATTATCTATAAAGCCCACTTCGTTGTACGCTACATCACCATGCGGTATTAGGATGAGGTCAGAGCATATTACAGCATTGGACACTGCCTTCCACAGTACTCTACAGTTATCTAATCAGTCAATCATGTGACAGCAGCTCTATGCATAAAATCATGCAGGTACAAATCAAGAACCTCAGTTAAAGCTCGCGCCAAACATTTGAATGGGGAAAACATTGTGATCTCTGTTACTATTGGTGCCAGAAGGGCTGGTTTAAATATTTTATAAACTGCTGGTCTTCTGGAGTTTCCCAGTACCACCAAACTGCTTCTGTGTTTATCTGAGCAAGGCCCTTAAATCTTAACTGCTCAGTATTAACATGAAAAATGTAAGTTGCTCTGAATAAGGGCGAATACCGTAAATGTTGTTCATGCTGTAGTTTGATATAAGCAATAAATAAGGCTGTAAAAGGATTATATGACTGCATGAATGAGCAGGGGGGCAGTGGTGGCCTGGTGGTAAAGTGCTGGATCACTGATCCCAAGGTTGTGGGTTCAAGCCCCACTCTCATCAGGTTGTCACTGTCTCCCCCAGTGCAGCTATCAAAGGCTGGCCATGTCTCTCACTGTATGGTGAGAGGCATGTTAAAGAACCATTGCTTCTGTCAAGCGTAGGCTGCATTGGCATGTAGCTGTCAGCATGTTTCTGCCCAATGATGGCCTGGTGAGCTCTCCAGGGTGTACTCTGCCGTCGCCCAGAGTCGGCTGAGATAGGTTCCAGTCTCTCCGCGATCCTAATTGGGATTAATCGGTTCAGAAAATGAATGAATGAAGGTATGTACAGTACTGTATTGTTGATTTGAGTATGTTTATTGTAACGCACAGTTAGGCCAGCAGAGGGAGACATATCCCTCTCCATGAGCTTGATTTCTGTACGTTTCGTTCTATAAAGCATGCCAGTTGTTTTCTATCTTGTCTGTGTTGCATTTGCAGACACAGTGACTGAGGTTTTACTGAATATTATTGTGGTTTCAACTGTGTTATAACAATGCTAATGATTTATTCACCTGATTATATGTTATTTATTCGGCTGGTATTTGAATTGGTTGGAAGAGTTGATTTTCTGCAATATGATGCCTGTTACAATAACTATAAGGATATTCTTGACTGCTAAAGTCTCAGTGCTCAGGATGAAGTCTACATTCTTTAAAAAAGAAAGATGAAAACAAGGAGGAGAAAAACAGAAAAAAAAAACATTCATTCTAACACCATAAAGGTTTACTATGTGTCCTCTGTGGACCCTTAACGGTGTCTATTCACTTACCAGGCATGATAAACACGAAACAGAATGTTATCTTCCTTCACAGGGTGGCCGAGTTCTCCATTAGAGATTGGATGAGAAGTTTTTTTTTCTCCAGGGAGGAGATCTGAGTAGAACCGCTGCTCCTGTGTATTGAGAGGAGGCAGTTGAGGTGGTTCAGGCATCTGGTTAGAATGCCTCCTGAATGGCTTTCTTGTGTGGTGTTTCAGGCATGTCCAGCCGTGAAGAGACCCCGGGGTCAACCCAGAACATGCTGGAGGTGCCTTGTCTCTCGGCTGTTCTGGGAACGTCTCGGTGTCCCCCCCCCCTTGGAGAGCTGGATGGAGTGGCGGGTGAGAGGGACGTCTGGACCTCACTGCTTAGGCTGCTGGCCCCATAATCGGACCACAGAAGAGACGGAAGAAGATGAAGATGCAGATGAAGATGAAGAATGTTATCTTAGAAATAAAATGGAATTAGTCACAACATCTGTCTAAAGTCATCGTTCTAAAGCAGCGATCACCAACGTGGTGCCCGTGGGCACCAGGTAGCCCGCAAGGACAATATAAGTTGCCCGCGGACCTGTTAGGACAGGCCCACAGCGCCATAGTGCCACTCTCCATTGAACTGCATCTAATTGTTCTGAATATACTGTATTTTTAAATCAAATCAAAATCTTCACATAGATGAATATCATTAATTATTATTAGTAACACAATTAAAGGTAATTTGAGCCAAATTTGTAATTTCAGAGGTGTGTATTGACCTGGTAGCCCTTCACATTAATTGGTAGCCAAGAAGTAGCTCTCAGTTTCAAAAAGGTTGGTGACCCCTGTTCTAAAGTCATAGTGTCCTACTCCTGTACACTAGTGTCAATGACCCCTGCACCAGGCATATTGACAGACAGACAGACAGACATTTTATTCAATAAAAGGCCATTAGCCCAAAATACAGACAAAATGAATAAATGAAAGCATGAACTATTGTTGTAGACCAGTTGAATGTCTGATTTTCTTAACATGGATAAGAAAAAAGCAGAGGTTTCGGATTGCATTAACATCAGTTGATGACATAATATTAATAAAACTGTTGTGATAAGGGGGACTTCAAATATTATATACCCGTGTAACCTTTGCAATAAAGTATTACATGGATTTCATCTTCAATTTCATAGATATTGTTTTTCTCAGATAAAGGACAAAATCTTAAATTATAAGGAACATTTTTATATCTACCAGTCTCAGTGGAAAGTTTGAAAGTACCACATCGAAAATTTGCTAAATAGATTCTCAAATAAGGTGCTGTATCTGAGTTAATGTTATGTTTCAACATTTAGAAGGGACTTGAACAGTAAATAACTAGAGGACTTAGATGTGTTTTGTAGTGATGAATGCCAATTTTGGAAGAGATTATAGATAACCTCTGCTTAAAAACTGAAATAAAAATATCAACATCACCAATATATCCTGTGATACCCAAGTGAAACCAAACCCCAGTCGAAACAAAATATTTTTAATATACGATGCCCATGTTGTGCGTCCAGACTCATCTAATGCCTTCAGCATTAAATAGAACTGATGAGGTCATCCAGAACTTGGAAGTCTTAAAAGTCTACACCAAAATTTAACGGTCCTTGTCATATAAATAATTTGTAGGTGGAACCTGCCACATTCACCTAAAACCAGATTATTACAACAATTTTTGCCAACTTTCAAGAAATATTTACAAGTTTTTATTAGTATTTTCTCAATAATTTTACAATAAGTGGTACCCCAAATTTCTGAACCATAGCATAATATAGGTTTAACCATAGCATCGAAGATTTTAAAAAGATCTACAAAAGCCAAAACCCCTGCTCTCTTGCACCAGGCATAAGGAGTAGTAAATCTTGCCACTTTTTTTTTTTATTTCTCTGAAAATTGTATGAATTCTTCTAATTCTAAATACTGTACTTAATCTTGGACTTTTTCACTTTGTATGAATTGGTGTTACACTGCCACCACACATACATTTCTCTGGTTATTGTTATTGCAAATAGACTTACTAGGGCCTATCTCAGTGAACACTGGGTGAAGACGAGGCGCTCCCTGGACACACACACACACACACACACACACACACACACACACACACACACACACACACACACACACACACCGTTCAATTTGGTACAGCCAATTAGCCTATAATGTGCACCTCTTTGAAGGAAACCCACATAAGCACAGAGAATCATACAGAGTCCACACAGAAACTCTCGAACCCCACACTCGAAACCAGGAGGCAGACATGTTAATCACTACTCCACCACTGCCCGTTGTAAACAGCTATAAAACCAAGACATGATGTTACGCAGGTGGATAGCAGATAATAAGCATGTGAGCTGGGGTGGTTTCACAAGAACACATTTGTATTCCGCCAAATTGAACTGGTAATGGGAGATAAAACACATTCAGTACTGAGCGTGCGCCTTCAAACACATTACAAGAACAATACAAGACAAGGCTTTCATTTAGCACGTGTATTCTTTTAGAAAAGTGAGAACGCACTTTAATTTGCTGAACAGTTTTGTCCTACATCCGAGCTCGTGAGACTATCTCAGCCAACAATGAGCAAAGGTGAGGTGTACCCTGTGCCATCACAGGGCCAACACACATCCAGTCATTCTTGAGGCAATTTAAAACAGCCAACATTTCCATTTGTTTTTAATAGTAATAAGTGCATGTGTCCCTCCCACCGAGCCTAATGGACCTTCTACAGGAGAAATCCTCAGCATTGTACTGCAGTCAGGCGACACGGTGGTGCAGTGGTTAGCACGTCCGCCTCACAGCAATAAGGTCCTGGGTTCGATTCCCAGCTCGAGCATTTCTGTGTTGGGTTTGCATGCTAGCCGCATGTTTGTGTTGGATTTCCTCCGAGTTCTAAACCCAAAGTCCAAAAACATGCACAGTAGGTTATTTGGCGCTTCCAAATCACCCCTATGTGTGAAATGAGAGTATGAATGGTTATGTGAATGCTGGCAATGCAATGGTCTGGTGAGCTGTCCAGGGTGTACCCCGCCTTCACCCGGAGTAAACTGAGATAATAGGGGCCAGCCTCCCTGCGACCCTAATTAGGATTAAGTGATTCAGAAAATGGCAGTGGTGGCCTAGTGATAAAACTGCTGGATCACTGAATCGAAGGTTGGGGGTTCAAGCCCCACTCGCCACAGATTGTCAGTGTCCCCACCAGTGCAGCTAACTGGGTTATCAAAGGCCGGCCATGTCTCTCATTGTCTCTGGTGTGAGGCTGTAAAAGAACCATTGCTGACTTTCGACAAAAGTAGACTACATAGCGTGTTTCTGCCCTGTGATGGCCTGGCGAGCTGTCCAGGGTGTACTCTTCCCTTTTGCCCGGAGTCGGCTGAGATGGGCACCAGCTTCCCTGTGACCCTAATCAGGACTGATTAAGCGGTTACAAAAAAAAAAAAAAAGAAATTAAAAAAATGAATGAATGGATGGATGTACTACGTGTAAGACTTATAATGTGGCTCACTTATAAACAAATAATGAAATAAATAAGCGCCTCCGCACGCGCTCACACGGCTCGGTATTGACGTCACCCCGGCACACACGCGCACACACACACACACCGCCCCCAGATCACTTCATCCTCAACCCTCTGAGCCACATCTACTGTCGAGACACAAACTCTCTCTCTCTCTCTCTCTCTCTCTCACACACACACACACACACACACACACACACACACACAGCACAGTTCCTCTGCCATGGGCTCATTCTAACATCTCAGTACAGTACTCATCAAATGAAAGTGGAGAACGCGGAGGAGATTGTTTGAAGACGTCACTGAGTCCGAACCTCACTGAGATATAAATCTGAGCAGGAGAGAAGACGCGATCCTGAAATAAAGAAAGAAACCCGAAGGAAAAAGAGATTTGTGCAGAAAGAGAGCTGAGAGTTGAGATGATGAGGACCTGCTGGATGTTCCTCGCGCTTTCTGTGCTCTGCCTTCTGGGAAGAGAGGTGAGTTTGTTCTGTCTATATCTAGAAGACTTCTTTCCACTCACAAGCACCAATGCTTTAATTTTCACTTGATTATGATTTTTAAATTAAAAACAACACTCACGTTTCTGTGTTGGAAAGTTTGGAGTTGTTGAAGCCTTCAGAAGTAAAAAGCCATGGCTGGAAAATCAGAAGAAAAAAGCTGGAAGTGTGTGAAGTGAATACTATGTGCACTGATCCAACTTCAGGGTTTTTTTTTCTTCTGGGGTTTTTCTTACTGAACACACACACACACACACACACACACACACACACACACACACCAACTCATAACCAGAAGCAAGCACTCTTGTGGAAAATATATCAAACTTGATCTCATTACCTGTAAGCACCATGACGTCGCTCATGAAAAAAAAAAAAATCTGTCTTTTATTAGTAGTGGTATTTGTTCAGCCCTGTGATGGTCTGGTGAGTTGTCCAGGGTGTACCCCACCCTCGCCTGGAGCTGGCTGAGATAGGTGCCGGCCTATTGTATTTAGCAGTTCAATAAATGAATGAGTGAATAAATATTATGGGTTCTGATGTAAACTGTAAAGCCAGGTAAACTCTCTTTGTCATAAACACCAGATTATCTCTCACTGTCACTTTCGAAAACATTGCAGAGACAATTAGCCTTATCATCAGAAACAGTTTTGTGTAACGATTATTTTATTTATACCGTATATATTAGACTTTTCTAAATCATTCAGTTCATTTTCTGTAACCGCTTAATCCTAATTTGGGTCGCGGGGAGGCTGGTGCCCATCCCAGCCAACTTCGGGTGAGGGCAGAGTACACCCTGGACAGCTCGCCAGGCCATCGCAGGGCGGAAACACGCTGACGGCTTTGCAGCCTACTCTTGTTGAAAGTCAGCAATGGTTCTTTTACATGAACCTCACACCATAGACAGTGAGAGACATGGCCGGCCTTTGATAACCCAGTTAGCTGCACTGTGACAACAGTGGGACAGTGACAACCCTGTGGAGAGTGGGACTCGAACCCCCAACCTTAGGACCAGTGATCCAGCGCCCTATACCACTAGACCACCACTGCCCCGACTTTTCTAAATATAGATAGGAAAAGATATAGATTAATACATACAGTTTATCAATATTCATTTAATTATCTGTAAGGGATGTCTCTGACTTTATCAGCTTGCTAATCATTTATGTAGAATAAATAGTCTCTATTTCAGTGTTCAGAAGTCCAATAATATGTCTCTGTCCCCTCCCTTTCCCATCCCCTGTACCCCTCCATGGTAAACACTCAGCAGAAAGATACGCTTGAGCTTTTGGTCTCGCTTTTACCCCTTAAAGTATGGTGCCTATGGAGTAACCATATTTTCACAACTTTGTAATAAACAGGAAAGTAGATATGTCAGAAAACACATGTCAATTTCTTTTGTGCTTTTTTAAACCTGTTATTTCCTTTTAAATTTATAAATAAAGCAGTTATTTCTTATCCCACTTTCTTTATGAATGTGTAGTTCAGTTGAACTCGACTTATAACATACAACATTCATGCATTCATTCATTTTCTGAACCACTTAATTCTAATAAGGGTTACGGCGAGGCTGGTGCCCGTCTCAGCCGACTCTGGGCAAGGGCAGAATACACCATAGACAGCTGGCCAGGCCATCGCAGGGCAGAAACACGCTTACGGCTTTGCAGCCTACTGTCAAAAGTCACCAATGGTTCTTCAACATGCCTCACACCATTGACAGTGAGAGACATGGCTGGCCTTTGATAACCCAGTTAGCTGCACTGTGTGTGTGTGTGTGTGTGTGTGTGTGTGTGTGTGGGGGGCAGTAGTGACAACCGTTGACAGTGGGGATTGAACCCCCAACCTTAGGATTGGTAAGCCAGCACCTTACCACCGGGCCACCACTGCCCTTATAACCTAAAGAATTTAATTAAATAAAACTAATACAAACTTAAAAGCCCATTTTAGAGCATCTGCAGACAGCATCATCACACGGGTTAATCATTGGTTGGTCCCCACTGAAACTTATTGCGTAATCAATAAGCAGAAAAGACTGAACGTGCTCCCATTCACAAATATTGGTTAAAAAGTTAGGTTGGAGTGGAATTTGAACGATATTGACATGTTTGTACATGTGACATTGTTTAGCGCTGGCACTTTGACCGCTGTAGGGTTTTTTTTTTTGTCCAAGTTATTTAACAGTTGCTTACGAAAATTATAATGAAGGATGAATTTTATTGCAATTACGTTTAACCATTTTAATTCTAGAGTAAAACCAAAGGGTTATGTAATGGCATTTTCACCCCGATGTCTGGATATTTCCTAGCAACAGCATATACCCAGAAATATCCTCTTATCCCACTGCAATATGCCAATGATAACAAGTTTGTAATTTTTATTTTTTAAGGACACGTCATGCATATGATTGACATCCAGAAACCTAGTTCTTGTTTTTATTTGCGTTATAATAGACCTGAGCAGCTAATACCTCAACAGCTTCTTCTTTTGATCAATTGTGAAGTGAAAAAACAATCACTTTCATGTCAGAAAGCTGACCAGTTAAAAAGGGACAAATTAGGCTTTTCCAAGTTTTTTTTTTTTACCTATAAATGTAACAGTGAACGGTGTAACTGTTGTAATTGTTGTAAATGTAACTGTTACAGTGATGAATAACCATGTTTGTTGGTGCCACGGTATTGGATAATGAGGTTCGAACATGTTTGTTTCTCTTTGGGCTGTTTGTGTTAGCCATAAACAGAAGGTTTTCATTGATTGTTTCGTGGGAAACGAATGTGCCAATGCATGTTGGGCCTTGTGATTAGCTGATCTTCTCCCACTGTCCATCAAGGTCAGGTTAGTGCACTGAAAGGAACTGCGATCTGCTTCAGAAAGGTACCCAATCAGAGCAGACTAGGCACAGAAAGGGGAAAGACAATAAATGGAAGGAGGAAGTCACACAGGCTGTCCAGTGCTCGCACTGAAAATCAGTGTTTCAGTCAGTGGGAGGTGAGGATGCAGCTTCCTGAAGAACTGTAGAGTTTTTTTGGATTAGGAATCATACTTTGGTGCGCCACTGGTATCTACAATTCAAAAGAGGTGAGAAAATGGGTATAATATCTGGACTTTTAAAAACTGTACACTGGAAACTCCTTCCATAATACAGTGGTACCTCACCTTACGAAATTAATCCGTTCCAGAGCCTTTTTCTTAACTTGGATTTTTTGTAAATTGAACCGCATTTTACATGTAAAATGAGTGATTCGTTCCAAGGCCCCCAATACTACCCCCTAAACCCTTTAAAAAATGATAAAAGCATACCTTTTAAGGCCTCCTTCTGCTTCAATATCGTACCGATGGTAGACGGGTTTGGCCATATTCCTTTGCAATATCATGAGCTCGCTTCCGCTTTTCACTCGCACCGGAAATCACACACGTGCGCGCGCGCGCGTGTGTGTGTGTGTGTGTGTGTGTGTGTGTGCGCATGTGTGCGTGCGTGTGTTGACCATGTCTTCTTAGCGGAGTTATAATCTTACAAATGTTTATGGAAGGTTAAAAGCCTGAGTCAAAAAACAGTAACTTTGTCCTTTACACGAAAAGCATTATGGGAGATGCAGCTCCATAATAGCCAATGAGAGGGAGCTGCGTCATCCCTCCGAGCCAATGGGAGGCCAGCGGGGCGAGATGTTGGAAGATAGTCAATGGGCAAGCAGCTCGTGCATTGTTTGACTGGCTCGTTTTAATGTTTGAATGCCGCATTTGACTCGTTTCATAAAGAGAACTTGTTTCGTATACAGAGGCAAAACATTTTGGAAAATGTTTTTCGCAACCTGGATTTTTCGTTTGCTGGGAGTATAGTAAGGTGAGGTACCAGTGTACCACATAATGTTTCCAGCAGGTTTAACTTAATATAAACACTTATCTATGGTTATAGAAAATTAATGAACAACAGCGCAGTAGTATAAAAATAATCAATACATCTAAAGACATAATCTGACTTTCTCTCTCTCTCTCTCTCTCTCTCTCTATATATATATATATATATATATATAATATCTCTCATCATATATACATCTCTCATCATATATATATATATATATATATATATATATAATCAGTGAACGAAATGAAGAATATTTTCCACCGGACGGGGGCAGGCAAAAGAAAAAAATCCCCACTTTTTATGGAATGAGCAATTACGTGATAATCTGTCATTTTTTTCATTCACTTGTTCACCTGTCTATATGTTTGGTGTACAATAGCTATTATGACTGAATAAGAAACATAAAGTACATGTAAATCAATTCTCTATTATATACAACTCTTTATTTATTATTCTTCTGATCAAATTAAAAACTCAATGACCAGAGAATAACAATGCATACAAAAAGAACTAGATTGAGTCTCTAGATCTCGAGTCTAATTGTGTTCTCAAAACTTAACGTAGAAATCGGTAACCTCAAATAATTATCAAGTTGTCCGGAGATAGCATTCTTCATCACCAAATTATTTGAGATATTTTCCTTCAGTTTTGGCTTCTGTCCTGTCCCTGTCTCTTCCTTTTCTTGCATCATCAACCTCACTCTCCACATAATCATCTGTCTCGCACTCCTCTCAGCGTTTGATCTTTTACAAAGCCATTTAACTTTGTCTGCTTTGACATCGTTAGTGACAATTAAATTGTTATTATTATACTCCCGGATTAGCTGCAAACCCAGAAGTTACTGGCACGTGATTCAAATTCAGCCAGTGGCTGAGAGCTTTTGTTTCTCCCTCCTGCTGATTGGTTGCAGATGATGTGTACGCCTCTTTTTTTTCCTCCTTCGCATACGTCATCAACGTGATTGCTTGAATTGTGAATTCACTTTTTTAGTGTGTTTTTAATGATTACTTAAACCCAATAATGTCACTCAAACACCCTGCATCTTCTTGAGCTTCTGGTAAGGAGCCTAAGCGCTTTATTTATTCATAAATATTATCACAGTGCAAAATTAAGAAGTTTTCACTTAATCATTACTACATTTTACTGCATTATTACTGTATTAATGAGGAAGAAAGTCTATAGAATGTGTTTGAGAAGCATATTTAGCGCATGTAATATCATACATAGGATTTTAAAAGTGCGTCAATAACTCACAGACTTTCATGATTCGTGGGAAGGGCCAAAACCGAACCACAGATATGACACTGCCTGACACGGGGACTGGTATTGGGTTGGACTGGCACTAATTTCGTACTGTATATATATATATATATATATATATATATATTTCTTTCTTTCGGCTTTTTCCCTTTTCTTGGGAGTCGCCACAGCGAATCATCTGATTCGCACATTTGATTTGGCATCAGTTTTTATGTCGGATGCCCTTCCTGTCACAACCCTTTTAGCAAGGGACAGAAACACGCTGACGGCTTTGCAGCTACTCTTTACGAAAGTCAGTAATGGTTCTTTTACATGCCTCTCACCATAGACAGTGAGAGACATGGCCGGCCTTTGATAACCCAGTTGGCTGCACTGGGGGACAGTGACAACCCTGTGTGGACTCAAACCCCCAACCTTCGGATCAGCGATCCTGCGCCCTATCCACTAGACCACCACTGCCATATACAGTAAAACCTCCGCTGACGAACGCTTAAGCTCATGAACTTTTCGCCTCAAGAACATTAAATTTGCGAGCATATAGTCTCAGATATAGTCATATCATATCATATCATATCATATCATATCATAGCATATAGTCTCAGTCTCTGCTGACGAACTAGTTTTCGGCGGACGAATCAAACCACGAGAAGCTGACGCACGCTCACGGCATCACAGTTCGTCACCCCCTTTCTTTGAGTGCGGAAGTGGTTTGTGTTTGCTAGACATTTTGGACCATATTGAGTGTACTTTTGCTATTATGGGACCGAAAAAGACCCCACCACAGGCGGAGATCATTGAAAAACACGAACGAGGTGTGCGTTTGTGTGACTCAGCGTCCCAGTACCAGTACGCTAAGTCTACCATTGCTCCCATCCTTAAGAACAAGGAAGCTATTAAGGGTGCGTGTGTGGCTAAGGGTGTTTCCAAACAGTAGGCGTTTCCAAACACTCCTTCCAAACAGTAAGTCCCTCCCTCCCTCCTCCTCCCACTCCATTCCATCAAGCCATCAACTACCATCACAAAGGTAAATAAAACGACTTTATTATACAGTACAGTTTATTTCTTTAATTACAATACAATAGCACATTTATTATACATAAAATAAGGGATATTTTTGTGTAGTTTTAAGGCTTATTTAGTAGAAAATTATGTTTTATGGGGACCTGGGAACGGATTATTCTCATTTTAATGGTTTCTTATGCGAAATAAATGTTCGGAAGACGAACTTTTCGCCTCACACACACTTTCTGGGAACCAATTATGTTCTTGAGCTGAGGTATCACTGTATATATATATTGCACTGTCTCATGCTACAGTGCAAAGCAAAGATTAGATGCTCTTTAGTGTTTTGTATGAGGGTCAGTGTTGCAGTGTTCAAGCAGCACATATAAATTCATATTTTTGTGACTTGAACAGTTTAAGAAAATCAACCTTCTTTGTTTTCCCCAGTGTTCCCACTGCATCATATTATCTGCTACTTAACTTTGTTCTGGGTGATATTGAGAAATTTTTACAAAAACTGACATCACAGTAAGAAAGCACATACTAAACTCTCCTATTTTGTAAAGGAACTGTGCCATCAGTGTCGTCCAGTTTAAACGTATTCCTGTATGGAATGTAAGAGACACCCATCCACTTTTACATGACATCTTTCATAAACAGAAATGAGCCGAGTAAGCCTTTTCCTAAACAAATTCCATTGAAGCAAGTATCTGGAAAAGGGTGACAACATATACAAAGCATGATGGAGAGCACTGTGCAGTGGAGCTGGTGGGGAAATGGAAGGATTTTTTAAGATGGTGAAAACAGCGGTAAAGACCAGATTCTTTAGCTCCTAGGCTTTTGCTTCTCTAGCCACTTGGTTAGATGAGAAAATGGAAAGTTATTTATGGATGTTTTGGGGTCTGGATGTCTGCGAGTGCAGTGGTGAGCAGAACTACAAGAAAAGTGCTATTTGGAAGTTAATGTGCTGTCTGCTTTTTGCGTTTACTCAATCCAAATCTGGGTTCATTTCATGTGGATTTTTATTAGAGCTGTATTTGATGGAAGGAGTGAAAAAGAAAGCGAGGCAGTATCCTGATGAGGTGTTCTCAGTTTAGAACAGAATGTGGTTAACATTGTGTTGGTGATGAAGTTCTAGCATTGAACCTCTATTGAGCATTCAGTACATTTCAGCATAAGTTCCCCCATTACAGAAAAGAACCAGAGAAAAGTTTGGTTACATTCCTATATTTGCTGAACCGCTTAATTCTAGTAGGGACGCAGAGAGACTGGAGCCTATCCCGGTCGATTCTGAGTGATGGTGGACGACACCCTAAACACCTCAGCAGACCATCGCAGGGCATGTACATCCATTCACACTTACACCCAGGAGCAATTTGGAACAGCTGATCAGCCTAAAGTACAAGTCTTTTGACTATGGGAAGAAACCAGAGTACCAAGAGGAAACCCACTCGAGCACTGTGAGAACACTCCACATAGAAACATCCTCGTCAAGCCTGGGGCTCAAACCCAGGATCTTCTTGCTGTGATGTAAATGTTGCTGCACCACTGTGCTGCCCTACTAGTCTTAAATTGATGAAAATGTATTCTCAGTAATTTTATAAAATAATCTATATATAAATATATATATGATGAAATGAAGTATATCAGGAAACATCAGGAAAGTTAAAAATAGATGTGAATACCCATCTGTAATCTGTAAGGATATAAGGTAGGGTATTTAACACCGACACATATCTGACTGTTGTTATTTCTAGTATAAGTAGACACGGTTATTAGCTTTCCTGGTTTGTTTGGATATACATTTGTATTTCTTCCAAGAAGTGATTTATAGTTCTATAAGTCTACCAGGAAACATTATGCAAGTGTGTGGACGTAGAGAAGCTGTTGTGAGCAGGGATACAGGGATGGTGGGGGTCGGGTGGGGGTTGCTGACGTGTGACTCCCCAGGCCTCCTCCAAAGCCTTATATGGACATGCTTTTTCCCCACGACCAAAGACACCTCCACACCAGATGTTTTTTTGTACAATGCAGATGTTCATGTTTCCTCTGCCACAGTAGCATGTGTTCCCAGATATCCAGTTTGATAGTAAACTAAAATCTGAATAGTAGAGTTTCAGATATTTTGCCAAAGTGTATCCTGTATCATGCATGTGCTCTGCATATAACATTTAAGTATGCATTAATAAAAAATAATATTATTGTTTTTATTATTTTATCACTACTAATTAAAACCCTCCAATGCCCCCGTTGTGTCTGAGAGTATGACATCGTACTTCCCAAACAGCGTACTAAAAACGAGCAAGAATAAATAGGATGATTTGTTAGTTGCTGCACTAGATTTTTATTTTTAACACTGCACACTTCATACATATCATAATTATACATATCATAATTAATAATTGGATTATATTCTGCCACCTGAAAAAGAAAGTCTGTGAGATGGTGTTAAGATGGTGTGCAGAAACTGTGAGCATTTTGATTTGGATTAGCTGAGCTGAGTCTGTATTCCTCATTACTTCTCTGTAGGAAAAGTATTCAGCTTATGAATGAAGGTGGTTTTTAAGTAGAGGGCAAACCTTAAAATACCAAATACTCTTATTTTGTCTATATTTCTTGCAGTGTTCAAACTAAAATAGACTTTTACCAAATGACCTTCTAAACATCGCTGTACTGTACAGTATGTTGTTAGTACTGCAGGTTCCTTAATTTTCCAGGGAAAAAAACATTTTCACCATTCCAACCTTGACTAGACTTGTACAGAAACAATGCTTACCAGTACCCTTTTCGGTGATTAATATAAATAGCTTATGAGGATATGGTGTCCAATTGATTTGTATTTCTTTTAGAGGTGATGACAAACCATATGCTATTACAAGCCACTGATTTTAGCTTTGTGTATTATCGTGTTTTTTTTTTGTAGTGATTGACACAATGACTTCCTTTCTTTCCCTTTTTTTCTCTTATATTTGTTTTTTTTTTAGTGCTTTTCCATATTACTATTGCTCTGTTGCGTGAAGCTACCTCAGTGGAAACATCTGCTTTTCTGTCCCAGCAGTTCTTCTTTTCAGATCCCTGATTAATGTTTGTGTGGAGGTGTGTAATGTCCTCGGTTGGGTTCAGTGTTTTGCATTAGCCAGGTGTGCTCGGTATGAGCTATTGTGACACCCAGGCTCCTTATTCAAGCACCAAGTACTAAAATGAAGAACAATGCACACATGATGTACAACCTTCAGCATGTCAGGCGCTGTGTAAAGACCAGAAGACTTGAACATGCTTTGTTGTATCCATGCAAGGAGCTCTACTGATTTCTTTCTTTGTTATCACCGTGCGTATATGCCACAGTGACTGAGGGAAAAGTGGATCTTGCAGTTCATTCATGCTTTTTAAAACATTTGAGAATATATCACGGTTTGAACAGGTCTTTATAAGTGTGGGATTAAAAACATTCGGGGTTAGTGCATGAGCTCAGTCCATGAGGTATATAAATATGGAATAAATCTGTCCTGTGAGTATGTGTGTGTGTGTGTGTGTGTGTGTGTGTGTGTGTGTGTGTGTGTGTGTGTTTACCTGCATCCTCAGCCTGAGACCTGACATTAACATATAAAAAAAAATCCAGTCTTCCATTTAACCCAGTGTTTAATCACGCTTTATGACCATATAAAGGATTATTCAAGCCTCCTTCTACTTTATTCCATCTATTCCCTTACTACTTCTCTTGTCTCCTTTCTTCTGCTCTCCCCACCTCTCGACTCAGTGCAGCACCTGTGTGTGAGCATACATATTAAGAATACCTGACATACTTGTGGTTTGAATAGGTTGTATTCATCACTGCTGCTGTTCTCAGGAGATCACTCTGGCTATATGAGAGTGCATGCACGTGAGTGCATGCTGTTTTCTGCTAAAATACACAGCTGCATGTACATGTTTGCGTATTTGGATGGATGAACATCAGTGACTGCTCCCTGGATGGGTCTCTTAATGTCTACTGCATTAAAATATCATAGGCACATCTGTGCTCTCACACTTGGCCGGTTCTTCACACATTATAACTACTGCACAAACAGGAAACAAACACTTGGCTCTGCTGTGGTATTGATGGATTAATTATTGCACGCATGCAAGTTTATTAGGGATGACGTCTGTGTGTGTGTGTGTGTGTGTGTGTGTGTGTCTGTGTGTGTGTGTCTGTGTGTGTGTGTGTGTGTGTGTGTGTGTGCGCTTGTGTGCCTCTCTTAGTCACTAATTGCTGATCATTTGGTAAAGATGTGAAAACTTTGGCATCACAGTTTCTTGCTGTTACTTCATCTTAGTCGGGAACTAAAGTATACGTTGCTTTCAAGAATACATACCTAGAGGTTTATTTGGCCAGTTTATGAGGTGGGCATGTCAGTGAAAATAGCAACAAGACACCTAGACATAACATACTTACCAGTATACTATACAAACATCACATATTGGCCTCACATCACATCTATGACTTCAGTTCATTCCCTGTAACCGCTTAATCCTAATCAGGGTCATGGGGAGGCAGGCGCCTATCCCAGCTGACTCCGCCGAGGGCAGAGTACACCCTGGACAGCTTGCCAGGCCATCGCAGGGTGGAAACTATGTCGGCCTCTTCTCAACCTTAATTTGGTGTAAGAAGTTCATAATGTTTTTATAAAATCCAACTTTGGTCATTTCTGAAGGGGGAAGGTAATAGAATTCAAAATACTTCAGTATCATTTAATATCACTATCTTCTTCTTCTTCTTTTTCTTTTTGGCTTTTTCCCATTCTCGAGAGTCCCCACAGCGTATCATCTGATTCCCACATTTGATTTTGGCATGGGTTTTTACGTCGGATGCCCTTCCTGTCACAACCCTTTTAGCAAGGGGCAGAAATACGCTGACGGCTTTACAGCTACGCTTTACAAAAGTCACAATAATTCTTTTACATGCCTCTCACCATAGACAGTGAGAGACATGGCCCGCCTTTGATAACCCAGTTATCTGCACTGGGTGGGGGACAGTGACAACCTTGTGGAGACTTGAACCTCCAACCAGTAACCAGTACCACTGACCTACTCTTTACATAAGTCAGCAATGATTCTTTTAAACGCCTCCCACCACAGCCAATGAGAGACATGGCTGCCCTTTGATAAAACAGTTGGCTGCTATGAAGGAAAAGCAGTGACAATTTGGTGATAGTGAGGCTTTAACCCCGATCTTGGGATCAGTAAACCAACGCCCTACAACCAGGCCACCACTGCCCCCACAGGGCCATCACTACCCCCCCACCAGGCAACCACTGCCCCCACAGGGCCATCACTACCCTCCACCAGGCGACCACTGCCCCTGTATTTTACCACCATTGCACCACTGGACTTTATGATAATTAAGTATAAATTGATTTTATAGCGACTTTTCAGGAACCTCAGCCTTGTGTTTCTTTCCAAGGTTGGTACAGTTTTCCCAGCAGCTTTATGGACTTTGGCTCTGATTTGGTAACAGTTGGTAGCTTTAATACATCATTGTGTAATACGCGTATGAATGTGTTGAAAGATCCCCAGGGCTGTGAAACAATAGTGCTTTTGGATTTTGAAAAGAAGCAGGGCAGTCCAGTTCACTTTGTGCATATGGCGAAAGCAGCCTGGAATGTGTGAAGTCAACGTCTGGAGTGTAGTAATCATATTACAGGAGTCTGTGTGGTAGCCGGCAGCTAAAAAACAATGCATTGTTTCTACAGCACAGTTGTGTAGACAGCCATGTGTGTTTGATGTTGGAGTTTTTGACTTAATCGTGTCAGACCCGCTATGTGTTGTGCCCCATCTGGAGGAAGAATTATAACACATCTGCTTTAGCCAGGCTTAAACCTGAGCTCTTTTATCTGACTGTGAAAAAACTGACTATAACCCGAGTCACGTCTAGTACCAGGATGAACTGGATTTGGGCGCAATATTTTGTCATTGTGTCCTTACAGTGACGGTTTATGAACTGTGTGAAGTAAAGGCAATACCAAATGTATGCATTCGTCTTTCACAACATTTAGTCGCATCTTAATCAAAACAGCAGTGCAACTTTATGTCTCGTATAGTTTTCAACTATTTGTTAGAGCATTATGGAGAAGCATAGAGCTCCTTCAATCTGCAACATGAACACAATGATGAAGTCCACTGCCAGGCCAAAAAAGTTGTACACTATGCAACTATACTAATATAGTGTTGGAAAGCCTTTAGCCTTGATACAGCACATGATCCCCATGAAATTCTTTTAACAAACTTAAGCAGCATGACAACATTTATTTCCATCTGTGGTCGGGTTCATTTTACCAACATCTTAATAAGGAAAATTAAACCACTCCATAAAGTCTTCTCCAGCCAATCTGAAAGACTTCTGATAGATGTGTCCTTTCCACAATCTCATATTTTGTCGGCCAGCATGGCTGTTTAAGAAATGAGAAGCTACTCACTGCATCAGTTAATGTTAAGTAACTTGTTCCCATCTGAAACATATAAATCACCGTCGTAACCGCCCAATAGAAGCCTCGTACCTATTTGCTTACTTAAATCCAATTAGTGACTTTTTAGCCTGGAATTGGAATTTTTTTCTGTAGTGAGCTTCATCAGATCACGATAAACTCTGTGATTTATTAGTCGCACTAGAGCTTGCATTAACCTTGATGTCAAGAACTCTTTCCTCATTCATTTACACTGGTGCTGTTTGAGAAAGCCCGACTATAGCAAGGCTGGGCGAGAGCTTAATTTTCAATGAGTTTTAAAATTCTATTTTATTTACGTCTTTATTCACTTTGAAGTTTCACCAGTATTTACCCATATTTTCCCCTTTCTTGTGTGTTGCTGTACGAATGCATCCTGTGTGTGTCTATTTTGTTATTCCGCTTTTGCTGTGGGACTTGGCTGCGACAGGACATGCAGCAGACTTAATCCTTTCTCTCTCTCTCTCTCGCTCTCTCTCTCTGTGTATATGTGTGTGTGTGTGTGTGTGTGTGTGTGTGTGTGTGTTGGATCAGTGGTAAAGTACTGAATCCATGTGGTAAAGAGTTAGAGAGCGAGAAATAGAGAGAGAAAACTTGAGCGAAGGGGGAGGTGTTTGACTTTGTTTGGCTAGGCTGTTTGGAGCACAGAAGAGAGTGAGTGGCTTGTGAGATTTAGAGTTTCCTGTCCAGCTGTAGCACTGGCACATGCTGAAAGAAAGTGACTCAGACCATCACACAATACCTTACTTGTGCTGCAGCCAGGAGCTCAGGAATGCCACTCTCACTTTCATATGGCTGACAGGAGTTTGTTTTGGAATCAGACATATTATTCAACACACTCCAAGCAGCACATTCTTACCCTCCTGCTAGCCGGGCTCACTCTCTGCAAACAGGAGTGATCCTCCTCCACATCTTCCAAAATTAAAAACCTTAAATTAAAATCTAAGCCGTTCAGATGATGTGAATGGCAATCAGGTAGACATTTGTTGCTTTTATTTTTAGCTTTAGGTCTTCAATTGTGTTGAACTCATTTCACTGATCACAGAGATGTTTTTTTTCACTTACAGTACATACATTCAGGCTTTTGTCACTATTGTCAGTAGGATTTGATTTCCTGTTCGTTCAGATGTCCTGAGATCTTATACGTACTGTTAAAAAGAACACTGGCTGTGGGTGAATGATGTGAAAGACTAAACGCTGTAGCACAAGGGTGTCACATGGACAAAGAAAAAAGATTCAATAGAAGGAGACTCCATATTTAGAGTACTATCTACTCTACAGGGAATATGGAAGTAGCTCACACAGATTTTCATTACTGTCTCTAATACAATGAAAACTATAATCTCAGTTTTTGTGTGCTGCATCTACACTCCTCCAAGTAGTCAAAAATCAGCTTTGTGAATTTTCACATGCATCCAGTTGAGTACAGTTTTGACTTGATTTGAAGGTCAGCTGGATGGTTCAAAGTAAATAATAAACTGCAGTGTTCTGAGACATTATCACACGATTTCTGCACCTTTTGTATTCCGTCATTAGCCATTGTAGAAGCTTTTTATTTTCAACTTTACCTAAAGTGTATTGCATGCATTTACTCCTGCAGGTCCTGGGGACGGGTCAGCTTTCCAATGCTGATGAACTCTACCTGGATGAACAGCAGTCTGGTGACTACTTTGTCGATGATGATGAATACAACTCTGGCTCAGGATCAGGTAGGCCAGTAAACTCGGTTTACCATAGATGCCAATGTTGAACTGCTCATAATTTATTTAAATTTTCTCTTCAGTCTGATTGTGTATAACTTCTTAAAGGCAATAAAAAGAGAGTTATATTAGTAACCTTGACAACAGCATTGTCTATCATTAATAATAGGTTAATATTGCCTTTATTTTCGTTATTAGTTCTTCAGGTCTGAAAATGAAAGTCCATGACATTAAACCACTGCCTGAAGTTTATGAATGATAATTAAATCAAAATATTTGTTGGCATATGTATTGTCTGTTACATAACTGGTTGAGCCAATAATTAAAAGAAAAACGGACAAAAAAAAAATTGATAGTGAAATCATAATCACTTTATCTTCCCAGTAAGTGTTTGTTAATTTAAGAACCAATCCTTAGCCCCCTATGCTACCCAGGTTATACATGGGTATATTAAATATATACATACAACACCGTCAACCCATCAACCCATCCGACAATTATCTACACCATTGTGGCCATCGTGGTGTAGATAATGTATGCATGTATGTTTTGTATATACAGTACTGTATTTACAGGGTTCATTTTGTCAGGCTTGCATGTAACAGCTAAGACAAGCTTCAGAGTGTGGTTATTTTGATGTAGCTCATTAAGCTTGTATCAGTGAGTCTGAAGGTGCTGGTGTGACTTTGTAAGGCTGCTGTAAACAGAAGGGAAGCTTGTTGGCACCTTCACCATGGCAGCAGTTTGACGAGAGCACAGATGTTTCACCTGCGGTCAAACACGGTCAGCCAAGACCACCATGCTCTTTCAGAAGACATCTGCTCCAAACATGATTCCTGCATTATTAATAAATCAGCCCTCCCTCTTCTTCCCATAGTCAAAGTACACCTTACACTAACACTTACGAACAAATTATCGGAAATCTTGCACATAAATACTAAATACAGTAATTTAATAATAGTAAACAATAGTACTAAATACAGAGGTAGGCTATTATTATCTCTGGGCTGAATTCCAGCAACATCAATATGCATTAAGTCCAAGTTCAAGGTTCTTATATCTTAATTTCTTTAAAGTGTACCTATCATGATGGTCACCTTTCAGACACTATGTAAAAAATGTACTTTACTATACTGTACTCATAGTAATATTGAACAATAAAGGCTATATTGCCATTTAAATATTCTTCCTGGTTTAAAGTATGCCCATCAAGTGGTGTAACTTGATACAGTCCCTGTCCCGTGTACCAACAGGTTCTGCGGAAAGTGATGATGAAGATGTGCAGACAACAAGAACTACACCAGACCTAAAGACTACTCAGTCCTCCACCCAGACAAGAAGCCCAGGCCTGGATAGCACCTCATTTACTGAACCAGACACACAAATGGCTTCCACGAATGCAGGAAAGCAGGACACAGCGGTAAAATGCTTTTTCATTTCATTTCTAAAGACATATGTAGTCATGTACAGTGGTACCTCACTCTACGAAATTAATCCGTTCAAGAGCCTTTTTCGTAACTTGCATTTTTCGTAAGTTGAACCGCATTTTACATGTAAAACGTGTGATTCGTTCCAAGGCTCCTAATACTACCCCATAAACCCTTTAAAAATTATAAAAGCATACCTTTTAAGGCCTTCTGCTTCAGTATTGTACCAATGGTAGATGGGTTTGGCCATATTCCTTTGTGATATCACTCGAGCCTGTTTCTTCTTCTCATTTGCACCGGAAATGACGCGCGCACGCGCGCGTGTGTGTGTGTGTGTGTGTGTGTGTGTGTGTGTGTGTGTGTGTGTGTGTGTGTGTGTGTGTGTGTGTGAACGAGTGCACGCGTGCGTGTGTTGACCATGTCGTCTTAGCAGAGTTATAATCTTACAAATGTTTATGGAAGGTTAAAAGCCTGAGTCAAGAAATAAAGCATAAAAAAAAACAGTAACTCTCTCATTTACACGAAAAGCATCATGGTAGATTCAGCTCCATAATAGGCAATGGGAGGTAGCTGTGTCATCCCTCCTCGCCAATGGGATCCCTGTCCAAGATGGTGTCATGTGGACCTGTCCAAGATGGCGCTCAAGTGAAGGCGACATGAAAGACAGCTCAGTTGTTAGCCAGTGGGAAGCCAGTGGGGCGGGATGTTGGAACGTCGTTGATGGGAGAGCAACTTGTGCATTGTTTGAATGTTTGAATGGCGTGTTTGAATTTTTAAGATGGCGCTTTCGTAGCATGAACTTGTTTCGTATACAGAGGCAAAAATTTTAGGAAAATGCGTTTCGTAACCTGCATTTTTCATTTGGTGAAACTTTCGTAAAGTGAGGTACCACTGTACTTTGGACTTTTTTAGTTTTTTATAGTCTAATACTGTATGTAAAAATAACAAAGCATATTAAGTCAACACAAAAGGCAGCATGACATTGTTTATATTGCATCGTTTGAAATCTGAATATGTCACGCCAGTAAACAGATTTCTTGAGCATACAGTATTACATGAGCAATTTATTCAATTTTGCCTCAATTTTTTGAGTGTATACTTCTACCATATTGCTACTGAAGTCAATTTGAATTGCAGAATATCAGATTTAATTCAAATGTCTTGACACCTGCTTGATTATAGGCCTTTTAAGCCCTATAAATTAAAAAGATTATAATTTGTTTTATGGTACACCCAAGTAGACCATAAAAATCAGCCTTTAAACCAGACAGTTACTGTTCTATTTAAAACACAGTGTGAAACAACACAGTTACTGGGCTGCATGTTGAACACAAATCATTTTATACCCATGGTACATGCTATTGTTGGTGTCTTTTCCACTTTGCTTTGATATTTCTCCTTTCATCTCTGGGATCTCATCACAGAAGACCCATGACAGTGATTTTGCCACCAGCCCGAGCAGCTCTCCAGACCCGAGATTAGAAACTGGCAAGCAAAATGTGGTACAATCTGAAAACCTCTTCCAGAGGACAGAAGTGCTGGCAGGTATGTGCTCCCTGATTGGTGTCAATTCTCTCACCCCCCCCCCCCCTTAATTTAAATTATTTCAATAAATATTTTAATTTGTAAACTTTATTATTTACTACCATCATCAGTATCTTCAACGACAAAAATAAATGGGATACACATTTCTCTCTTTATACAGTATACTTGAAATCATTACAATTCACAAATGTTTGAAGTTCAAGAACACATTTTAATTCTACAAGCTATACTGCAAAAAGCATAGCTTCAGTAATATATCTCATGATAGCTTAAATAAAATGTGTGCTTATTACTTCTACTATTAGCTCAAATGTGACCATGCAAATGATCACAGCCAAGTTGGTATTAAGTCGGAAATTATTAATTTATTGGTACCACAGGAATCAAACCAAGAACCTTTTGGGCACAAAGCCATGTCGCTAACCATTAGGCTATGGCTGGCCTCATAAAGGGAAGGCTGACAGCGGTGGGATTAAGTGTCATATCTTTTCTAAGGCCGAATGAAGCTTCTGCCTTTTATTTTTCAGCTTCCTTCTTTGTTGATTAATAAATATTTGAGAGAAAACACTCACACTGTAGAGCTGTGATATGTGTTTTGAAATTACCTTATGCTCTTGGTAGATAATTCTGTAATAAATGCAAAATTGTTTACTATTAAAGCTTGACTTTATTAAAATGTGTAGCAGTTTTTTTCATGAAGAGATGTTAATGTTTTGTTTCATTGGAAGTTCACCAGGTTATTGCCAGTCAGAAACACGCTTGACGAAAGTCAGCAATGGTTCTTTTACATGCCGCTCACCATAGACAGTGAGAGACATGGCTGGCCTTTAATAACCCAGTTAGCTGCACTGGAAGGGACAGCAGTGACAACCGCTGATAGTAGGGCTTGATCCCTCAACCTTGAAATTGGTAATCCGGCACTTTACCACTGGGTCACCACTGCCCTTTTTCCTCAAACTAGCGGGTCGCAGCCATGGACCCCCCCCCCTTCCCCCCAGGAAGCAGGAGACCGCTCTTTTTCAAGGCGTGGAGGCATAACAGAAACAGTCTCAAAATTTCCACAATCTGACACTGGTTTTCTGCATGAAGTAGTAGTTGAATCTAGTCGTTAAACAACTTAACATGTTTTTATAAAGACATTGCACTGATTTTCATATTACAATGCCTTCTCTTTAAACTGAATTTCTCCTTTTATCTACAGCTGTTATAGCTGGAGGTGTAATTGGCTTCCTGTTTGCGATTTTCCTCATTCTGCTGTTGGTGTACCGCATGAGGAAGAAGGATGAGGGAAGCTACGATCTGGGAGAGCGCAAACTGCCCAGTACAGCTTATCAGAAAGCCCCAACCAAGGAGTTCTATGCCTAAATGAACTCAACATTAACTTCCATATGACATATGGCAAACATTTCCTCAGTCAACACAAACAAAAGCTGGAATTATAAAGGACTGAGGAAATTTTTATTGGGAACTTAAAGATGCAGTATTTTTGCTTCATAAAGCCAATCAGATATTATGTTTCTATTATGGAATATGATGTGTTTCTCATGTGGTTTTAGAAAATTGTTGGGAAAAAAAGTAATATAAAACAACAAATGTCATGAGTTGTTTTATCCATAGACTACTTTGTGATTATAGCGGTACATATTTGTATTTTTTAAATATACAAAGGGTCTAAAATCTGTTTTGTAAATGTACTTTATCCTTTATGCTATGATAATTACCTTGATCATACTTCAGCATCTCCATACTGATGTCAACATTGATCTCATTTTTAACTACGGTACTATAGAGGGTGTTGATTTTAATAAATCATTTGCTTCTTTTTTTTTGGAATTGTAAATTTATTTGCGCTGTCAACACAAATTTGTATATTTTGTCAATTGAGTATCAAATTATGGGGAAACAATTTTCAGAATGTCTTCTTTGTTTTGAATTTCTAAGAAATCAAAAGCCAAGAACAAATCTCTCTCTCTCTCTCTCTCTCTCTCTCTCTCTCTCTCTCTCTCTCTCTCATTGTCAGGCCAGGTAAACTTGCTGTAAATCATTGCATCCTCTGGTTTTCAATCTCCAGCTAATTCTTTTCCTTACCCATGGTGGTTAAAGCATAATTGAATTTTTCCCTTTAAACGCTAAGAGTCTCCAAAACTTTCCTCAACTTTATATTAAAAAATTAAAACTGGAATAGAATGGCATTACCATCCTAAATTAAAATAAATGAGCTATTTGCACTAAAAGACTTCCGGTGTCCTCTGATGGAATGGCGAGCTGTCCAGGGTGTTCCCTGTCCTCTCCCAGCGCACAGAGTCTGCTGAGATGGGTGCCAGCTTCCCCTGACCCTAATTAGAATTAAACGGTTCAGAAAATGAATGAAAGAATGGATGAAAGGACTTCTGTTATTAAAATTATTGCACCAGGCACATTTGCTAATATCCATGTAGGCATGAAACTCTGGTCTTGGCCAAAAACTGAGCCAAAGCCAGCAGCACATAAGTGCATAAATGTTCACTAATAAGCTGTAATTCCTCCATTCCCATGATTATTAAAGCTATATGTTTGGAACCTGGATGTAATTCACTTTTCCGAGTCAGTCTGCACAGTTAACCACACGTATTATTCTCCAGCTTGATGCTTGTGTTTATGTAAGAGATGGATGTTTACTTGCTTTAGACAGATTTGGCAACAAATGTGAATGGTGAAATTAAAATTTCTGTAAAGAATTACATTTGAGGGGACTCAGGCTGTTTAATAATAAAATTCCTTTATGCTAGAATGATTAAGGAGATAGCATCCATGTGTTATCCAAAATTATTGAGTAATGACCAAAAAAAAAAAAAAAGAATAAATGCTGAGTGCTTCATGATGTGAAGTTTCCAAGCATAAGTGGACTTCAATTTACACATGTACTGTGTTTACTGAGGATATTTTACACATTTTGCAATATTGAATACTAATAGCTGTCATAATTTTCCAAAGTGTGTAATCATTATTGTTGTTATTTTCCCTTGTCCTATTCCATGTTTTTTCTTCTTAATTTTCTCGAAGGATATGGCTGTTTGGGTCATTGATTTTAATTGTATATGTTAGTATACAATAATTTATAGAATATAACTATTTATATACAACATATTAAATGTAATATGTTCAATACAAAACAGTCTAGTAAAATGTATGGTCACATTTAAATGCCCTTGAAGTGCCTACTGTTTTGAAAGATTGCCATTTTGGGGCATTTGAAGAAATTTGTACAACAGAATGAAGGCTTGAGGTTCATAAGCATGGCTGAAAATAGAAAGGTTGTGAAGTTATAAAAAAAAAACAGTGTTGCAATAAACACGACTGAATAAACATGTTCTCATGCTTTGTTTATTAGCTTCTTGCTGAATATTCTGGTATAAAGCTATCATCGTTTTTCCCCGCAGCACCAATACGTTTTGGTAATGGGAAAAATAACTTCGAATGTTAGCAAGGTTCGGTTTAATCACAGAATACAAGCTCACAATCTGTCACATGTCCCTCCAACATATTTAGCCAAACTTGGAAGGAAAATGTAAGATTTACAGATGTTGCCGTTGAGAGTTAATTGCTTGGCAAACAATGAAAGCGACCCCGAATAAAGGATATGGTTTACAATACCTGACATTAAGTTATATAATCTCGTCAAATAAATATTGTGCATATACAGCAATTAGGCTCCTTTGGCTCAGTGAATATCTTTGAATAGTCCCCTCAATGCTCTGTCTTTGGGCTTGGTACATGATACCCACACTGGGTAGTGTTTACTACATCCACCTCACAGCAAGAAGGTCCTGGGTTCGATTCCCAGCTCAGGTGTTTCTGTATAGAGCAGGGGTGTCAAACTCGTGCCACAAAGGGCCATGTGGCTGCAGGTTTTTGTTTCAACCAAGCAGCAGCACACCTGGCTTGGCTCATTCAAACAACTGATAAGAGTCTTCAGGCAGTTGATTGGTGAATCTGTGTGCTCTGTCCAGAGACTGACCAATCAAACGCCTGAAGACTCTTATCAGTTGTTTGAATGAGCCAAGTCAGGTGTGCTGCTGCTTGGTTGAAACAAAAACCTGCAGCCACATGGCCCTTTGTGGCACAAGTTTGACACCCCTGGTATAGAGTTTGCATGCTCTCCCCATGCTTGGGTGGGTTTCCTCCCACAGTCCAAAAACATGCACAGTAGGTTAATTGGCTGTTCCAAATCACCCCTAGGTGTGAATGTGAATGGTTGTGTAAATGTTGGCGTTGTGATTGCCTGACGAGTCAGAGTCGGCTGAGATGGGTGCCAGCCTCCCTTTGACCCTAATTAGGATTATCGGTTCAGAAAATAAATGAATGAGAGGATCCACCTAACCAAATAGATCGAGCCATTACTGTGTAGTACACATTAATGTACATTAGTATGTCTTACATGTGAATGGCACAATCCATTTAGTTTGCAATTTGATCATTCTTAGTAGATAATGTTGAATTAAAATAACTCACAGTTTTTTTTTATAGGTCTCTAGTAGGCAGCATCCTCATTATCACCTTTTAAAAATGGTAAATTAAACCGTAAAGCTCTCATTGTAGTTTGTTTTTCTTGTATATTCTTGCAATTTATACTGAAATTTTAAATTATTCTGCAAACACACTTTCATGGAACTATGTTTCTCATGTATCTGTGTTGCATGCACCAAACGTTGAGTGTGTATGCTAACACACCGTGTAGTGCTACTCATCTGGTCCAGCTAGCTATCTTGGCTTCCCATGATATACTTTGCCAGCAAACTCCACCCTTCATTGCATTTGGCAGTTCTTCTGTAATGCAGCCTGTATAATTTGTTGGTCTTCATAGGTTTTATGGGTGGCCAGGATTTCGTTTTCCATGACTAGTTATCCAGAGCAGCAACTCTCTGGCTAGTATGTTTTTGCTACGCAACAATGTCCTGCAAATCTGTTCTATTAACTCTGCTAAGCACTCTGTTGCACTATTAAAGCACGACGCACCCCGACTTACGTTCATCCGTTTTACATTTTTACGTTTTTTTTTTCCCCCAAAAAAAGTCAAATTTTGAGTTTAGACGTACCTACGTAGTATGCTGACGTAATGACGGTCCATTGATTGTTTACAAACTACAGACTGAGTGTATATATAAACGAGTTCAACGACACCCTTGTGCACTTGAAAGACCAGAAGTCTGTATAACCCACAGCAAGTACACTACTTTCGCAAGTACACTACTTTCGGTATTGAGCACTTCACATATTGTAAGCGTTGATTGGCTGTTTTAAGCTTCATGTAAAGTGACTCAGTATAAATAAGTGACTTATTTGAAATTAATGTTGATATTATTTGATATATTTGTGATTATTTCACAATGTTATGTTTATAATAATTGATTTAGAGGTGTTTTATGAGATACAGTAATGGTATTTATGGATGTATAGTATAGTATGAGCGTCATACGGCACACGTGATACGTCATACGTCACTGTAACAACTTACGTTCACTTTCAACTTACGTTCGGCAGTCCAAAACCAATTAAAAACGTAAGTCGGGGAGCGTCTGTAAATATAAATTATTAAAATCTTGTTTTAGTCAGCTTTTCATTATGTTTCTTCATTCTAATTCCAAAGTTTTGAAAAGGGTTTAAAGAGACACTGTTACTGTACACTGTTCTTAGGTTTTATACCCACTGGCTTTAGGAATAAGTCTGCATCACTACTAATTAAAAATAAATAAGAGGAAACTCTAAAATTCTCACTTCGGTAAGTTTTTTGTGCCCCATATATATATATATATATATATATATATATATATATATATACCAAAATAATTATGCACCTTAGGCCCAGTGTGTGTGAGAGAATGGCATGTTGAGAGAAATGTTCAAATCAGTGACAGGGCTGCTCTCAGAGGATGAACTAACATTATTCTGAGTGAATAATACTTGAATCAAAGTGTGGGACAGTTCCAGTCATCATTGTCCTGCTTTAGACTGGAAACATAGGCCAGCACTGAAGCACTGAATGATGCCATTTTGAATCAGCTCACATATAGTATTATGATCTATTTCAGGTTCCAGGTATTTTACTAAAATGTGGGGTGAATAAGGGCTGTATTGCAATAAATAAGTATACTGTTTGATTGATTAATTTTGATTTTATTAAACTTTAAAGTACTGTATGGATTCAATTTTACTGAGATGGAGAGATAACTGGTTCTCAATTTTAGCCAATCATTTACATTTTCAATTTTCTTCACGTGGTGGATACTGTATATCCGCCCCGTTGCGAGAAAGTCCTATTTTGAAGTCCCAGTCTATAGAGTTTCTGTGTGAAGTTTGCATGCTCCTTTTATTCTTGCATAGGCTTCCTTCAGGTACCGCGGTCTCCTCCCACAGTCCAAAAGCATACATGTTAGGCTAATTATCTGTTCTAAATTTTCCATGGATGTGTGTGTGTGTGTGTGTGTGTGTGTGTGTGTGTGTGTGTGTGTGTGTGTTGTCCTGCGATGGTCTGGCATGTTGTTCAGGGTGTACTCTACCTTCGCCCCGTGTCGGCTGAGATAGGCTCCAGCCTCCTCAATCGTGACCCTAATAGGAAGTACTGTATTGATTTAATTGTGTTTTTTTTATTTATTTATTTTTTTTTATCAAAACCCTTGGAGAACAGAATCACTAGCTTGTTAATACGCCAGCTTTTCTAAAACCTACTAATAACAAAAATTACAGAATTCATTTAATTTTATATATTGAATATGCTGAAATAAAAGCTAATAATTTAATTACTAGCTAATGGTTTAAGAATCTGATTTTAATATGTTAATTAAAGCGGTGAGTGAAAGTGCGCGAGAAAATAAAAGCCACCTGCCTACATGTCCCCCACGACTTGCCGTAGCAGTGTGCTCATCAGCGAACAGGGCGGAAGTGAAACTGTGTTTTTGATGATCATCTGATCTCTGTTTAATGCTCACAAGGTTTGTAGAGTTGAAAATGTGGTCATTTTTAGGAATCATATAACAGTGTAATTTAAATGTTTGTAAAGTTTACTTCATGAAGCAGGACCAGACTGCCTGGTGTGTTGTTTATGAGTTGTGTAGAGTTAGTCTGGAGCTGAACACTGAACACTGATTGTTGGTTGCTAGGAGAGAGACAAAACAAAGTTTTCAAAAGATTCATTATTTTAGGAACATGGTGTTTTCTGTAACCACTTTTTTCTTCTGTATTTGCTTACATTTTCTACATATTAATAATCCACCACAAAGACAAGATATTAAAATCACTCTCAGTCTTAACCCCCTTCCCCTTCATTTAAAGTGTTGTTTATTATTTTGGTGCCAAGTAACATTTTGTTTCCTGTCTTCAGATGACACATAAGGGGTACAACAGAGGACTTTTGCCTTTTCTTATTCTGCTTGGTGGTTTGATACAGTGTCCTTGTAAGCCACATGGCGACAGAGGCAAAGCACTTGAAGAAATAGCCAAAGAAATATCAAGTCATTCTGGCATTGCCAAGAAAATCATAGAGTTGGCTGTGAATGGCAAGGCCCAGAACCGCTCCTACAAACGACTTGCAGCCTTCACAGATACAGTCGGAAATAGAGTGAGTGGGTCCAGGAATCTGGACTTGGCTATCAAGTACATGTACAATGCCTTGAGCCAGGATGGACTGGAGAATGTACATCTAGAACCTGTGAAAATCCCACACTGGGTGAGGGGACACGAGAGTGCAGTCATGATTCTTCCACGCAACCATACCTTGTCTATCCTTGGGCTGGGGAGTAGTGTTGGGACCCCCAAAGGAGGTTTGTAGCTTGTAACTTGTTCAATCAATCAGTTTAATTATATAACATACATACACTGTTTATTTAATGGTACAAAATGACCAGCTTTCTTTTTCATTTTTTTTTGTTGTCTTAATGAAGAATATTTAGGACCCATGTGGCAGACATCACTTATACATTGATTTTTCTCATGTTATCTTTCGGGCAGCACGGTGGTGCAGTGGTTAGCACATCGACCTCAGAGCAAGCAGGTCTGGGCTCGATTCCCAGCCTGGGTGTTTCTGTGTGGAGTTTGCATGTTGCCCCTGTGCTTGTGTGGGCTTCCTCTGGGTACTCTGGTTTCCTCATAGTCTAAAAACATGCACAGAAGGCTAACTAGATGCTCCAAATCTCCCATAGGTTTGACTGTGCAGGGGCAGCAGAAGCCCCCCAACACACACACACACACACTTTCTCAACCCAAAGAAAATTTTTTTTAAGTATGTCTACTGACATCTCAAAGATGTTTAAAATGTGTAGTTTGTACAAGCATAGTATAACCTACATGTACATCGTGTACCGTAAATGCTTATGCATCAAGCATACACTAATATAGTATTTGCCATCTTGGCAAGGTACCAGTATTCCTTCTTTTTTCAGATCCGATTGAGCCGAGGCATCATTGGATTGGAACTTTGAAATAGTACATCAATGGATATATGCGTACAGAATACACCTGACATCTAAAATCTGGAAATTGGCCATGCATAGTCTGCTTGAGGAGATGGTCTAGTCGTTCATTGACTGAATGGACTCCCAAAATTTTTGGTGAACCCCCCCCAAATCATTGCACAGGCCCTGCTGTGAATGGTGTGTGGGTGTTGATGACCCTGCGATGGCCTGTCGAGCTGTCTAGGGTGTACCACACCTTCACCCCGAGTCAGCTGAGATGAGTGCCAGCCTCCCCGTGATCCTAATTAGGATTAAGCACTTCAGAAAATGAATGAATGTACTCTTTCTGTGCAGGTATTGAAGCTGAAGTGTTGGTAGTGGAGTCTTTTGATGACCTGAAAAGAAGAGCAAGTGAGGCTAAGGGGAAGATTGTGGTTTATAATCAGCCTTTTGTTAGCTATGGGGAGACTGTTGAATACCGTGTTTCAGGAGCTTCTGAAGCAGCTAAAGTAGGAGCTGTGGCTTCACTCATTCGCTCAATCACTCCATTTTCCATAAACAGGTCTGTTCAACTCGGCTTTCATCAGTGTCTTTGCATGAAGAACAATGACTTAATCTTTAATGGATTAACAAAACATGAATATTAAATGCATTGTATGTATTTGTTGCAGTCCCCACACTGGATGGCAGTGGTACCAGCCTGGTGTGCCTCAGATCCCCACAGCCTGTATCACAATCGAAGATGCCCAGGAGATGGCTAGGATTGCAACCAGAGGCACAAAAATTTTAGTGCACTTAACCATGGAAGCTCAGAACCTGGAAGACGTGGTCTCCTTCAACACAGTGGCTGAGATAACCGGTAGTGAGCACCCAGAACAAGTAAGGAATTGAAGGGTACAGGTATATTCTTTGATACTGCTTTTTTTTCCATAACTAGCCAGTTAGTGACGATTTCACTTGTGATGTATGACATTAAGTTTCTGAAAACTCACCAACTTCCTCTGGGAGCCAATTATAGACTGCTGACAGAAGTTAGCATTTCACTGCTCATCTCGGGTCAGTTTTCTGGTTGAATATCTTCTTCTTTTCCTTTCGGCTTTTCCCTTCAGGGGTCGCCACAGCGTATCATCTGCCTCCATCTCACCCTATCCTTTGCATCTTCTACTCTTACACCAACGATCTTCATGTCCTCCTTCACCACATCCATGAATCTTCTCTTTGGTCTTCCTCGAGGCCTTTTGCCTGGTAGTTCCAGCCTCAGCATCCTATTGCCAATATACTCACTATCCCTCCTCTGTACATGTCCAAACTATCTCAATCTAGCCTCTCTGACTTTGTCTCCAAAACGTCTTACATGTGCTGTCCCTTTGATGTGCTCATTCCTAAATCCTATGCATCCTCGTTACTCCCAAAGAGAACCTCAACATTTTCATCTCTGCTACCTCCAGCTCTGCCTCCTGTCTTTTCCCCAGGGCCACTGTTTCTAACCCATACAACATTGTTGGCCTCATCACCGTCTTGTACACTTTTCCTTTCATTCTTGCCGATACCCTCCTATCACACATCACACCGGACACTTTTCTTCATCCATTCCAACCTGCCTGCACGCGCTTCTTCACCTCTTTTCCACACTCTCCATTGCTCTGGATTGTTGAGCCTAAGTACTTAAAATCCTCCACCTTTCTTATCTCTGCTCCCTGTAATCTCACCGTTCCTCTTGGGTCCTTGTCATTCATGCACATGTATTCTGTCTTACTGAGGCTAATCTTCATTCCCCTCCTTTCCAGGGCATACCTCCACCTCCCTAGATTTTCCTGCACTTGTTCTCTGCTCTCACTACAGATCACAATGTCATCTGCAAACATCATAGTCCATGGGGACTCTTGTCTAGCCTCGTCTGTCAGCCTGTCCATCACCATAGCAAACAAGAAGGGGCTGAGAGCTGACCCTTGATGCAGTCCCACCTCCACCTTGAACTCTTCTGTCACACCGACAGCACACCTCACCACGGTTTTACATCTCTCATACATGTCCTGCACCACTCTAACATACTTCTCTGCCACTCCAGGCTTCCTCATGCAATACCACAGTTCTTCTCTCGGCACCCTATCATATGCTTTCTCCAGATCCACAAAGGCACAATGCAGCTCCCTCTGTACTTCTCCATTAACATCCTCAAGGCAAACACTGCATCTGTGGTGCTCTTTCTTGGCATGAAACCAAACTGTTGCTCCAAATGCGGACCTCTACCCTTAGTCTAGCTTCCACTATTCTTTCCCATAACTTCATCGTATGGCTCATCAACTTTATCCCTCTGTAGTTGCCACAACTCTGCACGTCTCCCTTGTTCTTAAAAATGGGCACCAGCACTCTTCTCCTCCATTCCTCTGGCATCCTCTCACTCTCTAAGACCTTGTTAAATGTTCTTGTCAGAAAATCTACTGCTACCTCTCCTAGACACTTCCATACCTCCACAGGTATGTCATCAGGACCAACTGCCTTTCCATTCTTCATCCTCGTCAATGCCCTCCTCACTTCACCCTTACTAATCTTTGCTACTTCCTGGTCCTCAGTCACCTCTTCTACTCTTTTTTTTTTTTTTTTTTTTTCCTCTCTCTCTCATTTTCCTCATTCATCAGCTCTTCAAAGTACTCTTTCCATCTTCCCAGCACACTTCTGTCATCAGTCAATACATTTCCCTCTGTCCTTTATCAATCTAACTTGCTGCATGTCCTTCCCATCTCTATTTCTCTGTTGTGCCAACTTGTATAGATCATTTTCTCCCTCTTTACTTTCCAACCGAGCATACAAGTCATCAAACGTGCTCTGTTTGGCCTTTGACACTGCTACCTTTGCCTTACGCTGTGTCTCCCTGTACTCCTGTTTACTCTCTTCGGTTTTCTCAATGTCCCACTTCTTCTTAGCTAACCTCTTCCTTTGTACACACTCCTGCACTTCCTCATTCCACCACCAAGTCTCCTTATCTACTTTCCTTCCAGATAACACACCAGGTCTCCCTGATCACAGTAGCTGTAGTTATCCAGTCATCTGGAAGCACTTCCTGGCCACCCAAAGCCTGTTTCAACTCCTCCTTGAAGACAACCCGACACTCTTCCTTTTTCAACTTCCACCACTTTGTCTTCTGCTCTGCCTTTGCCTTCTTCACCTTCCTCACCATCAGCATCATCCTGCACACCACCATCCTATGCTGTTTGGCAACACTCTCACCCGCTACTAGTTTGTAGTCACCCCCCCCCCCCCCCATGGCTGCATTAGTTTTCTGGTTGAATATATATATATATTACATACACAGGGATCCCTTGCTACTTTGTGCTTCAATTCATGCGGCTTCAGTGCATTGCGGTTTTTAAAAAATAAAAAAATATTCATCAAATTAAAAAATAAGAAAATTGAGGAAGAATATGGTAAAAAGTTATGGAAAATGCCACAAAAACAAGGTTAGTAATGCACCCCCCCCCCAAAACCGCTAAACCAACAAAAAGCAACCCAAAATCTCCCATAAAACTGCTTACATTGTTGCATCTGTGTGTGCACGAGCATCTTGTGCGCTTATGTATGTGTGTCGTCTTCTCATGCAATACCATCTATGCGTGTGTATTTATATTTTATTTCCGTCTTACGATGTTTTTTCTAATGTTTTTGTTAATACAAGTATTTATATCATTGAATATGTATTTTATTGATATTATATACACAGACATGTACGTATACTTCAATGGGGGGGGGGTCCCTACTTCGAGGATTTCGATAGTCGCGTGGCGATCTCGGTCCCAATTAACCGTGGAAAGTGAGGGATCCCTCATATATATATATATATATATATATATATATATATATATATATATATATATACACACACACACACAGACAGTCGGCCCTCTACTTATGAAAACCTCTGGGTACGAAAAATCCAGGTTACGAAAAACATTTTCCTAAATTTTCGTCCTCTTTTTAAAAACGCGCCAAATGCGCCATTCAAACAATGTGCAAGTTGCTCTCTCATTGGCTGTCCCCCAACATCCTGCCCCCGCTGGCCTCCCATTGACCAGGAGAGAGCTGACCTGTACCCATACTTCCTGTTTGTCACGCGCATGGAGAGTTGAACAGGATTGTTGGCTTGTTTAAAGATTGATCATTGCGTTATATTTCGTTATCGCCGAAACCCCTCTACAATCGGGACGATATTGAAGCAGAAGGAGACCTTAAAGCGGAAATACAGTGATGGAGCCGATTATTTCAGCACGATATTGAAGCAGAAGGAGCATGAAAACAGAGTGCTCCGTGGGACAAGACCTCCGATCTCGCAAAAAAGCAAGCTAATCTTGAATCAGGACCTCTGATCTGATCTTTCAAACAGGTACAGTGGAATCTCAACTTACGAAAGCCCCAACAAACAAAAATCCAGGTTATGAAACAAATTTACCTAAAATTTCCGTCTTTGGATATGAAACAAATTCACTTTACGAAAGCACCATCTCAAAAATTCGAAGAATGCGTGAGTTGCTCTCACATGTTGATCTCCCAACATCCCGCCCCGCTGGCCTCCCATTGGCTAGGAGGGATGACGCAGCTCCCTCCCATTGGCTATTATGGAGCTGCATCTCCATAATACCCACAATGCTTTTCATGTATAGGGCAGATTTACTGTTGTTTCATTAGTTTTTCCGAGTGTGCTCATTGCAACTTTATTTTTTGGCTCAGGCTTTTAAACCTTGCATAAACATTTGTAAGCTTGTAACTCTGCTAAGGCGACATGGTCAACACACGCGTGCACACACGTGTGTGTGTGTGTGTGTGTGTGTGTGATTCCCGGTGCAAGTGAAAAGAAGCGGGCTCAAGGCATGCGGTTGACTGATATCGCAAAGGAATATGGCCAAGCCCGTCTACCATCAGTACGATATTGAAACAGAAGGAGGCCTTAAAAGGTATGCTTTTATAATTTTTAAAGGGCTTCAGTGGTAGTATTGGGTGCCTTGGAACTAATCACACGTTTTACCTGTAAAATGCGGTTCAACTTCCGAAAAATCCAGGTTACGAAACCACTTCTGGAACGGATTAATTTTGTAAATTGAGGTACCAGTGTGTGTGTGTGTGTGTGTGTGTGTGTATATATATATATATATATATATATATATATATATATACACACACACACATTGGTCCTTCTAAAAAAAATGAGCATATTGTGATAAAGTTCATTGTTTTCTGTAATCTACTGATAAAAATTAAACTTTCATATATTTTAGATTCATTGCACACCAACTGAAATATTTCAGGTCTTTTACTGTTTTAACACTGATGATTTTGGCATACAGCTCACGAAAACCCAAAATTCCTATCTTTGAAAATTAGCATATTTCATCCGACCAATAAAAATTGTTTTTAATACAAAAAACTCAACCTTCAAATAATTATGTTCAGTTATGCACTCAATACTTGGTCGGGAATCCTTTTGCAGAAATGACTGCTTCAATGCAGCATGGCATGGAGGCAATCAACCTGTGGCACTGCTGAGGTGTTACAGAGGCCCAGGATGCTTCGATAGTGGCCTTAAGCTCATCCATAGTGTTGGGTCTGGTGTCTCTCAACTTTCTCTTCAGAATATCCCACAGATTCTGTATGGGGTTCACATCAGGAGAGTTGGCAGGCCAATGGAGCACAGTAATACCATGGTCAGTAAACCATTTACCAGTGGTTTTGGCACTGTGAGCAGGTGCCAGGTCGTGCTGAAAAATGAAACCTTCATCTCCATAAAGCTTTTCAGCTGATGGAAGCATGAAGTGCTCCAAAATCTCCTGTTTGCTCACTGCATTGACCCTGCTCTTGATAAAACACAGTAGACCAACACCAACAGCTGACATGGCACCCCAGACCATCACTGACTGTGGGTACTTGACACTGGACTTCAGGCATTTTGGCATTTCCTTCTCCCCAGTCTACCTCCAGACTCTGGTACCTTGATTTCCGAATGACATGCAAAATTTGCTTTCATCCGAAAAAAGTACTTTGGACCACTGAGCAACAGTTCAGTGCTGCTTCTCTGTAGCCCAGGTCAGGTGCTTCTGCCGCTGTTTCTGGTTCAAAAGTGGCTTGACCTGGGGAATGCGGCACCTGTAGCCCAGTCCACTGCTTCCACAGGTCCCCCAAGGTCTGGAATCGGCCCTTCTCCACAATCTTCCTCAGGGTCCGGTCACCTTTTCTGGTTGTGCAGTGTTTTCTGCCACACTCTTTCCTTCCCATAGACGTCCCACTGAGGTGCCTTGATACAGCACTCTGGGAACAGCCCATTCGCTCAGATATTTCTTTCTGTGTCTTACCCTCTTGCTTGAGGGTGTCAATGATGGCCTTCTGGACAGCAGTCAGGTCGGCAGTCTTACCCATGATTGCAGTTTTGAGTAATGAACCAGGCTGGGAGTTTTTAAAAGCCTCAGAAGGACAGATGTTGATTGATTTTTGCAAAAAGGATGGAAATGGCTGTGGTGAATACTTTCTTCAAGAAGAAACAGAAGCACAGGGTGACTTATGAAAGCGAAGGTAAGAGCACACGGGTAGACTACATCTTGTGTAGGCGATGTAATTTGAAGGAAGTCAATGACTGCAAAGTAGTTGTGGGTGAGAGTGTTGCCAAACAGCATAGGAAGTGTCTAGGGGAGGTAGCAGTAGATTTTCTGACAAGAATATTCAACAAGATCTTATAAAGTGAGCAGATGCCAGAGGAATGGAGGAGAAGTGTGCTTGTGCCCATTTTTAAGAACAAGGGCGATGTACAGAGTTGTGGCAACTACAGAGGGATAAAGTTGATGAGCCATACAATGAAGCTATGGGAAAGAATAGTGGAAGCAAGACTAAGGGCAGAGGTCAGCATTTGTGAACAACAGTTTGGTTTCATGCCAAGAAAGAGCACCACAGATGCAGTGTTTGCTTTGAGGATGTTAATAGAGAAGTACAGAGAAGGTCAGAAGGAGCTGCATTGTGCCTTTGTGGATCTGGAGAAAGCATATGACAGGGTGCCGAGAGAAGAACTGTGGTATTGTATGAGGAAGTCTGGAGTGGCAGAGAAGTATGTTAGAGTGGTGCAGGACATGTATGAGAGATGTAAGACAGTGGTGAGGTGTGCTGTCAGTGTGACAGAAGAGTTCAAGGTGGAGGTGGGACTGCATCAAGGGTCAGCTCTCAGCCCCTTTTTGTTTGCTATGGTGATGGACAGGCTAACAGATGAGGTTAGACAAGAATCTCCATGGACTATGATGTTTGCAGATGACATCGTGATCTGTAGTGAGAGCAGAGACCAAGTGGAGGAAAATCTGGAGGTATGCCCTGGAAAGGAGGGGATTGAAGGTAAGTCTTAGTAAGACAGAATACATGTGTGTGAACGACAAGGACCCAAGAGGAACTTTGAGGTTACAGGGGGCAGAGATAAAGAAGGTGGAGGATTTTAAGTACTTAGGCTCAACAATCCAGAGCAATGGTGAGTGTGGAAAAGAGGTGAAGAAGCGCGTGCAGGCAGGTTGGAATGGATGGAGAAAAGTGTCCGGTGTGATAGGAGAGTATCGGCAAGAATGAAGGGAAAAGTGTACAAGATGGTGATGAGGCCAGCGATGTTCTATGGTTTAGAAACAGTGACCCTGAGGAAAAGACAGGCGTCAGAGTTGGAGGTAGCAGAGATGAAAATGTTGAGGTTCTCTTTGGGAGTAACGAGGATGGATAGGATCAGAAATGAGTACATCAGAGGGACAGCCCACGTAAGATGTTTTGGAGACAAAGTCAGAGAGGCTAGATTGAGATGGTTTGGACATGTACAGGGGAGGGATAGTGAGTATATTGGTCGTAGGATGCTGAGGTTGGAACTACCAGGCAAAAGGCCCAGAGGAAGACCAAAGAAGATTTATGGATGCGATGAAGGCGGACACGAAGGTCGTTGGAGTAAGAGTAGAAGATGCAGAGGATAGGGAGAGATGGAGGCAGATCATTTGCTGTGGCGACCCCTGAAGGGAACAGCCGAAATTCCACCACCAAGTCTCCTTATCTACTGTCCTTCCAGAAGACACACCAAGTACTTACCTACCGGTCTCCCTGATAACATTAGTTGTAGTTGTCGAGTCCTCTGGAAGCACTTCCTGGCCGTCCAAAACCTGTTTGAATTCCTCCTTGAAGACAACACGACACTCTTCCCTTTTCAGCTTCCACCACTTTGTCTTCTGCTCTCCCTTTGCCTTCTTCACCTTTCTTACCATCAGCATCATCCTGCACACCACGGTCCTATGCTGTTTGGCAACACTCTCACCCACTACTACTTTGCAGTCACTGACTTCCTTCAAACTACATCGCCTACACAAGATGTAGTCTACCTGTGTGCTCCTACCTCCGCTTTTATAAGTCACCCTATGCTCCTGTCTCTTCTGGAAGAAAGTATTTACCACAGCCATTTCCATCCTTTTTGCAAAATCGATCAACATCTGTCCTTCTGTGTTCCTGTCCTGGATACCAAACCTGCCCATCACTTCCTCGTCCCCTCTGTTTCCTGCACCAACATGTTCATTGAAGTCTGCCCCAATGACTACTCTTTCACCACTGGGGGTACTCTGCATCACTTCATCGAAGTCACTCCAGAATCTCTCCTTCTCGTCTAGCTTCTAGCCTGTGGGGCATAAGCATTAACAACATTGACCATCACACCTTCAATTTCTAACTTGAGACTCATCACTCTGTCTGATACTCTTTTCACTTGTAGAACATTCCTGACAAACCCCTCCTTCAGGATGACTCCTACTCCACTTCTCTTCCTATCCACACCATGAAAAAAACAGCTTAAACACCGCTTCTAGCCTTGCTACCCTGGACACACATGATGCAGAGGAGGAAGGCGGACATACTGTGTTGGATACCAAGTGGTCTCCTGGACACACAGTATGTCCGCCTTCCTTCTCTGCATCATGTGAGCCAGCTCTCTAGCTTTTCCTGTCATGGTTCCAACATTCAAAGTCCCTACTTTTAGTCCGAGACTCATGCCTTTCCTCTTCTCTCTCTGCCTATGGACACGCCTCTCCTCCTTCGACCTCTCCTTCAACCAACAGTAGTCCAATTTCCACCAGCACCCTGTTGGTTAACAGCACTGATGGCGGTTGTTTTTAACCCGGGCCTCGACCAAACCGGTATGAAATGTCTTTACGGTTTGCATTTTGTATCCTAGCAAAAGTTTTACGCCGGATGCCCTTCCTGTCGCAACCCTCTGCATTTATCCGCTTGGGACTGGTGTAAGGACAGACACTTGTTTGTGCCCACCCTCACAGCTGCATGTGTGTGTGTGTGTGTGTGTGTGTGTGTATATACACTGTATAATGAAGTGGATAAGAGTGAAACTCTCTGTAAATCTGATCAGATTTGCTGTGCTGTGCTTGAGAGGAACCAGGAGTTTAAACACGGGACATGTTGATAATGTACGGATGATTATGAGAGAGAGTGGGGGGGGGGATCGTATACAGTACAAACTCGTATAGGTTAGTTATACAAGGTTTAAACAGAAGTTCCTCTCTAAAGAATGATATGTAACGACTTGCAAACAAATTCATCTAAGAACGGCCGTCCTGAACCTAACTTATTAGTAAGCTGGGGAGCGTCTGTACACACACATACTGATGGTATTGCATGAAATGACATACATACCTACGCACACACAGATGCAACAATGTATCCAGTTTTGATGTAAGACTTTGGGTTGTTTTTTTTTAGTGTGTTTGGGGCGTTTTTTTTTTGCATAATTGACCTTATTTTTGTGACATTTTCTATAACTTTCCCTCCTATTCGTTCTTAATTTCCTTATTTTTTAATTAGAGGAATATTTTATTTATTTAAAAAAAAACGCTATGCACTGTAGCCGCATTAATTGAAGCTCGAAATAGCGAAGGATCTGTGTGTGTGTGTGTATATAGTATACAGTATAGTACAATACAAATGAAAGCATTCAACACAAAACCCATTTTAATATATTTCTGTTTCAAGACGACTAACTTAAGTATTCTTTGACAGAAAAACTGCCCACGTACAGATTCTTATCATCAGGTGTATTCAATCTTATCCCACACTGGCAGTTTGTGGATAAGTTTGAATACCCCTGATGTACATGATCACTTACTAGGGAAGTTAAACTGAATATTCATTTCAGTTGCTTACACTAATGCACACAGTCTGAAAGATAAAAATCGGCTATTATCAAGTAACTCATGGAGTGACCTCTTCAGTGCAGAATGATAATCAGTTGCTGTCTTGAATTTTCACATTTAGGTCTTTGTTTTGTATTTCTTTTACCATTGTAAGTAACTGAATGATCTTCCTTTCTTCCAACTAAAAGTCTAAAGGTTTGTTCAAATTGTCAGTCCCCTTTTTGTTTTGCTTGCTTTTGCCCACCAAGCCTTTTTAGCAATATCAAATGTGGTGACTGACTGATTTGTCTTGATTTATCCTAAAGCATCAGCAGTAATATGA
>CM045728.1:40072349-40199849 GCA_024760905.1 Plotosus lineatus
ATATATATATATATATATATATATATAGTGTGTATATATATATGTGTGTGTATATATATGTATATATATATAAATATAAATGTGTATATATATAATATATGTACATTTTATATTTATAATTATTATATATTTATATAATTGTGTGTGTATGTGTGTGTGTGTGTATGTATATGTATATATATATATATATATATATATTTGGTTACAATATCCAGTTTCCCCTTTCACTCCTATACATTGCTTGTATCAGCGCAGCAAAAAAAAAATCCATTCAGTTACATGAGCGTCATTATTATTATTCATATATATATATATTATAACATATTATTCCATTTCATGTTTATTTTCTGTAACTGCTTAATCCTAATTAGGGTCACGAGGAGGCTGGTGCCCATCCCAGCAGACTCCGGGCAAGGGCAGAGTACACCCTGGACAGCTCGCCAGGACATCGCAGGGCCGGAAACAAATCGCTGCAAAACTTTGTAGTTACCTTGTTGAAAGTTAGCAATTGTTCTTTTACATGCCTCACACCATAGCCAGTGAGAGACATGGCCGGCCTTTGATAACCCAGCGCTGCACTGGGGGGGACAGTGACAACCTGTTGAGAATGGGGCTTGAACCCCCAACCTTAGGATCAGTGATCCAGCACCTTTTACCAATCGGCCACTACTGCCCCAGTACTGTATTTAATTTATTTATTTAATATATTTTAAGTGTGTTAGTAAGATGCTGGATCACTGATCCCAAAGTTGGGGTTCAAGCCCGACTCTCAACAGGCTGTCACTGTCCTCTCCAGTGCAGCTAACTTGGTTATCAAAGGCCAGCCATGTCTCTCACTGTCTATGGTGTGAGGCATGTCAAAGAACCATTGCTAACTTTCAACAAGAGTTGGGCCGCATAGCCGTCAGTGTGTTTCTGCTCTGCGATGGCCTGGTGAGTTGTCCAGGGTGTGCTCTGCCCTTGCCCAATGTTGGCTAAGATGAGCGCTAGCCTTCCCGTGACCCTAATCAGGATTAGCAGTTCAGAAAATGAATGAATGAATAAGTTTTTCGGGGGGGTAGGTGGGGGTGGCATCCTTTCACTCCTAGATGTAAATAAGAAAGATGCTTGTTTGTGGAGCTCCAGTGTGGTGTTTGCTGTTCTTTTTATAACCATAGTGGCTGTTTGCAGTGTTTTTATTGCATGGAAAGCTTTAGCTCTCTGTCACAAACCTGCTCTCTGTTTTCTATGATGATTAAAGAAGCATTTCTTTCATGATCCCTCCCATCCTATATCTAAAATTAATATTTTTTTTGTTCAGAGTTTGAAAGAATTATTTATATTTACTGTTTTATCTCTTTTTATGCTTGCTTCTACTATTCATTTCTTTCCACTTCCACCACTATAGTGCTAAATAGGAAGATTGAAATGCTTATTGGGAAATGGTTGCTCTTTCGTAACTGTCATGAGCAATAATGTAATATTTTCTATTAATGGTGTTATTATACTGTGTCATACAGGTTTAAGGAAAAGCAATGATTCACATGTCTTTCCGATGCTCTTGGCCCTCTGGGTCAAGTTCCCTGTGATCTTGTATTGTAGCTCAGTTCATAGTAAATCACACTTCACATTGACTGCATGAAGTTGTAGGTGTTACTTGAGCAGATTATTTATAATGTGATTAGTTTTATTCTGTGAAGCACCATACATGAGATTAACATTTTTATCTGATTTTTTTTTTTTTTTTTTTTTTTTTTTTTCTTTCTCAGGCAGTGGTAGCCCAGTGGTAAAGGTGCTGGATCAATCCTAAGGTTGGGGGTTCAAGCCCCACTCTCCACAGGTTGTCAATGCACCCCCCAGTGGAACTAACTGGGTTATCAAAAGCCGTCGATGTCTCTCACTGTCTGTGGTGTGAGGCATGTAAAAGAACCATTGCTGACTTTTAACAAGTGTAGGCTGCATAGCCGTCAGCGTGTTTCCACCCTGCGATGGCATGGTGAGCTATCCAGGGTGTACTCTGCCCTTGGCTGGAATGGGTGTGAGCCTCCTCACAACCCTATTTAGGATTAAGCGATTACAGAAAATGAAATTTTTTTTTTTTTGAGTTGTGAACATTGTGTCTATCTGTCCGACTGTATGTGTGCATTTTGGAAATCGTCATAATGGGAATGAAGGCTTTACTGATGGTAACTCCTTTCACTCTGTCTTCTCCAATCTATTACTTTCTTTCAATCCATAAAATACACCTTTTTTAAAAAAAGAACAATGTGAACGGATCTTCGTCTCTTTTTTTTTTTTTTTTTTTTTTTTTTAGCTGGCCAAATAAACTATTACTGCCTTACACCGCATTACTCCTTTGAATAGAATAGAAAGGCTTTTAACCTAGTCATATGGCAGAAGTGCATGATGTTACCGGCACATAAAACATGCTTAGACAACTAAACCTCTCTACTCTGTGGTGGTACTGGTTTTCCATTAAATAAATCTTCTCAATAGCATAACACTTTGTATCAGAAGAACTGAATTTTTGATAAGCTAACAGTTGAACATGATTGGCTAGTAACAATGTAATACACAGGAAGTACAGAATGTCACCCTACTTTGCAGAGAGCGCACCCAATTTTACACTTATGAGCTCCTGGCCATGGATTGCTGTGGTAAATTTGGAATTAAATTCAGTTTTGTATTGCTTTGCTCAGGATTTTTTTGTTTTGGGCTTTCCCCTAACTTCTAATATTAGTCTTGGTAAAATCCCACCCTCCCACACTCATCACATGAAAACCACAAATTGGGTAGAATTCAATGCTTACTTTCTTAAAGACATAAGTTACACAATGCTGTTCAGCCACAACTTTTTGAGCTGCTGATCATGCTGTGTAACAGGATGGTGCAAAATATTCAGCACAATACTCGTACAGGGGCAAAATTTGCTACTGTCATTGTGATTGACAGGGTGAAGTGTATACCACCTTTCCCACCCATAGAGAACACACTGACATTCACACCCAGAAGCAATTCAGAATATCTTCTTAACCAACTGTAACCTGCATGCTTTTGAGCTGTGGGAGGAAACCAAAGTATTGTACCTGCAAGAAACCCACGCGAGAATGAAGAGAACAGACAAATTCCATGTTTTAAACAGTAATTGAAAAATTATTGGCAAAAATTAAACATGAACATTGTTGCTTTATGTTTCTCTTCCTTTCTGATTTTTTTTTTTCATCCTTTTCAGTGGTTTTTGAAATTGATTTAAAATAATTTTTGAAATTATTCAGGTGATTTGGCAATGCAGCCATGAGGTGGGGGGGCACTAACCAGTGTCTCTCCCCCTCATGCCGGTCCCAAGCCCGGAGAAATGCAGAGGGTTGTGTCAGGAAGGGCATCCGACGTAAAACCAATGCCAATTACTTAAAATGCAAATCAAAAGTATTACCTCCATACCGGATCGGTCGAGGCCCGGGTTAACAACGACCGCCATCAGTGCTGTCAATCAACAGGGTGCCGATGGAAATTGGACTACTGTTGGTCGAAGACGTCGAAGAAGGAGAGGTGGGAGGCGTGTCCGTAGGCAGAGAGAGAAGAGGAAAGGCATGAGTCTAGGACTGAGAGTGGGGACTTTGAATGTTGGAACTATGCACAGAAAAGGTAGAGAGCTGGTTGACATGATGCAGAGGAGGAAGGTGGACATACTGTGTGTTCAGGAGACCAGGTGGAAAGGTAGCAAAGCTAAAAGCTTAGGAGCAGGGTTTAAGCTATTTTATCACGGTGTGGATGGGAAGAGAAATGGAGTCGGAGTCATCTTGAAGGAGGAGTTTGTCAGGAATGTTCTAAAAGTGAAAAGAGTGTCAGACAGAGTGATGAGTCTCAAGTTAGAAATTGAAGGTGTAATGCTCAATGTTGTTAGTGCTTATGCCCCACAGGCAGGATGTGAGCTAGAAGAGAAGGAGAGATTCTGGAGTGACTTAGATGAAGTGATGCAGAGTACCCCAGAGGTGAAAGAGTGGTCATAGGTGCAGACTTCAATGGACATGTTGGGGCAGGCAACAGAGGGGACGAGGAAGTGATGGGCAGGTTTGGTATCCAGGACAGGAACGCAGAAGGACAGATGTTGATAGATTTTGCAAAAAGGATGGAAATGGCTGTGGTGAATACTTTCTTTGAGAAGAAACAGGAGCATAGGGTGACTTATGAAAGCGGAGGTAGGCGCACACAGGTAGACTACATCTTGTGTAGGCGATGTAATTTGAAGGAAGTCAGTGACTGCAAAGTCATCGTGGGTGAGAGCGTTGCCAAACAGCATAGGATGGTGGTGTGCAGGATGACTCTGATGGTGAGAAAGGTGAAAAGGCAAAGGCAGAGCAGAAGACAAAGTGGTGGAAGCTGAAAAGGAAGAGTGTCGTGTTGTCTTCAAGGAGGAGTTGAAACAGGCTTTGGGTGGCCAGGAAGTGCTTCCAAATGACTGGACAACCACAGCAAATGTGATCAGGGACACAGGTAGGAGAGTACTTGGTGTGTCCTCTGGAAGGAAAGTAGATAAGGAGACTTGGTGGTGGAATGAGGAAGTGCAGGAGTGTGTACAAAGGAAGAGGTTAGCCAAGAAGAAGTGGGACATTGAGAGGACCGAAGAGAGTAAACAGGAGTACAGGGAGACACAGCGTAAGGCGAAAGTAGCAGTGGCTAAGGCCAAACAGAGGGCATATGATGACTTGTATGATAGGTTGGATAGTAAAGAGGGAGAAAATGATCTATACAGGTTGGCACAGCAGAGAAATAGAGATGAAAAGGACGTGCAGCAAGTTAGATTGATAAAGGACAGAGAGGGAACTGTATTGACTGATGACAGAAGTGTGCTGGGAAGATGGAAAGAGTACTTTGAAGAGCTGATGAATGAGGAAAATGAGAGAGAAAAAAGAGTAGAAGAGGTAACCATTGAGGGGCAGGATGTAGCAAAGATCAGTAAGGGTGACGTGAGAAGGGCATTGAAGAGGATGAAGAATGGAAAGGCAGTTGGTCCTGATGATATACCTGTGGAGGTATGGAAGTGTCTAGGAGAGGTAGCAGTAGATTTTCTGACAAGAACATTCAACACGGTACTAGAGAGTGAGCAGATGCCGGAGGAGTGGAGGAGAAGTGTGCTGGTGCCCATTTTTAAGAACAAGGGAGACGTGCAGAGTTGCAGCAACTACAGAGGGATAAAGTTGATGAGCCATACGATGAAGTTATGGGAAAGAATAGTGGAAGCTAGACTAAGGGCAGAGGTCAGCATTTGTGAACAACAGTTTGGTTTCATGCCAAGAAAGAGCACCACAGATGCAATGTTTGCCTTGAGGATGTTAATAGAGAAGTACAGAGAAGGTCAGAGGGAGCTACATTGTGCCTTTGTGGATCTGGAAAAAGCATATGACAGGGTGCCGAGAGAAGAACTGTGGTATTGCATGAGGAAGTCTGGAGTGGCAGAGAAGTATGTTAGAGTGGTGCAGGACATGTATGAGAGATGTAAGACAGTGGTGAGGTGTGCTGTCGGTGTGACCGACGAATTCAAGGTGGAGGTGGGACTGCATCAAGGGTCAGCTCTGAGCCCCTTCTTGTTTGCTATGGTGATGGACAGGCTGACAGACGAGGTGAGACAAGAATCTCCATGGACTATGATGTTTGCAGATGACATCGTGATCTGTAGTGAGAGCAGAGAACAAGTGCAGGAAAATCTCGAGAGGTGGAGGTATGCCCTGGAAAGGAGAGGAATGAAGGTTAGCCTCAGAAAATCAGAATACATGTGTGTGAATGAGAAGGACCCAGGAGGAACGGTGATGTTACAGGGAGCAGAGATAACGTGAAGGTGGAGGATTTTAAGTACTTAGGCTCAACAATCCAGAGCAATGGAGAGTGTGTAAAAGAGGTGAAGAAGCGTGTGCAGGCAGGCTGGAATGGTTGGAGAAAAGTATCCGGTGTGATGTGCGATAGGAGAGTGTCAGCAAGAATGAAGGGAAAAGTGTACAAGATGGTGGTGAGGCCAGCGATGTTGTATGGCTTAGAAACAGTGGCGCTGAGGAAAAGGCAGGAGGCAGAGCTGGAGGTAGCGGAGATGAAAATGTTGAGGTTCTCCCTGGGAGTAACGAGGATGGATAGGATCAGAAATGAGTATATCAGAGGGACAGCCCACGTAAGATGTTTTGGAGACAAAGTCAGAGAGGCTAGATTGAGATGGTTTGGACATGTACAGAGGAGGGATAGTGAGTATATTGGCAGTAGGATGCTGAGGTTGGAACTACCAGGCAGAAGGCCTCGAGGAAGACCGAAGAAGAGATTTATGGATGTGGTGAAGGAAGACATGAAGGTTGTTGGAGTCAGAAAAGAAGATGCGGAGGACAGGGTGAGGTGGAGGTGGATGATTTGCTGTGGCGACCCCTGAAGGGAGCAGCCGAAAGTAAAAGAAGAATTCAGGTGATTTGGCATGGAACGAGCGCTTGCTCTTTGTCATGCTGTTCTATCTGATACTGTCCCATGCGGTGCGAGTAGTTAAAGATGTGTGACAGACATGCTGGCTCAGTTTGCACTAATTACAGATCTACAGACAGTTCCTCCCCCACAGTGATGGAGCTGAAGCCCTGACGAAGAGTACACAGCTAGTTGATTAAACATAGACATTGTCTGGGACACATGTACACTCTCGCATATATACACACACACACACACACACACAGAGACCGAGCCTGAATCATCAGGGATTTGAAGTCTTAAAATGAATGGTGGTTTCTCAGCATGAGAGTTTTGCCAGAGAGCCTAGAGCCAGATATTTAAATATTCCTCAAAATGTTTTATAATAAAAACACAAATATTAATTACTGTACAATTTACACTAGCTTTTGCATTCTTTATCATTCTTATCGAAACTATCTAAATAGCTCTCATTAAGATCCTACAGATGGTCTTTCCTTACTGTATGGAGGCAGTGTTTGCATTTTGCCAGCTGTGATAAGTGGTCTGGGAATTAATTAAAAATGGCTTAATTAATGAGATGATGATTATTTGACTGAGGTAGTTTACACTAATCATCCATAACATTAACACCACCTGGCTGGTCTGTGGCTAGGGAGCACCATACACATAAATCTGCAATGCACTGTGTATTCTGACACCTTTCTATCAGAACAATCATTTAATAGTTTTTAGCAGTTTTCTGTGAGATCAGACCAGCTGTTCTAGTCTTCACGCCTCAAATGTCTCAGTAAGCCATGACACTCTCTTTTCCTTTTGTAGCCCACCTTTTGCAGCTTCATACCACTGTATACCAGAAACCCCCACAAGATCTCCCATTTTGTAGATGAAAGACATCACAATATGACCCTAATCAAAGTACTGTAATTCAGATTCTTACGTTTGCTCATTTTTACTGCTTTAAATGCATCGACTTCAAGTTGCTGTTCCCTTTATCATGTTTTTCCTTAATACATCCCACTTTTTCGCAGGTGCCATTGTAATGAGGTAATCCATGTTATTCACTTTGCCCGTCAGTGGTCTTTTTTTATTGTTTTGGCTGATCGGTGAATTGTGCAACCAGTTTTCGGGATGTTTGTCTGGAATGACAGTTTATCAGCAAGATTGGAGAATTGGGCACCGAGCTTGCATTACTCTTGCCTCGTGGGGTTTCCTATGCCATATCCATTTATTTCTTCAGGCAGACCTATGTCCTATAAATAATGCATAAAACAACAACAAAATATTGTGACACCAAGAATTGCATCATCATGACCACCAGGGAACATAGGTTTCTTCAAGGACATTTTTAAAACATATTTTTAAGCCTACTGATGTTCATGACTTTACTGTTTCAAGGTTTGATCTGATTGTAGTGTGTGGCATGTATGGAAGATTGCTTTTTTGCTTGTCCAATTTAATGAGTGATTTAAGGCAGCAAGGTTTATAAATGAAAGATGACCTAAAAGAATGGAATGATGGGAATGCTTTGTTCAGGTATTACAGAAAAGCTCGGCGAAGGAGTTTATATCTGTTGCAGCTGAACCCCTTGTAATAGATTTATATGCAACTGAGCATATCTTTACAAAAACAAATGTATAGTGGAGATAATTTGCTTAGATATTGGATTTTTAACTGGAAAAACTAGCCTCTAGAAAAGGAATGCGAATGTGCTTAAATTGTAGTGTCATTATGTCATGAGTATGTTTTGAGAGAATTTCAGTTAAACAAGTATTTGGCAGGCAGTCTCAGGTGTGGTAGTTGTGAGACTGCTTGTTTAGGAGGGCTGTTTATTTTAACAACAAACAAAAACATCATGTATCCTAGGTGATCAATGGCTAGCTCAATGATGTGATGTGTACGTACTTGTATTGTCATTGTCATATGACAAGTTTAATTTATTTGTTAGTTTCAGTTTGCCTATTGCAGCTATAAAATCTGCATTTTAAAAGATCATTTGTGCCCAACAAACACAGCAAAGTGGATATTAAGTTGGAAATCATAAAATACTTTGTTGAACTTTAATTTTGATTTTATCCAAATTTGCGAGCTTAAAAAAATAAAAATTTCCAACAGGTTTTGTCTGGTTACTCCAAACCTAGGAACATATCTCACGATATCAGCTACAAAATGGAAACAATATCTCAAAATTAATTATTTTCAACTTAATACTCACTTTGCTGTGATGTGTCAGGATAAGTCTGACTTAAGGCACAGCTTTGGCATAACCTCTTGCATTCTTTCTCATTCTGACCTATTGCAAATGACTCGCATATCTTTTTATAGCAACAGCACATCTCTAAATCAGGTTCTGTTTTTAGCTTCTATTTGGGATCTTGCACTGTGCCCTGGTTTTGAAACTAAATCTAGTAATCAGTAAATGTGATGTATGTTTGAGAAATGTATCATTTTTTTTTTTATATATATATATAAAAAATCTAAGGATTGGGGAGCTCTGCTCCAAAGTCATGTATGTTGCAGAAAGCAGATATTAATCCGATTGAGAAAGCGTGTGCACTACAGGAATAATGTGAGGATGTTTTGGATGTGTCTGTCCACAGGAATATTTTTGATGGCTTTTTCCGTAATTGTAGATTCCTGTAAACATGCACTGTCAATATGTGAGGAAATGGACTGTCTGCTGTATATTTACATATGTCCACCAGAGGTTTTTTTGGGACATTTTATGTTTATTTGCTTTCTGACAGACCAGGAATCCTTCCCACACAGCGATTTATGTGTGAAATATAAACCGATTTGGACAAATTAGGTGATGTTGTTGTCTGTGTAGTGTAGATTACTTAACTGGTACGATAACATGAAAGTTTTGGTTAAGCTTAATTTCGTGAAATCATTAAGAAGTTCACCACGGTGTGTAAATCTGTCACTGTTGTGAAAGGTTTGTTTTGATATTTGATTTATGTACAAAGACCAAATAAGTACAGTATCCTTAACATCCAGGTTTTTAAAAAAAAAACGGTACCACAGTTGGGGGTAGGATATCAATGAGTATAAGGCACTTAAAAAGCATTGCAGTCAATTCTTTTTTACATTTCAAATTATTGATGTGATTTCCATTTTACATATTTTTGCATATACAAATGTTATTTAATGACCTCCACCTTGACCTCTGTGCATTACTGTTAATTATCCAGAGATAGCATGCCAGTCAGATGAGCAGTGGTGGCTCACTGGTTCTGGGTAATTGATCCAATGTATGGAGGTTCAAGGCTTACCAATCTGCCACTGTTAGTCCCTTGTACAAGACCCTTAACCCTCATCTACTCAGTTGTATAAATTAAATAATAAATTTTCGTCGCTCTGGATAAGGCCATCTGCCAAATGTAAATTAGGTCAGGCTGCTCCTATGTAGTTTTTATGAAAATTGATTCTCATACAATGGAACCTGTCAATTCATATAAAGTCTTGCCATTCTTGTTGTTGCTGTGTTGGAAGAAGTAAAAATGAATAAGTATAAGGATCCGAGTCCTGAGTGAAGAGAGGAAAATGTGTTCAGAACAGAATATGTTGTCTTGTTTTTTAGCGTCCACTGCAGTATGATGATTAACCATTCTGACTGAGCTCTAATTTGAACGAAGTCATTATTTAAATTCCTAACCTGGGTATAATTATATAATATGGTTCTTGAATTTCTACCTTTCCTACAACACCAGAATTGCAGTTGAATTTGTTTGCTTTCTTTCATACATCAAAGTCTGTTTGACGTCGTACTCCAGCTCCACATTTAGAAAGCACATGGCAGCAGGGTGGTCTGTCTGGCAAGTCACTGATATACACCGTGTTTGGCAAATATAAGTCTGGGATGAATTTTGGTCTACATGTGTCAATGCTGGGCTTTAAACCTAAAAAAAAAAAAACCCTCGTATTTTGTGTTAACTTTGAAGTGTTTTTCTCTGTGATAAAAATGATGGGAGTGTTAGTGAGTTGTTGACATTCCATTTTACAGTTTTGTTAGCGTTTTGGTCAAGCTAACATTTTTTTAAAGTAGTGCTTTTCTTTACAGACATGGGCAGGAAGAGTTCTACGAGAATATACCTCAACTATTATAACCACAGTCACAGAAAAGTTATAATCTTCTATATAATTTATAATATACTATATAATTCATCTGTCAGGAAGTAGTTGCTGTGTGCTTCATTTCATCTGCCTCAGTAATGTTTGTGTGTTTCATTTATGCAGTTCTTTTTTTTTTTTTTTTTTTTTTTTTTAGCGAGAAAACATCAAGGGTTGTTTTGCTTTAATAAAGATTTTCCTTCCAGTGACTGTCCTGCATCTCTGGTTATTAAAAAAAAAAGTATGGAACTAGGATGCCCCATAGGAACTCAAATCAAGGAACCTTTGTTAGTGATTTGCCTCTAGCAACTAGACCTCATAATAAGATGAAATGTTTTATTTATTCATTTTTTTGAACCGCTTAATCCTAATTAGGGTCAAAGGGAGGCTGGCAATAACTTGTCCATAATTTTACCAAGTAAAGAGTAGAGTTCAACTCCTAGTCACTTCACGCTATGGAAACCAGGGATAAGCACCAGCCTAATGAGCTAAGCGCCTCAGGTGTGAAAACATAGCAGACTTGCCTTACTTGGGACAAACACCAAAGGCAAGGTAGCGGCGACTCCTTAAAAAATAAGTCCTTTTGGGCTTTTTACACCCGAGCCTAGTGGCTCATTAGGCCGGTGCTTATCCCCGGTTTCCGTAGCGTGAAGCGACTAGGAGTACAACTCCTACTGGATGGGCTTCTACCATATCGCAGGTTACCTTCCCAGTATATTTTTACTGGCACCCATTTATACTGCTGGGTGAACAGAGGCACACTTGTGGTTGAGACCATGCCCAGGGGTCTTACCACAGTGGGGGTCTAACTGGGATTTGAACACACAACCACCCGATCATGAGCCCAGCACCCTAACCACTACACCACCAGCCCCACCCAAGGTAGTGACTTAAGGCTCATAAATTAGCAGACTGAACTTTGAGCTATCTAACCAGAAAATGATGTAAAACATGAAAAATTGAAGTGTGAAAACTTTTGCAATCCGCCCTATTACCGTCATAACAGAAACTAAGTGGTAACAGGAACTTTGACTGTCCCTGAAAATATGTCTTGAGCGATGATGTAATTCTTTAATTCATAAATTTGTCAGTGTTGGCAAATTATTGTGGTGTATTAGTAATTAAAGAATTTGGGATGTGTTGGAATAGGAATATAATTGAAATCTGTGGTAATATCACTGTACTCTGTTGTTTATCATTTTCCTGTAACTGCATGCCATTTGTTTTATTCCCTTAATCCTATCGTCACCTCACTACTTTTCATTAAATACTTTACATACAGTTTTTCAGTTCTGTGCTTTTACAGGGTGACCCAGTAAAACCTCTCACATTCCAAAGGTAAATGGGAAAAGAATTGCTAAAGATAATAAAATTGTACTGTATTTTCACACATGAAAAGGTATTTAGTGGTATAGGGCACTGGATCGCTGATCCTAAGGTTGGGGGTTCGAGTCCCACTCACCGCAAGGTTGTCACTGGCGCACCCTCCCCCCCTTGCATCTAACTGGGTTATTAAAGGCCGGCCATGTCTCTCACTGTCTATGGTGAGAGGCATGTAAAAGAACCATTGCTGACTTTTGTAAAGAGTAGCTGCAAAGCCGTCAGTGTGTTTCTGTCCCTTGCTAAAGGGTCGTGTCAGGAAGGGTATCCGGTGTAAGAACCTATGCCAAATCAAACATGCAAATCATTTGTTGTGGTGACCCCCAAAAAAGGGGAAAAAAGCTGAAAGTAAATATCTTTCACACATGAAACTTCATTCAATACAGTTTTTATACATTGTGTTTAAAAGACAACATCCTTCGAATGGTGGCTGTCATTGTCTATGCATGGAGGTGATTTCTGAAGGCTGCCATGGCTCAATGACTCATGCCTGGTAAAACCGCAGCTATCTCCTGCTGAATAGCAGCCTGAAAGGCTTCAAGATTTTGGGATTGATGAGAATACAGTCATGATTTAAAGTAGTTCCACAGAAAAAATCTCAAGAGGCGAGATCAGAGGAACGGGTCAAGCTTACATCGTCATGCATCAAGCAACAGCTCCTTTAGCATTTCCAATGATCTTTGAGCTATGCGTGTGCTGAGAAGCTCCATCTTGCTGAAAAATTCCTCAATCTAGATTTGGACCACCAAAAGCCCTTCGCACCACCCTACCTGCCTCACTTGTGTGCAAATAATAATGTGATTATCTTTAATCCTTTGTAGCTCCCATGCACAAAGTGGCTTGGGAGCTATAGGAATGGGTCCCGTCTGTTTCCGGACATTTTCTTGCCATGTGTTGAAGCTGGGGCTTTCAAACTGGGTATGTTGGCTCACTACTATGAGTGCTAGGATTGATTTGTGTGTGGGTGACCTTGCCCTACTTTTCAAGGTCAAAGAGCCAAAACTGTATATTCGGTTTCTGGACAATTATTTGCTGCAGGCTAAAGCTGGGGCTTTCCAACTTGCTATGCTTGTTTTATATATTGGCTTATTGTGAAATGTTCTTTTTGGCAGGAGTGTCTGGATCCCTGTGGTCTATTTTTTTTTAAATTTACCTTTGAAATGGTGGGGTTTTTTTGGGGGGTCACCCTGTATATTCATGCAGATTGTAAGTCTAGGATTTCCATTTGTCTGATCCTGTTGTTTGTATTATATCATTATTGTCCTTTTGTCAACTTCTGGGGACATCAAAATGCTTGGCATAGGGGTTTCACGGTTCTCCTTTAGTCTGAAGTCCTGATTCCAAGAATGTGCAACTGCGAATTTAAAAAAAATTCGTATCCATAAGTACAAGTAAACAAAACTAAAACTAATTCCAGAAGTTGACGTTTTGTGCTGACCGCACCACTGCTGAGAGCAGAGAAAATGGTTTTGGCATCTTCTCTTTTTATGTCTTTCGAATCATTTCATGAGTCAACATTTAAAGCCTCGAAAATCTTGCACTTCCTATTTTTTTAAGGGCTATTGACTGATTTTGGTGTCCTCAGAAAGAGAGTTATAAGAATGCATGGTGCCATGTATATCATGAAAAGGACAGAGCTTTTCATAACTAATTTTACATTTACAGTCAAAGAGTGATGGAGAATATTTCAAGAGCGGTACAAACATCTCAGCAAATCATAAAGGATTGTACTGAAATGAAAGCAAATGTTTGCTTCAGGGAGGAAAAATAGTAATTGTCTGAGCAAATGTCAATTGAATGAATGAAATGAATACATAAATAAATAAAGATATGTTTATTTTCTCTTCAGGTTGTTTTGCTGAGTGGTCATCTGGACAGTTGGGATGTAGGCCAGGGGGCTATGGATGATGGAGGCGGCGTGGCTGTTTCTTGGGAAGCCTTGTCTCTTATTAAAGACCTAGGTAAGTATTGAAAGTACTGAGGTCCGGGAACTCAAAAATGAAAACCGAAATGATCAGTAATCCACAATACTATACTTTTCCCTCTCTCTCTCTCTGTTTTATCCTGTAGAGCTGCATAAATAATCATATTTTACTTTTGATCAAAATACATAGCACCTTACATCTATTGGCTTTTGCTTTATGTACTAGATTAAGTAAAATCATATTTAAATTAACTTTTATTTGAAATATTGAGCTGAATTTAAACATGTTCGTTTTTAAAATGTTTTTGCCAAACAACCATCTCATGCCCACTTCTAGTAAACCATACATACATTACTATACTTCTTCTTCTTTTCCTTTCGGCTGTTCCCTTCAGGGGTCGCCACAGCAAATGATCTGCCTCCATCTCTCCCTATCCTCTGCATCTTCTACTCTTACTCCAACGACCTTCATGTCCGCCTTCACCGCATCCATAAATCTTCTCTTTGGTCTTCCTCTGGGCCTTTTGCCTGGTAGTTCCAACCTCAGCATCCTACGACCAATATACTCACTATCTCTCCTCTGTACATGTCCAAACCATCTCAATCTAGCCTCTCTGACATTGTCTCCAAAACATCTAACATGTGCTGTCTCTCTAATGTACTCATTTCTGATCCTATCCATCCTCGTTACTCCAAAAGAGAACCTCAACATTTTCATCTCTGCTACCTCCAACTCTGACTCCTGTCTTTTCCCCAGGGCCACTGTCTCTAAACCATACAACATTGCTGGCCTCATCACCGTCTTGTACACTTTTCCCTTCATTCTTGCCAATACTCTCCTATCACACATCACACCGGACACTTTTCTCCATCCATTCCAACCTGCCTGCACGTGCTTCTTCACCTCTTTTCAACACTCTCCATTGCTCTGGATTGTTGAGCCTAAGTACTTAAAATCCTCCACCTTCTTTATCTCTGCCCCCTATAACCTCAAAGTTCCTCTTGGGTCCTTGTCGTTCACACACATGTATTCTGTCTTACTAAGACTAACCTTCAATCCCCTCCTTTCCAGGGGATACCTCCACCTCTCTAGATTTTCCTCCACTTGGTCTCTGCTCTCACTACAGATCACTATGTCATCTGCAAACATCATAGTCCATGGAGATTCTTGTCTAACCTCGTCTGTCAGCCTGTCCATCACCATAGCAAACAAGAAGGGGCTGAGAGCTGACCCTTGATGCAGTCCCACCTCCACCTTGAACTCTTGTGTCACACCGACAGCACACCTCACCACTGTCTTACATCTCTCATACATGTCCTGCACCACTCTAACATACTTCTCTGTCACTCCAGACTTCCTCATACAATACCACAGTTCTTCTCTCGGCACCCTGTCATATGCTTTCTCCAGATCCACAAAGGCACAATGCAGCTCCTTCTGACCTTCTCTGTACTTCTCTATTAACATCCTCAAAGCAAACACTGCATCTGTGGTGCTCTTTCTTGGCATGAAACCAAACTGTTGTTCACAAATGCTGACCTCTGCCCTTAGTCTTGCTTCCACTATTCTTTCCCATAGCTTCATTGTATGGCTCATCAACTTTATCCCTCTGTAGTTGCCACAACTCTGCACATCTCCCTTGTTCTTAAAATAGGGCACAAGCACACTTCTCCTCCATTCCTCTGGCATCTGCTCACTTTCTAAGACCTTGTTGAATATTCTTGTCAGAAAATCTACTGCTACCTCCCCTAGACACGTCCATACCTCAACTGGTATGTCATCAGGGCCAACTGCCTTTCCACTCTTCATCCTCTTCAATGCCCTCCTCACTTCTCCCTTACTAATCTTTGCTATTTCCTGCTCCTCAACGGTCACCCCTTCTACTCTTTTTTTCTCTCTCATTTTCCTCATTCATCAGCTCTTCAATGTACTCTTTCCATCTTCCCAGCACACTTCTGTCATCAGTCAATACATTTCCTTCTCTGTCCTTAATCACTCTAACTTGCTGCACGTCTTTCCCATCTCTATTTCTCTGCTGTGCTAACCTGTATAGATCATTTTCTCCCTCCTTACTGTTCAACCTATCATACAAGTCATCATACGCCCTCTGTTTGGCCTTTGACACTGCCACCTTCGCCTTACGCTGTGTCTCCCTGTACTCCTGTTTACTCTCTTCGGTCCTCTCAATGTCCCACTTCTTCTTGGCTAACCTCTTCTTTTGTACACACTCCTGCACTTCCTCATTCCACCACCAAGTTTCCTTATCTACTTTCCTTCCAGAGGACACACCAAGTACTCTCCTACCGGTCTCCCTGATCACATTGGCTGTGGTTGTCCAGTCCTCTGGAAGCACTTCCTGACTACCCAAAGCCTGTTTCAACTCCTCCTTGAAGACAACTCGACACTCTTCCTTTTTCAGCTTCCACCACTTTGTCTTCTGCTCTGCCTTTGCCTTTTTCACCTTTCTCACCATCAGTGTCATCCTGCATACCACCATCCTATGCTGTTTGGCAACACTCTCACCCACTACTACTTTGCAGTCACTGACTTCCTTCAAATTACATCGCCTACACAAGATGTAGTCTACCTGTGTGCTCTTACCTCCGCTTTCATAAGTCACCCTATGCTTCTGTTTCTTCTTGAAGAAAGTATTCACCACAGCCATTTACATCCTTTTTGCAAAATCGATCAACATCTGTCCTTCTGTGTTCCTGTCCTGGATACCAAACCTACCCATCACTTCCTCGTCCCCTCTGTTGCCTGCACCAACATGTCCATTGAAGTCTGCTCCAATGACCACTCTTTCACCTCTGGGGGTACTCTGCATCACTTCATCTAACTCACTCCAGAATCTCTCCTTCTCTTCTAGCTTACATCCTGCCTGTGGGGCATAAGCACTAACAACATTGACCATCACGCCTTCAATTTCTAACTTGAGACTCATCACTCTGTCTGACACTCTTTTCACTTCTAGAACATTCCTGACAAACCCCTCCTTCAAGATGACTCCTACTCCATTTCTCTTCCCATCCACACCATTATAAAACAGTTTAAACCCTGCTCCTAAGCTTCTAGCCTTTCTACCTTTCCACCTGGTCTCCTGAACACACAGTATGTCCACCTTCCTCCTCTGCATCATGTCAGCCAGCTCCCTATCTTTTCCTTGCATAGTTCCAACATTCAAAGTCCCTACTCTCAGTCCTAGGCTCACGCATTTCCTCTTCTCTCTCTGCCTACGGACACGCCTCCCGCCTCTCCTTCTTCGACGTCTTCGACCAACAGTAGTCCAATTTCCATCAGCACCCTGTTGGTTGACAGCACTGATGGCGGTCGTTGTTAACCCGGGCCTCGACCGATCCGGTATGAATTCTGTATTGATCATTTGCATTTTTAAATGTGGCAGAAGTTTTACACCGGATGCCCTTCCTGTCGCAACCCTCTGCATTTATCCGGTCTTGGGACCGGCATAAGGGGGAGAGACACTGGTTAGTGCCCCCCCCCCCGCCTCATGACTGCATTACATACATTACTATACTATACTATACAAAAAAGTGTATAAGTGCATTTAGTCTGGATCACCATATGTAATCTCCATGGCACTGTTGCACCAGTTGGTCGGGTCGAGGCTCCGCAACATTAATGTGGCCAAAATATAAAGACAACTGATGAGCTGAATGTATTGAATCAGCAGGTTATCACATCAATGGACTTTTTTCCCCTGATGGCTCAGATATGTAATGGGATCTCACGTAATGAAATTGTGGGTTAGGGAGCATGAGGAATCATTTTCAGTCATGTATTGGCACCCCGGAGTCATAACCTTAATTTTGTTGCACGTTTTCAGGATGGACTTGAAGACTTTATGTAGGTAATGTTTGTGATTCATGGAATGTCTAAATTTTTTTCCTCATCATTTCAAAACATTGGTGAAAAATTAACCCAACATTGGATGGAAATAAATGTTATGTTGCTTAAGTTTGTTGAAACGGTGGCATGAAGATTACATGCTGCAAGCAAAGCTAAAGACGGAACAACATATTTGTGTGTGCAACTTTTTTGTGGCCAGGCAGTGTATATGCTCACCACATACCAGGATCCTAATTCATTATTTTTAAAAGCTGTATATAAAATTCTCCTTCGTCAAAAATGTTGCATAATTGGAGAAAGACGTCTACAAAATTAAAATCCAAGAGTTTTCTTTATTTAATAAGGACACACACACACACACACACACACAAAGGCTGCAGTTCCGAATTATTCAAAAGATGTTTTTTTTAATTCCCTCTGCAGTGTTCATGATAAGGAATAAAACTAAAAGATGTCTTTTCAACCATGATTGCGTGTATGTATATACCACATTCTATCCGTAAATTTTTTTGAGCAGTAGTATTTCAATTCACATGCTCCAGTACAAGACTATTATTCCTTTCGGCTTTTTCCCTTTATCAGGGGTCACCACAGCGAATGATTCGCATGTTTGATTTGGCATAGGTTTTTATGTCGGATGCCCTTCCTGACACAACCCTATAGCAAGGGACAGAAACATGCTGACGGCTTTGCAGCTACTCTTTACGAAAGTCAGCAATGGTTCTTTTACATGCCTCTCCCTATAGACCGTGAGAGACATGGCCCGCCTTTGATAACCCAGTTCGCTACACTGGGGAGACCATGATGACCTTGTGGTGAGTGGGACTCGAACTCCCAATCTTAGGATCAGCGATCCAGCGTGCTATACCACCAGGCCACCACTGCCCTAAAGTTAATTAATCGAGAGGGTTTTTTTAAAGGAAGTGAGCTGTTATAACCGTAATCAGGAAACATTAAATCTGTAAACTATAGTGGCATATTATTCTTGAAGACTTGAGTTTGCCTATTTTAGGTAAAATCTCAGAGATGGGATGGGATCTGGGTAAATAGAATACCATAATGATTATGTCCTGATTAGATTACATCATAATGATGATTTGTTATAATTTCTGTGCATTATTATTCATTTGTTTAAGATAATCTTTAAAAAGTTTTTGTGGTAGTTTACTTCTCATTCTTGGACTTCACTGACAAAGTTTTCCATTCTTGATCTATGTAGAAACTAATTATGAACGAAAAGTGAAATGATCTGGAGTTGCCTCGTGACATTGTATTTCTTGGCCAACAGGGCTTCGTCCTAAGAGGACACTGAGGGCTGTGCTGTGGTCTGCTGAAGAAGCAGGGGGAGTGGGAGCTATGCAATACTACGAACAGCACAAAGTATGATCCTTTCACTTGCTATGTAATGAATATACTGTGAATGACGCTCATACTCATTTATTAATCTATGACTTCTGCTTTTAGGGCAAAAAAAAAGATCTCTAAATCAAACCTCGTCGCTAACTCTCGTCTACCACATGATAACTTTTAAACGGGAGAGTAAAGATAAACACAGTTTCTCCGAGCAACATGAAGCCTACCCTCACAGCTTTTATTATATCACATTGAGCATAACACACTTGGATAAAAAAAATATATTGCCCTACACTTGCATATGGTATATACAAGTATATCTTGTGTTACGTATGGAATTTAGAAGAATGTTGCCCTGTGAAACCAGCAAAGCACGACAAACCACGACATACAATTTAATAATATGAACAAAATAAGACAGAATAATAACTTGTAGTTGAAACCCAAACAAAACACAAATTGAACAAGGGTCACACAAAGATAGTCACCAAGCAGCTGCAGTATAATTTAGAGACAGCGCGAACTGGCGGTAAAAGGCTTGGAATCCTGCGTATCGAAAGAAACAAATGATGAAAATCCTCGCGTTGGCTGTGGATGAGCGTGGAGGATGGCCTTGGGTGATGGAGTCTTGAACGATGAAACTTGGACGAAGCGCGTTGGAAGATCCGCATTAGATGAGTTGCCTTAGATGATTTGCCCCAGATGGTCGGCAGCGGGTCCTTAATATAGGTTTCCTAAAGTTCCACTCTCGAATATTCCGAATCACCTGACCCGCCACAGGGCGCATGTGCAACTAGGTCCATCTCGAAGGTTCCCTAATGGAAAATCCTAGACCAAAAACAGCTGAGTCATACCACGTGTCACTATTTACAGCACACGAACTGAATATAATTATATACAATGTTTATCCAGCCACATTTATATTTTGATGCACAGAACACATACCAGTTGAGGTATGGAAGTGTCTAGGAGAGGTAGCAGTAGATTTCCTGACAAGAATATTCAACAAGGTCTTAGAAAGTGAGCAGATGCCAGAGGAATGGAGAAGTGTGCTTGTGCCCATTTTTAAGAACAAGGGAGATGTACAGAGTTGTGGCAACTACAGAGGGATAAAGTTGATGAGTCATACAATGAAGCTATGGAAAAGAATAGTGGAAGCAAGACTAAGGGCAGAGGTCAGCATTTGTGAACAACAGTTTGGTTTCATGCCAAGAAAGAGCACCACAGATGCAGTGTTTGCCTTGAGGATGTTAATGGAGAAGTACAGAGAAGGTCAGAAGGAGCTGCATTGTGCCTTTGTGGATCTGAAGAAAGCATATGACAGGGTGCCGAGAGAAGAACTGTGGTATTGTATGAGGAAGTCTGGAGTGACAGAGAAGTATGTTAGAGTGGTGCAGGACATGTATGAGAGATGTAAGACAGTGGTGAGGTGTGCTGTCGGTGTGACACAAGAGTTCAAGGTGGAGGTGGGACTGCATCAAGGGTCAGCTCTCAGCCCCTTCTTGTTTGCTATGGTGATGGACAGGCTAACAGACGAGGTTAGACAAGAATCTCCATGGACTATGATGTTTGCAGATGACATCATGATCTGTAGTGAGAGCAGAGACCAAGTGCAGGAAAATCTAGAGAGGTGGAGGTATGCCCTGGAAAGGAGGGGATTGAAGTTTAGTCTTAGTAAGACAGAATACATGTGTGTGAACGACAAGGACCCAAGAGGAACTTTGAGGTTACAGGGGGCAGAGATAAAGAAGGTGGAGGATTTTAAGTACTTAGGCTCAACAATCCAGAGCAATGGAGAGTGTGGAAAAGAGGTGAAGAAGCTCGTGCAGGCAGGTTGGAATGGATGGAGAAAAGTGTCCGGTGTGATGTGTGATATGAGAGCATTGGCAAGAATGAAGGGAAAAGTGTACAAGACGGTGATGAGGCCAGCAATGTTGTATGGTTTAGAGACAGTGGCCCTGGGGAAAAGACAGGAGTCAGAGCTGGAGGTAGCAGAGATGAAAATGTTGAGGTTCTCTTTGGGAGTAACGAGGATGGATAGGATCAGAAATGAGTACATCAGAGGGACAGCACATGTTAGATGTTTTAGAGACAAAGTCAGAGAGGCTAGATTGAGATGGTTTGGACATGTACAGAGGAGGGATAGTGAGTATATTGGTCGTAGGATGCTGAGGTTGGAACTACCAGGCAAAAGGCCCAGAGGAAGACCAAAGAGAAGATTTATGGATGCGGTGAAGGCGGACATGAAGGTCGTTGGAGTAAGAGTAGAAGATGCAGAGGATAGGGAGAGATGGAGGCAGATCATTTGCTGTGGCGACCCCTGAAGGGAACAGCCGAAAGGAAAAGAAGAACAACACTTGTAGATGCCCATAGTTGGCAAATGTAGTGTTGGTGCACTGAGAAAAGAGACTTAATTTTGCTCTCTTCGTTTTCAGCCACAAATCGCTATTGAATCTTCGTTTTGGTCATCCTCCACACCCACTCTTTCTAATATGCCACTGCCTGAACATATTTTCACAGTCCTCTTCCAGCAGTCTTATGATACTTTTTCTGATATATTTATTTTTAAAGTTGTTTTTGTCATCTGTAAACCCTGGAAATCAAAGACTTCAATTTTCTGCAAATAGAAATCTCAGTCGGTGATACATTGTGAAGGACAGCAATTGAATGTGCTATAAATGTGCTATACACATTTAAATGCACAACAGTAACTTGTGAGATTATCTTGTGACTCACTTGAAATGTGAAGATGTTCCTTAAAACAGCATGTGGCCTCTTTGTTGCTGACATGTAGTCTTAAAAACAGTTTGCTGTCTTTATTATAGCTCATACTAAGATATTGTCCATCAAGTTCGATGAAGCTTAGTAGATGGGATAAATTCAAAAAAGTAAAAATAAGGTGGGATTAACAAAAATTTCCAGTTTCCTATCAGAACTTCTTAAGAAACTAAATGCAGTATGTAGTTTTTTTTTTTTTTTTTTTTTTAAAGCGAGGAATGTGGTGCTTGTCTCTGCCCAAAAAGCTTGTTAAGATTAATGTAGTTTAAGTGACAATGTATGCAATAGAAATAAAATAGAAACTGAAAAATGTCCATAGAACAGCAGTCTTGCAGTTCCAAAAATCTTTAGAAAATATCACAATTTCAAACAGAACTAAACCAATTTCAGAATCAGAACGCAATCACCTTCTGTGTCATTTCTACCTTGGCTGAGGTGTTTTCTGCGGCTTTGAGTGTTTAAATTAAAAAATATATATATTTTTTTTAAGCTCGCAGAAAGGCTTGACAGAATGATGTGCACAAATGTACTTCCACTTATATATTACAGACTTTTTTTTTTTTTTTTTTTAAATAGACAAACATTTCAAACTTCGACTTGGTGATGGAGTCTGATATGGGCACATTTGCCCCTGTTGGATTGCAGTTCACTGGCAACGACCAAGCCAGAGCCATCATGAAGGAAGTAATGAAACTGCTGGCACCCATCAATGTAACATCCTTGGAGAAACATGGAGAAGGGACTGATATAAACATGTGGATGGAGGCTGGAGTTCCAGGTCAGTTTTTGAAGAATTAACATGATCAATACTAATTTTGGCTGTTGTCTAATCCATATATAAAAATGTGAGACTTGCTTCAGCATCTCCCTGACATTGATGATAAAAACTATAGCAAATACATACCTACGGTAATAGTATGTTATTAGCAGAGCGACCTGCATATGAAATTGTTGGAAAGCCATGAGCTCGATTTTGTTGGTGGATCTGTGCTCAAATCCCCAGACAGGCTGTTTATTTAAAAAAAATAAAATAAATAAGGCACACATTTAAGGCACACATTCACACTTGATTGTCATTCAATTTATTGAAAATAATTTCAGATTAATTCTACCTTAACAATGAACTATTTTAGCTAATCCTGCATGTTTTATGATCTACAAATCGTAGATATTACTTTATTTTATGTGTAATTAAGCTATCGTGTTCCAGTCAGTCATAACTCCAGGGACCTTGCGAGAATATATTGACCGGAGTTAAGGCAAGTAACCATAAAATTACCTTCATGAATGTTTTTAAATACTTGAGGAGAGTCTGAGCTCCATTCAGGCTCAAATAACTGGTGTTACAGCCAAAATGAAATGTCTTTTTGAGTTCGAAATACATGCATACCCAACACACAGTGAGATTTATATTTCAGACCTGTAGCAAAGCTCTTACTTTTTTTTTAATTATTATTTTTTTTTATGGTTACATATTTGGTTAATAGTTACTACCCATACTTTCCTAATGTGATGTGGTGCCTGTAAAATCATTTCCTCACATTTCTAGGAATGTGCTATGCTAGCCAAATAACCTTCATCATGTGCATTTTGAAAATGGCTTTTCCCCGATTTTCTTCCCAGTTTAGTCACTTGCCAGTTTCTTCCCATCAGACATCTTTCCTTGTCATACAGCAGCTCCCAAATGTGGAAGGTGAAGGGGGAGAGGAAGACTGATATGCTTTCCAACATGTAAAGACCACAAGTGGCATGTTTTTAAACTGCTTTACCACAGGGCAGCATAACTGACCGGGTGAAAAGGAACTCATTTTTGTTTGCAATTGGATAGAATTACTGTGATTAACTGGGGAGAAAGTTTGAACCCCCCCCCCCACACACACACACACACACACAAAAAAAGGCCAAAACCTTTTCTGTTTCTGCTCACTACTAGGTGTGACTTCATTGGGATTTGAACTGTTTCTCAGAGGCTGTGTGAAAGCTTTTCTGTTGTGCTGATCAGATGCTATAATTTTTGGAGTCATTAAATTGCACATATGTTCCAGCCATTTTCATATAATTAACTCCTAGTCTGCCAATTTTTTCTACTGGTAGTAAATCAGTAAAATGAGACATCCTGATTATACTTTATATTTTAATAGTATTTCTGACGGTATTTGGTAGAATATTGGGAAGAAATAGTTTTGCTTTTCTTCCTCTATGCTGAAGTAAAGTATCTTCGTATTTTCTGTTCTTATCAGTCATGTTGCCATGACTGCAAATGTGGCTAGTTACATTTTCTTTACGCCATTAAGAGTAGCCATGGTAAAGTCCTGTTTGAAGTATAGAGTTCCGAAGGCTGCTTGTTTATGAAGTGTGACAAATGGAGTTTTACTATGTAAAACGTCTTTCTGCTGATAGCAGACACAGGGCCATGACATCAGTCAGTGTCTTTGGAAAATGTGGTGCATACAAGGTCATAGAGGAAATGTATAGGGCTACTCTGGAGTGGTTTCAAACCAAAATGTTTAAACAAATGAGTCACACCAACATCCAGCTGCCCAAACATGCACAGCTCTGTAGAGTGACTGAGTAAAGATGGATTTTTTTTTTTTTTTTTTTTGCTAATTCTCTTTTAATATATTTTGCAATGCTTCAAGCATACTTTAGGGTGTTTTTCCTTCAATGGCAACCGCATATTTGGTTTTTCTCTTGTGAAAAGTGCCTGTTGTATCGGCTTTTTTTTATTCATTACAGCATGTTAAACTGGTTTGAAATATATTCAATGTCTGAAGTTAGATTTTCTCTAGAAACACCTGAACATTAATGACAAGTCCTTAATTTCCCTTGTAATCAACACAACCATTTATTCTACCCTAAACTATTTACAGATCGTGCTTATGGTATGATTTTTTTTTTTTTTTTTTTTTTTTTTCTCTCGCTGTGCTGAAAAAAACATCAACCTATTGCAAGTAGGGATCCTAAATCCTAGAACGGTTTACAGCATTTCCTAAAGAATTGATGAGGGTTCTGGATGAAGAGATCCCCATCTGGAAATAGTACAGAAACTGGAGAACTCTTTAACTACAAACATATGTGTTCTTCCATTTTCCCGTTCATTCTTGAAATGGAAACAATTAAGTAAAGAATGGAAAATGTTCCTCAAATAACTTATATCAGGACCTGTGTGAGTGAGTGAGAGAGCGTTCATGTTATGTGTATGGCTTTGTTTTTATAAGTGTTACATTGTATGAGGCTTCATAGTGAATACAACATAATGGCAGCACATATCGGAAACTTTCTGTTGGTGTTGAGCTTTCAGTCATCAAAACTTTAAATGAGAACTCTACACACATGACCTCCAGCTCAGTGACTCAGGCAATTATGAGCAAAAACACTAAAACCAGATATAACATTAACATTATTTATTTGCTGAACCTCTTAATCTTACTAGGGTTGTAGAAAGATTGGAACCCTTCTCAGCAAACTTGAGGGTGAAGAGAGGGTACACCCTGAGTAGCTCGTTGGACCATTTTAGGGACACCACACACTAATATACGTATAGGACAATTTTGAACAGCCACTTATCCCAATGCACAGGTCTTTGGACTGTGGGAGGAAAGTGGAGCACCCGGAGGAAACCCATGCAAGTACACACAGAAAATTCAAACTTCACACAGAAACGCCTTCACTGAGCTCGGGACCTTTTCCAGAAAATGCTTTCCCCTGTGTACTGGAACAGCGAGGAGTAATTATTTTGTTTTCGGTATACTGTACATTGAAATCATTTGGATTTCAGATCAAAAGATGAATCTTAAAGTGTAGATTAGAATTTCAACTTTTATTTCAGACCATTTGAAATGCAGCCATGAGGCGGGGGGGGGGGCACTAACCAGTGTCTCTCCCCCTTACGCCGGTCCCAAGCCCGGATAAATGCAGAGGGTTGCGACAGGAAGGGCATCCGGCATAAAACTTCTGCCAAAAAAAAAAAATGCAAATGATCAATACAGAATTCATACCGGATCGGTCGAGGCCCGGGTTAACAACGACCGCCATCAGTGCTGTCAACCAACAGGGTGCTGATGGAAATTGGACTACTGTTGGTCGAAGACGTCGAAGAAGGAGAGGCGATGGATGCAGTGAAGGCGGACATGAAGGTCGTTGGAGTAAGAGTAGAAGATGCAGAGGATAGGGAGAGATGGAGGCAGATCATTTGCTGTGGCGACCCCTGAAGGGAACAGCCGAAAGGAAAAGAAGAAGATTTCAGACCATTTGCATCTAGAGGTGTTCAAGCAATTGAACCAACCCATTTTCCAAGTGTTTAAAAATATTGGATTGTGTGACTTGTTGCCCAGGTTTCTCCTATTTGGTAGATTGATTGTTCAAACAATTAATGACCATCTACTGCTGTTCTCAATCCTGGTTTTTGTTAGTGAAGATTGCATTTATTGTTAAAAACAATAAAACTAAACTGAACATGAGAGAAGTCTCTGGTGAAAAGCAAGTTGTTTTGAAGCTGAGAATAGAGATGAAATCAATCAACGTTTAGCCAGTAAAAGATATGGAACGTCCTGAAAAAGAAAGAAACCACTGGTCTTGTAACCTCCAGACACTGAATAAGTTGGCCAAGGGAAGCAGCAGCAGTTTATAATAGACTGAGAGCTGTGGAGAATCACCCTACCCTCTGGAGATTGATGTCACTGACTATTGTTTTGGGGTTAAAGTATCACGATCCACCATGTTAAGATGACTGAGAGCAGAAATAGAAGCCATACCACAAGATGTCAACCACTCATCAATAGTAAGAGTCAGAAAGCCAAATGGGAATTTTCAAAGAAATACAGATAGGAAGCCACAAAAAAATTTGGAACAACATTAACCTCTATCAAAGTGCTGGAAAGGCTAAATTGTGGAGAAAGAAAAGATCCGCTCCTAATCCAAAACATACAATCTCATCATCGGTCAAGTACAGTGGAGTTAGTGTAGTGGCTTGAGCTTTCATGATCTGCTCCTGGAAAAGCCTTACTGATCTTTATTGATGATGTAACTCATGATGGTAACAGCAGAATTAATTCAGTGGTCTACAGAAACATTCTGTCTGCCAATTTCGAGGAATTGTAAATAGTCTAATTGGGAGGAACATCATGCAGCAAGACAATGATCCAGAATACACTGCTAACACAGCAAAGAATTTCATTAGTCAGGAAAAAACAATCTTCTTTGATCTGATATCCATTGATTCACATAGCCATATCTACTGGATTGGGGAAAATACAGTGGTACCTCACCTTACGAAATTAATCCGTTCCAGCGCCTTTTTCGTAAGTTGAACCGCATTTTACATGTAAAATGCGTGATTCGTTCCAAGGCTCCCAATACTACCCATAAACCCTTTAAAAATTATAAAAGTACACTGATTTTGTATGAAATATGTATGGAATAGGTATTAAAAGTAAAAGAAAATTATGTACCTTTTTTAAAAATCTCTCGAACCACCCATGCAACGCTTTAAAGTCCAGGGGTTGCTACTCCGAAGAACCCTCACCCCCACCCTCCTTCACAAGGTCCTTAAATATGGTGGTTGCTTTTTCCGAAATAATTGCCTCCGTCACTGTATCTTCGCTTTTAATGACTCCTTCTGCTTCAATATCGTCCCGATTGTAGAGGAGTTTCGGCCATACTCCTTTGCGATTTCACTCAACCGAATCCCACTTTCATATATTTTTTTTTTTAATCATCTCCTGTTTTACTTTTATTGATAACGGAGCCCGCTTCTTCTTTTCAGTCTCTTCGGGAATCACTTTCTTGGTAGGTAGGTAAAGTCTGTTGGGCTTTTTATACCTGAGCTATATAGTGGCTCATCAGGCCGGTGCTTATCCCTGGTTTCTGTAGCGTGAAGCAACTAGGAGTACAACTTCTCCTGGATGGGACGCTAGTCCATTGCAGGTTACCTTCCCAGTATATTTTTATTGGTACTCAGTTATACTGCTGGGTGAACAGAGGCACACTTGTGGTTAAGACCTTGCCTAGGGGTATCTCACTGGGATTTGAACTCACAACCTCCTGATTATGAGCCCAGCACTCTAACCACTACGCCACCAGCCCCACTCACTTTCTTGGGGCTCATGATTAATAACGAAAAGTAATGTTGCAGTGAAAACACTCAAAAAACTCATGAACCAACAGTACAACTGTCCTTCACGCGTGTGTCGAACAATGGGTCGAAGGCACACGAAAAGCATTATGGGTACACTACTGTATTTTGAAGATTCTGCTCGTTCCTAGCCAATGGGAGGCCAGCGGGACGGGGTTTTGGGAGACAACCAATGGGAAAGCAATTCGCGCATTGTTTGAATGTTTGAATTTTTAAGATGGCGCTTCCATAACGTGAAGTTAGTCCAAGAGGTGGAACTTCACTGAATTTGCCAATATCCACCGAGCCATATTTAATATTGTATTTTACATTTTTAAGCCTTATGAGTGATGAGTGCATGCACAGATTAAACATTGCGAGGCTGTGAACCAACGAGAGGAACACGGTGGTGTTCTGGAGCTAACAAATAATTTTCACATAGTTTCGATGTACAGGTTTATTAGATAGGGGCAGTGGTGGCATAGTGTATAAGGCGATGGGCTACTGATCCATAGGTCACTGGTTCAATCCCCACTATCAGCACTGTTGGGCCCTTGAGCAAGGCCCTTAACCCGAAATTGCTCAACTGTATGAAAAAAAGATAACTAAGTTGCTCTAAATAAGAGAGTATGCCAAATGCTGTAAATGTAAATAGTAAATTCACAACTTGAGTACATATTTAGAACTGAAGGGTGTGGCAAAAATTTGCACTCACACATTCTGCAGTCCAAGAAATCATCTGCACTGTCCAGACCTCCATATTGATTATGTTGCCAAAACAGCACCGGATTTTTCCTCATTTCGGCTCTCAATACTTGGATTTTACACTGAAATAGTCCGGGGTGCTTGCTTCTGGTTTGCACAATGCCTATGGTCCATGAACAAGGTTCCAGGCTGTTTCTTGTAGCTTGGGTGTCTGGAAAGTTGGCCAACCACCTCACTGGCTTTATAAAAACTCTCATGGCTTCATGTCTCAGAATTTTTAATGAACTGCTCAGTGCTTTTAAAAATGAGTTTGGTGGTGCTTTATTGGCTTTCGAAAAGTCTGAAGTGCATGTGTGTGGGGGGGGGGGGTCTTGTTGTTTGGAACATCTCAAAGCTATATTTACTATATTAGGCTCGACTATGGCTTCTCACACAAGGGTAACATTTCTTTCGACACGTACCTAAATGCTTCTTGCATAATTTTATTTTTGTTTGAAAATCTTACTGTGCAAACCACTATAAAGTAAACAGCAAGTTGAAACATTGAAGTTTGGACAGAAAATTTAACCATATCTTTTGTAACCGATTTACTGGCAATGTTGTGTAGCATTCTTTGTATTTAATGGAATGATGCTTTGTTGAATTTCTAGGTTTTCAGCAGCCGTGACCATCACAAACTGTGTATTTTCTCTTCCATTGGAAAAAAAGCAAAACAATATTCACTCAAAATAGTTATTTTTAATTATGAGATAGTGGAGCAATCAGTTTGAGTTGATCCCATTATAATTATATTATAACGTGATATTTACTTTAACTTATGTTAGGACTCTATTATATATGTTCCATGCATAGTTATTTTATGTGTGTGTGTGTGTGTATATGTATATATGTATGTATAATTTTATGTAGTTTCCCTAAAAACTATTTGTCAGAGGTAAATGTCTATTGTATTTGATCTATTCTTTTATATTTATCTTATGATGTAAAATCCAAATTAGCTGTTAACTTTAACTTTTGGAGGAGACGGTCATTCACTAATATTCAAAGGCACAAAGTTATTTACACTGTAATATTTAGAGGAATCTTTATAAAATAAATCATATTTTAGTTCAGTCACTCAGCATGGCAACTCCATTAAACTTATTTCCATTTTTGCATGCTTCTCTTGCCTAGGTGCCAGCCTGCATACAGCAGACAGCAAGTACTTCTGGTTCCACCACACTGAGGGTGATACAATGACCGTGCAGGACCCAGTGGAGATGAATCTGTGTTCAGCTGTGTGGGCTGTGGTCTCGTATGTTGTGGCAGACCTTGACGAAATGCTTCCCAGATAACGGTTTCGCAACAGTTATCACTGAGTACTTCCTCTTCCCCACACAAAGAATCTGACCAAAAAGAATGAGATTCTTGAGACTTTTTAATTTTTACATCTTCAGGCACTTTATAATGAATGATTTCTTGAAACCACGATGATGTTAAAATTACTATGTAGACCATGTCATATCCACACCACTCAATCCAATCAGTTGGTTTGACTTATTAATTCTGATCATTATTATTTGGTAAATTCCTGTAACTATTTGGCAAAATAAAAATGACTCACCTGTGTCTAATGTACAGTCATGTCTCATGTGCCAGGAAAGACATGCACTCCATCATATCTATTGAATTCTACATGAATGTGTATATGTGTGTGTGTGTGTGTGTGTGTGTGTGTGTGTGTATATATATATATATATATATATATATATATATATATATATGAGAGAGGGAGGTTGGTTTGTTTTGACCACAGGAGTCGACTAATTCTGTATGCAGTGCTTCACTTTTATTCCTGAGAAAAGAACAAATTTTACAATACACAACTCCATGTTTATACCTATAATTATGTTGGTCATGATCAGTGCTGGTTTACACAGAAATATGTAATTTCTTGGGTTACTGCTGCTTTTCCTTACTCGGTTTGGTAAAAGGAACCACCTTTCAAAACATGTAAACCTAATTTGGAAGAGAACAAACTGTCATTTACTCTTTTATTTCGTTATCTATAACTAGATTTGAGATGTGTTCTTACTTCATACCATGTTTTTACTTCATATTCCCCAAATGTTAACATGATAGAATTTAAAAGGTGTGTTTATTGTATATGACTTTTTAGGGGGCAGTGGTAGTCTAGTGGTATAGGGCGCTGGATCGCTGATCCAAAGGTTGGGGGTTCGAGTCCCACTCTCCACAAGGTTGTCACTGTCCCCCCCAGTGCAGCTAACTGGGTTATCAAAAGGCCGGCCATGTCTGTCACTGTCTATGGTGTGAGGCATGTAAAAGAACCATTGCTGACTTCGTAAAGAGTAGGCTGCAAAGTCGTCAGCGTGTTTCTGTCCCTTGCTATAAAGGGTTGTGACAGGAAGGGCATCTGACGTAAAAACCTCTGCCAAAATCAAAACGTGCGAATCAGATGATTCGCTGTGGCGACTCCCGAGTAAAAGGGAAAAAGCCGAAAGGAAGACAGAATTGTATATGACTTTTTACTCACTAGCATTCTGGGTCCTTTTTATTCTAATCAGGGTCACAATAGGTTCTCAATCAATCACTGAGAAAATTTACCCCAAACAGTGAGTCTTATGTACATGTACACTGTTCATATGTACATTCACACACTCATTTTTACCCCTGTTACAGTTTGCCTTAGTTTAAGTTGAAAATAGAAGCTCATTCGTTCATTCATTTTCTGAACCGTTTAAACCTAATTAGGGTCATGGGGAGGCTGGTGCCCATCTCGGCTGACTCTGGGTGAGGTGGGCGTGTGTGTGTGTGGGGGGGTACACCCTGGACAGCTTGCCAGGCCATTACAGGGTAACGTAGGAGCTGTGAGACAGCAATTCTTTTCACTGTCTCCATGCTGACCACATTCGATTCTATTCTATTCTGCTTGAGTTTATTACATTATTATCAATTATATTTTTTCCCTCGTTTCTCCCTGCTTACAGCACGAGACATTAGTTTAATGAATCTGGGTTTTGGTTGCAGGCATTTTACATGTGGCGTGGCTTGTTTTCAGTGTTCATTTGTTCACATTTTTCTGTTTGTATCACTCTACTTGTATATGTTTACTGATAAAAATTCCAGTCTTAGTAATATGTAGTTCTGTGCAGTGAAATCATTACTACACTTTGTACAGGGCTGTAAGTCAATCTTTGTGTTTCCATGGTGACACAACTATCTGGCTGTGGTGTCTTTGGGAATTTGAAAATAAACAGACTGGTTATACCGTGTCCAAAAGGTTAGTTACTCTATCTGAATCCCTTGTTTGTAAAACTGTTATGCAATAGTAATATTGCACCCAAGAAAGGAACCCTGTTCTTTTGGCCGCTATAGATTGGAACTAGGAGCGGCCTGTTATTTCAGAGGGAACCTGTTAATAGCATCGATTTAAATCAGAAAGTGTTGACACCGGGAGAACCAAATTCTATGACACGATGTAGGTTTGATCTCACCTTCTCTTAAAGAAAATCCCTAATTCATGCATATTTGAGATTTCACTCTTCACTGTTTGTTCTCCTTTTAATAAGCTCTTTGTTTCTTTAGCTGTAGTGCTAACTGGTCGATGAATTGGGGGATGAAAAATTAAGGCCTATCCACAATAGCACATGGTATGCAAACAAAGGAACCTTTCTGGTGAAACTGAAGGAATGGTGCACAGAGGCTTTTAATTTGCATGTTTTTATTTTGAGATTATATTAATAGAGTGCAGGAGGGGCAGTGGTGGCCTGGTGGTAAAAGATGCTGGATCGCTGATCCTAAGGTTGAGGGTTCAAGTCCCACTTTCCACAAGGTTGTCGTCCCCCCCCCCCCACCCCCACCCCCACCCCAAAAAAAAAAAATCCCCCAGTGCAGCTAACTGGGTTATCAAAGGCTGGCCATGTCTCTCACTGGCTATGGTGAGAGGTTCATGTAAAAGAACCATTGCTCTGTCTATCTGTCTTCCTTTCGGCTTTTTCCCTTTTACTCGGGAGTCGCCACAGCGAATCATCTGATTCACACGTTTGATTTGGCAGAGGTTTTTTTTTTTTTTTTATGTCGGATGCCCTTCCTGTCACAACCCTTTTAAGCAAGGGACAGAAACACGCTGACGACTTTGCAGCTACTCTTTACGAAAGTCAGCAATGGTTCTTTTACATGCCTCTCACAATAGACAGTGAGAGACATGGCCCGCCTTTGATAACCCAGTTAGCTGCACTAGGGGGGACAGTGACAACCTTGTGGAGAGTGGGACTCGAACCCCCAACCTTTGGATCAGCGATCCAGTGCCCCATACCACGAGACCACCACTGCCCCAAAAGAACCATTTCTGATTTTCGTAAAAAGTAGCTCCATAGCCATCAGCGTGTTTCTGTCTCTTGCTAAAGGGTTGTGTCAGGAAGGGCATCCAACGTAAAACCTATGCCAAATCAAACGTGCGAATCATTCGCTGTGGCGACCCCTGAAATCGGGAAAAAGCCGAAAGGAAATCTCTCATTAATAGAGTGCAGGACTTCTCATAGCAACATGTAGAAATACGCCAGATGTTTATAGTTCTGTCCCTGATTGAGTCTAGACGATAATACTTGCTCCCAGACAATTAAAGTGACAGAAAGTAGGCAACTGCTTTCAGTTTCTAATCTAAATAGCATGTGAAGCATCCAAGAACTGTAACCCTATAACTATGATTAGAACAAGGATGAATATTTGGGTTTGAAGAGTTCAGATCATATACCCGTTAAATGGTACTTAAGGGTAGTGGTGGCCTGGTGGTAAGGTGCTGCACCACTGATCCCAATATTGGGGGTTCAAGCCCCATTCTCAACAGGTTGTCACTGCCACCCCTCCCCCCCATACAGCTAACTGGGTTATCAAAGGCCAGTCATGTCTCTCACTGTCTATGGTGTGATGCATGTAAAATAACCATTGCTGACTTTTGTCAAGAGTAGGCTGCATAGCTGTCAGCATGTTTCTGCCATGTGATGTACTGTCCAGGGTTTACTCTGCCCTTGCCCAGAGTCAGCGGGGATGGGCGCCAGCCTCCCTGCAATCCTAATTAGGATTTAGTGGTTCAGAAAATGAATGCATAAATGCTACTTAGTGAACGAGTATGAAAAAAAATCAGTCAGTGAGTGTGAAGGAAAAAACTTAAAAGATCCTGGATATTTTATAATATTTACTTCATTTTAATCTAAAAGTCTGCTGAACACTGCATTGTGTAAAAGCCACTGAATATCACTGAATCCTCACATGTCTGTGTAGTTTATAGTTCCAGCCCACATATGAGGTGTATACAGTACTTCTGTATACTACCTCAGGCCATTTTATTTATGTCGTAAATGTCAGTGTACTTCCATGTGTAGCCTAGATGTACAACAAAGTTAACTGAAAACGGCAAAAAAATACAGTCAGTCTGTAAATAACTTCCTTGAAGATAGACATTCGCTGTAACATGACCCTGGTGTGAGGATATGAAAACTCCAGGGATTTACATCACCTACTGAATCAACTTGAGATTGAAGTATAAAGTTATCTTGGAACAATAACTGACTGTGTTTAGGTCAAATAATGGAGCAAACTGGGCTCTAATCAACAGCAAATTCTATTATTTTTTTTTAATACTATTTTGTGTTTATATTGTTGTCTGACAGGATAATATTGATGAGTGTATGTTGGATGACTAATATTTTTATCTGTAGAATTGTGGTTTCATATGATACATTTATAGTTGACATCCTATAAAATAAATGCATTAGTACAGTTTGTGGAACATGAATTCCATAAGGCTAAGCCATAAACTAGCCGCAAGAGCCAGGTAATCTCTCACATTAACAAAACTAGAAGTATTTGTGGAGAAAATAAGAATTGAACATTTCAGAATAGCTATTAAAGAGCGAATTGATTGGATTAGGTTTCCACTCTGTGTGCAGTGAATGCACCATTCGCAATGTGGGTTCTGGCACACAAAATATCTCTGACTAGTGTTTTGACATTGCGGTATAGAAAGAAGAAAAAAAATTATACATTGCACTTGGGCTGCCTAGATAAAATGTTTTAATGCTTTAGATCAAAAGCACTACGTAATACCAATAAGTTAAACAGTGGATGTGAAGCCATATCAGAGCCCCATTTAGAGCAAGTGAACATGAAAGAGACTTTCAAGGCTGAAGAAACAGAATGAATAGAGATCAAATCCTCCGTTTGGACTTCAATGGAGTCAAGAATCAGTAGGCATGAGCAGTTAAGAGTCTGTAAAAACCCAGCTTATCTAACTCGTATACTGCTGTCAGACGATTACAACAGAAAATAATTGAAGAGCTTTTATTATAGACTGCATTGCATGAGTGACTGTTCCTATCTGAAATTTGTATATTTACACTCCTTTAAACAGGTTGACTTTGTGCAACGGAAATTTATATCCATTGGTGCAGCTGTGGAAGGTTTGGAACCAAAAGGTCATTGGTTTGATTCCTGGACCAGCAGGAAAAATGTGTGGTGGCAGGGGAAGCACCGCAATGCAGCTGCCCTCTGCTCTGAGTGTATGTGCTTGTGTGTGTTCACTTTGGATGGGTCAAATCAATATATATATATATATATATACACATACAGTCAAATATATCTATCTATATCTATCTATCTATCTATCTATATATATATATATATATATATATATATAGAGAGAGAGAGAGAGATATCTATATATATATATTCTATATTCATTACTGTCTTTCCTTTCATTTACCTTCTTTTCCTTTCGGCTGTTCCCTTCAGGGGTCACCACAGCAAACCATCCGCCTCCATCTCACCCTGTCCTCTGCATCTTCTTCTTTTACTCCAATGACCTTCATGTCTTCCTTCACCACATCCATAAATCTCTTCTTTGGTCTTCCTCTAGGCCTTCTGCCTGGTAGTTCCAACCTCAGCATCCTACTGCCAATATACTCACTATTCCTCCTCTGTACATGTCCAAACCATCTCAATCTAGCCTCTTCATTACCGTATATGCAATTCAAACAAGAACAGCCCAAAGGAATGTGTATGCAACTGGTTTCATCTTGTTCTCAATTTAATGTCTATTTAGCTGCCTGATTCTGCTGAGCTTCACCATAACATAACATTAATGGCAATTGTATTCATTTTTACAGCAAATAACAACCATTTGCCAATGATAAGTTTATTAAAGACTGGCATGTGCTTTATAACTATGTACAGTTATATTTAATGTTGTTGAGCATCTACACGACAATAGTTCAATTATAGTTACCCTCAGGACTGTGCGAACATCCTACTTTGGATGGGCACACAGATTCCTTCCACCATGATTTAATCACCGTGGCAATGGTTGGGTACATTTTTGTGTACAACACCGCCATCTGGTGGATAAATAGAACATTAGCGGATTTATATTTAGCTAATTCCAGTACGTACAGAACTGCAAGTGCTGCTTCATGTACTGTACTGTTTTTACATATTTTTTTGGGAAATGGAATAGGGTCGCGTAGTGGTAAGCACGTCCGCATCAACAGCAAGAAGGTTCTTTGTTTGAGTCCCGGGCTCTGACATAACCGCGTGGAGTTTGCATGTTTTCTGTGCTTGCTTGGGTTCCTCTGGGGACTCTGGTGTTATCCCACAATCCAAAAACATGCATATTACGGTAGGCTAAATGTCTGGTGGCACAGTGGTTAAGGCTCTGGGATACTGATCTAAAAGTTGAAGATTTAATCCCCAGCAGTATCATGCTGCCACTGTTGGGCCCTTGACGAGGTCCTTTACCCTCAAATGCTCAGCTGGAATTTGCTCTGGATAAGGGCATGTGCCAAACGCCATAAATTAAATTGTCTGTTTCAAATTGCCCTTAGATTTGTGTGTGAATGGTTGTTTTGCCCTACAACAGACTGATAAGCTGTTTAGGAGATAAACTTCCAATTTACTCAGACATCTGAGTTAGTCTTCAGCCTCCCTGCATTCTGATTAGGATTAAGTATTTGGGCAGATGGGTGGATGGATAAAAGAGAAGATTTTTGATAGATTATGGGAAGATGTGTGGGCAAAAGAAAATTTCTGATTGGTTGATTGCTGGCTAAGCCACAGCATCTATGTGCAGTTTCACCTTTACTGAGAAGGTTGAGAGAACAGGAAAGAGAACTGATAACATGAAACTTCTCAGAAAATACAGCAATATGGGTGACATAGGACAATTCCATTCAGCAGCGGAAACATATGAGAATATTGTGACAAAACTGTCAAAATGCACAAAACATTTAAGGAAAATTTACCGTTTTCCATTACATGACGTTTACATCATAAAGGTTATCTTCTTCTTTTCCTTTTGGCTTTTCCCTTCAGGGGTCGCCACAGCGAATCATCCGCCTCCATCTCACCCTATCCTCTGCATCTTCTACTCTTACTCCAACTACCTTCATGTCCTCCTTCACCACATCCATAAATCTTCTTCTCTTTGGTCTTCCTCTGGGCCTTCTGCCTGGTAGTTCCAACCTCAGCATCCTACTATCAATATATTCACTATCCCTCCTCTGTACATGTCCAAACCATCTCAATCTAGCCTCTCTGACTTTGTCTCCAAAACGTCTTACATGTGTTGTCCCTCTGATGTACTCATTCCTGATCCTATCCATCCTCGTTACTCCCAAAGAGAACCTCAACATTTTCATCTCTGCTACCTCCAGCTCTGCCTCCTGTCTTTTCCCCAGGGCCACCGTTTTTAAACCATACAACATCGCTGGCCTCATCACCGTCTTGTACACTTTTCCTTTCATTCTTGCCAATACCTTCCTATCACACATCACACCAGACACTTTTCTCCAACCATTCCAACCAGCCTGCACATGCTTCTTCACCTCTTCTCCACACTATCCATTGCTCTATGTTATGTATTAGTTAAATTATCAGTTTAAAAAGCATGGACTCATTTATTGGCTCTTCTCTTCTCAGCATAAGGTATATTCTAAGGTGGCAATATAGTCACAGGTCATACCCGAACAGGAAAACAACTGAGGTCAACAGAGGAAGGATATCGTTCCTCCCCACAGAGTGATCACAGCATGGCCCTGTACACTCTAATGCATAAATGCAAACTCCCCACTGCATGAATGGTTTTCGCAGAATTTTGCTTGTAAATCACAAACTGTTTTAATCTCTCAAACAACATAAACAAAACCTGTATGCATCTAACTCACTGATTCTCAAATATAGTTGTGTGTGTGTGTGTGTGTGTGTGTGTGGGGGGGGGGTTATGATGCTGGATACTTGCTTTTCTGTAATACGTAGTGTATGGGGAATTACGTGTAATTGCACCTCCACTCCACTAGTTGGCAGTGGCGCTCTCATTGTGACGCTATGGCTTAGCGGTTTTTCGCGCAAGCAAACGGTATGAAGTTGCAGTAAACAACCCCTCAAGAAACGACACGGAAAAATTCTAACAGGAATAAAGAGAAAGGTGGAGAGAGACGGAGCAATTAAGACGTAAATAAGGTGAATGAGTTTAAATAAGTCAGAAGAGAATAAGGATGTAGTTGTTTCAGGCACATTGGTGCACTTTAAATCTTTTCTATTACAGATTAAAAAACAATATTAATCAAGTTTTTCTTGATTGTAAGTTTAACTATATTTCTTTCTTTTTTTGTTTTTTAATGTTCATAAAGATACAGTGTTATGCAGAAGTGTACTACTAATAATTTTATAGACAAATAATAATACTAATGAGAGTCGCTCGCAGGACGGTGGGGGCGTGAAATGTTTTTTTTTTTTTTTTCTAGAGGGGGCGCCACAGAAATTGATTAATTGAGAATCACTGATCGAGCTCCATTAAACCTTCTGGATAAAAATGTAAGCATAACCTGTTTAAAGCTTTGCAGCTGATCCATTTATTGATTTTCTGTAAATGTAAATGTTTTTTCTTCTTTGTGGATAGTTTAACTGAAGTATTGATCAAGCACACCACTGAGAGAACTGAAAAAAAAATCCTATTTTACCACATGTATGAAACTACCATATCCTATCAGTAATCTAATGATTAACTCATTAGCATCACTACACAGTATGCTTTCCAAACTTTACAGTTATATATATATATATATATGGGGCAGTGGTGGTCTGGTGGATAGGGCGCAGGATCGCTGACCCTAAAGTTGGAGGTTCAAGTCCCCACAGGGTTGTCTCTGTTCCCCCCAGTGCAGCTAACTGGGTTATCAAAGGCAGGCCATGTCTCTCACTGTCTATGGTGAGAGGCATGTAAAAGAACCATTGCTGACTTTCGTAAAGAGTAGCTGCAAAGCCGTCAGCGTGTTTCTGTCCCTTGCTAAAAAGTGTTGTGACAGGAAGGGCATCCGACGTAAAAACCTCTGCCAAATCAAATGTGCGAATCAGATGATTCGCTGTGGCGACTCTATAGAACGGAAAAAAGTAATCTAATATAATCTACTGATAAAAATTAAACTTTCATAGATTTTAGATTCATTGCACAGAGATTCAGTGTTTTATTGTTTTAATACTGATGATTTTGGCATACAGCTCATGAAAACCCAAAATTCCTATCTCAAAAAAATAGCATATTTCATCCAATCAATTAAAAAAATAATTTTAAATACAAAAAAAGTCAAACTTCAAATAATTATGTTCAGTTATGCACTCAATACTTGGTCGGGAATCCTTTTGCAGAAATGACTGCTTCAATGCGGCATGGCATGGAGGCAATCAGCCTGTGGCACTGCTGAGGTGTTATGGAGGCCCAGGATGCTTCTATAGCGGCCTTAAGCTCATCCATAGTGTTGGGTCTGGTGTCTCTCAACTTTCTCTTCACAATATCCCACAGATTCTCTATGGGGTTCAGGTCAGGAGAGTTGGCAGGCCAATTGAGCACAGTAATACCATGGTCAGTAAACCATTTAGCAGTGGTTTTGGCACTGTGAGCAGGTACCAGGTCGTGTTGAAAAATGAAATCATCTCCATAAAGCTTTTCAGCAGATGGAAGCATGAAGTGCTCCAAAATCTCCTGAGAGCTAGCTGCATTGACCCTGCCCTTGATAAAACACCATGGACCAACACCAGCAGCTGACATGGCACCCCAGACCATCACTGACTGTGGGTACTTGACACTGGACTTCAGGCATTTCCTTCTCCCCAGTCTTCCTCCAGACTCTGGCACCTTGATTTCCGAATTACATGCAAAATTTGCTTTCATCCAAAAAAACTCTGCTTCTCTGTAGCCCAGGTCAGGCGCTTCTGCCGCTGTTTCTGGTTCAAAAGTGGCTTGACCTGAGGAATGTGGCATCTGTGGCCCAGTCCACTGCTTCCACAGGTCCCCCAAGGTCTGGAATCAGCCCTTCTCCACAATCTTCCTCAGGGTCCGGTCACCTTTTCTGGTTGTGCAGCGTTTTCTGCCACACTTTTTCCTTCCCACAGACGTCCCACTGAGGTGCCTTGATACAGCACTCTGGGAACAGCCTATTCGCTCAGAGATTTCTTTCTGTGTCTTACCCTCTTGCTTGAGGGTGTCAATGATGGCCTTCTGGACAGCAGTCAGGTCGGCAGTCTTACCCATGATTGCGGTTTTGAGTAATGAACCAGGCTGGGAGTTATTAAAAGCCTCAGGAATCTTTTGCAGGTGTTTAGAGTTAATTGGTTGATTTAGATGATTAGGTTAATAGCTTGTTTAGAGTACCTTTTCATGATATGCTAATTTTTTGAATTAGGAATTTTGGGTTTTCGTGAACTGTATGCTAAAATCATCAGTATTAAAACAATAAAAGACCTGAAATATTTCCGTTGATGTGCAATGAATCTAAAATATATAAAAGTTTAATTTTTATCAGTACATTCCATAAAATAATGAACTTTATCACAATATGTTATTTTTTTAGAAGAACTAGTATATATTAATTTCCTGTAAGTTTGTGTGTAGGATACAGAGCTTATAACAGACACTTCGTGGCAATTCTTAGACTTCACTAATAGTTTTACATGCTGGAATTTATTTGCTATTATCAAACCTGAACAAGAAACAAATTTAATCATTCATTCATTTTATAAACTGTTTAATCCTAGTTAGGGTCGCAGTGAGGTAGATATACTACACTTATAGCAATGCTAGGATTTGATATGTTACCTCACTCATTTAACGAATGTTTGTTTGATTTAGATTTGTTTTTCTAATGAAATCTTTTTGTAAGTTCCCTTACAAAAATTTCCCTCAGTTTTGTGTAGTTTTTCTAGTGTAATGTTCATGTTTGTGGTGTAACTGAATCTTCATCTGTGTAGTGGTGGCCCGATTGAAAGGTGCTGAACTACCGACCCCGAGGTTGGAGGTCAAGGCCCACTGTCAAGCTTTGTCACTGCTGTTCCCCCAGTGCCGCTAACTGGGTTATCAAAGGCTGGCCTTTGTCCATGTTGAGAGGCATGTCAAAGAACCATTGCTGACTTTCAACAAAAGTAGGCTGCTTATGCTGTCACCGTGTTTCCGCCCTGCGATGGCCTGGCAAGCTGTCTAGGATGCACTCTGCCCTGGGCCAGAGTTGGCTGAGATCTTTGTGACCCTAATTAGAATTAAGCAGTTCAGAAAATTAATGAATGGATCTTCATCTCAATTAATATTCATATTACTATTTAGTAGGGTCTATCTCGGGGGTGGGCACCCCACAGCTCACAAGCCGCATGCGGCTCTTTAGCGCCGCTCTAGTGGCTCCCTGGAGCTTTTTCAAAAATTTATGAAAATGGAAAAGGCTGGGTTTTTTAATATGGTTTCTGTAGGAGAACAAGCCTGACAATCATCCTTAACATTTTCCAAGGCTTTTAAAATTTGTATAAAAATATTAGTCCTACATATCAAGATTTCTGTCAACGAAGATTTGCGTCATAGCCTGCGACACACATTTCAGCATGACGCGTTGCCAGGCAGGTTGCTGTTGTAAACAAACCGGTGGGTATGTCATGGCCATGGTTCCCAAACAAAAAGAGAGAATGATAGCTGATGAGAACAGAGGATTCAAGGAAGAATTGACTGAATCATTTGCTTTTGTTGCCAATATGGAAGGAATGCCTGTATGTTTGCTTTGTAATGAGAAGCTGACAAGTAACAAAGTGTCATTTGGAAAGACATTTATAGGGAAGGCATGCTAAATTTGCAGTCGACCACCCAGTTGGGATTGAGAGAAAAAGTGCGATTGCGTAATTACTGGAGAAATTAGAGGAGCGCAAAGATAGATTTAAGAAGTGGATTGCCTCGCCAAAGTCCACCACTGCTGCTAGTAAGCAACCCGAGAGATAATAAAATGTGGAGCTGGTGTACAGATGGTGATTACGTGAAGGATTCATTCATTAAAATATCAGAGCACCTATTTTCAGACTTCAAAAACAAAACAGAGATAATATAGAAAATTAAAGACATGCCTCTCTCTGCAAAGACAGTGATAGAAAGGGCCATTAAAATGCAGGCAACATCACCAATCAGCAAATCAACAACATGAATTCAGCTCCAGCATACAGTAGGCCCCTGTTTTTCACGATGGTGCAGCGAAAACTGATCCCTTCCCACAGATCAAAATATGTTTTTTAAACACATTCTATAGACAGTCTTACTCATTAATACAGTAATACAGATTTCCTTTCAGCTTTTCCCTTTATCAGGGGTCGACACGGCGAATGATTTGCACGTTTGATTTGGCGTAGGTTTTTACGTTGGATGCCCTTCCTGACACAACCCTTTTTAGCAAGGGACAGAAACGTGCTGACGGCTTTGCAGCCTATGCCTCTCACCATAGACAGTGAGAGACATGGCCGGCCTTTGATAACTCAGTTAGCTGCACTGGGGTCATTAATACAGTAATAATGTAGTAATGATGAAGTAAAAACTTTTAAATCTTGCACTGTGATAATATTTATGAATAAATAAAGCGCTTAGGCTCTTTACCAGAAGCTAGAGAAGATGCAGGGTGTTTGAGTGGCATCATAGAGCTTAAATAATAATTAACACTGAATAATATTTATCACACTAAAAAAATGTGAATTCACAATTCCAGCAATCATGTTGATGACATGTGCATGAAGGAGAAAAAACGACCACATCATCTGCAATTAATTAGCAGGAGGGAGAAACAAAAGCTCTCAGCCATTGGCTAAATTTGAATCACGTGCCAGTAACTCCCAAGTTTGCCGCGAATCTGGAAGTATAAAAAGAATGTAGTAAAATGTAGTAATTATTAAGTAAAAACTTTTTAATTTTGTACTGTGATAAGATTTATGATTCGCATAGTTCATAAAAGAGCACCACAGATGCAGTGTTTGCCTTGAGGATGTTAATGGAGAAGTACAGAGAAGGTCAGAGGGAGCTGCATTGTGCCTTTGTGGAGCTGGAGAAAGCATATGACAGGGTGCCGAGAGAAGAACTGTGGTATTGCATGAGGAAGTCTGGAGTGGCAGAGAAGTACGTTAGAGTGGTGCAGGACATGTATGAGAGATGTAAGACAGTGGTGAGGTGTGCTGTCGGTGTGACATAAGAGTTCAAGGTGGAGGTGGGACTGCATCAAGGGTCAGCTCTCAGCCCCTTCTTGTTTGCTATGGTGATGGACAGGCTGACAGACGAGGTTAGACAAGATTCCCCATGGACTATGATGTTTGCAGATGACATTGTGATCTGTAGTGAGAGCAGAGAACAAGTGCAGGAAAGTCTAGAGAGGTGGAGGTATGCCCTGGAAAGGAGGGGAATGAAGATTAGCCTCAGTAAGACAGAATACATGTGCATGAATGACAAGGACCCAAGAGGAACGGTGAGATGACAGGGAGCAGAGATAAGAAAGGTGGAGGATTTTAAGTACTTAGGCTCAACAATCCAGAGCAATGGAGAGTGTGGAAAAGAGGTCAAGAAGCGTGTGCAGGCAGGCTGGAATGGTTGGAGAAAAGTGTCCGGTGTGATGTGCGATAGGAGAGTGTCAACAAGAATGAAAGGAAAAGTGTACAAGACGGTGTTGAGGCCAACAATGTTGTATGGTTTAGAGACAGTGGCCCTGGGGAAAAGACAGGAGGCAGAGCTGGAGGTAGCAGAGATGAAAATGTTGAGGTTCTCTTTGGGAGTAACGAGGATGGATAGGATTAGGAATGAGGACATCAGAGGGACAGCACATGTAAGATGTTTTGGAGACAAAGTCAGAGAGGCTAGATTGAGATGGTTTGGACATGGACAGAGGAGGGATTTATGAATAAACAAAGCACTTAGGCTCCTTACCAGAAGCTAGAGAAGATGCAGGGCGTTTGAGTGGCATCATATGGCTAAATAATCATTAAAAGCCCATTAAAAAATTACTTTGCAATTCAAGCCATCATGTTGATAACTTGTGTGCGAAGGAGAAAAAAAGAGGTGTACACATCATCTGCAACCAATCAGCAGGAGGGAGAATCAATCTTTGTACTCAATCGTTTGTGATGAGTCATGCAATGTGATTGACATTGAAGAGACAGCGCTGTTGTGCAGATATGTAAACTCTGATGGGCCGCCTATTTCTTTATTGAATTTCTATAATTTCATCAATGAAACAAAACACAATACATGAATATAGTAATGGAAGTTAAACTTAAAGCACAAAATATCGTTCAACAGAGTAGTCACGTGGTGTCGTTCTCTCCAGCATGCTCTGCAGGGAAAATAAACATTTAATCATGAATGCTCTTTATGTATTTGTAGCCTATCTAGTCATTTTGATAGTAGGATAATATACACTTACAGCCTGTGTTGCTTTCATATAAAGCTTATATGAGGGTTTTATTTTTGTAATTTTTTGCGGCTCCAGACAGATTTGTTTTTAGTTTTTTTTGGTCCAATATGGCTCTTTGAACATTTTGGGTTGCCAGAATCTCTTCTGGTTGCACTCATTATTAGCTTGCAGTGTGGCAACTTATCAGCCACTGGTCATGACAGTTGCTCGCTTATATTACTTTCTATAGCAGCTCATGGCTCTTATACTGTGCTCATATGTACCCCCTGCCCCCCAACAAATTAATTATAGAACATGGACCACTGATAAGAATGACTACTGGCTTAATTATAGCTTCAAATTACCTATTTGAGGGTAGCATAAAAGAAAATACATTTTTACAGTCATGTTGATTGAATAACCATTATTATAGTGGCAGCAAGGTGTATTTCTGTCTTCTTTTCCTTTCAGCTTTTCCCCTTTTTTAGGGGTCGGCACAGTGAATCATCTGATTCGCATGTTTGATTTGGCATAGGTTTTTACGTCAGATGCCCTTCCTGACACGACCCTTAACAAGGTGCAGAAACACGGTGACGGATATGCAGCCCACTCTTTACGAAAGTGAGCAATGGTCCTTTAACATGAAACTCTCACCATAGACAGTGAGAGACATGGCCTGCCTTTGATAACCCAGTTACCTGCACTGGGGGGGTGGGGGTGGGGGGGGCAGTGACAACCCTGTGAAGAAGACTTGAACCCCCAACCTTAGGATCAGCGATCCAGCGCCCTTTACCACCAGGCCGCCACTGCCCCCAGGGAGGGTATTTCTGTGTAGAGTTTATAAACTGTCCCTGTTTTTGCTTGGGTTTTCTCCGGTTACTTTGGTGTCTTCTCACAGTTCATGGACATGCTCATGAGGCTGTTTTGGTAATCCCAGGTGTAAATGAGAATGATAGTGTTTATCTTTGCTGTTCCTGCAATTGACTGGCAATCTGTTCAAGGTGTACCCCGCCTTTGCCCAGAATCTGCTGGGATTGGTTCCATCTTTTCTCAAACTCTAGGCTGGACAATTGGTAGGAAGATTGATTGACAGAATGAACCAATATTTAAATGTACATGTTGTAACATGGGAATGCATTGAAAACATTTAGTGTGAACCCACTATTGGCTGCTATTCTTTCATAAATGTTTTCACTGTGGAAGTTTGTTGTTATTGTCAATAATGATACTTCCTGTTGTGATCCTGACTGCAACCCTTCACACAGCAATTACTTGATTGAGTCAACAAGAAATAAAACAAGATCATGATTTTTCTGAACCTTTTAAACACGGTTTTGTATAATATTTTAAATCAGTAGAATTTTAAAATGTTGAAACTGTTTTATTAGCATTAATTGTATGGGTTAAAAGTATTGATTACAGAGCACTGCATAAGCTGTATTGAGAACAAAAAAATCAACTGCTGCTACTGTCTCATGATAAACTTTGCAAAAATACATTGTACCTATTTAGCATAAACACGAAACATTATGGAGGAATTATTTTTCCCATATAAGTTCAAATTTAAATATTGAATATGAGTACACAAATAGTGCACTACAGAGTGAAGAAAAATTGAAATGTACAAAAAACCGCAAGCATTTTCTTTTATAGACATTCCAGGTGAAGAGAAACAACACTGTAACATTCTTCACACCAAATTAAAGATTTAAAATTGAATGGTTACCAGTAATTGCATAACGAAAGAAAATTCTGTAAATTTCTGTAAATCACATGTAACTCCAGTCATTTTGTTTCGGCATCATCACGTTTTGATTTCCAGGATTTGTAGCTCATATATGAGTTTGCTGCATAACAAAGCACAACTAAAAATGCAAATACCTGAAAAGAGGAGAAAGTTGTTTTAAAATCAGTATGGCGCATATCTACTAGAAAGAAGTTGTATGAGAACCTATAAGTCTGAAAATAGTTATGGAATTGCCCTATTTATAGGAAATAAAATCACAAATATGGCATAAACCATTTTTTTTCCTTAATAGCTGAACTTTTTGGAATGATTAAAATAGCTCATAATTAAAATGAATTAATTTAACTTAAGTTCAAGGCATATTTTTCCATATCAATAGAGGAATTTTTTTGGAATCAGTCAATATTGAGAAGAAAATAATGGAATCAATTTGCATTTCTAAAACTAATAACAGCGCAAGTCACAAAATTAAAATTGGTCTGCAGATAAGAGTGTTTACAGAGCTTAACAAACATGACCACCAGCACGAGAATTGTTAATTAAAACAATGAAAGGGATTACAGTATACATTTTCTTCAAGAAGGAAATCCAACACAGAATATGACAACAGATGTTGATACTGTATTTATTAGTCAGCTGTGTCTAAAATGTGGTGCAACAAAATGGAAAGATCATAAAACTACAAGATGCATGCAGACCATAGAGGATGTCGGATCGTCATGAAAGAAAGCGCTAAGACGAGGTCTTGAAAATAGAAAATGCACAAAGGAAAAATGAGCAGAATCAGGAGCCAATGGCAGTATCAAAACTGTACAATGTCAGTTGAAGGAAATGGGATTTACACCAATAAAAGCCAAAGGAAAACCAGCAAGAAACACCAAAACAAAATAAACATACTAAAATAAGTTTATAGTGGGCAATAGAGAAGCAATAATGGAGTATGGATGATAATGATGAGAAAGTCATGTTCAGTGCTCAGTCACACTGCAAGTATATCGCCTGAAGAAAAACATTCATTTATGATATGGGGTGTAATGCCAGGTGAATGATAAGGGGAGAAGGTATCAATTACCACAATAGTCAGTGCATAAATATACACTGAAATTTTGTGCCCCCCCCCCCTTCTTATTTTGTTGATAGGAAATATGTTTGATGATGATGATGATGATGATAATAATGATTCATTTTTTTCAGGAAGACAATGACTCTTTTCTCCATTAAAAAAAAAAAAAAAGCGTTAGTTTTTTTAAGGAATGGCATATCAACTCAAGGCGGCATGGTGACGTTGTGGCTAGCACATCCACCTAACAGCAAGAAGGTCCTGGGTTCGATTCCCACCTCGGGCGTTTCCATGCTTGCGTGAGTTTTCTCCGGGTACTCTGGTTTCCTCCCGCAGTCCAAAAACATGCATAGTAGACTAGTTGGCTGTTCTAAATCACTCTTAGGTGTGAATGTGAATAGTTGTGAGTGTGACCCTGCGATGACCTGGAAAGCTATGTAGGATGTACCCTGCCCTTGCCCAGAGTCGGCTGAATTGGGCACTAGCCTCCCTGCAACCCTAATTAGGCTCAGAAAATTAATGAATGAATATCAAACCAATGGCTTGGCTAGTAAACAGTCTTGATCATAATATTAGTGAAAATTTATGGTTTTCATTTAAGAAGGGGAAAAAAAGGTTCATGACAAGGTTCTACCCTGCACAGCTGGTATTTGAGGAAGTTGGAATGAGCTTGATGGAGCATATTGTTTTTACATTAGGCTGGATATATTCAAAAAATCCTGTCAACCAGAAATTTGCACCACATCTATTTATTTGTCCCTCCATTATGTTAGATCCTGTATATGTGCCATTTATTAAAATTATTTTATTTAATTTGTTTAATATATTTTTCTTGAAAAAAAATTGTTCAGCTATGAAAAAAATGTTTTCTGTCATATTATTAGTTTGTTTATTTGAAACAATGTAAAATAAATAGACAAATTCAGTGGTACCTCGGTTCTCGAATGCTTTGGAGGTCGAACAAATCAGAATTCGAACAAAAAAATCCAGGATTTTTTTTGTCTTGGAAGTCAAACAAAATTCGAAAGTCGAACTCGAAAAATGCGTGAGAAAAAACACGAGACCGAGAGTGAGGAAAAGTGCACGACTTCCAGAAATCGGTCTCTTTTGACTCTACTCGACCACTGTGTGGGTGTGGATTTGCTTGCTCCTGTTCTACAAAGTACAGTATACCGTGTTTTTTTGTTTACTCAATTAGATTAGCTAATAAACATGTCTCCAAAGAAAGCTACTGAGAAAAGGTCAGTTGTGCAGAAAATTGTTGCGTTTAAGAAAGAGCTGATAGCTAAGCATGAGTCAGGCGTGCGTGTTACTGATCTTGCTGAGGAATATGGCATGGATAAATCAACGATATGCACGATCCTGAAGAACAAAGAGAGTGTTAAAGCCTGTGAAGTGGCGAAATGCTCGACGGTTAACAGCAAACAAAGACCGCAAGTGCTGGAGGAGGTGGAAAAATTACTACTCATATAGATAAACGAGCAGCAGTCAGCAGGAGATAGTGTTAGTGAGGATGTGATCTGCTGCAAAGCTCGTGAAATCTACGATGATTTGGTGAAAAAAGACCCGAGCTCGAATCTTGAAGGGTTCCACTTTAAAGCAAGTCGAGGCTGGTTCGAAAATAAACAAAAAACAAACAAAAAAAGACACGAAATAAATTAATCTATTCAGAATTTTGTGTGTTTGTCCTGTTGTTTCACATTTAATATACTATTTGATATATAACTGACATTATGAAATAGCATTATATTTAAAAAAGGTAGTTTTCTAGCGTCCTGGAACGGATTAAAACCGTTTACATTATTTGTAATGGGAAAAGCGGATTTGGAATTCGAACAAATCGGAATTCGAACAGCCTTCTGGAACGGATTAAGTTCGAGAACCGAGGTACCACTGTAAATTAAAAAAAAAAAAAAAAAAAAAAAAATCCAGGGTTGATATCCTTTAAATATGCTGATTTCATTAGTATACCAGTGGTTGCATTATCTTGCAGATTACAGTACTTATGGAAACAGACGTTTGTCCCATGGAGCTCAGCTTTCTCATGCTTTACTATCCATGTGAACACACTGAATCAATGTCTATTACATGCATATTCTTTCTTGTATCTATTTAATAGTTAAAAGAAATAGACGTGGTTACTGTGCATATTCTTCATTGTGCTGAAGTGTGGTGATGGAACTCATTCTCAACTAATCAAACGGGAAAAATACTTCTTTTTCTCTTACCGTAGAAGCAATCCAACTGGTGCGATAATAGTGCCCTTTAATCGCCTGTGGCACGGATGTAGCATTAATCACTGCAGCAGTCATGTACAGAACAGTGGCACTGCTATTGAAGCACAGTCCCTGTGAAACACAGTGAAGTTTAAAGCTTAATGTCACAATCTATATGAAATGTGTCATATTTTACTGAGCTGAAACAACCACTGAACAGTGCTGATAGTTTGCAATTGTCATTATACAAGGTGTTTTTGATGTTCTTTAGTAGCATGTGGCTTCGCTATATGAATTTAATCCACTCACCACAGTGGACCAGGGGACATGGGCGATTTTTGTATAAGCAGTGGTTAGGTGCACTACAAGAAGGCAGACAGTTAGCACCCAGTATGCCACCGACACAAACATCACCCAGCCTAGTGCTGGCACCCGCAAATACTCAGTCCCACCTAGAAGAGTCCACACAAGCAGTCCACAGATCTGACAACAAAACACAAACAACCTTTGAGTCTGTAAATATAGCAAGACTATAGTTCTATATGTTATTGTGGAAAGATATGAAAAGTACACCATGTGAGATTGGATTGGAGTAATTAGTAGCATGAAAAAAAAAAAAAAAAAAAAAAAAAAGTCCCCAAAATAATATAACCTGAGTGCACATCTACCATACATATTACTGCAGTGGGCAATAGGGTGTATGGTCTCTGATTCCCTGTGCACTCCCTGCAACTCTTCCTGTTAGAATTAACAAAGAATTTTTCACTAATGGCTTGATGGCACAGGAAAAGTGTTTTTTTTTTTTTTTTTTTTCTCATTTAGCAGATAGTCCATACCAAAGATTAAACAGTGCCTGAATGCTTGGATGTGATTCAGGATGGATTGTGGAAGGAAAACGAACAATAAGGGAGAGGAAGAGTCGGTTGACTAAACTGTTTTGGTTTGTCCACTTCCTCTCCGCTTTGGAATCAACATGTGGGGTTGGTTTTACATGTAGACATTTTTCAGGCACAGATGAATCATGGTAGTTTCATTCTAATGGGTCTTATTTATATTATGAAATGTAATATTTTAGATTAAGTCTTCATGTTTATTACTATATATTCTATTTTATATTATATATATATTACAGAATGATTTTACTCGATGAAAACAAGGTTATAAACTTGAACTGTAGCTTGCATTTTCTAGTACTGAAGTGGTTAATTGAAATAATTCCAGTAGTTATTGTATTATCACAATCACAAAGATGCAAAGAAGTACTGTAAATACTGCATCATGTGACTCATACAGTAACCTCAACATTCTGCCTACATAACTGGACAAACTCATCATACCACTTTTATTTGTTTACACATGAGCTGCAAACCTTTAAAAACCCTGACTAATGTAGAATAATTGGACAAAATCTACTTACTATTTCTCCAAACATAAGTATTCCTGGCGGAGAGCACACAAACTTGTTGTCATAAGCCAGAGCGGAGTGTGAAAGGCCCAAATCTTCTAGTGTTGGACTTTTACTGCTTCTATTCTCTGTGTTTACAGCTCTGGACTCCAGGTCTTCTTCCATCCTAACAGAGTGAAATTGACAGTGAAAGGCCTGTTATTTAATTCGACATCTCCGAGAGGGAACAGCGCCCCCTGCTCCAAATTAACGGTAATAAAGGAAATGCTGGTTTCACCTACATTCGAGCGTTTCATATCTAGAAAAATACAGTTATCCTGTTAATATGGGAATAATTATATATCATGTAACAGTGAAAATAAACAACACTCTTCGTGGGGTTCATAGAAGAGTGTCCATCCACTCGTCAATTTTGTACCTGTAATAAAACACCTTCGCCAAATGGGGGCAGCAAAGCCACACTACAGACCTCAACATACTACTGTGTACTCGTCCATAGCACAAACACAAACAGACTAAACGTGAGACAAAAGCACAGTTAAAAGAATCTGGGGTCTGTTTATTAATTTAAAGGTCATCACATTGGAAAAGTTACATACTTGAATTGATTATAATTTATTACAACTACAACAATAATAATTATTATTATAATAATAATAACACCACCACCACCAACAGATCTATTTAGGAAATAGACATGTGAATTTTATATTATTTGAAAGGCAACAATAAAAATAAACGAAATATCTAATTTACTCTTGTTCCTTATAATTTTTTCTTTTTAAAGTATTTATGCCTAACTAGATGAAAATCCTTTGGTTTGATTTTCAAAATTGTCATTGAATAAATGGTATACTCATTGCTGACATTTAATCAACAGTAGCTGCAAATGTTTCTGCCCTGTAATGGCCTGGGAAGCTGTCCAGGGTGTACTCTGCCCTAGCCCAGAGTCGGCTGAGATAGGCACCAGGCTCCCTATGACCATAATTAGATAAAGAGGTTTGGAAAATGAATGAAATGGTATAGGATTCATAAAAGTGAAGCCAGGATGAAGTTTCTTTGGTAATGAAAATATCCAGTGTCAAACAATAATACTGATTTGTTATAATCAGCCGTTATATACTGTAATATCACTTAAACCTGTAGTCCAGGTAGTATCAGGCGATTCTTGTGTTTTTAACTATAATTATGTAATTAGCACATCAACAGAATAACACTAAATCTGTATGAATAATTTAAATATGAATTAATTTTAAATGTCATTAGTTCATTCATTCATTTTCTAAACTGCTTAGTCCTAATTAGGGTTTCGGGGAGGCTGGCACCCATCTCGCAGGGCCAACACTTGCACAACCATTCACACCTACGGGCTAATTGGGACAGCCAGTTAACCTACTGTGCATGTTTTAGGATCATGGGAGGAAACCAGACCACCCAGAGGAAACCACACAAACACGGGGAGAACATGCAAACTCCACATAGAAATGCCCAAGCTGGGCATCGAAACCATGGCCTTCTTGTTATGAGACGGACGTGCTAATCACTACGCTACTGTGCCGCCACTAATTTTAAATGTTTATTATTTAAATCTTAATCTTTCATATTTCATACTTGCTCTATGACCTCTTAGTGTACATAATATATGATATATATTTGACCTCTTGGTGTGCCTATAATACACCAGGAGACATTGTGATGTAAGAATGAGTCTCTCTTTTGATTTTCCCGTGCAGGCTAACATGGAAACCATACCTGTGTACTTTACTCTCTACATACTGTATGCCACAGTTTGTGCATCTGTAAACTTACTAAAGAATAAACAAACCAGGGAAAATATATTAATCTTTTTAGACTAGCTCTATCACAGTCGTTATATAACAACATATAAAGAAATTATTGTACAATTACAATGAGACACACACACACACACACACACACAATTCTTTAATGTCAGATATTAATATAAGCAACTTAGATATCTAATTTTATATTGCTTAAAATGCAGAGCAAACAAGAGACCATGTAATGCCTGAAACTGGAATCATGCATAATAAATGAGGATACTGTTGATGTGTGTGCATGTGTGTGTGTGTGTGTGTGTGCATGTGTGTGTGTGTGTGTGTGTGTGTGTGTGTGTGTGTATGTGTATATATATGTGTGTGTGTGTGTGTGTGTGTGTGTATGTATATATATATATTAATACACTGTATATATATATATATATATATATATATATATATATATATACGCATATACACACGCATACACACACACACACACACACACACTCTCTCTCTTTTTATTGTAGGAATCATTGAAAATTTGCTCTTATAAACTTTAATGGAAAATTAAGTAACTCAATGAAAGCTAACCCAATATAACATTATTACATTTCGGGTAGGTCTTATGGTTTCTTCAATTCACCTCAGTTGCGCTACGTGTTACTAAATATAACCAGAGGGGAAAAAATGAGTGTGCCAGAATAAGATGTCCACATCTCAGAGTCTTCATTGGCTGTGCTGGTCCTGCTGCCCACTGTTTATTATTAGCAGCTCACAGTGGTGGCCATGTACTCATTTGCTGAGCATCGCTGCATAGAATGTAATTAAGTCATCTAGTGTGGGCACATGCTGTGCCAAAAATCGAGGGGCATGGTCTAAAAACTGTTTTATATACAGCATCATGATTTACATATAAAGGAATTAACTGATAAGCACTAGTAGATTTACACTTAATATTCTGTCTAGAAATGTGTTATGTATTTTTCAGGTTTGTTCTTTTTCTTTTCTTATTTTTTTTTATGTATTTTTATAATTTACAGTGTATTTGGTCAGTTATAAACAATATGGTCATGAATCAAAGAAAGCATCTACTCAGTTAATCATAATTAGCTCGACTGAAGGTCACAAGTTCAATGTGTTTAACTGTAACTTATAGCAATGTAAGGAGACAGTATAATTGTTGGGACATAGTAGCCTGTTCCTGATAATAGTAGCACATCACACACTACATGGACATGCATTTTGTATTGTGATCTGTATCCCAGAAAATACTGTATGCAAAACAATATGAAAATATTGTATACATTTAATTATAACATTTATAACAATAGCTTTATTTGACTTTATACATAATTGAGTTATGTTATTTGCTTTGATAATTTTAAGTTAAACTTCAGGGTATGCAAAGTTTGAGGTGGGATTTGATTTGCCTCAAGCTTTTTAAAATATCTGAATCTGTATTATATTATTATTGCCCACTCAAGGGAAGCACACTAATAAACTACTCTCTTAGAGTCAATACTAAGATTATAGAGAAGACAGTCAATGGATTTGCGGTGACTTTCAGGAGGGCCTGTAGCCTTTACCAGAGGATTAGTTTATATTCCTCCATATTTTACTGTCGTTAATATGAAGTACCGCTGTGGAAATCGGGGCCACTCTTTCTCTGTAATCATGGAGGCCCAGATCCTTCCTGTATTTAAAAACTCTTTTGTACTTGAATGATCTTAAACCCAGCTGAGGTGCACCTCATTGGAATTTCCCATACACACTTAAGCATACTTTCCACTGATTAATAATTCTTCTTTAATACCTTAACATGCACAAACATAACATGCAACAATATGTAAAATAATTTACAGGTATCTGTATCACGGTATGTATTACGTACAGATATGTGATGCTTACTTATTAATATATTAGCAAGAGACGATCATGATTGAGCTGAAGAATTTAGTAGAAGAAATGAACTTACACTAAACTTACAATATCTTCAATATTATTCAAATACTACAGTATATCTCCATCCCCTTTCTTTAAAACTTGTGCTTCACTAATTTTCTATTAGTATTATCAAAGATGTGCTTCTCTAAAGACATCCACATGTTACACAGCCACTGGAATTGCATTTTTGTTACCCTCAGTCCACATGCACCAGGTCAGTATCTGTTTATTTTACTTCCTGCAAGAGAGCAACAGTGCTATTAGGAACCCCTAGTCAGACTGGTGGATCATATTGTTAAACACTTTTGCACCATAAAAAATGAATCCTTTTGCCTTTTCAGGGCCAAAACGAACATTTCTGACATTTCTGATTGGATTAATTATTGCTGTGACCACCATGTATCGAGAAATAACTCGGGAGATTAATGATATGCTTTACATATTTTTACGTATGCACTGGTTTCACCTCACACATCTTATGCATCACTGTTATTAAGGATGTCTGCTTGAGCCGTTCGAAAAATTGACCAGTGTACATATATGAAAATATAATATATTTTGTTTACACATGTACACCAACGTGAAAGGGGAAAGTTTAGTACAGATGTTCCGACCACGTCCTCATCAATGACACCGAATGCTCCCTTTGTACATTTCAGCCATGAAAATGGTAATCATGGCACAACACACTCCTTTAAGCATAATTGAAAAGGAAATGAAACCAGCCAAATTATCTTTTCGTTATCATCAAAGGCGGATGTTTCATGGTCTCAGGAGCATGTGGGGTAGGGATTGGGGGTGAGTCCACATTAAGACACCCTTATCCCTGATGAGTCTCTCACCCGCTCACTGACTTTTATTTCCTCTGCTCTTCGTCCAGGCTCCAGCAGCCTGGTAAGCCTTTATGAAAAGCATTGAAAGGGTGAAAGAAGAGCAAACACCAGGGGGATTAATTATTTCGGTGTCTAGGAACAAGTTGGATTTTTAAAACCATTCTGAGAAACAGTCAAATCCTCTCACCTTTGAATGAGAGAAACACACACACACACACACACACACACACACACACACACACACACACACACACACACACACACTCTCCTGTCAGGTTCACAAAGGAGCAGAGGACTATGGGAAAAATAGTTTTGGAAATTGATGTCTCATCTAAGTCTGTATTAACTTCAACCAATGTCACTGTTTACGTGAGAAGCGAAGATCAGAACAAGATTATCTGAGCACTAACTGTCCATAACTGCCCATGAGAGGCATAACTTAAATCAAAACTGCTTTAAATGCACAATGAAGCAACTGTATTTTAAACACAGCACATAAAATTCCAACCATGACAAAGACGCCACTGAAACAGAACAAAATCAACAGAATGATAATTAACCTTGGGACTGAAGTAGGTATTAATTATTATTAATTATATGCACATAATAATAATAATGATGAAGAAGAAGAAGATGATGATGATATAGATGCCATTAGGAACATCACAATTATGCTGAGGGTTTTAGAGGTCATCATGCCAAAGCACAACCTGAATGCACACATTGTTCGATGAGCTGTCCACAGCTGTAGTGTCAGTGATGCTGATTATAGTAGCCTCAGTGGAGTAATATATTGGTATGAATCCTAGCCCAAACCATTACAGTAATTCCTCCCCAGGGGCCTGAAACCACTCAGTAGTGTTTCTGTCATCATATCCCATCCCCACCCCACATTTACCCCTTTTTCCCCCAATTTTCCCTGGTTAATTGGAAAAGAATGTAGTGCCCTTGTTTATGGAGAGAACATACTGCTTCTAAAAACATATGTACATATCACACACAGATTCGAGCTTAAGCCACAAAGTCTAAAAGTAATGTTGCCCATGGCAGCACATCTTCTTTTTAGACTGTAGAGTAGACAAACCTTAATATGGGATTTTTTTTCTTGGGATCTAAACTCTGATATTAGGAGATCTGATAAGTGTTATTCAGCCTATGTGTTTTAATAAAAGTTTAGAAAGAATTTAAAAAGATTATTTTCATTATTGGTAAAAATAAATAAATAAATAAATAAAGTAAGTGATCAGGACCCTGAAAGACAGTAAAGGCCACCTAATAAATGTCGATTTGAAAATGTAGTAATTACATTGATTTAAAAATGATTTTATTGTTTCCAATACTGGCAGTCGTGGCCCATTGGCAGAGTGCTGGATTACCGATTGGGGGTTCAAGACTCACTATCAACGGGTTGTCCCCCCCCCCCCCCCCCCCCCCCCCAGTGTAACTAACTGGGTTATCAAAGGCCAGCCATGTCTCTCACTGTCTATGGTGAGAGGCATGTAAAAGAACCATTGCTGACTATCATCAAGAGTAGGCTGCATAGTCGTCAGTGTGTTTCCGCTCTGGCAGGCTGTCCAGGGTGTATTTTGCCCTAACCCAGAGTTGGTTGAGATGGATGCCAGCCTCCCTGCGACCCTAATTAGGATTGAGTGGTTCAGAAAATGAATAAATGAATGTTTCTAATATTGAAGGCTCTATAGCAATGGTTTGCAAAACTTAGCAACAATATATTTTTCAATGACTGGCCAAAAAAAAATCACAGTAATATTTTCTTGGAGAGTCCTTAGCTTTGATTGGGCAGGGGTGGCCTGGTGGTAAAGGGCGCTGGATCGCTGATCCTAAGGTTGGGGGTTCGAGTCCCACTCTCCACAAGGTTGTCACTGTCCCCCCAGTGCAGCTAACTGGGTTATCAAAGGCCGACCATGTCTCTCACTGTCTATGGTGTGAGGTTCATCTCAAAGAACCATTGCTGACTTTCGTAAAGAGTAGCTGCATAGCTGTCAGCGCGTTTCTGTCCCTTGTTAAAGGGTTGTGTCAGGAAGGGCATCCGATGTAAAAACCTATGCCAAATCAAACACGCGAATCAGATGGTTCTCTGTGGCAACCCCTGAAAAAGCCGAAAGGAAAAGAAGTCTTTATCTTGATTAGGACATCATCACTATGGCATTGTTGGTCAGATCAAGACTCAGCAACATTAAGTGGCAATAAAATAAAATCAGTTAATGACCTGAGTGTATTGAATGGGCAAGTTATACTATTCGGTTACCTTTTCCCCCTGATGGTACAGATACAAAAAATTGGAGCTCAATCAGTAAAAGAATGGTTCAGGGAGTACGAAGAATTATTTACACAAATGAACTGGCACCGCGGAGTCTTGACCCTAACTGTGTTGAAAATTTTTTGAAATCTGCTGAATAGGACTTTATTGAGTGTTTCAGTTCTCCCGTTATCAATTCAGAATGTCAGTGAAACATGAAGCCAATTCTGGATGGAAAAAAGGCTTTCATGTTACTCTAGTTTGTTGAACATGTATTGTAATCAAGCATAAAGATATTAAAGTGCAAAACCCTCTTTTTGGCCAGGCAATCTGAATCGAGTATTAAAATGAGCTATGTAGTTAGGAGAATACAGTACATGTTTGATTTCCCCCAGTTCAGCTAACTGGGTTATCAAAGGCCGGCCGTGTCTCTCACTGTCTATGGTGGGAGGCATGTAAAAGAACCATTGCTGACTTTCGTCAAGAGTAGGCTGCATAGCCGTCAGCGTGTTTCTGCCCTGTGATGGCCGGTGAGCTATCCAGAAGGGATTCGGCCCTCGCTAAGAGAGAGCGGATACATGCAAGGGCCTGTGATGCCAGAAGCATGTCAACACACCAGTAACCAGTATGAAATGTTTGATTTCATTTTTGATTCTTATTTAAATACATAAAAAACTGGTAGAACAAAACAGAATATGATATCAATACAGTAAGGTAAGTAGAAAAAGAAAGCTGACTGAAACTCAATGAGCCGTACACATACACGTGTACAAAGTATGTGAGCAGTGACTAGCACATTCATGCTGTACTTCTGTGAGCGTGTCGGCCCACTATGGGAGGCCATTTCACAAAGCTAATATATGTCACAAACCTCAGCATGAGCAACACAGCCTTGGGGAATTTCTGGAATTCATCTGGTACATACCCCACTGACAACGAGAGCCAATCACACTGCTAAAGAGCCACCATACCATGCAATACCATACATACCATACAGTGTCTATATACTGTGTGTGTGTGTGTGTGTGTGTGTGTGTGTGTGTGTGTGTGTGTGTGTAATCATTTGTATGAGTTTGTGAATTATAGCAAACCATAAAGCACAGGTGCAAATATATTAATCCATTAAAATTTCAGCTGGACGTTAAAGAACAATAGTAGCATAAAGATGCTGCACTCTGAAAATTCTATGGTGATGCACAAGAAATGGAATGTTTGATTTAAAAATCACTCAGCGTCGAACTGTGCATGTTTCAAAAACTACTTCACCATTACAGTACATTAAGTACTGTTTCATAAATCAGACAACAAATTCATAAAATAAAATCAGCGATAGGTTTTTATATACGTATATATATCTACGTGTGTATGTGTGTGTGTGTGTGTGTTTGTTAGCACTTTTGTGTTTATTGTGTTACACGTGAGTGCAGGCAGTGACTGCCACATGTGCGTTGTGTGTGTCAGTGCTACCCTCCACCCTGCTGTGAATTCAGAGCTCAAATCTGTTCTCCTAAACGCATCTCTGCTGCCACAACACAAACACCCCCCCAACACACACACACACACACACACACACACACACACACACACACACACTCACATACACACACTCACACTCTCTCTCTCTCTTTGCCCTCATCTGCAGTGAGTTGTCAGCTAACCCAGATGTCGCTTCATAGTTGGCTGATGTGGGCATCCACAAAGCCAAACACATTATTACACACACTTCTTCTCCTCCTAACACACACACACACACACACACACACACACACACACACAAACACAGACACAAAACCTCACAACATCTCTAAGACATCACTACACCCCACCCCATATCCCAGCATGTCATATTCCACCCCCAAAACTTATATCAGCCCTCGAACTACACTGCTCATCCAATTATTTAGAGATGTTCTTACACCTATCATAAAGGTTAGGAATGTGTAAATGAGTTAGAAGGTATAAAACCCCCCACAACTTATCCACCAAACAAAGCACACCTGAAGGAGCAGCATTAGAGGTGACTGCAGTAGACGGCAGTTAAGAAGCAAGCGAGGAAGGTTGGGTTTGTGGCCACATTGGTGGATTACTCCCTGACATACCCGATATGTCAGAGCATATCTAATCAGCATTCCTGAATCCGAGCCAGGCTCAGAGAATAGATCCCAGTGTTAGTGTGTTGGCCCCCTGGTGTGCTACCTGTCAAAGCCAATATTTCCCCTCCAGCTGCCCACAACAACATCACCCTTCTCACTCACAATATATTGTTTAAATATTGCCATTCTCAAATTTAGGCATGGTTCTATGATTTTGAAGCAGACGAACAATACCCTTTACAGAGTGTGTTTACATTAATGAGCAAATCGATGTGCCGATTCAATCATAGTGTTTGAGGAGAAATGTAGATTGTTATTAGCATCAAACCTGCCAAGGCTGAAATCCTGGGGTTTAAGTAAAGGTCTATTGCTTACTTTACGAAAACATATGGGTAGTATGCAACAATCTGGAATATATGGTGGACTACTACCCCTGTTATGCCACCTCCTACTAAAAATGGGCTGCGAGTTCCTGGGAGTGGTGACTGTTTCATGTTGTTTTGGCAGAAGATTTCTATCACTTGCTTGGGATATACTCCCTCCATGTTATGCAGTGAAAAAATAATTTGCATTTTTTTTTTCCATGAGTGTGAAGTATCAAAGGCGGGCCCCTGCTGAGCGGCGAATAGACAGAGCTGGCAGAGGCATGAATTTTTCAGCAGCTATCGCCCTCCCTTTCTCTCCCTTTCTCTCTTTTCCCGTCGGTTCAGTCGATACGCTGCCTGGACGAGAGGCTGCGACTGCATGAGAAGTAGCCGAGCTGCATTTCCACAGTTCCACCAGCCTCACAAATTGGCACATGAGTTTAAAAATTATAAATACATTTTGTGGGCATTTGTCTATTTCTCATAGTGATTATCCTTGGCAGCAGATGCTCCAAATCCAGCAATCTTTTACATTTCTTCCTCAGACATTACCATTGAAGAAACTTGGTGTGTTTGTGTTTTGTATTTAATGACTTTCCCTACCAATAATCCTGATTTAATAAATCTGATTTATCTGGGGGAAATACATCTTGTGTATAAATTAATTTTAATAATAAATTTTGATTGTTGCATACTAGCATTTCAGCACACTACTTAAAGGCAAAGAAAATATTTGGCATCAAATTAAAATAAAACAAAAATTCTAATAGAATAGCAAATGCTCTAGTACAATGAAAAAAAAAAACCAATGTGCAAATGCATTGACATCCATATAATGATAAAATATGATTGATTGATTATTGAACAGATGTAAAATGAATTCCCGTTATTTGCATAATAACTTTAAACCACCTTAACATATTCCAAAATATTTTTCATATCCATGTGTGCCAATCCCAAAACCATGGACACTGAGTTGATCACCTCTTTACTTTTATAATAACCTTTACTCTTTTGGGAGGACTGAACTAGATTTTAGAGTGTGGATGTGGATATTCTTCCATTCAGCCACGAGGGATTACTAAGGTCAGGCACTAATATCTGATGAGGAGGAATGAGATGCTGCCTGCATAGCAGTACATCTCAAGGGTGTACAATGGGGTTGAGGTCAGGGTTCTGTGCTGACTACTCAAGATCTTCCACTCCGTCCTTGGAAATCCATGTCCTCATCTCCATGGACCTCACTTTTAGCACAGTGGCATGTATTCTGGTACAGGTTTGGGTCCCTCAGTTCCAATGAAAGGAATTTATAGAGAAATTTACGAGAGCGTTCATGGAACCATTGACAATTTTGTGCTTTTGTTATTTGGAAAAAGTTTGGGGAAGACCGGCACATGGGTGTGATGGTCAGCCGTATAGAAATTTAGCCATTTAGTGAGTAGGCTGCAAAGTCGTCAGCGTGTTTCTGTCCCTTGCTAAAAGGGTTGTGACAGGAAGGGCATCCGACGTAAAAACCTATGCCAAATCAAACGTGCGAATCAGATGATTTGCTGTGGCGACTCCCGAGTAAAAGGGAAAAAGCTGAAAGGAAGACAGACAGACAATGTATTTTATTTGTAAAGGGAAAGAAATAACTTTGCTGTGGTTCCAGAGGGTATTTGGCATGTCCTGTCATCCCGACTCTGACAATCTGTTTGCATTAAAACATATACATACTGTGTATCAGAAATAAAGAAAGGTTCAAATTAACTTTAACTGCTACTGCTACTTTAGGATATACTAGTTCCTGAAGATGGCTGAATTAACAAATGAATGAACGATACCCATATGATGGACTGGCAACCTGTTCATATTGTACCCTGCCTGTTACCGTAATTCTGATGGATAAGCAGAACAAAACATAGATGGATGGATAGATGTATGTATGGATGAATGAATAAGTGAATGAACCAGAGCACAAGGCCTGCTTCAATTATATGAGCAATGAGAGCGTATGGTGATATGAGTTTCCTCGTTATCCTCCCAGGATAGTTGGAGAGGGAAAAATAGTGACTAAAAGATATAAATAGGTTACCAATATTGTTGCATTAACATCGCACAGTATATTACATATAGGTACCATCTGAGGAAGCCATACCATAGTGTCAGTTAGAGTGAATGTCATTTTGTTATGTTCACAATTCCATTAGTGAGGCTAATGTGCACCCAGTGCAACTGTATGGCAGAGATGCATCTCCACTACAGGACTCTTGACTGAGTGCATCAGAGATCCCACTGAATTCACAGCAACATGTGAAGTTTTAAAGCAGGTTTCAGTGTTTTATGGTTATAATTGCCTGGTTCAATCCATCAGATCACCCATTTGGGTTGCTGAACCTGTTTGGAGCTGATAAGGCGCATCAAATATTTCTGCAAAGTATCTCAGGATGTCTTTTTCCCCTTCCAAAAAAAAAAACAAACCCAAATCAATCCTGAACAGATAGATAATACATTTTAACTGTTAACACTTTTTGAGACACTGCTCATGTTACATTATTCAAACTTAAAAAAATCATATTCAACGTGTCATTGGATTGTGATATTTTGATTATAACTTTATACACGGTAGGATACTAATGGTGGACATATTCCTATAGAATTCTGTGATTTGCACTGAGAAAGACCTTCTGTCTGAATGTCACACTAATCCAGGAGTGGAACGAGCCTGGCATTTTCACCAATAAAAATGTCAAGTGGCAGCCAAGATTGTCTCGGAGATGATGAGTGCAGGTGCCTCTGAATCTGTGGTGTGAAAGTGTGGGTCTATGTGCATGTGTGTGTTTGACTGGCAGAAAGGACTCTCATCATGCCATATTGACTCATTGGGACATGGCTGTATCAGCACTGTTCTCCTGGACTGTAGACCACAAAGCAATACATCAGTGATGTCAATTCCCAAAAAAAGAAAAGGGTTAAAAGAAAAGATTTTTTCTCCTTTCAATACATCAAAACAGGTCTATCTGCATTTTCGGATTATTTCACGTACATATATGTACATTAAATATTTATGGTTCAATACTTAGAGAATGGTTTTCCATTGGCCTTCCACATAAATTTGCACAGATGATTTGGTGCCATAGAAAAGTTCCCCCAAATAATACAAGTCGTAGTGCTGGAATTTGAAAAGATGCCAATGTCACTAAACAAGACGTGTCACTTAAAAAAATAAATAAATAAATAAATTCGTCTTTCTTCAGTATTGCAGAGAACAACTGGGTCCTCCATAACCCTGATCAAGATAGATGGGTCACTGAATGAAGGAATGATTGACCTTACTCTGGATCATTTTGATAAAATTCCTGCTGAGGGCTGTGCTTTCTTTCTTCTAACAATTTCAGTAATGAAACTTTTTGTTGATCAAGTGTAAAGAAAAATAAAGAATACCAAGCTCTGAATAACTGTGGTCGACAGCTGTGCAGATTTCTCGACCAGATCTTATAGAAAGTACCTTATAGGAAATAGGACAAGCCAAAATATTCTTCAAAGGAAGTTGTTTGATTTATCTGACTCTAACAGAGGTCAGCAGGTCTATGAGAACCCTCTGATCAATATGAGAGAGGGAAAAAAATACACAAAAAGAGGGCTGAATTTTTCCAAACAATTATAATTAGAAAAAGTGAGAGAAAAAAATCAACCTAGCCAACAAAATGCATACGCTAATTTTATAATTATATTATAAAAATATTATAATATGTTATGAAAATGGAAAGGTGTTTATGGAAAATTAAAATGAAATGTTTTTATTTAAAAAAAAAGAAATTAAATTATTTTTTTTTTTTTGCTACGACATGAAAAAGAACAATATTGTGACGCAGGTCAACTTACAGGAACATGATTTTGAGCTGAGGCTAAAAAAGTAAATTAAATAAAGGATATGTGTACTTATAAATCTACATTAACACCCCCCCCCAATTTTCTTCATAACATAATTATGATAAATTTCCACACATTTTGTGGAACCACCTCGGCATGCATGAGCTCACAGATGGCCATGATTGGCTCATATTACTGTGAGCGATTTGTGCAAGATATATACTGCCCCTACCTCCATGACAAAGTGGACAATTTTATCCTCTTCAGCTCCTGGCTATGGATAGCTGTGGTTTTTCTGTTACCACTTGGGAGCAAATTAAACTTTGACAAGGCATAATAAGCACTTGCACTTAGCACACAGGTGCACAAATTCTACAATGCCAATTTTACCTCAATTTCTAATGAACAATCCACCATCAAACAGACAGAGAGCGAGAGAGAGAGAGAGAAAATCATCCACTGAAAAACACATTCACAAGCACAAAGTAAAATGTAGTGCTATCCGGGTTTAAACTGACAGTACACCATGGCTAAATATCTCAGCTAAGTAATCTAAACAACACAGAACCACAGTGAAAACGAAAAAACTCGGTGCACACACAATGACCACTGAGATGGACTGTAATAAGGAATGATGGCTTCCTATATTGCAGTGAGTTTGTACACAATACAGCAATAGAGTGGCACCAGAGCTGCACTTTCTACAGAATATAACAAACTCAAATATTTGCATCAAATAAACTCTTTACATTTTTACAAACATAATGCAGCCGCGAGGGAGGGGCACAAACCAGTGTCTCTCCCTCACGCCGGTCCCAAGCCCGGATAAATGCAGAGGGTTGTGTCAGGAAGGGCATCCGGCGTAAAACAAATGCCAAATAAAAAATGCAAGTCACAACAAAGAATGCCATACCGGATCGGTCGAGGCCTGGGTTAACAACGACCGCCATCAGTGCTGTTAACCAACAGGGTGCTGGTGGAAATTGGACTACTATTGGTCGAAGACGTCGAAGAAGGCGACGCAGGAGGCGTGTCCGTAGGCAGAGAGAGAAGAGGAAAGGCATGGGTCTAGGACTGAGAGTAGGGACTTTAAATGTTGGAACTATGGCAGGAAAAGGTAGAGAGCTGGCTCACATGATGCAGAGGAGGAAGGTGGACATACTGTGTGTTCAGGAGACCAGGTGGAAAGGTAGCGAGGCTGGAGGCTTAGGAGCTCTTTTCATGGTGTGGCTGGGAAGAGAAATGGAGTAGGAGTCATCTTGAAGGAGGAGTTTGTCAGAAATGTTCTAGACTGAAAAGAGTGTCAGACAGAGTGATGAGTGATGGGCAGGTTTGGTATCCAAGACAGGAACGCAGAAGGACAGTTGTTGGTAGATTTTGCAAAAAGGATGGAAATGGCTGTGGTAAATACTTTCTTCCAGAAGAGACAGGAGCATATGGTGACTTATAAAAGCAGAGGTATGAGCACACAGTTAGACTACATCTTGTGCAGGCGATGTAATTTGAAGGAAGTCAGTGACTGAAAAGTAGTAGCGGGCGAGAGTGTTGCCAAACAGCATAGGATGGTGGTGTGTAGGATGACGCTGATGGTGAGGAATTTGAAGAAGGCAAAGGCAGAGCAGAAGACAAAGTGGTGGAAGCTGAAAAAGGAAGAGTGTCGGGTTGTCTTCAAGGAGGAGCTGAAACAGGCTTTGGGTGTTCAGGAAGTGCTTCCAGATGACTGGACAACTACAGCTACTGTGATCAGGGAGACAGGTAGGAGAATACTTGGTGTGTCATCTGGAAGGAGAGTAGATAGGGAGACTTGGTGGTGGAATGAGGAAGTGCAGGAGTGTGTACAAAGGAAGAGGTTAGCTAAGAAGAAGTGGGACACTGAGAGGACCGAAGAGCGTAAACAGGAGTACAGGGAGACACAGCTTAAGGCGAAGGTAGCAGTGTCAAAGGCCAAGCAGAGGGCGTATGATGACTTGTATTCTTGGTTGGAAAGTAAAGAGGGAGAAAATGATTTATACAGGTTGGCACAGCAGAGAAATAGAGATGGAAAGGACGTGCAGCAAGTTAGAGTGATTAAGGACAGAGAGGGAAATGTATTGACTGATGACAGAAGTGTGCTGGGAAGATGGAAAGAGTACTTTGAAGAGCTGATGAATGAGGAAAATGAGAGAGGAAAAAAGAGTAGGAGAGGTGACTGTTGAGGACAAGGAAGTAGCAAAGATTAGAAAGGGTGAAGTGAGGAGGGCATTGAAGAGGATGAAGAGTGGAAAGCCAGTTGGTCCTGATGACATACCAGTGGAGGTATAGAAGTGTCTAGGCGAAGTAGCAGTAGATTTTCTGACAAAAACATTCAACAAGGTCTTAGAGAGTGAGCAGATGCCGGAGGAATGGAGGAGAAGTGTGCTTGTGCTCATTTTTAAGAACAAAGGAGATGTGCAGAGTTGTGGCAACTACAGAGGGATTAAGTTGATGAGCCATACGATGAAGTTATGGGAAAGAATAGTGAACAACAGTTTGCTTTCATGCCAAGAAAGAGCACCACAGATGCAGTGTTTGCTTTGAGGATGTTAATAGAGAAGTACAAAGAAGGTCAGAAGGAGCTGCATTGTGCCTTTGTGGATCTGGAGAAAGCATATGACAGGGTGCCAAGAGAACTGTTGTATTGCATGAGGAAATCTGGAGTGGCAGAGAAATATGTTCAAGTGGTGCAGGACATGTATGAGAGATGTAAGACAGTGGTGAGGTGTGCTGTCAGTGTGACAGAAGAGTTCAAGGTGGAGGTGGGACTGCATCAAGGGTCAGCTCTGAGCCTCTGCTTGTTTGCTATGGTGATGGACAGGCTGACAGACGAGGATAGACAAGATTCCCCATAGACTATGATGTTTGCAGATGACATTGTGAGAGCAGAGAACAAGTGCAGCAAAATCTAGAGAGGTGGAGGTATGCCCTGGAAAGGAGGGGAATGAAGGTTAGGCTCAGTAAGACAGAATACATGTGTATGAATGACAAGGACCCAAGAGGAACGGTGAGATTACAGTGAGCAGAGATAAGGAAGGTGGAGGATTTTAAATACTTAGGCTCAACAATCCAGAGCAGTGGAGAGTGTGGAAAAGAGGTGAAGAAGCGTGTGCAGGCAGGTTGGAATGGTTGGAGAAAAGTGTCCGGTGTGATGTGTGATCGGCAAGAATGAAAGGAAAAGTGTACAAGACGGTGTTGAGGCCAGCGATTTTGTATGGTTTAGAAACAGTGGCACTAGGGAAAAGACAGGAGGCAGAGCTGGAGGTATCAGAGATGAAAATGTTGAGGTTCTCTTTGGGAGTAACAAGGATGGATAGGATCAGGAATGAGCACATCAGAGGGACAGCACATATAAGACGTTTTGGAGACAAAGTCAGAGAGGCTAGATTGAGATGGTTTGGACATGTACAGAGGATGGATAGTGAGTATATTGGTAGTAGGATGCTGAGGTTGGAACTACCAGGCAGAAGGCCTAGAGGAAGACCAAGGAGACGATTCATGGATGTAGTGAAGGCGGACATGAAGGTAGTTGGTGTAAAAGAAGAAGATGCAAAGGATAGGGTGAGATGGAGGCAGATGATTCGCTGTGGCGAACCCTGAAGGGAAAATCCGAAAGGAAAAGAAGAAGACATTTTTACAAACATAGCTAATTCTCTCTTTTGGCCAACACTGAATACAGTATCTGTCGATTCTGTTGTTGATTCAGTGCCGGACTCTGGTTGACTTTTGTTTGGTTTTATTTGACTTCTTAAGGTTGACATTATTTTTAATTATTGTCGAATTTCTCTTTTTTTATTTTCATGTTTCTACAGTATATAAATCAGTGTTATAACTAACATGCCTGTAATGCCTTGACTATGCTGTAGATTTGGGGGGGGGTAGAGAGAGAGACCAGTATTCATCATATAACACACAAGAAGCAGGCTTGATCAATGCCAGGTGATCACCAATTTCCAGTGGGCTGTCTCAGGCAAATTCAGCACTTCATTGAAAGATGTATGATCCAACTTTTAACTCTCAAACAATACTTGATGTATACACATATGTAAATACAATATGTGAATATATGCTACATGTTTTATACACCATGTATAAATATATATTGCTGAAGGCATGGGTTCTGTCGGACCGCTCCTCGCATACTGACTCTGACTTTTGGGACATGGAATGTCACCTCTCTGGCAGGGAAGGAGCCTGAGCTAGTGCATGAGGTGGAGAGATACTGACTAGATATTGTCAGGCTCACCTCAACGCATAGCTTGGGCTCTGAAACTACCCATCTTGAGAGAGGCTGAACCTTATTCCATTCTGGAGTTGCTCATGGAGAGAGGCGGCGAGTCAGTGTGGGCATTCCTGTTGCCCCGCGTTTTGGTTTCCAAATGTTGGGGTTTTACCCGTTCAACGAAAGGGTAGCTTCCCTCTGCCTTTGGGTAGGGGGACGGGTCCTGACTGTTATTTGTGCTTATGCACCAAATGATCAGTTCAGAGTACTCACCGTTCTTGGAGTCTTTAGGGTGTGTGTTGGAGAACGCTCCCTCGGAAGACTCACATGTTTTCTTGGGAGACCTCAACGTCCATGTGAGCATCGATAATGTGATCTGGAAGGGTGTGATCGATAGGCCTCTCCAGTCTGAACCCGAATGATGTTTCGTTGTTGGACTTGTGTGCTCTTCACGGTTTGTCTATCACAAACACTATGTTCAAACATAAGGGTGCACATAAGTGCACTTAGCACCAGGACACCCTAAGTTGCAGTTTGATGATCAATTTTGTAGTTGTGTCACCGGACTTGCGGCTGCATGTTCTGGACATTTGGGTGAAGAGGGTAGCTGAGCTGTCAACCGATCACCACCTGGTGCTCTTGATGTATATTTGTTGTAAGATAGATTGTGTAATTCTCTGGAGAGGGCTTTATTAAGTTGGACAACTTGTGCCCAATCCTTTTATTAAATGAATAAAATATGTTTAAATTAAATCAAATCAAATAAAAAAGAACCTGGTGATGAGCTGGCTTTGAAGGCGGGAGAGGCTGCCTTCCGGACCTGGCAGACCCAAGCGTGTAATTAGGGTCTGCTGGGAACGTTTGGCGGAGTCTCCTGTCCGAGAGGCCTTTAACTCCCACCTCCAGCAGAGCTACAACCACGCCCCGGAGGAGGCGGGTGACAGGAATCCGAATGGGCCATGTTTCTTGCCTCCATTGCTGAGGTGGTAGCCCATAGCTGTGGCCAGAGGGTTGTTGGTGCTTGATGTGGAGGTAACCCCCAAACCCGGTCATGGACACCTGTGGTGATGGGGATCGTCCAACTGAAAAAGGAGGCCTATCGGGTCTTATTGGCCAGTGGGACTTCCGAGGCAGCAGACAGGTACCGGCAGGTGCTGCAGCCAAACGTGCTGCAGCCAAAGCTGTCGCAAATGCAAAATCTCAGCATGGGATGAGTTCGGTGAGGATCTGGAGAGTGATTATCGATTGGCCTGAAAAAGGTTCTGAACCACCATCCAACACCTCAGGAGGGAGAAGCAGTTATCCACAAACACTGTTTATAGTAGAGGTGGGGAGCTGCTCACCTCGACAAGGGATGTAGTTGGGAGGGGGAAGGAATACTTTGAGGACCTCCTCAATCCCACCAACACGCCCTCCGTGGAGGGAGAATGAGGGGGTTTGGACGGGAGTCTGCCCATCACTGGAGTGGAGGTCACTGAGGTAGTCAAGTGGTTAGGCTCTGCCCTGAATATCTCAGGGCTCTGGACGCTGTAGGACTGTCTTGGTTGACACGTCTCTGAAACATCACATGGTCTTTGGGGCTGTACCTCTGGATTGGCAAACTAGGGTGGTAGTGGACCGGAGGGGGGGGGGGGGCGTGATGTAGTTTTCGTCCTGGCAATGGTACTCTTGACCAACTCTATAATGCTCCACAGGATCTTGGAGGGGCATGGGAGTTTGCCTAATCTGTGCACATGTGTTTTTTGGATGCTTTTGACCGTGTCCCTCGGGCTATCTTGTGGGGCGTGCTCCAGGAGTACAGCATTCTGGACCCACTGCTACGAGCGATTCGATTGCTGTGTCACCGGAGCCAGAGTTTGGTCCGTATTGGTAACAACAGATTGAATTCGTTTCCGATGAGGGTTGGCGTCGGCCAAGGTTGTCCTTTGTCACCGATTCTGTTCATAATTTTTATGGACAGAATTTCTCGGCGCAGCCAAGGCATTGAGGGGTTCTGGTTTCGTGGCCATCGGATCTAGTCTCTGGTTTTTGCGGATGACGTCCTTTTGGCTTTATAAAGCCAGGACTTCCATCTCTCATTGGAGTGATTTTCAGGCGAGAGCGAAGCGATGGTGATGGGAATCAGCATTTTCAAGTCCGAGGCCATGGTTCTTAGTCGGACAAGGGTGGAATGCACCCTCTGGGTCAGGAATGAGGTCCCAAGTAGAGGAGTTTAAAGTATCTTGTTCATGAGTGAGGAGAAAAATGGAGCGGTAGGTCGACAGACAGATTGCTTCAGCCTCTGCTGTAAAACGGAGCATGTACCAGTCCGTCGTGGTGAAGAGGGAGCCGAGCCGCAAGGCACAGCTTTCAATTTACCAGTCGATCTACATTCCAACCCTCACCTATGGTCACGAGCTTTGGGTAGTGACCGAAAGAACAAGATCGCGGATACAAGTGGCCGAAATGAGCTTCTTTCGCTGCGTGATGGGGCTCTCCCTTAGAGAAGCTCTACTATCAGGGGAGAGCTCGGAGTAGAACTGCTGCTCCTCCGCATTGAGAGGGGCCAGTTGAGGTGGCTCGGCATCTACTCAGAATGCCTTCCGTCGCCTCCCTGGTGTGGTTTTTCGGGCATGTCCAGCCGGGAAGAGACCCCGGGGTCAACCTAGAACACGCTGGACCGCTTTGCTTAGGTTGCTGCCCCCACGACCCGAGCCTGGAAGAAGCGGAAGATGATGATATATATATATATTTCACGTTTTTTTTCCCAAAAAAAAAAGTCAAATTTTGAGTTTAGATGTACCTATAAGGTACGCTGACGTAATGACGCAATGACGCTGCATTCATTGTTTACAAACTACAGACTGAGTGTGTGTGTGTGTGTGTGTATGTATATATATATATATATATATATATATATATATATATATTAGTTATATATATATATATATATATATATATATATATATATTAGTTATATATATATATATATATAGATATATATATATATATTAGTTATATAGCGTTTTACCCTTGTGTTAAGATGTGTTGTGACTGTGACTGTGTTGTGACTGTGTGCGAACTTTTGTAACCCTAAGCAAATATGGTTGGTCAGAAGTGTAAGCCTTCGAGCATGGGAACAAGTCTCAGAAACAGAGATGAATTAACTATCTGCTCAGATCCACACAATCTACCATGCATACTCAGTTAAGCAAATAGAGTTGTAATACGACTGAAAACCCGAATGCACAAATAACAGAACAATTACAAATAAAAAAGTTCCTGTCGCCAATCGAGGAGTTAATTTTGAGGTATGTTTGAGAGTTTTGTTGTCTATTTTCCGAGTATCTTCTTTTCCTTTTGGCTGTTCCCTTCAGGGGTAGCCACAGCAAATCATCCGCCTCCATCTCACCCTGTCCTCTGCATCTTCTTCTCTGACTCCAACGACCTTCATGTCCTCCTTCACCACATCCATAAATCTCTTCTTTGGTCTTCCTCGAGGCCTTCTGCCTGGTAGTTACAACCTCAGCATCCTACTTCCAATATACTCACTATCTCTCCTCTGTTCATGTCCAAACCATCTCAATCTAGCCTCTCTGACTTTGTCTCCAAAACATCTTACATGTGCTGTCCCTCTGATGTACTCATTTCTGATCCTATCCATCCTCGTTACTCCCAGAGAGAACCTCAACATTTTCATCTCAGCTACCTCCAGCTCTGCCTCCTGCCTTTTCCTCAGCGCCACTGTTTCTAAGTCATGCAACATCGCTGGCCTCACCACCGTCTTGTACACTTTTCCTTTCATTCTTGCTGACACTCTCCTATCGCACATCACACCGGACACTTTTCTCCAACCATTCCACTCTCCATTACTCTGGATTGTTGAGCCTAAGTACTTAAAATCCTCACCTTTGTTATCTCTGCTCCCTGTAACATCACCGTTCCTCCTGGGTCTTTTCTGATGCTAACCATCATTCCTCTCCTTTCCAGGGCATACCTCCACCTCTCTAGATTTTGCTGCACTTGTTCTCTGCTCTCACTACAGATCACAATGTCATCTGCAAACATTATAGTCCATGGTGATTCTTGCCTAACTTCGTCTGTCAGCCTGTCCATCACCATAGCAAACGAGAAGGGGCTGAGAGCTGACCCTTGATGCAGTCCCACCTCCACATTGACCTCTTCTGTCACACCGACAGCACACCTCACCACTGTCTTACATCTCTCATACATGTCCTGCACCACTCTAACATACTTCTCTGCCACTCCAGACTTCCTCATGCAATCATGCTTCCTCTATTTTCCGATTATATTTTTCAAATTATTGTGAATGCATGAATGTTTTAGGCGTAGAACGTTCACGTGTTTACTCCGTGAACTGAATCAAATGAGCCGACTCTATGGTCACTGAACCATTTTTCTGCTGTTTAGAATAAATAAATTATTGCTGCAATAATTCACCAGTTTTTTGTAATTAACTAATGTAAATAGGCATTTACAGCAGCGGGAGTGTGTGCTCGTGTAATTAGCTCATTAATATTGGAAATGTAGAACTATGAATCAACCTCAACCGAAACGCCTCAGCATCCAGAAGGACAACAAACGTTCTAAGGCAGCCCCCAGAAGGACAGTTCAGGCTGCACAAAAGGAAACAAGAAAGTGCCATGCTAAAGCACTAAAGCCAAAGAAACATTAATTCAAAAAACTTATGTCATGTGTATAGTTTGTTTCCAGATTGTGTTTAAAGACAATGACTATTGATAATAGTGTTGTAAGGCAGGACATATATATATATATATATATATATATATATATATATATATATATATATATATATATATATATATATATATATATATGTATATCACCCCATCTACTCTGCCCTCAGATACATGTACACTTGAATATAGGCCAGTCTACAAAGTTGTTCCCTTCTTTTCTTTTACTGTTTATTAATTTATACTATTTATGTATCTATTTATTTATTTACTTATATAATATATATCTTTGTGTGTATGTTTGTATTTGTATCTATTTTTGCACCCCCGACTGATGGTACCTCAAGAGCCTGTAACAGTGAATTTCTCCATTGTGAGATTAATAAAGCTGTATCTTATCTTTATATATATATATATATATATATATATATATATATATATATATATATATATATATATATATATATATATATGAGTGAGTATTTGATTTGTGACTGTGACACTTTGATTAGTGGTTTAATCCCACATGATAAACCCACAAGTTGAGGTACAGTATGCATATGGAGATTAGAAATTAAACTTTCTAGAGCTCTTTCAGTGTCATGAAATAGCCTTTTTCGCCTTCTGAAATGCTTAAAACCTAGGAGCTTCGGGGGGAGGAGCTTCGGTGGGAGACCCTGGCTGATTTTCAGATATTTTGGTGATGGTCAAATCACATGCCTGATAATTTCAATAAATACATATTCAATGCTATAAATGCTTATAATAACAATTAAACATTCAAAAAATAACAAGTTGTAAATAAAATATAAGTACACACACACAGATGGAACTGCATGAGAAGAAGAGGACACGCATACATACACGCGCACGCATGCATGCAGATGCGCATGTACACACAGATGCAAAAATGTAAGTACAGACACTCCCCAGTTGACAAACGAGTTAGGTTCCCGACAACTGGTTAGATGAATTTGTTTAAGTTGTTCCAGGGCATTCTTTAGAGGAGAACATGTGTTTAAACCTTGTATAAGTAACCTATATGAGTTTGTACTGTATACAATCTCTCTCTCTCTCTCTCTCTCTCTCTCTCTCTCTCTCTCTCTCTCTCTCTCTCTCTCCCCCTCTCCCTCCCTCCCCATAATTATCACATTATCAATATCATTATGTCCCGTGTTTAAACTCCTGGTTCCTCTCAAGCACAGCACAGTGGATCTGATCAGATTGACAGAGAGTTTCACTCTTATCCGGTTCATTATAATACTGGAGACAATTTGTTTCTTCTTTGAAAGTTTTGGCAGGAGTTCTGAAATGTATCGTTCTGCTTCTCTTCCCCGACTGTGTCATACCCCCCCCCCCCCATCCTGCCGGAGTCTAGTATTAAGTATACCTCATGATAATGTTTAATCATATTTAATACCTATATTTATGATATATCTTTCTATAGATTTTATTCCATTTCTATTTGTATTTGTTCTTCAATTTCATTTCACTTTCGACCTCGCCCTGTTCGTATCTCCGGATAGTTTAGATAGGAGATTTTGGGTTGGTTTTTTTGTTTTGTGTTTATTGAGGGTTTTTTTTTTTTTTTTTTTTTTGCATAATTGGCCTTGTTATTGTGGCATTTTTCTTAACTTTTTCCACTCTTCTTCTTCCTCTTCTTCTTCTTCTTCTTTTACTTTCGGCTTTTCCCTTCAGGGGTCGCCACAGCGAATCATCTGCCTCCATCTCACCCTATCCTTTGCATCTTCTTCTCTTACACCAATGACCTTCATGTCCTCCTTCACCACATCCATGAATCGTCTCTTTGGTCTTCCTCTAGGCCTTCTGCCTGGTAGTTACAGCCTCAGCATCCTATTACCAATATACTCACTATCCCTCCTCTGTACATGTCCAAATCATCTCAATCTAGCCTCTCTGACTTTGTTTCCAAAACGTCTTACATGTGTTGTCCCTCTGATGTGCTCATTCCTAATCCTATCCATCCTCGTTACTCCCAAAGAGAACCTCAACATTTTCATCTCTGCTACCTCCAGCTCTGCCTCCTGTCTTTTCCCCAGGGCCACTGTTTCTAAACCATACAACATCGTTGGCCTCAACACCGTCTTGTATACTTTTCCTTTCATTCTTGCCGATACCTTCCTATCACACATCACACCGGACACTTTTCTCCAACCATTCCAACCTGCCTGCACACGCTTCTTGACCTCTTTTCCACACTCTCCATTGCTCTGGATTGTTGAGCCTAAGTACTTAAAATCCTCCACCTTCCTTATCTCTGCTCCCTGGAATCTCACTGTTCCTCTTGGGTCCTTGTCATTCATGCACATGTATTCTGTCTTACTGAAGCTAATCTTCATTCCCCTCCTTTCCAGGGCATACCTCCACCTCTCTAGATTTTCCTGCACTTGTTCTCTGCTCTCACTACAGACCACAATGTCATCTGCAAATATCATAGTCCATGGAGAATCTTGTCTAACCTCGTCTGTCAGCCTGTCCATCACCATAGCAAACAAGAAGGGGCTGAGAGCTGACCCTTGATGCAGTCCCACCTCCACCTTGAACTCTTCTGTCACACCGACAGCACACCTCACCACTGTCTTACATCTCTCATACATGTCCTGCACCACTCTAACATACTTCTCTGCCACTCCAGACTTCCTCATGCAATACCACAGTTCTTCTCTCGGCACCCTGTCATATGCTTTCTCCAGATCCACAAAGGCACAGTGCAGCTCCCTCTGACCTTCTCTGTACTTCTCCATTAACATCCTCAAGGCAAACACTGCATCTGTGGTGCTCTATCTTGGCATGAAACCAAACTGTTGTTCACAAATGCTGACCTCTGCCCTTAGTCTAGTTTCCAGTATTCTTTCCCATAACTTCATCGTATGGCTCATCAACTTTATCCCTCTGTAGTTGCCACAACTCTGCACGTCTCCCTTGTTCTTAAAAATGGGTACCAGCACACTTCTCCTCCATTCCTCTGGCATCCTCTCACTCTCTAAGACCTTGTTAAATGTTCTTGTCAGAAAATCTACTGCTACCTCTCCTAGACACTTGCATACCATACGTATGTCATCAGGGCCAACTGCCTTTCCATTCTTCATCCTCTTCAATGCCCTCCTCACTTCACCCTTACTAATCTTTGCTATTTCCTGGTCCTCAACAGTCACCTCTTCTACTCTTTTCTCTCTCATTTTCCTCATTCATCAGCTCTTCAAAGTACTCTTTCCATCTTCCCAGCACACTTCTGTCATCAATCAATGCATTTCCCTCTCTGTCCTTTATCAATCTAACTTGCTGCACGTCCTTCCCATCGCTATTTCTCTGCTGTGCCAACCTGTATAAATCATTTTCTCCCTCCTTACTTTCCAACCGAGCATACAAGTCATCAAACACGCTCTGTTTAGCCTTTGACACTGCTACCTTTGCCTTACGCTGTGTCTCCCTGTACTCCTGTTTACTCTCTTCGGTTTTCTCAATGTCCCACTTCTTCTTAGCTAACCTCTTCCTTTGTACACACTCCTGCACTTCCTCATTCCACCACCAAGTCTCCTTATCTATTTTCCTTCCAGATGACACACCAAGTATTCTCCTACCTGTCTCCCTGATCACATTAGCTGTAGTTGTCCAGTCATCTGGAAGCACTTCGTGACCACCCAAAGCCTATTTCAACTCCTCCTTGAAGACAACCCGACACTCTTTCTTTTTCAACTTCCACCACTTTGTCTTCTGCTCTGCCTTTGCCTTCTTCACCTTCCTCACCATCAGCATCATCCTGCACACCACCATCCTATGCTGTTTGGCAACACTCTCACCCGCTACTACTTTGCAGTCACTGACTTCCTTTAAATTACATCGCTTGCATAAGATGTAGTCTACCTGTGTGCTCCTACCTCCACTTTTATAAGTCACCCTATGCTCCTCTCTCTTCTGGAAGAAAGTATTCACCACAGCCATTTCCATCCTTTTTGCAAAATCTACCAACATCTGTCCTTCTGCATTCCTGTCCTGGATACCAAACCTACCAATCACTTCCTCGTCCCCTCTGTTTCCTGCACCAACATGTTCATTGAAGTCTCTGCATCACTTCATCTAACTCCCTCCAGAATCTCTCCTTCTCTTCTCGCTCACATCCTGTCTGTGGGGCATAAGCACTACAACATTGACCATCACACCTTCAATTTCTAACTTGAGACTCATCACTCTGTCTGACACTCTTTTCACTTCTAGAACATTCCTGACAAACTCCTCCTTCAAGATGACTCCGACTCCATTTCTCTTCCCATTCACACCATGATAAAACAGCTTAAACCTTGCTCCTATGCTTCTAGCCTTGCTACCTTTCCACCTGGTCTCCTGAACACACAGTATGTCCACCTTCCTCCTCTGCATCATGTCAGCCAGCTCTCTACCTTTTCCTGCCATAGTTCCAACATTCAAAGTCCCTACTTTCAGTCCGAGACTCATGCCTTTCCTCCTCTCTCTGGCAACGGACACGCCTCCCGCCTCTCCTTCTTCGACGTCTTCGACCAACAGTAGTCCAATTTCCATCAGCACCCTGTTGGTTGACGGCACTGATGGCGGTCGTTGTTAACCCGGGCCTCGACCGATCCGGTATGTCATTCTTTCTTGTGATTCGCATAGTTTATTTGCCATTTGTTTTACGCCGGATGCCCTTCCTGACGCAACCCTCTGCATTTATCCAGGCTTGGGACCGGCGTGAGGGAGAGACACTGGATTGTGCCCCCCCCTCACAGCCACTATTCTTCCTTAATTTCCTTATTTTTTAATTCGATGAATATTTATTTATTTATTTAAAAAAACTGTGATGCACTGAAGCCGCATTAATTGAAGCGCAAAGTAGCAAGGGATCCCTGTGTATGTATGTGTATACAGATGCTCCCCGACTTACGTTCATTCATTTTACGTTTTTTCGATTTTACGTTTTTTTTTTTTGTTTGTTTGTTTTTTCAAAAAAAAAGTTAAATTTTGAGTTTAGACATACCTACGTAGTACGCTGACGTAATGACGTAATGATGCTGCGTCCAATGTTTACAAAGGACAGACGGAACGTTCCCCTCCTTCTTCTCAGTTCAGTTTTATATATATATATATATATATATATATATATATATATATATGTGTGTGTGTGTGTATATCTCAGTTATATAGCGTGTTACCCTTGTGTTAAGATGTCGTCTCTGTGATCTTTGTGTTTACACTGTTTTGCGGACTTTTGTAACCCTAAGCAAATATAGTTGGTCAGAAGCATAAGCCTACTAGCATGGGTGCAAGTCTCATACACAGAGATGAATTAATTATCTATTCGGATCGGCGCAATCTACCATGCATACTCAGTTAAACAAAGAGAGTTGTAAAATGAATGAAAACCCGAATTCAGAAAAGAAAGAGAACCCTCCGCTCTGCTGGTGATTCACATCAGTGCAGGCTGAATACTGAAAACAGTGCCCTTGCTCACTTGAAAGACCAGAAGTCTGTATAACCTGCCTTCAAGCACAGCAAGTACACTACTTTTGGTATTGAGCGCCTCACATATTGTAAGCATTGATTGGCTGTTTTCAGCTTCATGTCAAGTGACTCGGCTCAACTTCATGTAAAGTGACCATCCGTTGACCATCGGAACCATTTACAAGCAGAAAGATCGCATCATAGAGAATGTTAAAGGTTATATTTGATATTGTATTTGATATTTGATGAGTGAATTTGATTAAAATGTATCAATTTGAAATTATTTTGCTTGAATGTAATTTATTTGAAATTCATGTTGCTATTATTTGATTTATTTGATATTATTTTACAATGTTATGTGTATAATAATTGATTTAGGGGAGTTTTATGAGATACGGTAATGGTATTTATGGATGTATAGTACAGTTTGAGTGTCATACGTCACACGTCATACGTCACTGTAACAACTTACGTTCACTTTCAACTTCCGTTCGGCCGTCCGGAACCAATTAAAAACGTAAGTCGGGGAGTGTCTGTGTATATATATATACATATACACAGACACTCCCCGACTTACGTTTTTAATTGGTTTATATATATATAGTCTGTTGATAGAAGATAAAGATGAAGATAAATGTGACCAAGTGAGAAAGACAGGGAGAGGCTAGATGAATTTTGGGATTAATTTGGCTGCACTCTACACATAAAACACGGCACAAAGCCTCCCAAACATGCAATTTTCATGCTTCCCTTTTGTTCTACAGTGAAGATGGTGAAGTCAGCAAAAAAAATAATGATGAACTGTTTCTTTACTAATTTTTGAGCAATCAAAAATATTCTTCTGCCTCCTGAGAAACCAAGTTATTTTTGTACTGCTGATACAGTTCTTTCATTCTTTCAAATATTATTTATTAATGCCAAACTATTTTAAAAAACAAGGCTTTTTAATAGTCTCCTGCTTAGGTTTTTGAACAGATCTGCCAATACTAGTCATAACACACACCTAGGCTTCTGTCCACCCAGCAGTATAAATGGGTAGCAGTAAAAATAATGGGAAGGTAACCTGCACACACACACACACTCGGTGCAATGGACTGCCATACATTGGGGGTGTTCGAATAACAGATGGGGGTTAGTTAAGTGCCTTGCTCAAGAGCACTTCAGCCATGAAGGTGGAAGAAGGGAAGATGTAACTCCTCCAACACCACACATTTTTCCTGCTCGTCCTGGAATCGAATTAGGTCCCAAACTCGCCTCTCTAACCCATGGCTGCCCCACACACCATTTAGTCAATTAGTTCTGAAGTGAAGTTACTGAGAACATTTCATTGACTACAGTCAGCCCCTGAATTAACGCTTTAGATTTAGTTTAGTTTTTTTAAGTTGTTTAATTCAGTAAATGGTCAAGCAGGGAAGAGAGAGAGATCAGAGAGAGAGAGCGAGAAGGAATAACGCTTTAGTTTGTAGTTTTTTAAGTTGTTAATTCAGTAAATGTTTTGTAAATGTGGGCGCATTTGAGCTTATCTGGAATTCCTATCCCTCAAGGAATCAAGTTGAGTTTGTCAGGCAGGGAATGCGGTTTGAATTCCATGTCTTGTGGGCGTGGCCCGCAGCACGCGCGTGAGAGAGAGAGATAGAGAGAGAGATAGAGAGAGAGAGAGAGAAAGAGAGGTGTGTGTGTGTGTGTGTGTGTGTGTGTGTGTGTGTGTGTTAATAAAAAATGTTTAATAATGGTTTCATGAATATGTTAATAAAATGGTTTAATATGTTAATAAAATGTTTAATTCGTTTAATAAATAATTTCCCTTTACTTTTAACACATATTTCATACAAAATTGGTGTACTTTTATCATTTTTAAAGGGTTTATGGGGTTTATCCAGTCCAACGACTGGAGACTTGGAACGAATTATGTGTTTAACATGTAAGACGTGACCCCTACTTACGAAATCCCCGCTATACGAAAGGGGCTCTGGAACGCATTAATTTCGTAAGTTGGGGCTGACTGTATTTGTCTTTTTCGTATTAAGTTTATATCCCTTCATTTTTGCTTTGGTAGACCATTTTAATTGCCGCATTTCAGTCACGATCACAGAGACAGATAATAAAATACTATTCAAATAAAATACTATTCAAAATTTAAATACACATTTAGCTATTGAAAGTTAGAACTATGTATCTTCTCATACAGATAGCTGGTGTTACTAGGTGTTTTTATGAGAGTTAACAGTAATTTGCAGTTATCTTGTGCAATCAGGCAGCCGGAGGAGCACCCTGCTGAGAGCAAGCGCTGTGAGCCAGGACCTCCCTGGGTATGTTTTCTCCTGCACAGATAACAGTATCTCTTGTCTCTTTCTCTCTCTCTCTCTCTCTCTCTCTCTCTCTCTCTCTCTCTCTCTCACACACACACACACACACACACGTTAATAATTTTTTTTTTTCTGTCCAGATTATTAGAACCATGCCAGCTCAATGGTTAAATAAAAAATGTTGAGTAGATGAAAGCCGGTGCAAATATTTTGAATGTGCTCAGTTTACAAAGTTTGTTATTCATAGCTGATCACACAGAACTCACAAACATCAACATAGCTCACAATCTACAACATTTGCACAAAAAATACACTGAAATTTTGCCAAGCATTGATATCCACAGGGAATGGTGTTTAAAAAAATAAAGACAAAAGCTTCTTGGCAGTGAACTTTTTCTGGTCTTGATATGCATCAGTAAGCTGACATAGGGGGAAGAGATGCAGCAGATCTAACGTTTCACTGAACGCAGGAACGACCTCAGTTCCTTTCATAGCCCTTAATCCTCGATAGTTTGTGTTTAATGGAATTCAGCCATGTTTAGTAAATATCTTGCTGGATAGGATTGCCCTTTAGTCCAGGGGGCAGCTTGTGCCTTTTGCTTTGACATGAAAGAAAATTTTTTTTACGGTTTCCACAGAATGAAACTGTAACTTGGAACTGGCAAGAAAAAAAAGTAAAATACAGTATAATGAAAAAAGAGTTTTAAAGTCAGTGATGTGAGCATAAGGACTCTGTTTAACCCATGGATATGACAAGATAGCGTAGTAGTACATGAAATTTGAAACAAGAATTTCATTTAGATGCAAAAATCAGTGACAATTATTGCAGTCTAATGCTAGTTAAATATCAGTTCTTGTCAGGCATGAGCATAATATATAACACCACTTTACACTAAAATATCGGTTCACTGATTGCAAGTTGAAGTTCATGTCAAGGAATTTAAATCTTCCAGAGTGTTGCAGGGATCAACATCTTGGCCAGAAAAAAAAAAAAACTTGTGTGTGAACTAACACTCCCAGAGCCTGGCCCTGGGGCTGTGTGCTGCCAGGCTCAGTGGGACTGCAGTTCAGCACTGTCTGACACACACGGGAACGAATCACAGTAAAAACTGGAGATGAGGCGAGGCGGAGGTCATCTCATGCCTGCAGGCATGCTCATTTGCATGCATTTAGGGGCGGGACCTGATGGTGTTCTGTGGCAGCTCTGCTCAGCAGGACAATGTTTACATAATTGATGAAATATGATAATAATGCAAGCTGGCGTTGGCGTTGTGGGTTGGAGCATCATCCAGGGAGCCATGCCCAGGTGAGCCCAACAGCCTTGGCAGAGAGAGAGATAGAGAGAGAGAGTGTGTGTGTGTGTGTGTGTGTGTGTGTGTGTGTGTGTGTGTGTGTGTGTGTGCGCGTGGTGGGGGAGTGGGGCCTTGAACCAAGTTTCCAAATAGAAAAGGCTTTTTTTTTTATTTATTTTTTTTATAAAGATTGACTTTCCTCTGTTGATGGTACTGGCAGTTCCATCAGTGGGGAAGCATAGTTTCCTGATACCAATATGTAAAAAACAAAAGTGCAACCTGTTTAATTGAGTGTTTACGGATAAAGCAGCTACTGTATACAGAAAGTACACAAAGTTGACAATTCATGTTTTCAATCAAAAACCCCCAGATCAGTCACATTTGAAAAAATAAGAACACCCCTATTTTAATAACACAGCCAGTATTTCGAGCATCTTCATTTGAATTAATTTAGGCAAATTTTAATCAGGTGTTCCAGATTGGAGCTATTGATTAGAACTTCATGTGGGTGGAACATACCTTAACTAAACCTGACACCTTGGGTCTGGTATTGTCTTGCAATTGAAGTATGTGGTGTTATTAAGCCAAATTCTAAAGACCCCTTTTCGTTCTTCAGACAAAACAAACTGTTGTGAAAGCCACTGGGATTGGAAAAGGGTTTACATATAAAAAAAAAAAAAAATATATATATATATATATATATATATATATATATATATATATATATATATATACACATATATATATATATAGTGACAACCTTGTGGAGAGTGGGACTCGAAACCCCAACCTTTGGATCAACGATCCAGCGCCCTATACCACTAGACCACCACTGCCCTGCTCACGGCGTCACAGTTCGTCACCCCCTTTCTTTGAGTGCGGAAGTGGTTTGTGTTTGATAGACATTTTGGACCATATTGAGTGTACTTTTGCTATTATGAGACCGAAAAAGACCCCACCACAGGCGGAGATCATTGAAAAACACGAACGAGGTGTGCGTTTGTGTGACTCAGCGTCCCAGTACCAGTACGCTAAGTCTACCATTGCTCCCATCCTTAAGAACAAGGAAGCTATTAAGGGTGCGTGTGTGGCTAAGGGTGTTTCCAAACAGTAGGCGTTTCCAAACTCTCCTTCCAAACAGTAAGTCCCTCCCTCCCTCCTCCTCCCACTCCATTCCATCAAGCCATCAACTACCATCACAAAGGTAAATAAAATGACTTTATTATACAGTACAGTTTATTTCTTTAATTACAATACAATAGCACATTTATTATACATAAAATAAGGTAGATTTTTGTGTAGTTTTAAGGCTTATTTAGTAGAAAATTATGTTTTATGGGGACCTGGGAACGGATTATTCTCATTTTAATGGTTTCTTATGGGAAATAAATGTTCGGAAGATGAACTTTTCGCCTTACACACACTTTCTGGGAACCAATTATGTTCGTGAGCTGAGGTATCACTGTATATAGATTCCACAGTAAGACGTGACAAAATTCAGTCTGGGTTGGTGATGAAAAGGATTCTCCAAAGAACTGTAATATTTCATCGCAGGAGCTGCAGGTGACTCTTGTAATTGTGGGATAAAAGTGCATACTTCTACAAACAGTAAGAGATTGAACAAATTTGAACTGCATGGGAGGCAGTGCATGAAAAACTTTGTTATCTGAAAACATATTGGAATGAGCCTACAGTTTGCCAGTGACCATTTAGGAAAGATCAGTCAAAGACAGTGTTCTTTGGCACATGTAAGCAAGACAAAGCCTAATACTGAGTGGGAAGCATGGTGTTGGAGCTGTTTGGGGTTGAATGGTTTGGTGGTGCTTTGCTGTCTCAGTCACTGACTGAACAATGAATTCTGCATAATGTCAATGAGTGCTTGAAGATAGTATGAAGCCATCTGTCTAAAAGTTGAAGTTGAACCCGAAATGGATCTTTCCATGGTTGTTAATGCTCCTAAGCAAACCACTAACAAATCCATAAAATAATTGATTGAAAAGAAGAAAGTTTAATGAGTGCTTTAATTAATGTCCAGATGTGGACCTGATTGAATTTGTGGGGCACTTGGAAAGGGCAGTATATTCAGGAAAACCCTTAAACAAACTGGAAAAGTGTCAAATAGTTCAGGAAGCCCATGTCAGTGTTTCAGTCTTACTCACTTCTCATTCCACACCCATGGACCACTTTTGTAGTTTATGTTCTTATGTATGTTTTTACCTAAAAGGATTATAAGTCCCGTGCAGAATCTGTTCTTTTGGACAAACATTAATTCTCACACTCATTCGCACTTAGGGGCAATTTTGAAAAGATCAATTAGCCTAATGTGCAAGACTTCAGACTGTTGTAGGAAACCTCCACAAACAAGGGGAAATCCTGCAAACCCCAAACATAAACACTGACCGTGGTGCTTGAGCCCAGGACCTTATTGCTGTGAACCATGAATGCTAACCATTTCAGCGCCATGACCGCCAATGTGAAAGACTGGTGAACAATTATGTAAGACACCTCCAAGAAGTTTTGCAGGCTCCATGTATACTGATTTCTTTCCACTGTTCATATTTTATCTGTTCATATTAATCTATTCATATTTTTATGAAGTGACGTGGTGGTGTAGTTGTTACAGCAAGAAGGTTCTGGCTTTGTACCTGGTGGACAACTGGGCCTTTTCGATGTTGAGATGCCTTTTCTATACTTGTTTGGGATTCTGCAGTGCTCTCCCACAGTCCAAATCTCTCTAACAACAAAAAACATCAGGCACCATGTGCCTGGCATAACCAAATTAATTTCATTTGCCAAGTTTCCCCAAAGTGCAGGCTTACTTCAGATTTCATTTCTCTCTCTCTCTCTCTCTCTCTCTCTCTCTCTCTCACACACACACACACACACACACACACACACACACACACACACCCCCACACCCACAGTATCCCATGTTTGTCCCGCACCATACCGGCATATGTTGTGTAGAATCTGGATCAGTGCCACATGCTAGCCTGCTGCCCTGCGCTACTCTTCTTGCTCTCAGCCACCTGTGCTTGTTCCCTAAGTGCCTGGCTCATGGCCCTATGGACACAGCATACACCTGTGTCTGGGAGATAATATACAGACTAGCTTCGTCTTGGCCACCACAGAACTGTCACTGAACTAACTTATCATCCGCAACCCTACACAACCATCAGATATTTTACTCATCAACAACCCCTTCCTCCGCTCTGCTGGGAACCCCCTGTGTATTTGCATAATCATACGATTGCAATGTGCACCATATTTAATTCATGCTTATAAAAACAGTTTTCTATATCAGACTCGTTTAATCATGAGTTTGTTTTTGCTAATGTTTTACTAAAATATGGGAATAGTGTACTGATAAATTTTGATCATGACATCATCAACAGTGCTTGTAAATGATTTCTGTGGCACCGTGCATGAACCAGATAACTGACTTGATCATTAAAATTGAGTCCAGTGCACTATTGTAAACCTAAGGAATTATAGAACAATCTATAAAATCATTAGAACAGTAATAGTTCATTCAAAGGACAATAGGAGTCACTAGCAGTTCAAAGCACACTTTTTTAAGGCATTTTTGTATGGAGTTTGGTGTGGATTTTTGGGTTATTGCAGAGAAATGTTTTTTAATTTCGGGATTATTGTTGTATTCTATCGATTAAAAATAAATCCTGGGGTCATTATAGATTTGTTATTAAAATTCTAGATGATCACAGAAAGATGCCATTTCCAAAGTTTTGTTGATTTATTTAAAAAATTAAATTTCATTTTAGAAAAACAAAAACTCATCTTGTTTTTTCACAAAATTGAATTTTTATGGGTGTTCTGGTTCCTCCATGGTGCCACAGATTTTAGATGCTGTAACTGATCAGGTTTCACGCATATCAAAATTTTCCGACATCTGTCATGTTTGCACACTGATTTTCTATTACAAGCAAGATCTATAATGATTTGTCAACTATGTTATCTACAGAGGCATTTTAGGAGTAGTGACTGACTGCAATCATGTCCAATTTCAGTGTAGCCAACACATGTTTATCTTATTCATAATGCACTGTGTCAGATTGTCATTGAGAGGACCGCCCAAAGCCAGACACAGACAGCACCAGGAATAATGGTGACCTTATCGAATGACACTGTGATGAATTTACTTGCATCGTAAATACCCATGAGCTATAATGCCCTCTGATGAAACATGCAAGCATGAAGATAACGATCGAACATGACCTTTTATATATTGATTCACAGGTCAAGTACATATTGTATTAAACAAATTTTTTGCACTTGAGAAAGGGTGAATACAAGACATGGTTTATATTATTGTGCTCCTCCAAAATGTTATTGTTTCATTAGTAATAACAAACAAACCATTAATATGGTTAAGTTTCATAAGGGATTTCGGTTCACTCCTCCTTCTTGATCCTCTCCGAATCTTAAAGCTTTCATGGGTGTGCCTGGCAACTGAAAGCTTCTGCTCCCTTCACAGATTTTTCCATAGTATTAAGGTTTGGAAACGAATTAGGTCACTGTACGATCTTAAGGTTCTTCTTTATGAACTTCTTGAACTTCATACATTTTGGATCACTGTCATACTGGAAGACCAAACTCCTTTGAGATCATGAACGAGCTCGTCCTGTGTAATTATGTCTGATCCATCACCTTTTCCATAGAGATTTTGCATGGAGCGCCAAACAAATGGCACTTGATGGTTATTTTGTATTTTCTTCATTTTTGAATAATTACATCAACAGTTGTCTCCTCATCAAGCTTTCCATTCCAGCTTTGGACAGGCCGACAGTCTTGTTCCTGATGTCCTTTGACAGCTCTTTGGTCTTGTCCATAGCAGTGAAGTGGTTGGAATGGAAAATATTGATTTAGTGGACAGGTGTTTTTTTTTTATACAAATAACAAATTAGGATGAAAGCCATTTATTAATTTGTTGAGCTGTTTTATCCTACAAGGGTTACGGTGAGTCTGGAGCCTATCTCAGCCAAGCCTGGGTGAAGGTGGGGTACATCCTGAACAACTTCCAGGACCTGTGGGTGGAAACAGGAGTACATACAGAAAGCTCATACATTTATCGAGAACTTGCAAACTCCACTTCACCAAGTCCAAGACTGGAACCTAGAATCCACTTGCTGTGAGGCAGATATACCAAGTCCGACACTATCAGCAACTCCATTCTTAAAGTGATTAGACAAATCTGTGTGCCTCATAGGTACATAACCTGTTGATGCAAGCCATAATTCTTGTTGGCTGGTAGGGGAACAAATACAGTATAAATCAATTTGTAATCTTTGTATATGTTTCTTTCTGCATTTTTTGTTGTTGTTGATATTCTGTCTCTTTTCGGTAAACGAAATCTACCATAAAGAAGATAGACATTCATTTCTTTGTAAATAGGCAAACTTAAAAAACCAGCATGAGATCAAATAAATATTTTTGAAAATTTACATTTTTTAATCTGCTGCTGATGTTTCATCATGGTGCAGTGTATATATATATATATATATACACGAGGTCACAGTTGTGTATGATCCCCCTGTGCAGCTAACTGGGTTATCAAAGGCCGGCCATATCTCTCACTCTCTGTACTGTGAGGCTGTAAAAGAACCATTCTTGACTTTCGTCAAGAGTAGCTGCATAGCCATCAGCATGTTTCTACCCTGTGATGGCCTGGCGAGCTGTCCAGGGTGTACTCTGCCCTCACACAGAGTCGGCTGAGATGGGCACCAGCCTCCCCACGACCCTAATGAGGATTCAGCGGTTCAGAAAATGAATGAATGAATGAATGAGTTGTGTATGATTTTTAGCTAGGCTACATTTGATTGACAGGGGGGGGGGAGTAAAGCCACCCATAGCACACAGAAAGTACAGGCAGTTTGTATTCTTGGCTCCAGGCCCCACTGTGATAAACTCACATTAGTAGGGCAAATGCTTTTCTGTTGTGCATCAAGCATGGTAAAAACTTATGGGAAAAGACTCCACATCATTTTGAAATGAAGCTAATCCCTTTGCGTACGTCTTCAGAGCAGCACCTTGAGCTTTACATTCATGACATGCTTCATTTTTTGTTCGATGAACTTGTTTAAAGCTGTTACACATGAGATAAATAGAACTATTATAACTGAATAAATAGCTGTCCCTCGACATTAAATACAATTATAAATGAAAAATTTTAATCAATAACAATTACTGTTAAATAGGTATAAAATATATTATTTTCTTCTATAAAAATGACCTACTTTAGGTCATTAATACAAAGTCTACCATATTTTATTCAGCGTTATGCAATAGGAAAATGACATGTTCAGTATATTTCGTAAATACCTGTGTCATTGTTCTCTACAAAAGGTATACGCCACCGATATAGTACAGGGATCCCTCAATCTCCGTGGTTAATTGGGACCGAGATCCCCACGGGTTCATCGGAATCCGTGAAGTAGGATCACCCCCGACCCTCAACTGGCATATACGTACGTGCATAAGTGTATATAATATCAATAAATATATATCCAATGCTATAAATGCTTATAATAATGATTAAACATTGAAAAAATAACATAAGATGTAAATAAAATATAAATACAGACACTCTCCAACTTACCAACATTCATTTTGTAAACATCTGGAGATACCAACAAAACTGTCCAAGGTTGAAAGTGAAAGTGAAATAAATTAACTAAATTAATCCATTCCAGAGCCTTTTTCATAACCTGGATTTTTCGTGAGTAGAACCGCATTTTACATGTAAAACGCGTGATTCGTTCCAAGGCCCCAATACTGCCCTTTAAAAATTATAAAAGCATACCTTTTAAGGTACTTATTTCGTGTTGACCATGTCTTCTTAGCAGAGTTATAATCTTACAAATGTTTATACCAGGTTAAAAGCCTGAACCGAAAAATAAAGTTGCAATGAGCACACTCGAAAAACTCATGAACAAGCTGCTGCTCAAGGGAGCTGCGTCATCCCTCCTAGCCAATGGGAGGCCAGCGGGGTGGAATGTTGGGAGATAGCCAATGCTAGGGAGCTGCGTCATCCCTCCTAGCCAGTGGGAGGCCAGCGGGGCGAGATGTTGGGAGATAGTCAATGGGAGGGAGGTGCGCCATCCCTCCTAGCCAATGGGAGGCCAGTGGGGTGGGCTGTTGGAAGATAGTCAATGGGAGACGCATTTGAATGTTTGAATGGCGCGTTTGGCGCGTTTCGTAAGGAGAACTTGTTTCGTATACAGAGACAAAAAATTTTGAAAAAAGTTTTTCGTAGACTGGATTTTTTGTTTGCTGGGACTATGGTAAGGTGAAGTACCACTGTACACTTAATAGGCTTCAACGGAGGGGGGCGTGGCTGCACAGACTCCTGGAGCACACACAGATGCAACAGTGTATCCAGTTTTGATGGGAGATTTTGAGTTGTTTTTTGTCTTGTGTTGGTTTAGTTTTTTTTTTTTTGCCTAATTCGCTTTGTTTTTGTGACATTTTCCTTAACTTTTCCACCTATTCTTCCTTAATTTCCTTATTTTTAATTTGATGAATATTTATTGATTTGTTTTTTAAAAAACGCGATGCACTAAAGCCGCATTAATTGAAACGCGAAGTAGCGAGGGATCCCTGTATATTTAAATTCATTGATGCCATTTAAATGCCTTTGAAATACAGTAACATTCAACAATACAACACTGTATAAAATAATCTTTTGCTTTCCCTCAACACATGCTGCTTTATCAGAATAAATATCTTTAAAGTCCTGAGTAGAAACAAAATAAAAAATATAAAACTATTCAGGTTAATCAACCCCTTCGTCAGACAGGGTGCTGATGATATCTCCATGCTTACTAATCTGTAGCACTGACTTTAATATGTAAGGTGACATCAGTTTGTATACAATACTAGTTTAACGGCAACTCTCGGGCATAAAACATCCCCAACAACATTACAAAATTTGTTAACTTTGTTAGTATTTTTCCACCTTTAAGCACCGCAATATTAAAAAATAAAAAGGACTTGTTCTTCGGTAATTACCATGTACAGACTGATGTACAAGCACCAACATACCGTTCCAGCATTAGCTTTCAGTCTGGATTTTATATGAACTGCACTATCTGTTTATCAGGCTTTTCAATCTGCTGTTCTGAAGATGCAAAGTGGTGGTTTCCGTGCAACCCATGTAGCCAAATAGTGACCAGGGGGTGGAGGTACACTGATTGTTATCCTACTGCTTTCCATAGAAAAGATTACGCTGAAGCTGTCTGTATAGCGTCTAAAAGCTGTTCTAACCAAAATATTTCAAGAAGTCTGTAGTGTTAACCTGCCTAAATATTAGCGGCGTCAGGATACTTGTTGTAAGTGAGAGTTAGGTTTTGAAAGGCACATGTTCACAGCAAGGTGTGTAAAAAAAATATTTTGGTGTGAATTAGGGTTAATCTGAACATCCCTCCATCTCATTCATTCATTTTCTGAACGGCCTTATCCTAATTATCCTAATTATCTAATTATCTCCACCAACTCTGGGCAGAGTATACCCTGGACAACTCACCAGGCCATCTCAGAGCAGAAAAGTCAGCAATGGTTCTTTTACATGTCTCTCACCATAGACAGTGAGAGACATGGCTGGTCTTTGATCACCCAGTTAGCTGCAGTGAGGGGACAGCAGTGACAACCGTTGACAGTGATGCTTGAACCCCTGACCTTGGGATCGGTAATCCAGAACCTTACCACCGGGCCACCACTGTCCTGCTCTTCATTTCCAGATTGCTTAATCTTTAGCAGTGACAGCTCCAGACACCACATCCTATCAAAGATAAAATGCACTCGCTCTCAGAATCTCTTATGTGTTTTTATCGATTGAGACACACTTGGAAGAAATCACAAATATATTTTATATGTAATATTGTGTAAGACCATGGCGAAGAAAATTATAACAGCAGTTACAAAGCTGTATGAGGGACATGTTGCATTCATTAATAATAATTAGTAATGCACACCAGAATCCCTGGTTGTGTTGACGTATTCTTTAATCCCCCTTAATTTACCCTAAGCCTATCTACATTGATGTTAAACACCTGATCACTTTCTATGCCTGAATTATTTCTCTATTTACCTTTCTTTCAAATCTGAACACATAATTATAACAATTCCAACATAACACTACATTTGAAAGACGCAAAGGTCCTCTGTCCATGGCTCAGATGTTACACCCTAGTTTGACTATGGCAGGGATCCAGCCACTGATCCGGAAGTAGTCGCACTGAATGTAGCCAGTTTTCATTAGTGAATTTGATTCATGAGCAGCAGTGGAGGCATGGATTGAACCTGAACTGTTTTTGGTTGCAGTGTGTTATCAGAGTGTGTGTGTATCCTGTCCCATCTGCTCATATGAGAGGAAAGGTCCCTCAATGCAGACACAATACTGAAGCCAACTTACTAAACCCACCTGATACCCTCTTCCTTTCCATCACATGCACACACACAAACACACAACGATATGGAGGACATCCCTCCTTTTAATAATGCTCAAGCATTGCATTATAGAAAATGCTACTAGTACAAAGAAGCATGCATGAGGTGTTTTATGGAGGACTGCATTCCATTACAATACTTCTTCTTCTTCTTTTCCTTTCGGCTTTTCCCTTTTTTCAGGGGTCGCCAGAGCGAATCATATGATTCGCACGTTTGATTTGGCATAAGTTTTTACGTCGGATGCCCTTCCTGACACAACCCTTCAACAAGTGACAGAAACACGCTGACGGCTCTGCAGCCACTCTTTACGAAAGTCAGCAATGGCTCTTTTACATGAACCTCCCACCATAGACAGTGAGAGACATGGTCGGCCTTTGATAATCCAGTTAGCTGTACTGGGGGGACAATGACAACCTTGTGGAGAGTGGGACTCGAACCCCAAACGTTAGGATCAGCAATCCAGAGCCCTTTACCACCAGGTCACCACTGCCCCTCCATTCCAATACTTATATAATTATTCAAATCATAAAAAGCAAAGATGCTATATGTCCAGTGAGTAAATTAATTCAAATTTTCAGTTCCAGATGTAATTATGATGTAATCATTTCTTAAGCAGGTCACTTGTTAATCTCCTGACACAATAAACTCATCTTAGATCTTACAACGATTTCCTTGTTGGCACAAACAAAACCAGAATATTATAAGAGAGAAGTAAATTAATTAAGATTTCTGGTGTGAAAGAGTATTGTACTAGTTTCTGAAAGGTTAGAATCTCATGGCTAATGCACTCAGTCATAATTTCTGAAGCAGGACAATGACAGGCATAATGAACTGCAAATCTTATACAAAACAAAAACTGATTTCAGAGCCAATTAATTTATTGCCATCAAACAGCTGTGTATGTTATACTGGGGTAATTCCAAAGAGTAAAATGTGGGTATGGGTTAACCTGTGATTTGTAATACATAAAAACACACACAACATGATTTTCCGAGCACTGCTTGCTGATCTGTAGCGGCTCCTGGTTGCTGACAGCTAGAAATAATTACTACTTTTTCGTTTTCAGCCGCTAGTTCTGAACCAGGCTCTCAGCTGGACTCATGGGGACCGCTTGTTTATTTTTTCCACAGGGTCAGAAAAAGCTTGTGTTCAACAGGCTAGCTGCCAGCAGGATCTTCTTTAGGGCCACTGTATGTTCCACTCTGATTGGAGCACCATCACCAGGGGCCTGGCCGACACCAACCCTGACATCTGTGCTCCCTCTGCTGCTGGGGTGCGGTTGCTAGCTCTGCATAAAGGACCTTCAGTAAATTATGGGTTTCTAAGAAGTCGTAGCAGTGAAGGATGATGTATGGCTAACCAAACTCTCATATTTATAGGCCAAGGGCAGGGCTCCAGGGTCTAGCATTGGTTTCTGGGAAATCACAGCATAAATGGGGCCATAAGAGAAATGCCAGAAAAACAAGCGATTCAAATCCCAATCTACTCCAGTTCAAAATGAAAGTGCATCGTATTCATAAGAGGGGCATTTTTAGATCATGCTAAGCTGGTCTTTATGGGACTCCAAGGTGTACCGGGGTTCCCCACTGATCCTCTAATTTAAATGTTGAGATGTTGTTACAAACACTTTAACAGAAGTCAATCAGCTACACATGATTATAGTATAAATATATGTAATATATAGTTAAATAGATAAGTGGCTTATATAGGTATAAAGGACGTAATTATAATCTTTGAAAAGTGAGTGATGGAATTTGGTTTTGGAAATTTAAGAAATGATTTGACTTATTCCACAAGAGCTTTTTTGCAGTGTCACCTAGTTTATTTTTTCCTGACATAACAATGGCTGTTAAGTCTATCAAAAATTAAATATGCATCACTGTAACTGTATACAAGCGAGTACCTGCCTGAAACCTTTAATGATTGCATGAAAGTATATAATTGTCATTATATTTCAGCAATAATTAGATTTTTTTTTTTATCAAGAACCCTCCGTAGGACATTGTGTAGATTTAATAGCTGTATAAATAAGAATGATGCAGAGTGTGTTATCCAATTACCTTTTAGTTTTAAGCAGTTAAATATAGATTAAAGAGTAAATAAATTACATTTTTTTTATAGTATTGGCATATAGATAAATGATATACCTACAGCTATTTGAATGGTAGTAAACTTGGCAGTAAACTTGGCAGCTGTAAGATACAGCGGTCTTGGAGTCAATTTAAGGACTGGCTCAAAAATAAAGAAAAAAAAAATCAAGGGGGTTGTCCTGTAACTTTTTTATTTCTGTCTTTTTCTTTTTTCTCTTAAAGGCAGTAATAAGATTGTACAAACAAGAAAACATGGTAGTGTTTGTGTCAAGGACTGCAGAAGCTTTATTGGAGTAGAACCTGGGCAGTATGCCATTACTGGCTAAATTCTGCTCATTAGTAAAATGCTGTATTTTACAGGAGAATGCAAGACCATCTGTCCATGAACTAAGATGCTGTGCAATTTATGTTTAAATATTCACAAAGGTCATGGGTTTCCAACATTTGTTGCCTTATAGGTATGAAAATTAGTTTCGTACTCTGAAAAACCCTCATTTTCATCCCTGTATCCTGTTTTTACAGAACCATGTTTCAGTATTTGTACACGCTTTACATATTAAAAACAGTCAGGTTGGCCAGCTAGTTTGTGTAATCTTGGTACGGATATACATATTCTTTTGTCTTTGTTAATTGAAACCTTGTATTATTGATACAGTAAAACACAATTCAATGCAGCGTCAACATTACAGTATATAACAGTTCCACTTTACACCAAAAAGCTCTTATTTATTCTTTACATGCAACTGATCAAAACAAAAAAAAAAGAGAGAGATATTTTTAACAAGATGCTCTAATGGAATATTTTTTGTTGTTGTTGTTGTTAAAGAAAAGTGGACCATATGGATTTTTTGGGTGTCTGTCTGGTTTGTTAGATTCTGACTGTGTTATTTTCAAGAAGAGTTGAAGGATGGCCTGACTACTGTAAGTTCATCGATAAATCGATTGTTTCTATTCAGCATTTTGGTGGAGGTACTTGTGCAATATTGAATTTCCCCTGCTATTTAAAAAATGCAATTTAATAATCTAAGCCTGATATCTTAAAAAGACATGAAGAGGAATCACCATTGCAAGTTCACAAGTGGGGGGCGAATGTAATAATATTATGATCTTTGTGGTTAAGAACTGCCTACAGCAGTAATCATGAAGACTCAGCTGGATTCTGCAGTAATGTGATATAAAGAGATTTTAAAAATTACAATTTCACTATAATCTTTTTTAAATCAATTGTCTGGTGTCCACATGGAAGGATTTGGATATGTCTGAGTACTGACCAGCAAAGGAGAACAAACACGAAGAAAGTATATTTAATTACTTTTAGTTATTTACTCATTTGCCAACCATTTAATCTTATTAGGTTCACAGGGAGCCGAGCTCAGCAGACACTGGGTTAAGGCGGAGTACAACCTAAACAGCATTCCCAAACCATCACAGCGCCAGTGCACACACATTTACCTCCACACCTACGATCAATCTAAAGCAGCCACTTAACCTAATGTGCATGCTTTTAGACTGTGGGAAGAAACTGGAGTTCCCGGAGGAAACCCAGGCAAGCACACAGAAACATAAATATCTGCCGGCACTGGGAGTTTGTTTGCATCTGTCATATTATTTAAAATCAGAAAAGTCAGAAATATGCTAATAGTAAAAAAAAAAAAATCTTATTTTTACTTGTTCTTTTGCTGAGGTGCCCTTGTAGTACATACTAAAACAATTACGCATCTCAGGTTTGGTGAACATCACAAAAATGAATATTCTATGACACCCATCTTACCTTTATTGCATCACTATTAATTATTTTATACATTTAGATTTTATGAATTTATACACTTATCATTGATGTCAGGTCAGGTTTTGCCCTGCTACTGGTATCATGTAAGCCAGTACAACCTGTTGCATGGTCGAGTGGTCAACAACTAAACCGGGTCCCCCGACCAGGTTACAAATTTGCTGAGGAGGGTGGCTAACAACCCAGTAGGAAAAAAACAAGACCTATCAAAGGGCGGCTGAACTCTTAAGAGTCAAGGCCAGCTCGCTAGAGATGGTGTCTCAACAAAAACACCCTTCAGAAATAACTTTGGGCCTCCATTGCAGATTTTTTGCCCTTCGTATACAGCCATGTCAAAAGGTTGTTATGGCTGCTGCCTACGCCAGTCTGGCACGGCACCCAGATTGATTGATACACTTATCTTACACATCTGGATGGCGCTCGGTTGAATGTACAATTACAGATTTTTTTTCTCATTTTACTGAACCCAAAAGCTCAACTTATATTTACAGAAAATGGGGCTTCCGGCAAGTCCTTTTGGGCATGTGAGATCACATAAGCGCATTCAGCACAGATAAAGCAATAGAAACTAAGACTTTTTGGGTCTGTCTTACAACCAGCATAAGTCCCATCTTTCTTTAATGATACATATGTACTACTGATCTTTCGGGTAAAATCCATACATTTATAAGATTGCATATGTATGAATATATACCGTATTCGATGTAATAAGTGCCCTGCTTCAATAAGTGCCCCCTGGTGTTTTTAATCTCATGTCTAATAACCGCCCATGTGTACTAGGAGCAAAATCGTAGATCAAACTTACTGATTTTATTTGATCAGCCTCTGTAACGGTAAAATGAGGCACTCACTGCCTGTTAAAGTGAGTTTACACAGTATTTCAAGAGCTCCTGCCACTGGGGAATGTCTATAATATTCATCAGTAACTACACATTTGATTGTTCTGCTGTGCTTTAAAAAACAGGAAAATATTTTGCTGTATTCTCTTGGGAAATGTCCAAAAACCGATGAACCATTAGAAACTGCTACAGCAAAACTATGGGATGCTCTGAATGAATGGAGCGATGAGCCAGATATGGACCTATCAAAAAGTGATGACGAGTATTTTTCTCGCGATTCTCCTGCTCACTAATTTCATAAATTTAAGCACATTCCTGGCCATGTGCTTTTGTTTATGTTCATGTTGATTGGTTCAATGTGCCATTTGCTAAAGTTGACATTTGTGTTGACTGGCTTGATTTTACTTCTGGGAAAATATTTAAAGGAACAGCACCGAGAGGGAAAAGTAAGGGGCCTTTTTGCTGTTATAATTATGCTATTTTCTGTTTATTTTCAGCTTTCATGTAAGTAGTTTGGTTAGGGGCAGTGGTGGTCTAGTGGTATAGGGTGCTGGATCGCTGATCCTAAGGTTGGGGGTTCAAGTCCCACTGTCCTTCCAGTGCAGCTAATTGGGTTATCAAAGGCGGGCCATGTCTCTCACTGTCTATGGTGAGAGGCATGTAAAAGAACCATTGCTGACTTTCGTAAAGAGTAGGCTGCAAAGCCATCAGCGTGTTTCTGTCCATTGCTAAAGGGTTGTGTCAGGAAGGGCATCAGACGTAAAAAATCTATGCCAAATCAAATGTATGAATCAGATGATTCGCTGTGGCAACCCCTGAAAAAAGGGAAAAAGCCGAAAATAAATCTCAATGTAAGTAGTTTGGTTGATACCAACAAATGAATAACGTAAATACCAGTAAAACTCTTTTATAGTTCTGTTATTGTTCATGTTTTCCACCTCAATGGTAATAAGCACTTACCATTCCACTCCGCTGGTAGCATTTTAATAAATACCCTGGGTGCTTATCACATCGAATAAGGTATGTGTGTGTGTATATATATATATATATATATATATATATATATATATATATATATATATATATATGTACACACAGTGCAACCTCACCTTATGAGAGCCCCAACAAACAAAAAGTCCAGGTTACGAAAAACATTTTCCTAAAATTTTTGTCTCTGGATATGAAATAAGTTCACGTTACAAAAGCATCAGCTCAAAAAGTCAAACAATGCACGAGTTGCTCTCGCATTAACTACATTTCCCAACATCCCGCCCCGCTGGCCTCCTATTGGCTATCTCCAAACACCCCGCCCTGCTGGCCTCCCATTGGCTAGGAGGGATGACGCAGCTCCCTCCCATTGGCTATTATGGAGCACCCATAATGCTTTTTGTGTAAAGGACAGAGCTACTGTTTCATGAGTTTTTCGAGTGTGCTCATTGCAACTTTATCTTTTGGCTCAGGCTTTTAACCTTTGCATAAACATTTGTAAGATTATAACTTTGCTAAGAAGACATGGTCAACACGCACGCACGCGATTCCCAGCGTAAGTGAAAAGAAGAAGCGGGCTCGTGGCATGCGGTTGAGTGATATCGCAAAGGAATATGGCCAAACTCGTCTACTATCGGTACGATATTGAAGCAGAAGGAGGCCTTAAAAGGTATGCTTTTATAATTTTTAAAGGGTTTAGGGGGTAGTTTTGGGGGCCTTGGAACGAATAACACATTTTACATGTAAAATGCGGTTCAATTTACGAAAAATCCAGGTTCCGAAAAGGCTCTGGAACGGATTAATTTCATAAGGTGAGGTACCACTGTGTATATATATTATAGTTATATTTTTATTTATGTGATGCTCAATTTTAAAGCTAGCTTTTGCTTTTTTCGCACCACATAACCAAAAGCTATTTCATTTGTATTAGGGCAGTGCAATTCAAGTGGTTAAGACTCTGGATTACTGATACGAAGGTCAGGGGTTCAAGTACCAGTACCACCAAGGTGCCACTGGTGAACCTTTGAGCAAGGCCTTTAACCCTCAGATACTTAGTGTATTAAAAAATGATAAACTAAGTCACTCTGGGTAACGGTATCTACCAAATGCCAAAGATTTTACTGAGCTCCATTTCATTTAAGGACCTCTGCAATATACATTTTAAATCATCACATTTTTTTGTACAATCTTGTTAAATAGTTCTTACACATTCCTTATTTATACATTAAAACATGACAGACTGTTATATTTTTTCCATTAAGAACACCTACGAATATGGTGTTCAACATGCTTAAATTTTCCATTTCAATTTTCTGCTTTCCCTACATAAATAGGCATGAAGAGTGCTACCATGGTCCATCGCAACGTACCTTTGATAAATTACAAATAATGACAAATTACTGTACCTGAATCAACTGAATTTGAGTCAATATAGCAGTATTGTGAAACTCTGGAGTAGATTATATTCAAGGAAAACAAACATGTGCCATTTCTTAAGTGGGGTGCAGCCATCAAGGAATACTTAAATATGGTATGATATTTCTTGTTTGCAAAGTTCAAGACCATGGAGTGAGAGCCAGAGGGGGACAATCAGGACATCACTAAGAGAAGCCATGCAGAGCAGCTCATTTGCACAATATAATTTACTTGGAGAAGGATAACAGTCTGATAAGAAAACGGGCTCCAAATAAAGTCTATCTTCAGAACTGAGATACAGAATCCATGTTTATTGGTTTCTTGGACCCAAATAGATATAATCCTGTGTGTTCAATTTGCTACATTCATTTTAAATGCTTTTCTTATAAGTTGTAACATTTAAATTCCACTCAGCATAGGAATTTAGCAGCTGCAAACATGGGTCCGTCTTAAACAGATATGCCATATCAGTCTGAGTCTAGTAAGCTGTAAAACTACCTGCTGTGTTGCATATGCTCCAAAATTGCAATTTGTGGTCCACATTTTTATCACAGTAAAAAAAAAAAATTACAAAGTGTACTGGAGCACTGGAACCCAATTAAACTGCTCGGCTCACAACAGAAGCTTTTTTTTTTTTTACTAAAGGAGTACCAATCATCACACTTCAATGGCCTGCATGCCATGTTGTTTTAGGTTCAGTGATCACACTTTGTTGGTTGGTTTGGATGGTTGTGTATATCATGTCTGCTTTCTATTTCTTTATTGGTAGTCTGGTTTGGGAATTCTAAGCCAGGTCTGAGCTGTAAACACTGTGAATAATAAATGGACAGTTCTCACAGCATCCTCAAGTATCCTCATATCCATCAATATGCAGATGAATTAATAATAATATAAATCACATAGTTTCATAATATATATCATATAGTTTAATAAATATTTGATTAGAAATTGACTTTGCGTGTAGGTTGACTCTAAATCCTTGTATGTACTTTTTTAATCTACCTCAATACCTTATGCCTAACGAAGAAATTTACTATAATATTCTTTAAATAAAATGTTAGAATGAGACTGTTTGTAGCCAATACTATATATGTTCAAATGGATACAAACAAATTAACTGAGTTGGTATTGTCTTATTCCTGTTGAAAAAATGTACACTACTTATGGGCAGTAAGTGAACATTAGCGCAGCATGCTACCTTCATGAAAGAAAAATAGCTTCAATGTCATTGGTTAAGACAGCTAGTAATTGTCTGTCTATCTATCTATCTATCTATCTATCTATCTATCTATCTATCTCTATCTATCAATCACACATGTACACACACACAGACATACATACATACATACATACACATATATATATATATATATATATATATATATATATATATACCAAAAATAAAAGGACAGGACAAAGACTTTCTATTGAAACTCCATTTATCACTACAGATCTGTTTCGAGGGATGGTGAAACCATCCTCTCTCTTCAGGTGATTATAGAAGAATAGTAGTTATAGATTCTTCTATAATCACCTGAAGAGAGAGGATGGTTTCACCACCCCTCGAAACAGATCTGTAGTGATAAATGGAGTTTCAATAGAAAGTCTTTGTCCTGTCCTTTTATTTTTGTTATTTGCTCTACCAAAAAGTATTGAGCAGTCTCCTACGGATCTACTCAGAAAATCATATATATATATATATATATATATAATGCAGCCATGAGGCGAGGGGGGGCACTAACCAGTGTCTCTCCCCCTTATGCCGGTCCCAAGCCCGGATAAATGCAGAGGGTTGCGACAGGAAGGGCATCCGGCGTAAAACTTCTGCCACATTTAAAAATGCAAATGATCAATACAGAATTCATACCGGATCGGTCGAGGCCCGGGTTAACAACGACCACCATCAGTGCTGTCAACCAACAGGGTGCTGATGGAAATTGGACTACTGTTGGTCGAAGACGTCGAAGAAGGAGAGGCGGGAGGCGTGTCTGTAGGCAGAGAGAGAAGAGGAAATGCGTGAGCCTAGGACTGAGAGTAGGGACTTTGAATGTTGGAACTTGGAGTAAGAGTAGAAAAGATGCAGAGGATAGGGAGAGATGGAGGCAGCTCATTTGCTGTGGCGACCCCTGAAGGGAACAGCCGAAAGGAAAAGAAGAAGATATATATATATATATATATATATATATATATATATATATATATATATATATATATATATATATATATATATACTGTATGCATGTATGTATGTATACAGTGGTACCTCACCTTACGACAGTCCCAGCAAACGAAAAATCCAGGCTACGAAAAACATTTTCCAAAATGTCTTGTCTCTGTCTATGAAACAAGCCAAACGCACCATTCAAACATTAAAACGCACCATTCAAAAATTCAAACTATGCACGAGCTGCTTTCCCATTTACTATCTTCCAACATCCTGCTCCCGTTGGCCTCCCATTGGCTCGGAGGGATGACGCAGCTCCCTCCCATTGGCTATTATGGAGCTGCGTCTCCCATAATGCTTTTCGTGTAAAGAACAGAGTTACTGTTTTTTGATTCAGGCTTTTAACCTTCCATAAACATTTGTAAGATTATAACTCTGCTAAGACGATATGATCAATCATGCGTGCGTGTGTGTGATTTCTGGTGCGAGTGAAAAGAGGAAGCGCACTTGTGATATTACAAAGGAATATGGCCAAACCCGTCTACCATGAGTGCGATATTGAAGCAGAAGGTCTTGAAAGGTATGCTTTTGTAATTTTTAAAGGGTTTAGTGGTAGTATTGGGGGCCTTGGAACAAATCACGCGTTGTACATGTAAAATGTGGTTCAATTTACGAAAAATCCAGGTAAAGAAAAAGGCTTTGGAATGGATTAATTTCTTAAGGTGAGGTACCACTGTGTGTGCCCCTATATATATATATAGGGGCAGTGGTGGTCGAGTGGTACAGGGCGCTGGATCACTGATCCAAAGGTTGGGGGTTCGAGTCCCACTTTCCACAAGGTTGTAACTGTCCCCCCCCAGTGCGGCTAACTGGGTTATCAAAGGCGGGCCATGTCTCTCACTGTGGTGAGATCACCTGTGGTGACTATCACTATGGTGAGAGGCATGTAAAAGAACCATTGCTGACTTTCGTAAAGAGTAGGCTGCAAAGCCGTCAGCGTGTTTCTGTCCCTTGCTAAAAAAGGGTTGTGTCAGGAAGGGCATCCGACGTAAAAACCTCTGCCAAATCAAAACGTGCGAATCAGATGATTTGCTGTGGCGACTCCTGAGTAAAAGGGAAAAAGCCGAAAGGAAGACAGGACATATATATATATATATATATATATATATATATATATATATATATATATATATATATATATATATATATCCAGGGTGACCCAAAAAATGGGAACTTTTTAACAATACTATAAAACCAAGAGTGATGGAGAAACTTTAAAACATGCCATTTATGAATAAATGACTGACCTTTCATGGCGAAGTATTTACTTATTCAAGGTCACTGTCTCGCAGTGTTGCCACTTGCTCATGTCTAGCAACACGCAATTCAAAAATTCCCGGTTTTTTTGGGTCACCCTGTATATACGGGCAGTGGTAAAAGGTGCTAGATCACTTATTGTAAGGTTGTTACCCCACTCTCAACGGGTTGTTACCGTGCAGCTAACTGGGTTATCACAGGCCGGCCATGTCTCTCGCTGTCTATGTCTGGTGAGAGACATGTAACATAACCATTGCTGACTTTCATCAAGGGTAGGCTGCATAGCAATCAGTGTGTTTCTGCCCTGTGATGGCCAGTGAGCTGTTCAGGAGGGATTCTGCCATGTCTAAGAGAGAGCAGATACATACAAGGGCCAGTGATGCCAGAAGCATGTCAACACACCAGTAACCCAGTGTATATATATATATATATATATATATATATATATATATATATATATATATATATATATATATATATATATATATATATATATATATATATATATAAACTGCAAAAGTTTGAGGCACATGCATAACAATGATGGCTTATATTTACCTATAAATAATGACATTAAATTAAAGCTTTCTACATAATAATTTTTAAAAGAACAGTAAACCGTTATAAATTAAAGTAATTCATTATTAGGTGTGGCAAAAATATTAAAAATAGAATAGCATCAGGTCCAGTTTGTGTGGTTTTACAAGGACAACATCTACAAAGTGTCTTGCAGAACTAACCTCAGATCTCCTGGAAATGTTGGCTGTCACATTTGTTTCTTTATTTGCATGTAAATCGCAGCAACCTTTATTATATTTTTGTCTGAAAAGTAGTCTGTTGCATAATATGCTGGGTTTCTTTTGTGACATACTGTACTGACATTTTTTAAATATCTCATTTTATGTTTGGAAATATGAATGTTTTTTGTGCTAACTTGCTAATACACAAATTATAAAATAAAAAAGATTTAGCAAAGTTTATACTAAAAATATAAATGATGTGAAAAATAAAAGTTAAAAATCATCTTTAGGAAAAATTAGAGACATGAACAGGACTTCCTGATTGATATAATGATTAAAGTTTTCATCTGGTAATTAGAAACTGTATTTTAAATGCTAACAATGCCACTGTACAGTTTTAATGTATTACTTTAAAATGAATATTAACTTGAATTAACTTAGTATTTATATTTAATACTGCAGAGAATCATCAGAACAATGTCAGTTCTTCATGTTCTTGTCAGTCTGGCAGTAGAATAATTTGTTACCAAAAGTACTGTAGGTAGAATTAAAATCTAGAGTTTAGAGCCCTACCTTGAACAACCTGATGGTCACAAGACTGTGGCACAGGAGTAGTTGGTATGGCCAGAAAATGTTTAGTATTTTCATGATTGTCTGTGCTATTCTGGTAAAAAGCTGCACAAAAGAAAAAAAAAAATGCTCAACCATCTCATTCCGTTTTAAAACAATGATTGTTCAATGCTCCACAATGATATTTCAAGGTACATTATTACATTCCACTTACAAATTTGACATTAATAATTTATCAGTGGAAATTAATAGTTGGTTGTCATAACTTAAAGGAGGGAATGAGTCTGCAAGTTCACTTAGATGTAGGCGCACTCTAGGATATTGTTAGTTTTGTTAGATGTTTTATTGATTATATTAAATATATAATTTCCTGTGATTACTCCTCCAGCCTACAGAAAAATCAGTTAGTTAAGAATAAATGTTGACTTTCTGCCTGAAATATTCACTTAAGCCTTCAGATACATGGAGCCCATAGTTATTTAGTTTAAATAACAACTACTACAACATCAAGTACAATGACAACAACAGAAACAGTCACAACACAGATGTGTTTTGAGGTTCTGCCATGAGGCTCATATGCTTGGACATACTTCACAAAGGTTACAATGGGGGTCAAGACATTTAATCCAAGTTTTCATTTGTAGTTAAATATTCTACTAATTCCATCAGGGTGGGCATTGCTAACATATGTAATCATGAATTATATATCCAACCGAGTGCGTGGAATTAAATTCTACATCTGTATCAGCATTCGTGTCACTTTATGTCGTGTCTTTAGAAGAAGGCTATGGGACTGAAGGAAATGGTGGCTTTTTTTTTTTTTACAGAATGACAAAGGCAATGAATATTAAACATTAGTCACAGAGGCTTTAACCGTTATTTGTTTTGAATGAGGATTAGGGGTCAAGCAAACCAGGTCAAATATACAATCTTTGATTATACAAATATTTTTTTATCAATACAAAAAGCTCCTGCAGTTATATCAATCACACTGTTCCCGCTTTCGTTTTGTTCATCACACATTTATAAATCTTAATTTGAGTTTGAAACTAATTACTGACCATATTATAGTAATAAAATGTCCCTCATTTATTCTGCTTGTTTTCTCTTTTATATACATGTAAACAGCTTGATTCTTTTTTAATCACATTAATTATAAAAAAATATTTAAAATTGGTATAAATCGGCCTTGAGTTGACGTTTGCTACGTGTATCCCACCGCAGAGTTTTAACTAGCCAAGAACAGTTAATTCGAAAGCTTAAACTGTTGTGTATGCATCTGTTAAAACTGTCTAATGAATGAGAGAGAGATATGTGGGAGACACCAGAGATGGTCTCAGGAGAGTCCCCCAAAACAGCCAACACTCCGAGTTCTGCCTGTCAGAGATGAGCCGCAGAATTTGTGTGTGTGTCGGTCTATGTGTAGTGTACAGTGGCAAGGTGTGAACGAGGCTTCAAATTGGTCCCTCTGGTGGGTAACACAGTGTTTCTGAATATAGAAAAAGTTCAATATGTTTAAGTCAAATACGATAGCAAATCTAGCACTGGCTGCTGCCTCACAATTTACAAAGTAAACAATGTGTCACGTAGATAAAACATTTTTGTTTTAATAACTTTCAGTGTTTTCTGCATTGCTACACATCTCATGAATGTTCAGTAAGTGCTCCAGAGTGCTACTGCTGACCACATATTTATGGTGAGAGATTTCCTTTTGGATTTTTACCTTTTTCAGGGGTCGCCACAGCGAATGATTTGCACGTTTGATTGATTTGGCATAGGTTTTTACATCGGATGCCCTTCCTGACACAGGGCACTGGTGGTCTAGTGGTTAGGGCGCAGGATTCCCGATCCTAAGATTGGGGGTTCGAGTCCCCACAAGGTTGGCACTCTCCCCCAAGTGCAGCTAACTGGGTTATCAAAGGCCATGTTTCTCACTGTCTATGGTGAGAGGCATGTAAAAGAACCATTGCTGACTTTTGTAAAGAGTAGCTGCAAAGCCGTCAGCGTGTTTCTGTTCCTTGTTAAAGGGTTGTGTCAGGAAGGGCATCCGATGAAAAAAAAAGCTATGCCAAATCAAATGTGCGAATCAGATGATTCGCTGTGGAGACCCCTGAGAAAGGGAAAAAGACGAAAGGATAGAAGAAGAAGAAGAAGAAGCCCTTCCTGACACAACCCTTTAGCAAGGAACAGAAACACGCTGACGTCTGTGCAGCTACTCTTTACGAAAGTCAGCAATGGTTCTTTTACATGCCTCACACCATAGACAGTGAGAGTCATGGCCAGCCTTTGATAACCCAGTTAGCTGCACTGGGGGAGAAAGTGACAACCTTGTGGAGAGTGGGACTCGAACCCCCAACTTTAGGATCAGCGATCCAGCTCCCTATACCACCAGACCACCACTGCCCCAAACAGTCTTAAATAGTTATTCATACATTTGTTTATTTTCTGAACAACTTATTCCCAATCTGGGTTGCGGGGAAGCGGGCGCCCATCTCAGTCGAATCTGGGTGAGGACAGAGTACACTCTGGACAGCTCGCCTTGCCATCACACGGCAGAAACATGCTGGCGGCAAACCAATGGCCTACTCTTTACAAAAGCCTGCGATGGCTCTTTTAAATGCCTCTCACCACAGCCAGTGAGAGAGGGCTGGCCTTTGATAACCCAGTTAGCTGCAATGAAAGGAAAGCGGTGACAAGTGATGGCGAAGCACTCACAATTCCTGCATTATACTGAATATCATAATGTCTGTGATTACAGCTGCACTGATCTTCACTACAAAACACAACTGTAAGTGTGATATTGTTTACACATTGAGTCAATAAACAAGAAATTAATATTAAATGACTGATATTTCTGACAAAATATGACAAATAATCCACAGATAAATGAAGTGTTGTGTGTTGCCATGGAAACATGCAGGTTGACCGACAGCCCACAGCAAAGGGATTAACAGTTTCAGATTAACTGCTGCGAGAATTGGAAGTTTGTGTAATGAACAAAGATCAGAGTGAAACAAACTGAAATGAAAACAAATATAAAAGTGAAAATACACTGTATTTAATATTCTCGTGTATAATACTGAAAGATTAGCTGCATACACGTAATATGCTTTCCGTTTTGTAGCCATCGTATTTTTAACCGGATATCAATGCCTTGGTACTCCTGATTTATTAGAAGCTAAGTTCTATACGTATGCTGTTCAGAGAGCCCAGTGTTCTGTGTGGAGTCGATTATCCATCCAGCTGATATGACAACACAAGTGAAATCTCTTGACTTGCAGGTCCTTTATGAGCTTGTGTGTTCTCACCTTATTATAGAAATATTTTTCTGTAAACTTGGTATGTCTATATTGAATGGCTGTGAAAAGCTTTTAGATTTTAGTTCCAAGCACTCTAGAGTAAATAATACAGCTTTGAAATAAAAGCAATGCTCCTTTTAGGGTGTTTCCTGTCCATTGGTTCCTTAAGTAATCCTTAAGCTCCCTGAATAAATCACAGCTATAGTCAGCATCGTAATCCGAATGAGGATCAATACTAAGCGTTTTTGCTACTTGTGTTAAGGAACAAAAATACATCAATGTTGTAAATAATGAATAGGAGCTTTTGTTTTCTTTCTTTCTTTTTTTTATTTTTTTTTAGCACTATAGCATTTTCAGAGCTATTTCTTTAGCCTGGATACCCAGAATAGATAAATAGCTACTTATAGTAAACGTATCATACCATTTAATCAAATCTGAATATAAAACCATGTGATCATGGAAATCTAGTTAAACTGTGAACCATATAGTCTTCACAAATCTAATGTTTGATGCTAAACAGGCACCTGAAGAGTGAAAACGAGCAGTGGTGTCCAAAGACATACAAACACATCATCAGCCCTTAAGCCTCAATGTTGATACATGACTGTTTTCCATAGTAGCAGGAAAAATAGCAGCAAAATCTAATAAGCACAAATGCTAGTCTGAAATGCTGACAGCATTACAACGGGACAGGGAAAGAGAGTTGTAAGTGATTAAATAATTGAGTTTAGAAAAAGCACACTAGACTACATTTTGAAAATGGCTGCTATTGTGTTACCTGCAGAACAACTAATGGTCATAATACACTAACAATGGGATTGGAAAAATTTTGAAGGCAGACTAAGGGGAAATGCAATCATTTCCCTTTATCGTTTTGTGGTGAGCACAATCAATAAATAAAACAGTGATTGACCATTGTCTGATAACACAAAGATACTGATTCCTCTGTCGTGTTAACTTTTTTTAGGACACTGCATTCCTTTTAATAAATCGTTCTATTGGAGTGTGAAAAGTAACACAGGCATGATCGTATATTTTATGCAATCCAGCTATGCACAGCCAACATGCCCTCATTTAATTACAGTTGATGAATAGCAAGTGTGCACGACAGTCGTGGCAAAGTGGTTAAGGCTTTGGGCTGCTGAATGGAAAGAAGTGTTTTGAAGCCCAGAACAACAACCCTGCATCTGCTGGATCATTGAGCCCTGACCTGCTTATTTGTATCCTTTCGGTTTATATTGAAAACTGCTTTAGATTAAAACATCAATCAAGTAAGCAATATTAGCCGGTAACAAGTAGTGAAAAATCTACCAGCACTGTTTGACAGACATCAGGTTCCACCGAATGGGAAGTAGCTGGAGATATAAAAATAGTACATGCAGTAATTAAAATACATTTTTGCTTCCATGTTGAATTAAAAAAATAATAATAACAAAAGCAAAGTGCAATATTTTGTCAGTTCTTTAAAAATTCATTTCGCAAAAAGACATACAGTATGCGACAGTCTAAAATCGTGGAATTTAAATTAATCAGCAGATAAAGTGAATTGCACTTTCATCAGCTAAAATTTGGTCATCAGATTAGTTCTGGACTACTGCGCAAAGAGATGGAGCACATCAGCATTTGCTTAATCCCTTGGTAATGGAGGTTATCAAAGGCACAAGCCCAGATCCACTGAAGCCGCCCCTCAACAAATGCCCATTTGCATAACATTACAGCAACCCAACAATGTGTATTATGCTAGCACTGGTTTAGGTTCTCACAAGGTCTTGTGCAGATTTGGTAGCATTCAGCAGAAAAGAGCACTAAAATGCCAAAGTGCTTGTTTGTTTTTGTCATCTAAAAGACTGAACACTCTTGACAAGGGTCTTAATATAAGGAAAAGACTGTCTGCCTATTTTTAGTACTTGAACACACAGTCTGTAAATGTATAGATATAGAGAGGGATTTGACTCCCTATTAGCCATGTAATAGATTCAATACGTTCAGAAACTCCTTTTTACTTATTTTTTGTAATATATTTAAAATAGCTCATAATTTTACTTCAAAATTCTATTATTTATTTATTCTCCGGCATATAGAGTTCTAATTAGTCATAAGATGTGTCATTATTATAAATTGTTTAAATCCTTTATTAAAATTAGGACATTTTCAGTTTCCCTAATAAGTGGTTTAATTTTAAACGTAATGCAGTACAACAATCAGTTTTTTAAAAAAATGATGGAGAATTATTAGCATAAAAAACAGAGCTTTTCTGACATCACTCAGCATTATATTTGAGAGTGGAAAGAATAACTCCCCAAAATCTTGCAAGTTCAGCGCATCCAAAAAAAAAAAACAAAACAAAACAAAAAAAAACCCCAACAACAACAACAAGGCACCCAAACAAGATGAATGCAGACAATGCAATATGAGCTGAGCAGTAGGTTCCCCCCTTTTTTAATCTCTGAGTTTCTTTCCCGGTTCAAAGACCATACTGTGCACAGTTGGGGGGCTTCAAAGCGCCAAGTCCATAGAATTAGGGAAAAGAAAAGCGGCTTCTTCAAGGCTCAAGGCTCAGAAATATCACAACGCAAGCAGCCAGAATACCATACTTTCCTCCCCTGAAACTCTCACATGAAGAGTAGTTTTGCTTTACCTGTCGCTGCAAAATTCATGCTGAAGATTTGGACACTGTTTTCTCCATAGGATGGCATCAAAGGGAAGACATTTTGGACAGAGGCAGATGGCCTAGGCATTTTCTACCAATTATATCCTCAGTGAGATGAGACGCAAACAACTTTAGGTAGGCTGGTTGACAATGTAGTGTGGTATTTCATTTTTGTTTTTAACCTTTGAGTGCTGCTGAATCGATGTAAGTTGTAAATATGCTTGAAAAGTTTGGATGTCATTTAAATATGTGTTAAAGTTTCTGTCCATAAAGAGAGTGAAGGTGGTGAACTCTGTATTTTCAGTAATAAACAGTGTTTTTCAGCATCATGCTTTCTGTACAATAATAATAATCATAATCATAACAATAAAATATACAGAGAATCCCTGTATTCATATAATAATAATAATAATAATAATAATAATAATAGTAGCTCAGACTTGTACTTTGCAGTTTAAAAAAAACATGTTCTTTCTCTAGACTTCTTGGGATACGTGAGCCTCTGTTTTACTCTGAGATTCTTGGTTTTAACTCCCTGGCACTGTCCGTGAATCTACTAGAGTTAGACATCACCTGCTTCTCACTAAAATAGCCGCAGTACCATCTTCTAATTTTTCACATAGACTCAAAATCCAACTGCTGCATTAGAAAAATGAAAGAGCAAAAACTGTGACTGATGTAAAAATCATTAGTGTGCCATGACTCAGAATACTCTGTGCCTACGCTGGACCAGTAATAGCTAATGGGCTGTGAAAGGGGATTGCTACCTGGTTGTGTTGTACCTTTTCTTCCTAAATTATGGAATATATGTGTGTGCTTGGTGTAATGGGAGACTCATACAGAGCCACTCTGCTGTCCAATTGTAACCAGTGGACCTGCCAAGATGCCCCAATGTATAATGCTAATAAGTACCTCATTATTTTTTATGGTGTCACCCAATTCTCACTTAAATTTTTTTAGATTGGTGTGAGACTCTATATTAATGGAACCGCATTCGAATCAAAATAATATCAACAGTGGTTGTACCCATTCAGAAGAAAAAAAATCATTAGGAAATTAAAAAATAATTAAGAAAAATAAATTATTTTTTTAGGGAAAGAAAGGAAAACATGGGTTTTAAAAATTGATTTTCAATTGTCAGCTCAGGCTAAAAATGATGAGTTCTGTGTCAAGCAAGAGTAAAACAAGATAAATGCCTAAGGGTTTACTTTTATAGATTCATAATAAAAAGTAAATGTTTGTTCTACATATATATTGTACACTATGGTGTAAAAATTGTATTACTTTTGTTGCAATCCTTTAAATACAATAAGCTGTATTTTTTTCAAAGTATTAAACCTGTGTTCAATAATAATAACCCCCCCCCCATAATTAATTAACCTTATCGCATGCCTGTGATTTACACTACTGCTATTGATATTCCTTCAGCTATACATTATGTTACTGATGAAACTATATAATCCACACAGGAAGTAGAAGAAAAATAACTTTACAGTTTCAAACTTGTGATCTTTGTCCCATTTTTGACAATAAGCTACTGCAGTATGCATGGTCATGGGGTTTAGTATTAATATCATTGAAAGTATTTTGACAAGCGGTCATGATTTCTATGTTCATCAATTATCTTATATATTCAGCGTTCATTTATATTCACAGAATGATCTTCTCAATATCCTGCTTATTTATCCCTCCAGATGTACACTGCCTAGTCATTCTGCATCATTTAGCACAGAGCAGGCACAGGAATCTTCGAAACATCTGTGGATAAAATGTCCACAAAAATAAAGTTCCCCAAATCCCTGCATCTCCCAGTCATTCGGGACATTGGGAATACTGTCCAATACAATTCTGTATATTTTTCAAATTTGTGTGGGTTTGGCTCTGTGTGAGCTTATGGTAATATCTGAGTAGAATTACAAATTAATAAATAAAAAATTATGCTTATGATTACTGTTTCAGAAATACTCAATGAAAACACAATCCTTGTCAGTGACACGTGCCGTTAAGCATGAACAATCGACATGCAAGAATGAAGTACATTATCAATTTGTGAATAAAAATAAGCGTATTATGATAGTATTAAACAATCCAATCCATAGTTTTCTGATCCAAGCACAAATTCATTCCTTCTTTTCAGAGAAGCACAACAATTACATTTAACCTCATCTGGTACCTAACTACCATCAAATTAAACCGGTACTTCATGCTCTGGTCAATCTATACACTTAATCACGGTTATGTTTTCAGTAATTACAGTAATAACAGTACCTATTCAATGTGTGCTAAATTGCCAACTTGGCAGGTAGTTTAGCTGAAAATGGCTTAATTTGTTCCAGTAATCATATGACCGTATTGCTGCAATTCACTTGAAGCTTGAATACAGGTAATGCAATCTGCAGCTATCTAAAGTTAAACTGCAATTTTCCTGTTTTTCTCAGCTTGATGTCTTGCAAACAAAGCGGTATGCCTGTTTTCCTCTATTATAATTAATTATTCAGACATTTCAATGTTCTTAATTATTTTGGTTGCCTATCTATATTCAACAAGATGTATATTTATTATATAATAATCAAGTGAATGTCTACATTGTCAATATCCAACGGAGAACATACAAACATAGTATGTTTTATATAAAGTTTTAAAAATATTGAGACTGGGGTGTATCTGATCATCAACGAAGCCATAACATAGCTACGCCATTTGTTAGGATCTTAAAGGACTCCGTAACAGAATTTTGAGATATCTTTATTAAGGGCGCTACACCTGTTTGGTGTACAATTTGTAAACATTTTATGTCTTCATTCATTCATTTTCTGAACTGTTTGACTCTAATTAGGGTCGAGGGGAGGCTGGCCCAGACTCCAGGCTAGGGCAGAGCGCACCCTGGATAACTCGCCAGGCCATCGCAGGTCAGAAACACACTCATGGCTATGCAGCTACTTTTGACGAAAGTCAGCAATGGTTCTTTTACATGCCTCTCACCACAGACAATGAGAAACATGGCCGACATTTGATAACCCAGTTACCTGCACTCTGGGGACAGCGGTGACAGCCCGTTGATAGTGAGGCTTGAACCCTGACCTTAGGATCAGTAATCTAGAACCTTACCACCACTGCTACCATTTTATGTCTTTATATCTCACTAAACTAAGTTTACAGCCTTGGGGGCAATTGCACTGGGGCATGACTGTGCTTTTTGACTTTTAAGAGTTTAATTTGTACTAACTGTTTTGCTACAAGCATAGCGTTATGCTATTCAAACTTAAATTGTTTGAGAAAAGGTCTTGCATGAATAGTTCATTTACTAGTTCTTTAAAAAAAATAAAATAAATTTGATTGAAATGCTTGTTTTGCTTTAATTGATAGCAGTGATAATGCATTGCCCACACTGATACGCATTCGTAATGAAAATCTAACAGCGTGCTCATTTTAAAATGCCATATAATAAACTACTCATTGACCTCATTTGCTCAGTCTGTACTGCAAAATCTCAGCCCTTGGTCATTTCCCACAGATCTCACCTTTGGCTTGGACTGTAGTAAAAACATTTGGCAGAGGTTTCTCTGCAAAGACCTTGCACTCAGTTATTAAGTAGTTTTATTGTTACAGTGGACTCTGCAAAAGAATAAGGCAGAAAATGAACATTCAGTTCTGAAAGTTGATGTGTTGGAAGCAGGAAAAACGAGCAAGTGTCGGGATCCGAGTGACTTTGACAAGGGCCACATTGTGATGGATAAATGACTGAATTAATTCATCTCTAAAACTGCACGTCTTGTGTGGTGTTCTTGGTTTGCAGTGGCAAGTGCCTGCCAAAAGCGGCAAAATAAGAACAACCAGTGAATTTGCAAGATTTGTATGTGTGCCCAAGGCTCATGATGCACATTGGACACAAGGGACAAGTCTGATTCCACATAAAAGCCACTGTAGCACAAACTGCTGGAACTGTTAATGCTGGTTGTGACAGAAAGGTGTCAGAACATACAGTGCATTGCTGCTTGCTGCTTATATGTCTGCCTAGCTGCAGACTAGTCAAATATTTTTAATGGTATACTTGATCAGTGTGTAAAGTCCATATTTTGTGCAGTAGGTGTCAAAGTATGCACGTTATTCGATGAGGATTCTGACGGAACATAATGAATAGTACTTGCTGAATACCACACGCCTGGCAAACAGTATATGTGATGTCCAATCATAGTGTGGATGTTCAGGGTAACTAGCTATTACCAGTTAGGGACAATGATCAAAAGAAAAATTCTATAACTCTACAACCCCACTGCAGTGAATCAAGCAGAGAAGAATACACGTTGTACTCATGTTGAACTGCTCATGTACAAATTTCTTGAGTGTCCAAAAGTGTGCCGCATTTGTAATTAACCATTTGTATTAAACATTTACTCACAGTAATATTAATATTTTATCATAATAATGTGATGATAATGAATGAAGATGAAATAACAATATTTAGTAATGAAGATAAATATCCCAATATATCCAAGTCAAATTTATTAATTCAGTTATTTGTCAAACCACTGAATTGTACTAGGCTGGACTCTGAGCGATGGTGGGGTGCACCCTGAACAGTTCTTCAGTCCATTGCAATGCCAACACACAGACGCACAACCATTCACACTCACACTTATGGGAAATTTGGAACCGCCAATGAGCTTAATGTACATTTTTGCACAGTGGAAAAAAACGGAATACCCAAAGGAAACCCTGAAGTGTGCAAGGTTCATGTTAAAGTAGAGTCAACTGTTTGATATCCAGATAAAAAAGTTTATGAATGTTAATTCTCAGCTCCCAATTGGTGTGAGAATGGCACAGGTGTGCCACTATCACCCAAGAGATTGTGAGTTAGAGTCAGTGCTAGTGCAAACAGAAACCCACTGGGGCTAACGAGAGCTCACGGGGAGAGAGTGATGGGATATGCTTTCTTCTCTGTCATTTAAAGTGATCACTAGCCAATCATAGGCGACTCATGCATAGAAGAGTGTGGATAGCACGTTCCTCTGAAGTGTGTTACGCTGCTGCTAAATATGTGTTTACATCACATGCCTTGGAGGAAATGCATCAACATGGGTTGATGGTGATTGTGAGAAAGGGAGGCATACATGATGGGTAGGAATTGGCTACATTTAAATTGGTGATAAAACCAATGAGGAACACCTCCTCCAAAAAAGAGAAGAAGTAAAAAAGAATCTAAACAGCCCACCTCACTCAAGCCCAGCCCCTGAATGGGAGCCTATAAAATCATATACAGGGATCCCTCGCTACTTCGTGATTCAATTCATGCGGCTTCAGTGCATCGCGTTTTTTTTTTTTTTAAATATTCATTGAATTAAAAAATAAGGAAATTAAGGAAGAATAGGGGGAAAAGTTAAGGAAAATGCTGCAAAATAAAGCCAATTATGCAACAACAACAAAAAAACCTAAACAAACACAAGACAAAAAACAACCCAAAACCTCCCATCAAAACTACTTACATTTTTATGTGAGATGCGCATCTGCGTGTGTGCACGCACATCTGTTTGTGTGTGTTTTTATGTTTTATTTACATCTTATGCATTATTTTTTGTGTTTAATTGTTGTTATAAGCATTTATAGCATTTAATATGTATTTATTGATATTATATACAGATATACATGTACGTATACATCAGTCAGGTTGGGGGGGTTGATCCTACTTTGCAGAATTTGGTGGTTGTGGGGAATCTCAGTCCCAATTAACCGCGGAAAGAGAGGGAACCCTGTAGATGCTGATCGGTTCCTTGGCCCAATTCCTCAGCCCTTCCCTCAGTTTTTTGGTACTTCTTCAAAATTATATAGTGGGTGGAGTTACACCAGACTTCAAAATAATGCAGGGGAGCTAGAGGGAATTAATTACTGAAATTTTCTCGTTTGGTGTAAATCCTGGGTCTCAAACTGTTTCCAGAAAGAGCCATTGCATGTGCAATGCATATTCTTATAGTGACTTAAATATATTCTAATAAATTGAAGAATAGCTTTTAGTTTAAATAACCTCTTAATTTATTATACTAGTCTGCAAGAGGATGAAGGAGATTATGGATATAATTTTAGACAGATGAATGGATTACATTACACATTAAACTATTGTAAGAGTGGATTTTTTTAATTGCATCATAATTTATTTGTAATTTATCTTTATCATAATTCTACACTGAACTTCAATGAAACGAGGTGTATGACTCTATGAACTGCCATGTACACAAATAGGCAATACTGGTAAATATATTACCAAATTTTCTTAAATTAGATTAAAAGACATGCCTTTTAGCAGGAAAGGAATAAAATATTCATCATAATTGTATAAGTTCTATAAACAGTTTTGCTTACATTGTCAGTATTTAACATGAAGTAAAATAGGCTCTTGTCAAATTACAGAGGTAGGATTTACAGTATTAAGTTACAGTTTGAGAACATAAAATAAAATATGAGCATAGAATTTATAACTATACAGTGGTACCGCTCCTTACGAAATTAATCCGTTCCAGAAGTGGTTTCGTAACCTGATTTTTTCGTAAGTTGAGCCACATTTTACATGTAAAAGGCATGATTCGTTCCAAGGCCCCCAATACTACCCCCCTTAACCCTTTAAAAATTATCAGAAATGAGTATATCAGATAGACATGAAGGTCGTTGGAGTAAGAGTAGAAGATGCAGAGGATATGGAGAGATGGAGGCAGATCATTTGCAGTGGCGACCCCTGAAGGGAACAGCCGAAAGGAAAAGAAGAAGAAGACCTTTTAAGGCCTCCTTCTGCTACAATATCGTACCGATGGTAGACGGATTTGGCCATATTCCTTTGCAGTATCACTCAACTGCATGCCACGATCATGCTTCTTCTTTTCACTCGTACCGGAAATCACTTTCGCCAGGAATCACAAACAACACACACACACACACACACACACACACACACACGTGCGCGCGTGTGTCTTGACCATGTCTTCTTAGCAGAGTTATAATCTTACAAATGTTTATACAAGGTTAAAAGCTTGAGCCAAAAAATATAGTTGCAATGAGCACACTCGAAAAACTCACGAAACAACAGTAACTCTGTCCTTTATGCGTGTCAGAACTCTGTGAAGCTCAACAGGTCAAAGGCACACAAAAAGCATCATGGGTATTATGGAGATGCAGCTCCATAATTGCCAATGGGAAGGAGCTGCGTCATGGGTATTAATGGAGATGCAGCTCCCTCCTAGCCAATGGGAGGCCAGCAGGGTGGGATGTTGGGAGATAAGCCAATGGGAGGTCAGCGGGGTGGGATGTTGGGAGAAAGCCAATGGGAGAGCAACTCGCGCATTGTTTGAATTTTTGTAATGGCGTGTTTTGTAACGTGAATTTGTTTCGTATCCAGAGAGGGAAATTTTAGGGAAATGTGTTTCGTAACCTGGATTTTTCGTTTGTTCGGTCTTTCGTAAGGTGAGGTACCACTGTACTTCTGAAATTTCATGGTGGTGAATGTATTGATTCATTCATTTACGAACTATTCAAACCAATTAGAATCATGGCTCAGCTGACACTTGTCAAAGGAGAGGTACACCCTGAATAGCCCTTCAGACCATCACAGGGCCAAAACACACAACTAGTCACAATCATACTCACATTTGGGGCAATTTGGAACCACCAATCAGCTTACTATGCATGTTTTTGGACTGTGGGAAGAAACCGACGTGCACAGAAAAAACCCATGCTTTTGCTCAGTGTGACAAAAACAAAACTTGGACAATTTCATGCACAGTTTCATATTAAAACAGCATAAAGGTTGGAAAATGTGTTTCTCTTCATTATTATTGTCATCACTACAATGCAGAGGCTTAATTCTTATGAAAGTGATAATTAAAAAATAAAACTATTTCGGTAAAATACTCCACAACAGTCCTGAGGGTGTACTGTGGCATCTGACACCAAACAGTTCACAGTTTCTCCTTTATTAAAGGTGGGGGCTCCACCGTTTGGACTTGTTTTCCAGCACACCTTAGAAAGGTGGAATTTCAAGACAAACTTCTACCATTCATGTACATTTTTTGCAGTACAGCAGGTGGAATGTCCCACTGAAAGAGGCTACTGTCTTAGGGAATGTCACTGCCATAAAGAGGTGTACTTGGTCTACAACAAAATTTAGTTAGATAGTATTTATCAAGTAAGTGGGGCAGTGGTGGTCTAGTGGTATAGGGCGCTGGATCGCTGATCCAAAGGTTGGGGGTTCGAGTCCCATTCTCCACAAGGTTGTCACTGTCTCTCCCCCCCCCCCCCCCCAGTGCGGCTAACTGGGTTATCAAAGGCAGGCCATGTCTCTCACTGTCTATGGTGAGAGGCATGTAAAAGAACCATTGCTGACTTTCGTAAAGAGTAGGCTGCAAAGTCGTCAGCGTGTTTCTATCCCTTGCTAAAAGGGTTGTGACAGGAAGGGCATCCGACGTAAAAACCTCTGCCAAATCAAACGTGCGAATCAGATGATTCGCTGTGGCGACTCCTGAGTAAAAGGAAAAAACTTTCTTTACGAAAGTCAGCAATGGTTCTTTTACATGCCTCTCACCATAGACAGTGAGAGACATGGCCCGCCTTTGATAACCCAGTTATCTGCACTGGGGGGCAGTGACAACCTTGTGGAGAGTGGGACTCGAACCCCCAACCTTTGGATCAGCGACCCAGCGCCCTATACCACTAGACCACCATGTAACCATTGAAAATATAAAATTATTAAAAAAATTTTAAAAGAAACTGATCAGTCCTCCATTTTCCATTGCTTTATGGTCCAGGTTTGATTATCGTGTGCCCATTCTTGACTTTTTCAGTGGTGGCTTTGGGTTAAGCATGTGCACTCTGACCAGTTTGCAGCTAAGCCCGAAGTGCAAATTAATCTGTTCCTGGTTCATGTCCTTCCTTGTATTACACTTGGGAGGTACTGATCACTGTATAACAAGACCACCCAAAAAGGGTTCCAGGACATTTGCTCACAAGACAAATGCTCACAACCTTCATGGAAAAAACGGACATTTGCTCACAACATAAAAAAATGTGTTCCATTTTAACCCTAAACCCTAACCCTAAACCCTAACCCTAACCCTAATGTATAATGAGTTAATTTAGCATTATGTATTTATAAGAATAAAGAATTTTTATAAAAACATTGTGATATTTTTGTATTATGCATCTATTAGAACAAAGAAAAAAAGATGTTGTGAGCAAATGTCTGTTTTTTATCATTAAGGTTGTGAGCAATTGTCCTGTGAGCAAATAGCCCGCACACCCTCCCAAAAGAGCTGGGGTTTTGGAGATGCTCTGAGCCAGAAATTAGGCCCAAAGTGATAATGTATATAGGATATATGTATGTATATGTGTACTGTATATGTATATGTACATGTGTAGCTTAGTATAATTCCTTCGTTGTCTATTGTGCGTTTTCTTTTTATAATTTCTGCTAAACAAAGAGCTGATGAACTGAATTTCATTGTTCATGCAACAGTTGACAATAATGATCTCTTTATCTTTATAATGCAAAATCACTCATTTCCCACTTCTTTTTACTTATTTATTTATTTATTTCATTTCATAATATGATGTCAAAGACTGAAATACTTGTTTCTCATACAAAAACTTTTAAATAACTATTTTTATTATTGTACAAAGCACCCCATTGTATCTAACTGAGCTATATACAAATGACTAAATGACTGTACATGACAGTGGTTCCCAACCTTTTTTACTCCTGCACCCCTAAAAAGATTTTGCTCTGTCCTCGCACCCCCTACATTTTATACTTTGTTCAAGGATAAAGGATGTGGAATAATACCAAATTTTATCAAAAGAAGATATTTATTTCAGAAGTTACAGTCCTGCTTCTCGCACCCCCTGGAATGATGTATCACATCCCCAGGGGGTGCAAGCACCCCTGGTTGGGAACCCCTGGTCTACAGTGAGGAGCAGGTAAAAGAACCATTTCTGATTTTTGTCAACAGTAGGCTGCATAGCCGTCAGTGTGTTTCTGCCCTGTGATGGCCTGGCAAGCTGTCCATGCTATACTCTTCCCTTACTCAGAGTTGACTGAGATGGGCGCAGGCCACTCCGCAACCCTACTTAGGATTAAGCAGTTCAGAAAATGAATAAATTAATGAATGAATGAATGGTACAAAGCATCAAGCAAATAAACAGGTTTCCCTTTCAAATGAGACATTGTGTCTCAATGGGCCTGCCTGTATAAATAAAGGTTAAATAAAAATAAGCCTCACCTCATGACATATGAATTATTGGAGAGCATAGCTGATTTAATAATTGATAATGCGATACACAGGGGTGATTGTAAACCAAGTCTTTCACGACTGGCACAATGGCATATATATATTGCTTCTCGACGAAACTGCAGCATTTCTCTTGCAGAGGAACCAAAATTCTTCTTAGATTTCGGCACTCCCGTCTTCATGAATATTTGTGTGTGCACATGGCCCTGTGCGCTTTAATGTTTTTAATTCATGAAGAAACTAAGATTTGCCAGCTAAGAACACAGCTGCGGACAAATCCAAGGATGAGACACATGAATTCAACACAGTGAATTCAATGAATTCAAGACTTTTCCTACAAATTTTCTTAAGAACAAATTCAGCTGAAAAGATTAAGAAGATATTAATAAATGAGGCGTAATGTTCCTAATATCCTTAAAAGAGCAGAGGAAAACAGGATATACTAGTTGTTATTTGTCAGCCAGCCTGATATTTATACCTGTCATCATCTCGCCCCTTCACATTGTGCAACTCATACATGTAAAGCTGCAACCCTGTCTACCCTGCTGGATTTATTAAAACATGTAATTTTTTATTTATTTTACACTTAAACATGCACACACACACACACACACACATTACTTACATACATACATATATATGTGTATATATATATATATATATATATATATATATATATATATATATATATCCGCACACACACACACATATATATATATATATATATATATATATATATATATATATATATATATATATATAGAGGATTTTCTGAGTAGATCCTTCCGTAGGAGCGTGCTCAATACTTTTTGGTAGAGCAAATAAACAAAATATCTATATATATCTTCTATCAAAATATCTCTATAATCACCTGAAGAGAGAGGATGGTTTCACCACCCCTCGAAACAGATCTGTAGTGATAAATGGAGTTTCAATAGAAAGTCTTTGTCCTGTCCTTTTATTTTTGTGTGTGTGTATATATATATATATATATATATATATATATATATATATATATATATATATATATATATATATACATATATACATACATACATATACACACACACACACACAATTTTTTTCAATATAATATTAAAAATGATTGTGTTAGTAAAATTTTGTCAAGAATGGCATATTTGGTGAAAGTTAATTCAGCTCAAGGATAGGTTATGCTTCTTAAATATCACTGCAGAACAATCAGTGGTGGATTCAATCAGCATTCCGACTCACCAACCTTTTAGATTGACACCACACTTGACCAGTTCACTGAATACATTACTGATCATTAACAGTACCAAAATCTCATGCCCTAATTTTTTTAACTTGTTACCAGGTTACAAAAATAGAAGCCATAAGATCAAATTTGTTACCCTGGGTGTCAACTTGGTGAAATTTATAGCAATACATTTACTGGCTGTAGTCCATCTATCCCCATATTTGCCAGTCACTATCTACCCTACCCTGGGAATTGCACCACCATACTACTGACCTAATATTATGTCATTGAAAATCTTAACGCACTACTACTTTAAGATCTGTGTAGAGTTGGTGTCAGTGTTACTGTTTCATGATCTGCATGATGGTGATTGGTTATGTATTTATACAAGGCAGCAGACAGTGAGGTATCCCAGCAATGGTGTACCATCTGATTGCCTTGTATCAGCACCACAGTACTATGTCAGTGTTACTGCTATGCTGAATATGTTCCTTCGCAAAATAAATCAAGCCAATGGTTATCATATGGAAACAAATCTGTTTATTTTTCTAATTTGAAAGGAAAGAGTTAATGAGACATAAATAGAAACTGTGTGTGTGTGTGTGTGTGTGTGTGTGTGTGTGTGTGTGTGTGTGTGTGTGTGTGTGTATGTGTGTGATGCCCTGTAATGAATTAGGTTTTGGATTTAATACAGACCTGTACGGGGTAATTAATTTCGCAAATACTCTGTGCACAATTCAGAATTATGTTTATATTAAGACCAGAGACTTGGCAATATCTATCTATAGAATTATCATGGGAAAGTCAAACTTGCAGCAAACCAAAACGACCCTTGTGTACATTCATTCTACATACATTTATTCGATGTGTATGACTGTTTTCTGAATTGCTAAGGTTGAAATATCACATACATAAAACCTTCAGCCTGAGGACTGACATTATCCAAACTGTAGGATTACAAAGAAGCTGAACAGTCTTAGGCATATTAATATTGTTGATATAAAATATCAAGGGTGACAAATTGGCACAGCATGTAGCATTCCTATCTCACTGCTACAGGATCCTCGATTGAATCTCAAGTCCTGTGTCTGTATAGATTTTCTCCCGGATCGTGCATGGTGCACTGACTCATGGCTGTCCAGATCCATCACAACCGTGATGCTGATAAAAAGTCACTTAAGATAAATTAATGACCACCCCCACCCTCCCCCTTAAAACAAACAAACAAACAAGCTAATAAATAAATAAATAAAAAACACATCAGGGGTCCAGCCACTGAAAGCTTGAGATAGCTACTGCCTCTGTATAAGTACTGTAGACACAAATGAAATCCTATTTAGTGGTGCTGGGAGAATTGCTCTCTAAATTGCCCTGCAGAATTGGACATAAATAATGTCGGAATGTTTATTTACTATGCATTTTAATTTTTGTCTTTCTTATTACCTTTATTTCCGTCCAAGTTATCATTATTTCAAGCCACTGATAAATTGGTATGTTGACTTTTAATTTGTAATAAGTTCAATAGAAACGCACAGCTGTTAAATGAATATGAGATTAAATGTTTGAAGCAAGTCCATATCAGGCAAGTGTGATCGGCTTCTACGCACACGACTCATTTCAAAAGTACAAAAATAAATGAAAACGCTATGATTTCTCTACCACTCACACAAGAACCATTTCTGTAACAATACATAAATAATCACTATGAAGGCAATCATCACATGAATCACTTACATATAGAATCAAAGTGGCTGAGACATGCGAGAGCCCTCACTGTAACTTCAAGACTTCAAGGAGATGGAAGATGTTTCAGACCGATAATGAATGTGTGTTAGAGCACTTACCATTAATACTGATTCACAAAAATGATAGGAGGCCTGTTACAATAAAGATTTCGTGGCCTTTTTGCTTGAAATGGGACCCGAATTTCACTGGTGGTCATCTAATTCAAGCATGAGCTGCTATCTTAGCGCAAATTTAAAACTTCTGGCTTTTGTGTGCCTTTAAAAGATTTTGAATGTCATATTTCATTTCTGGATTAGTTTAACTCTGAATAAATTGAATTATCTGCCTAGTGTTTGATCTGGACATTATTCTACATTTGTGGATGAAAATTCTAAAGGCATACGATGGTACATTTACTGCGAATTTAACAAAAAAGTCTATATGTTGGTCTACAATTATTTTCTGAATGTGTGCATGAGGGACCTGGGGAACAGAATAATTTTCGAGCTCCTGGAGGGCTTGGTTGGCCAGCTCACTTTTGAGGCTCAAGCTTAGCCCAGCAGAAAACAGCAGGGAGTCCTCTACAAAACCCATGAACAAATGTCACCAGCACCCCATCCTCCACCCCATCCTCCACCCCCAGCACTGCACCTCAGCATGCCCATTTCCCAACCTGCACTGTCCAACCACGTCCCACATTTGACTGAGGAGAGCGTGTGTTTTAATTGGCTGTCTTAAATTTAAATATTAACTTGCAGAAATAAAAGATGACGCAGAGGGTGTGTTCACGATCAGCATTTTTTAAGATTAAAAAACAAAATGGTGGCAACAGGTATAGAACGCTGCCTGGCAAAGCTCTTCTCATTATCACAATTATCAGCATAAACTACCTGCCTGTAGAAATTAACCGAACAATGAAGAGGCTGGTTTTATTCTTCTCTCTAAAACTAAGCTTTATGTCACAGTGCTGAAAAAATGAGCAGTTCTTTTCAGCAAGAAGCCAATTAGTTTTTCCTGCGTGAGGGCAACTTAATCAGTGGAATAATTGGGAGCCCCCTGCTGAGACCAGGGACAACATAAGGTCCGATCCAACACAAATGCAACTGTACAGAGGTTCAAACAAGCGCCACATGTCAACAACAAAAACAAACAATATAAAGAATGAATTAAATCAACAGTGAGAGGCTAGACGAACTTGGCATCATTAAAATCCTGAAGGGTCAAATAATTATCTTCACAATGAATAGCTGGTCATTTTCTGTGCAATTTCTTAAATTTTGTATAATTTGAGTGGCGGATTTCCAAATAACAGATCTGCAGTGTGCATCATTGTTGTGAAATTAATTGTGGAGATTTTATTGTGTTTGTTAGAGAATATCAGTTCAATTTGAGCATATGATGATCTTTCCTACAGTTTCTTTAACATCATCAACATGGAAATCTCTGTGCCCTTATATTTGTACACTTGAAAGGGGCATAATGATAATTTCTCAGTGCTGTACTCTTATTTCATTACTAAACAAACATTAGTGTATATGTCCTGCTACTGATGACTCTTAGTGATCAGGAAACAAGAAATAAATTCTCCTGAAGCATCAGTGACATAAACAGAATTAACAGGCACCAAGAGACCGTGTTTTCAAATGGTGGACAATAGACATCGGCATGGGGTACAGATTATATTTTTATTTTGATGAGACAGGAATGAAAGCCATATTATTTCCTAATGTCATTGCAGGTTTTCAAACAGAGGGGGGGAAAAAAAAAGAAGGGTGAAGATGTGACACAAAGTATGTGTATGCAGCTGTCAGAGTCAAACAGGCAACTTCTTCTTCTTTTCCTTTCGGCTTTTTCCTTTTTTCAGGGGTCGCCACAGCGAATCATCTGATTCGCATGTTTGATTTGGCATAGGTTTTTACAGCTGATGCCCTTCCTGATACAACCCTTTAACAAGGGGCAGAAACACGCTGACGGCTATGCAGCTACTCTTTACAAAAGTCAGCAATGGTTCTTTTACATGAACCTCTCACCATAGACAGTGAGAGACATGGCCGGCCTTTGATAGCCCAGTTAGCTGCACTGCGGGGACAGTGACAACCTTGTGGAGAGTGGGACTCGAACCCCCAACCTTAGGATCAGCGATCCAGCGCCGTATACCTCCAGGCCACCACTGCCACAGAGTCAAACGAGCAACGATTTCTACAATATAATGTGAAAAACAGTGTGAGATAAAGCGAGAGACATTTCTACAGTTAGGGCGGAGCTACAAGGAAAATGATTATTAGTGTTAACAATAAATATATATTTATATTCTAAAATGATATTCAGAGCAATTAACAAAGTAAAATAAAAGTCTTAAACTATTCATTCGTCCTTCATTCATTTTCTGAACCACTTAATCCTAATTAGCGACGCAAGGAGGCCGGCACCCACCTCAGCGAACTCTGTGTGAGGGCAGAGTACACCCTGAACAGCTTACCATCACAGGTGTTTAAAGATTATGTTTGTAAATATGAAATAAAAAAAGGATCCCTTTACAGTCTTGTTTGCTGTCCCTTATATCACCAGCCAGAAGGGCCTGTTTCTATATTATTTATTGTCCTAATCATTTAAAGTAGATATATACTTGTAGATATTGTATTATAGATAGTACAGTAGATATTTCTGTGATGGCCTGGCGAGCTGTCCAGGGTGTACTCTGCCCTCGCTCGGAGTTGGCTGGGATGGGCGCCAGCCTCCCCGTGACCCTAATTAGGATTAAGCGGTTACAGAAAATGAACTGAACTTGAACGATGGATATTTTTTAATAGGTTGAAGAATTGTATTGCTATATGCTACAGTTGTATTACTAATAAAATAGTACTTATTATATTACATTTTTTAAATGATTGGTGGTTTTTACTGTACACAAAAGATAACATCTCTGGATAATCATGCATAAACAGCTCGCTTAACACTTGGAAATTGTGCCACAGCTGAGAAGACAACCACGTCTCAAAGTGCCAGTCTTCAAGAATCAATCAAATTTTAATACAGTAATTGTAATGTAAGGAAAACAAGTTGTTACAAATCAATGATGTGGTTGGTGATGTAAAAATAGGTTCAACCATTCATTCATGGATAAATAGGGAATAGTTACGTAGTTACACGACATGCAACTCAAATCGAAGGAGCAGCACTGTAAGAAACAGAAGTATTTACCTGTATGTGTTTGCTCTAGTTGCTATACGTGAGCTGTCGACACGGCGCTAACGCCAGAACACGCTCCACTAAATGGCTGTAAAATGCTACTTATAAAATGTAATCAAGCATTTTGTCAAATTATGCATGTATTACCTTTAAACCTGACCAATTATTTATTTGCGATCCAAATTCTCATGACTTCTTCGTGCTTGAAGGCAGCACACCATACACTACAGCTCGTGTTTTTACAAAACGTTAGTCACTAGATGACAGTTATTACGAACAGCAGCACTGCACTGGTCGCAGTTTTCTGGAGACTCAGGCCCTGTCCCCCCTCCTGTTTCTTGCGGGAGTCTTGAACTCGTTTTAAGTCGGCCACCACACCATGTCTAATGGCCCCCGCTGAGTCTGCAGTCCTGCTCCCACCGCGTCCCTGCATCAAGCTCATCGGCCCCAAATCAAACCATAGAAAATTGGGCTTAAAATATCAGGGAACAGCCCCACAAAAACCCAAAAGCAGCGTCTGTCGCCAGCATACATGAAAGTTGGACTCACAAGGGATAGTATGCACATCACTGTTTCATATCACACTGTTTATTTTGGTTTGTGGGGTTTTTTTTTTTTTTTTTTTTTTTTTCCAACAATGATTATTTTTAGCGGTGTAGATACCTGTGCATGGAATACGGGAAATGAAGGCTGTGGGTCTGCATATAGCTTGTGCTAATTCGAAGTGAATGGTCTAACAGAGGTGAGCAAAACATTAATTACTGCTGAATTATATGAATCATGCTGTTACTCTGGCAGGCTCTTCTCTAGGATAGTGCATTGTTCAAATCATCTGGTGTGTACGAAGCTCTACAGTTTTACTAAATCAAAATGGCTTTCAGTTAGCATGCAGAATGGGCTGGGATTCAGTTGGTTGTGAATGCTTTGATGAACCTATGTTCATGTATGTAATTTTTTTTGTTTAGATCTCAAAGTATCAATACCTTTTCCGTTACTAGTGGTGACAAATACAGCTAGTATTTAACCCGAGCAAAATTACAAGTGCAAAGCATTTTTTATTGAGCAATCAAACTGTGTGTGCCTCTCATCACATTGGAAGAATCATGTGTCTCGTGAAAAGGTGAGGACACGAACCGAACCAAAGGAGCTCGGGTGGTGCTGCCTCCACTCTGAATGTAGAAAGTCATTTTCTTTAGGCACATATATACACATATGCATTCAGAAACAGAACTACACTGAGGGATGCACAGCTGTCAGTCAACCTCTGCTTCTACTTAGTCTCTGAAAAATGCATGTGAGACTCGGCTGAAAAACTGAATGCACACGTACAGCAGTACTCTGAATTCTTATGCTAGTTGTAAAGGCGATATAAAATTTGAATAGAAGAATGAAGAAAATACTATGTATATTGAGGGGGAGGGGAAATAGTGAACACCATATCGGTGTCAGTGTGGGAAAAAAAAAAAAAAAAAAAAAAAAAAAAAACGGCAGTCAATCCCCATGTATTGTTCAATCAGCGCAAGCTATTCTTCTTTCCTTAAGGCAGCAAGGGAAGCAGACAGACAAGACAAAAAGCCAGACAGAAAAAAATAGACAAATAGAAAGGTTGGTAGCAGACGTACAGTAAAGGTCATTTTTATATGAGACCTACAAAATAAAAATCATAAATACCCACCAATGTGTAGCAATAGTGAGGAAATGCAATACCGCAATAATAAAAGCACAGTTAAGGACAGGATACGGAGTCAGATGGGTTAAAACCAAGGCTGAGTAAGAATTATACCGAAATTAAAATCTTAGTATAAATCATAATTATATACAGCTATAATTTTGTGAAAAAATTTTATCTAATGTGT
>CM045728.1:40204849-40209849 GCA_024760905.1 Plotosus lineatus
ATGAATGATTAAAGATGATTACACACACACAAACACCACACAAACACAAACACCACACACACACACTGTGTGTATATATATATATATATATATATATATATATATATATATATATACATATATATGCATACAAGTGTGTGTCATCTCGTCAACCATATGTTTCAGCAAACTTTTGAAAGCACCCTGTTTAAGCGAGCAGACCCATTTTGGAAACACATGCCCATCTATTCAGCCATCAGGTGTGACTCTGGGACGCGCTTCACTACACTGGAGCAGACAGAAAACTTAATGAGGGGGTGCGTCCCTCTGCCGTACTATACCTCACAGCACATGTGTTCCTACGCCAGTGTATAGCAGTACTACGTCACTGCAGGATTTTACCTCGGCATTTATGTTTTAAACCACCGTTTCAGAAATACATATCGAATTCGGCGTATTTTTAGATTTATTTTCTATTTTTACTCTCTTTTTCAATAAAAAATTGAAGGTAGTAGGGTCTACTTTATTCAAGGCGACAGGATATCATGGCCGGAGGAGATTTTATAATGGCTCGCTCTAAATAGTTTGACGCCATCTTACTTTTGCTCACTGCGGGAGAAGCTAGGATATTTTATCCCGTTTTCCGCGGAGGAGGTGGAGTGTACTGCGGGTGGTTTACACGCGTTTTTACAGGATTGTAGTGTAAATTGTTGACTGTAAACGGACGGCTGAGGAAGGAGTAGGCATCCTTTGAAGCAGGTATGTATCGTTTTATGGCGTGAAGAGATATTTCCAATGTGAGACCGTTGTTATTGTCGATAAGTGAGCTAACGTTAGCTGCCTCAGCTCTTCGGGCTTGCCGACTTGTCCCGTGCGCGCGCGCGCGTGTGTGTGTGTGTGTGTGTGTGTGTGGTTGCAGTAGTATGTTCGTGAAACAATTAGCTTGACCAAGTGTCCAGTCAGTTAACGGTCCTTCTTCCACGTCTCAGTAATCCGGGGGATTTTTTTGTGTGTGAATATAATTATTTTATGTTTTTATTTATTTTTTTTGTCCAAATTTACGTATCTTCGAAGCCCGATGAACAGGTTTTGTGCTAACAGGCTAACCCAGCTATGTTTGGGTGGTTAAGACTCGATTCCCTGCCGCTCCAAATGAGCTGGTGGAATAAAGTAGGACAGACGGGTGTGTAGTTGTGTAGCCAGGCAGTAATTTATTACTGGATAGTCAGTGGTGTGTTCAAGACGTGAACGCTAGACGATAACACTTTTTTTAATTTATTTTTTATTTTTTATTTTTTTAACTATTTTGTCCCTGAATCTCAGTTTGGAGCGGACGTGGAGGTGTAACCGCAGCACTCCCAGACTCCTCTCTCAGTCTTCTCTGGATAAATGATCACATCAATAACCTTATTTTATGCGTTAACTTCACGTTTTACGTTCTGGGTAATATTTATACTATTAATGTTTTTGTTTAAGTTTTTAATCTGACTTTAAAAGAGCCACTCTGATCATAATATGAAATAGATACAGCTTTGCTGATACTGGATATTAAACTCGCACATGAACATAAACCTTGACTATATTATGGAACTAAAAAAATAAAATAAGTCCCCATTCTCACGCTCACCCCCCCCCCCCAACCACCAGTTACAAACAAAGGGTTTTAAAGTGTAGTTTAGTCCTCTGTACTTGGAGAGGAAGTCGAGGAGGAGCCTGAGTGTGTAACCTGACTCCGTGAGCGGTGGGAGCTCCGGGTCCGGATCGGCTCAGGTGGAGACTCCCATATTCTTCCTGTGAGGATTTACACCACACAAAATACCGCGCTGGATTTTTAATCGAGCTGATTAGTCGTCAACCGGACTGTTATTACCGTTACCACACGCACAGGTCACCGGCCGAGGGGCAGTAATCACGGTGGGCGTTTTCTGGGTTTGCGCAGCGGTGTTAGCAACTTAAACTGGATCGACTTTCACCAGGGATTTTTTTTTTGCGTGTGTATTGTCGGTAAAACGAACCCATTTCCTAGCAATTTGAGTGTTTATTTCCCGCAGTTTAACACGGTTTTTTATTATTGTATAATGTGTTTATTTACATTTTCCCGGTATGCCCGACGGCCTTTTTTAAATGGCGTACAGTAAATCTGTGTTATATCTTTTACTGGCACAGTCAGTCCCCTACCTCATTTTGGTCTGAAAGCTAAATTACTTTTCAGCAGACCCTGTTCACCCCCTCTTTCTGGCGATTTTGTAGCAGACTTGGCGTCTGAGTGTGCAGAACCTTGTACATTACCCATCTTTAATCAGGGAGTTGGGAGCGGTGGCACGTGGAAAACTCGACTAATTCTTGAAGTGGTTTTGACTCCTGACACCCCAAAGGAATAAATCTAGTAAATTCCCCGGCCTGTTATCACAGATCCACCCTATGGAGGAATTGCTCAGAAAAATCACCTGGTGGTTTAATAATCTGCAAGTGTATTTTTACCCAGTTTGTCTCTGATGCTTCTAGCCACTGTTGTGTGATGCTGGAGAATGGGCTGGTCAGACAGCAAGAATAGTAAAAGACAGAAATGTCAAGCTTACTCGGTGCTGACGTTTTTGCATGCAGCAGTGTTGGTTATCTAAATTGTCAAAGAAATGAGGCATTGACTGGTATTAAAAATGCTGTTTTGCATTTTGCTTGTTTTTGGAGTCAGAGGAGTGTTAAATGCTGTGCAGGGGTTTTTCTGACTGAAGCCCGAATATTACCACAATTGATTCCAGATGTTGGAACATGCAGGTTGAGGTCATTTGCTGAAGGTGGTTGATTTCAGGTTAGTATTAGTAGTAGTTTAATCCCCTCACGTGTAATGTGTGCTTATAGTAGTGTGGTGGCTCTTTGGGTTGCAATCCAGAGATAAATCTGTTTGCGTGTAACTTAACTCGACTCTGAATTGGTAGAATTTAGGATAAGTGGAGTGTTTTGGCAAGCAGTGGAAAATTTTGATGAGTAACTAAGCTTTATTTGTGTTTGCATATGGGGGGCACACTTGGGCCTTGTGTTATGGCAGTTATGTAGGGGTGGAATGCAACACTAGGCCCATAGAGAGCATGTGACTGAACAATGTTAAGCTTCACTCCACATTAACTGCTGTTTATGATTATAATAAGTAAATAGCTTATTAAAAACATCGATCCTGTAAGAATTTAATGTCCTAAAAGGCACAAAACGGATTGTACAAGTGTTCAGCTATTTCTTCACTAGTTGTATGAAGTGGTCTGTTTCCCACTTTCAGGTGTGAGCTGATTGGTTGGTTAGTTTATTGCTTCCACACATAAAAAAAAGGCAGTTGGCCCTGTCAGGTAATTGGACAGGAAGTTTGAGCTGAGAAATGGACTTTAGTGACCTTCTGGATTAATAAAACCAGTTGCTCACAGAAATCTTATTTCCGACTTATTTTAATTAAATTCGGCCTTCTGAGAGTATATGCACATGCTGATCTTTGCCCCAAGATGAGCAGGCAGTAATTTTCATGTCTGAATTAGTGCATCACCCTTGAGTGTGAAATTACCTGTGTCTGTTTCAGATTAAAAAGCTGTGCTGGTGGCAGGCTGAGTGAGGAACATGGCGACCCAGTGTAAGTTTTTATCCACTAACACCCAAATTTCCCTAAATGGTTTTGCCTGTACTTCAGTAGCTTTAGATTTCATCTCTAGTTCATGTCTTAATATGGACTAATTTTACTAATCAGTGCAAAGGTTGACAGTATTTGCAATCTGGTGACTGATTTATTACTTAAGATCATTTCAAAATTGTTGACATCACCAGTGGATTTGTTAATTTCATAGTCTGATAGTTTGGGGCTGTTGCAGACTGTATTAACGATGGCTTTGTGTGATCTATTCATTCATAGCTGATCTGATGGAGCTTGACATGGCGATGGAGCCAGACCGTAAAGCTGCAGTCAGCAACTGGCAGCAGCAGTCCTACCTGGACTCAGGTATCCATTCTGGAGCAACCACCACTGCTCCCTCCCTCAGTGGAAAGGGCAATCCAGATGATGAGGACGTGGACAACCAGGTGCTGTATGAATGGGAACAAGGATTCAACCAGAACTTCAGTCAAGACCAAGTGGCTGGTGTGTTACTTTATTGCTGCAAATTAACCTGAAGTACATTTAACCTTGGACAAATTTCCAGCCCTATTAATAAAGCTATTTATTTTATAATGCTGAAGTATCACTTGATATCCTTGTGTTAAAGGTCTCTACAAACTGTTTTTAAGCCTTTGTGTTTTATGTATGTTTGTTTCCGAATATGTTTAGTCAAGTAGGTACGGTAAAGACAAATGAATGCTCTCTTTGCTCTTTGTAGACATTGATGGCCAGTATGCCATGACCAGAGCCCAAAGAGTGAGGGCGGCCATGTTTCCAGAAACACTCGATGAGGGCATGCACATTCCTTCTACACAATTTGACAGTGCAACCCCAACCAACGTGCAGCGCCTGGCTGAGCCCTCACAGATGCTCAAACATGCTGTGGTCAATCTCATCAACTATCAGGATGATGCAGAATTGGCAACACGTGCCATCCCAGAACTCACAAAGCTACTAAACGATGATGATCAGGTACAGTGCTTTTAGTAACAGCGCCTACAGTCGATTCTCAAAGTAATTTTGGTTCCATTCCAATGCGTAAGGGACCTCTGCAGTGCGATTTTATGTATTTCCATTAGCATAAAGATCATTAACAGTAATTGTACTTTCTGAATCTAAATGATACTCATGTTGATGATGCATGGTGTGAAAACAGATTTTTTTCCCCCGTCTTTATTTTCCAGGTTGTGGTTAATAAAGCGGCAGTCATGGTGCATCAGCTCTCGAAGAAAGAGGCTTCACGCCATGCCATCATGCGCTCTCCTCAGATGGTGTCTGCCATCGTAAGGACCATGCAGAATACAACTGACGTGGAAACGGCCCGATGCACAGCTGGCACCCTTCACAATCTCTCCCATCATAGAGAGGGACTGCTTGCTATCTTCAAATC
>CM045728.1:40212349-40264849 GCA_024760905.1 Plotosus lineatus
TCCTAGGCTACAGTTGGTCTGATCCGTAATCTGGCTCTGTGCCCTGCCAATCACGCACCTCTCCGAGAACAAGGTGCCATCCCTCGATTGGTCCAACTGCTTGTCAGAGCCCACCAAGATACTCAGAGACGTACTTCTATGGGAGGAACGCAACAACAGTTTGTGGTGAGTCCTGTGGCTTTGTGCCCAGTAGGACTAGAGAAATGAGGGGCATCTTTGCTCACTGTCGGCCTGATTGCAGGAGGGAGTTCGTATGGAGGAGATTGTAGAGGGTTGCACTGGAGCACTTCACATTCTTGCAAGAGACATTCACAATAGGATCGTCATTAGAGGGCTGAACACCATTCCACTTTTTGTCCAGGTTAGTTTCATCTCTCTTGCTGATTTGATTGTGCCCAGAGTTCATCCTTCATTTAAATTCCTTTCAAAACATGGTTTTAATCTCCCATGTTTTTAAATCTGTATAATATGCATATTTAAGTGTATTTTCATCTGAGGGTATGAAACAACAGAAAACCTTTCAGTATTAGATTTGTTTCAGCTTGTGCAGCGGATAATCCTAACCTTGCCTTTACTCCCACTAGCTGCTGTATTCCCCTATTGAGAACATCCAGCGTGTAGCTGCAGGTGTCCTGTGCGAGTTAGCCCAGGATAAGGAGGCAGCTGAGGCCATTGAGGCAGAAGGAGCAACTGCACCACTCACAGAGCTGCTTCATTCCCGAAATGAAGGCGTTGGTAGGCATCTTAGTTTGCGGTCATGCTAATTAATTCAGGCTGTTCTTGTGAACACACACAGCCAGACTTTTGCACTGCCTAATTCGAGTTGCCAAATGACAGCAAGTAATTGAAGGCTAAACTTGGTTAACTGGTCATTATGGAACAGTTGAGATGCAGACCTTTCTCTGCATATCACATGCTGATTTGACAAATGTAGCACTTGGCATAAATGAATTTAATATTCAGGTTTTCTTCACTTTAAGATGGGATTATTGTGTGTGTTCAGAAATGACAAAAGCTGTTAAATGTTTTTTTATTTTATTTTTTGAAGTTGTACATTAAACAGGGAAAAGTATGACTAATGTGCAGATATCTATATTGGATAGACTAAGCTGTGTACTGATGGCACTATCTTTACTCCACAGCTACGTATGCTGCAGCAGTGCTGTTCCGCATGTCGGAGGATAAACCCCAGGACTATAAGAAAAGACTGTCTGTGGAGCTCACCAGCTCCTTGTTCAGGACCGAGCCCATGACCTGGAACGAGGTAGAGCAGCTCATCCCAGCTAAGCCTTATTAAAAAATCCCCATGCAAGATTAACACCATAAAATGAATCCTGGGTCAAAGCCCACACATGACCAGATTTTGATTGGGACACTGAAACAAACAAGACTGTGTGAAATAATTTTCTACAAGTTAGGACATCGTGTTCGTTATATAAAATGCTAAATTATAAAGATTGAGGTAATTTTCTGACGTCTTTCAGACTGGAGACCTGGGTTTGGATATCGGTGCACAAGGAGAGCCTCTTGGCTACAGACCAGATGGTGAGAGTGTATAGCGACTCCTGTTGTATGTAATATTCTGTACATTCCCCCTTGACATAAAGGCTGATGTACTGTATATACAGACCCCAATTAATGAGCTATAGACAAATACTAACTAATATGCTCAAATTTCTTAACACTGACTGATGGTCAAGGTGATTACTGTTCACTGTATTTCAACTTTGAAGTTGTAAATGTGTATTGTGGACATGTAATGACATGCAATATAATGGCACTGTTTTCAGAGAAGTCTCCTGCACACTGCGATCATGTTATACTATCACCTTTTTTGCATCCATTACAAAAGTGTTAAATGTTAGTATTTTGTCTGTGCTTTCCTCCAGTATCACATTAAATTGAATCTAAATATCAGGTGTTAATGTAGCTTTGCATTGTTTCCCTGTCCAACAGATAGCAGCATTGTGCCATCGTTAGTTGACTTGGTTAATGATAACCTTCATTTAGTGAATTATGTAGCAAAACTTGTATAGTTGAATATAGATAATCTTCACTTCTCTGGGTTAATGGTTTTTATATTGTTGATGCAATATTTCAACATCACACTAGCTTCAAGATTGTTCAATATTTTGCCATTTGTCCATTAGTGTGTTCAGTCACTTTTTTTTTTTTTTTTTTTTTAAGTTGAACATTGCATGTGTGTGTGTGTGTGTGTGCCAGCACGGAACTCTACAATGCAGCCTCTGTAACCATTCAGCCCTACAGTGAAGAGGCTAAAAATAATTTCAGGATAGGTGCTTGCATGTTCTAACTAGTGTGGCAGCTTGCACCTGCTAAACATAGGCATCTTTGAGAACAGAGTTTGCTGTTGTAAGCTGCCTGTTTAATATGCTTCTTCTAACCTAGTTGTGTGCACCCTTCCCATCCCGCCACTCCTTTTCCACACTTCCCACAGACCCCAGCTACCGCTCCTACCACCCTGGAGGGTATGGTCAAGATGCCATGGGCATGGACCCCATGATGGAGCATGATATGGGTGGGCACCACCCTGGCACAGACTACCCTGTGGATGGTCTGCCTGACCTTGGGCACACCCAGGACTTGATGGATGGCCTTCCCCCAGGCGATAGCAATCAGCTCGCTTGGTTTGATACTGATCTGTAAATAAAGAACTTTTTAGGTGAGACACTAATTCACACACATGTTGTCACAGTGAATGGCTATTTGTTCAGGGTTAGTGCTGAAGCATTATGATGCAAGGCATGCTATTAGCATGACTAACCTGAATGTGATGTCAGGGCACACCTTCCCTTGTGCAGGTCCTGACTAACAGCAGTGTTTCTTTTGTGTCATAGCTGTATTGTCTGATCTGAATGAACCTGCATTGTGATTTGGCCTGAAGAGTTGCTGAGCGGTCTCAAGAGTGAGCTAGTTTCTCTGGAAGTGCCTGACACTAATACAAGCTGAGTTTCCTATGGGAACACGAGCAAGTAAATTTTTTGTCCTGGTCCTCATTGGTGGGAGTTATAACGACAAAGGAGTTTCAGTGGGTGCGTTACTCAAGAAAGCTCAAGAAGTGGATCATAAAATGGAATTTTAAACCTTAGCCTTGCCTGTATTTTTTTTTTTTTACTTTTTTTTTTTTAAATTTTTTTTAATTCTGTAGTCTAATGGTACTTAATTAGCTTGCTTTGACACTTGTCTTTTATTTTGCAGTAATTTTGTATTCTTTTAAAATCTCTTGCATAGTGTTAAATTATAGTGGTAATCTTCCATCAATTAAGATTTTATCAAGTTTATGGTGTAGAACACTAATTGAATTGTATTCTGATCAAGTGTAACATTGTGTAGCTTTTGTATAAAACCAAGAATGGAAGAAATGGTCCAAAATCAAGCTTTGTTTTAACAAGATCAAGGTTTCCAGTGTCACAAAAGGGTTTGCAATAGAGGGGTCAGTTCTCCTTTTTTTCTTTTTTTTTCTTTTTTTTATTTTTTTTTTACTTTTTTTATTTGATGGTAGCTGTAGAAGGTTTTGAAATGAACCCCTTATAATTGTAGCCTGCTGTGTTTATTGGAGACATGGTTATGATGTGGCTAAATAAAATAATGGACAAACATTGTTTTATGTCAATTTTAGTCCCAGTATGTCACACGTGTGATGTAAAATCTGGACTTTTTATTGAAAAAAATGCTTGAGCCATTCTTTCACAACTCAATTTGACAAATTGGGTGACTTTAAAATAATTCAGCAATTTCTGTAATCTGGTCAGTTTATGTAGGTATATGCAGTCACTTGCAGCATGCATATGTTGAAATGATTAAATATGAATCCTAAATGAGTTAAACATTCAAAATTTGAGAATCCAAAACCCCTGTTCTTAAAAAAAAAAAGAACTTGTGCATTTAACTAACCATCTGGTGTTGAAGGTGTGACAAAGTGCAGAATAAGGGCTCAGCTGGAACAATATACTGTGCATAGAGATGTTATTAAATTTTCATGTCACTTTAAATCAATATGTTGAGCTTTTGGAAAAGCAAGTGCTGTATAATTTATTTATATAATGAATGATGCATCCTATAACAATGTTTTACAACACAAATGACAAATACAAAATTACAGTAAGTGTATTGGGAGTGAGGCTTAGCTAATGCTCTGGGTTCTTCTTCCAGCCTGGTATCACGCCATTTAAAATTTCAGCAGCCAGTGATCCGACTGCAGTGGTTGAATGAGACCTGGGAAATAACAGCACTATCTTTACAAGCAGGATATTTCATCGAACTGAAAAGACATTAAGCTTTATTATAATCAGCCTGAAGGCAGACTGGGGTGCAATAAAATTGGACAAATTGACCATGTGATTTAAAGATATGAGGAAAATGTAACACCTATCTTGCACTATTAGAATATTCACGTTGAGCCAAAACCAGTACCAGAATTAATATAAATGGGGCACTGCCAAGCACAGGCCTATTAAAGATGTATAATGTTCCTCTGTATTATTGATTTGCCATGTGGTATTAAATATTGTCTGAAGTTGTACTAGATCCATAACTGGTGCTGGTCAGTAGTAGCTTCCAGACCAACACTTGCCATACGCTTTTCCCACCCAAAGATGAAATGTTATATTCCTAATATAAAAATAAAATTCTAACTAAAACTAAATCCTGATGCATTCAGTTCAGCATTCAGTCACCTGAGACCGAAAACTGTCCTCTTCTATACATAAGCTCACACTGCACGTATTAGCTGGTGTAGCTGAAAGTACAGCGCTTTCATCCGTCTTGAGAACATGGGTAGTGTTACTCAATGGGATGTCATATTTTGGTCTAACTGTCTATTGAATAGGTGAATACTTTTCTGTTGCATTCATTGGGAGAATAAACATGACCTTCAATGAGGAGCTTTGTTTAAATACTTACTGAAACACAAGCCATTTCTTATTAGGGGAACAGGGACTGACCATATCAATACTACAGTATCACATGGATTACTACCCTTTTTTGTAAAGCACGGTGACACAGCTTCAAAAGGATATCTTTTCCATTTTAGAAGAAAAAAGCATGGGGGAATAGAGGGAGCGAAGAGCATCCCAGACAAAAGGCCTATATCAATCTGGGTGCGGCAACAGCCCAAGTAAACCCTCATACACACAAGCGTGCCTTGGTCTCTGATAAAAAAAAAAAAAAATGGATCAAAGCATGAGATCTCTCTAAAATAAACTACAGCAGTGGCCATAAAGCAACTAAAGAACCTTACTTGTTACCACAAGCCAGTTTTAGGAGTACATGCACCAGGCTCTGACCTCCTTCTGTATTCCATCCTGTACTGTCTACTGCACTCATCTGTGTGGGAAGAGAAAAAAATGGAAAAATTTGAGTTACAACAACAAGAAAATTAGTGTCTGGGTTTTCTTATTTATCTTGGCTGACCAAACAAAACCCATTGGATTTCTTTCTTCCTTTGTTTTTTTCCCCTATTTCTCGGGAGTCACCACAGCGAATCATCTGATTCGCACGTTTGATCTGGCATAGGTTTTTTACGTCGGATGCCTTTCCTGTCACAACTATTTTAGCAAGGGACAGAAACACGGTGACGGCTTTGCAGCTACTCTTTATGAAGGTCAGCAATGGTTCTTTTACATGCCTCTCACCATAGACAGTGAGAGACATGGCCCGCCTTTGATAACCCAGTTAGCCGCACTGGGGGGGGGGGGGGGGGGGGGGGGGGGGACAGTGACAACCCTGGGGGGACTCGAACCCCCAACCTTTGGATTAGCGATCCTGCCCCCTATCAACTGGACCACCACTGCAAAATGCATCGAATACAGTAGTTAATTGTCCATTATAGTTCATCTATATATAGTAAAGCTGTAAAGTGTTCTTGTGTTAAAAATCTGGTTAAAATTATTGTCTGTCTTTTAGCAGTGTAGCAAAAATCATTTTAGCACAAAGAGTCAAATTCTGAATACAAACCATTTTTATTCTATATCTTGGATTTCAGTCACAGTAATATCTGAATTGAGGTTTCCCAAACCACTACACACTTATAACCTGTTGACTCAGTGGAGCAGAAACAGAGGAGCAAATCTAAGAATAATCAAAGATGATTATGTTCAGAGCGCTCACAGCTCTCACTTAGCTTCGTAACTTGGGCACTATATTCAATGCATTGCCTGATTTCATTCCCAAACACGGAGATGGACTGGAGTACTAGGCTATGCCTACAATACCATGCAAGTGAACAATGAAAACAAAATCAAATCAACAACTGAAGTTTTTTTCTTGCACTTTCATAAACGCAAAAGTGTAAATATATGAATAAGTGGATATAATGACTTGAGTAATAATTAATGGGTAATTAAAGCTCATGACAGTGCTGAGGCTTTGAAGCTTTGATCTCTGATGTCATCACCCAAGTCTGCCTCATGAAGCACCTGTTACTAGGCAACGGTGTTATGGACCTGGGGGAGATACACAGCTTCGACTTACTTCTTCCTGTCCTCAATACCACTCAAAACTCATCTTTTCTAAAACAGAACACAACTCTTACTACATTCTCATACTACAACATGCACAGACATATATACACACACACACACACACACACTATATTTATATTATATATATATATATATATATATATATATATATATATATATATATATACACACACACACACACACACACAGTGGTACCTCACCTTACGAGAGACCCAACAAACGAAAAATCCAGGTTACGAAATGTATTTACCTAAAATTTCCATCTCTGGAGAAAAAACAAATTCACGAGTGCCATCTCAAAAAGTCAAACAATGTGCAAGTCGCTCTCCCATTGGCTATCTCCCAACATCCCGCCCCGCTGGCCTCTCATTGGCTAGGACCAATCATCTGCATCGCCATAATACCCATAATGCTTTTCGACCCATTGTTCTTTCACGGAGTTCTAACACATGTAAAGGACAGAGTTACTGTTGTTTTGTCAGTTTTTCGAGTGTGCTCATTGCAACTTTATTTTTTGGACTAGGCTTTTAACCTTGAATAAACATTTGTAAGACTATAACTCTGCTAAGAAGACATGGTCAACACACACGCATGCGCGCGCACACACACACACACACACACACACACACGCGCATGCATATGTGATTCCCGGTGAGAGTGAAAAGAAGAAGAAGCGGGCTTGTGGCATGCAGTTGAGTGATATCGCAAAGGAATATGGTCAAACCCATCTACCATCGGCACGATATTGAAGCAGAAGGAGGCTTTAAACGGTATGCTTTTATAATTTTTAAAGGGTAGTCTTGGGAGCCTTGAAACGAATCATGCATTTTACATGTGAAATGCACCTCTACATACGAAAACTCCAGATTCTGAAAAGGCGCTGGAATATATTTCTATATTAGTGATTAGTGGCAGTGGTAGGGCGCAGGATCGCTGATCCTAAGGTTGGGGGTTCGAGTCCCCACAAGGTTGTCACTGTCCCCCAGTGCAGCTAACTGGGTTATCAAAGGCAGGCCATGTCTCTCACTGTCTATAGTGCGAGGTTCATGTAAAACAACCATTGTTGACTTTCGTACAGAGTTGCTGCAAAGCCATCAGCGTGTTTCTATCGCTTGCTAAAAGGGTTGTGACAGGAATGGCATCCGACGTAAAAACCTATGCCAAATCAAATGTGCGACTCAGATGATTCGCTGTGGCGACCCCTGAGAAAGGGAAAAAGCCTTATATATTATATATATTGTATATATATATATTGTAGATTATGCTAGTCATGAGTGAATGCAGTGTGAGTTGTGTTCCGTGAAGTAATCCACCCTATTCCTGCTAAGGACCATGGACACAAATTTGGAGAACTGGACTCATCCTGGCTGCTCCCACACCTGAGGACCGTTCCATTGCATGCTGAAGGTCACAAACTGAAGAAGCCAGCAGAATCGCATCATCTGCAAAAAGCAATCCTGAGGTTTCCAAACCAGACACCCTCCTATTCTCAAATATGCACTGAACACTAGCACAGAATTCCAACAACTCCGGTACCTCAGTTTCCCATCACATCACAAAAAGGTCAAGGAATAACCATTGTTTCTCCACCGAAAAAGAAGCCTGCTGAGGTCGTCGGGTCACTCATGGGTCCTGTGCAGAGTCTGCATGTTCTCCCTGTGCTGGTGTGGGCTTCCACCCACAGTAAAAAGATATGCACATTCAGCTAACTGGTTGTACTAAATGGGTCTGAGAGTAAGTGGTTGTTTGTGCATGGACGTTGCAATCATACGTAGCTTCTTCAGAAAATTGGTGTCACAGAGTGGAAAGCACACAGTTATAAGTTATGGTTATAATTTTACTACACTGAAACTAAGGGGCTTAAACCTGTTCTAGCATGACAGTCCCCCTGCACACAAAATGAGCTCCATGAAGACATGCTTTGCAGAGATCACTGACCTCAACCCCACTGAACCGCTTAATCCTAGTATGGTTGCAGGAAGGCTGTATCTCAGGTGACTCTAGGCAAAGGCAGGGCACACTGTAAACAGCTCGCTAAGCCACCACAGGGACAAAACACAAACAACCCTCAAACTCACATCTCTGAGTATCTATACGCTGAAACACATGAGACATCTGTGCTTTAAATTGTACTACTTACAGCATAATCTCAGCACCACTCACACCTCAAATATGGTGTCACAAATGTCAGGCTGGATAATCTATAATTATGGGATATCTACGGTCAGAACAGTAGTGCATTGCAGAACATGGAGTTTCTTAGCCACAGACCAGGCAGGTGGTGTCAGTGTTATGTCTAACTGATTGCATATACTGTATGCTTAAACCAAAAACTAACTCAAAATTGACATGATGTCTTAGTCTTATAGTCAGATTCAGTTACTAAATGGTCACAGTAATATCTAAACACACACACACACTCAGTCTGTAGTTTGTAAACAATGAATGCAGCGTCATTGCGTCAGCGTACTACGTTGGTATGTCTAAACTCAAAATTTGAATTTTTTTGGAAAAAAAAAAAAAAGAAAAAACACGTAAAACGGATGAACGTAAGTCGGGGAGCGTCTGTGTGTGTGTGTGTATATATATATATATATATATATATATATATATATATATATATATATATATAGTAGTCGGACTCAGTCAGTCCCAAAGGACGATGGCTGCGCTCTGGCTGGTATCCTGGCTGGTGATACTCTCCAGTGCGCAGAGCCAGGGTAGCGAGTAATGGAGGACAGGCTGTTACCCAAGCAGCAAGTCCCCCCTCTCGGCACCACTGGAATGATCCAATGGAAGGGCAAGTGCCGATACGACTGGTTTCCAGTGCCGCTGCAGGAGTTGGCAGAACGTTACTGTGAACGAACTGCCTCTGGGGACTCTGACTCCCGATTAGAAACACGCTGCCGGCTTTGCAGCCTACTCTTGTCGAAAGTCAGCAATGGTTCTTTTACATGCCTCACACCATAGACAGTGAGACATGGTCAGCCTTTGATAACCCAGTTAGCTGCACTGGGTGGACAGTGGCAACCCTATGGAGACTCGAATCCCCAACCATGGGATCAGCGATCCTGCACCCTAACCACTAGACCACCACTGACCCATATACATATATATACATATATATATATATATATAATGCAGCCATGAGGTGGGGGGGGGCACTAACCAGTGTCTCTCCCCCTTATGCCTGTCCAAAAGTCCGGAGAAAGGCAGAGGGTTGTGTCAGGAAGGGCATCCGACGTAAAACCAATGCCAAACTTTTATGATGCAAATCAGAAGTATTACCCCCATACCGGATCGGTCGAGGCCCGGGTTAACAACGATCGCCATCAGTGCTGTCAATCAAAAAGGGGCTGATGGAAATTGGACTACTGTTGGTCGAAGACGTCGAAGGAGAGGCGGGAGGCGTGTCCGTAGGCGGAGAGAGAAGAGGAAAGGCATGAGTCTAGGACTGAGAGTAGGGACTTTGAATGTTGGAACTATGCAAAGAAAAGGTAGCGAGCTGGCTGACATGATGCAGAGGAGGAAGGTGGACATACTGTGTGTTCAGGAGACCAGGTGGAAAGGTAGCAAAGCTAAAAACTTAGGAGCAGGGTTTAAGCTATTTTATCATGGTGTGAATGGGAAAAGAAATGGAGTAGGAGTCATCTTGAAGGAGGAGTTTGTCAGAAATGTTCTAGAAGTGAAAAGAGTGTCAGGCAGAGTGATGAGTCTCAAGTTAGAAATTGAAGGTGTGATGTTCAGTGTTGTTAGTGCTTATGCCGCACAGGCAGGATGTGAGCTAAAAGAGAAGGAGAGATTCTGGAATGACTTAGATGAAGTGATGCAGAGTACCCCCAGAGGTGAAAGAGTGGTCATTGGGGCAGACTTCAATGGACATGTTGGTACAGGCAACAGAGGGGACGAGGAAGTAATGGGCAGGTTTGGTATCCAGGACAGGAACGCAGAAGGACAGATGTTGATAGATTTTGCAAAAAGGATGGAAATGGCTGTGGTGAATGCTTTCTTCCAGAAGAAACAGGAGCATAGGGTGATTTAGAAAAGCGGAGGTAGGAGCACACAGGTAGACTACATGTGTAGGCGATGTAATTTGAAGGAAGTCAGTGACTGCAAAGTAGTAGTGGGTGAGAGTGTTGCCAAACAGCATAGGATGGTGGTATGCAGGATGACGCTGATGGTGAGGAAGGTGAAGAAGGCAAAGGCAGAGCAGAAGACAAAGTGGTGGAAGTTGAAAAAGGAAGAGTGTCGTGTTGTCTTCAAGGTTTTTGGTGGTCAGGAAGTGCTTCCGGATGACTTGTATGATAGGTTGGACAGTAAAGAGGAAGAAAATGATCTTTCCAGGTTGGCACAGCAGAGAAATAGAGATGGGAAGGACGTGCAGCAAGTTAGATTGATAAAGGACAGAGAGGGAATGTATTGACTGATGACAGAAGTGTGCTGGGAAGATGGAAAGAGTACTTTGAAGAGCTGATGAATGAGGAAAATGAGAGAGAAAAAAGAGTAGAAGAGGTGACCATTGAGGAGCAGGATGTAGCAAAAATCAGTAAGGGTGAAGTGAGAAGGGCATTGAAGAGGATGAAGAATGGAAAGGCAGTTGGTCCTGATGATATACCTGTGGAGGTATGGAAGTGTCTAGGAGAGATAGCAGTAGATTTTCTGACAAGAACATTCAACAAGGTCCTAGAGAGCGAACAGATGCCGGAGGAGTGGAGGAGAAGTGTGCTGGTGCCCATTTTTAAGAACAAGGGAGACGTGCAGAGTTGCGGCAACTACAGAGGGATAAAGTTGATGAGCCATACGATGAAGTTATGGGAAAGAATAGTGGAAGCAAGACTAAGAGCAGAGGTCAGCATTTGTGAACAACAGTTTGGTTTCATGCCAAGAAAGAGCACCACAGATGCAATGTTTGCTTTGAGGATGTTAATAGAGAAGTACAGAGAAGGACAGAGGGAACTGCATTGTGCCTTTGTGGATCTGGAAAAAGCATATGACAGGGTGCCAAGAGAAGAACTGTGGTATTGCATGAGGAAGTCTGGAGTGGCAGAGAAGTATGTTAGAGTGGTGCAGGACATGTATGAGAGATGTAAGACAGTGGTGAGGTGTGCTGTCGGTGTGACCGACGAATTCAAGGTGGAGGTGGGACTGCATCAAGGGTCAGCTCTGAGCCCCTTCTTGTTTGCTATGGTGATGGACAGGCTGACAGACGAGGTGAGACAAGAATCTCCATGGACTATGATGTTTGCAGATGACATCGTGATCTGTAGTGAGAGCAGAGAACAAGTGCAGGAAAATCTAGAGAGGTGGAGGTTTGCCGTGAAAAGGAGAGGAATGAAGGTTAGCCTCAAAAAATCAGAATACCTGTGTGTGAATGAGAGGGACCCAGGAGGAACAGTGATGTTACAAGGAGCAGAGATAACAAAGGTGGAGGATTTTAAGTACTTGGGCTCAACAATCCAGAGCAATGGAGAGTGTGGAAAAGAGGTGAAGGAGCGTGTGCAGGCAGGCTGGAATGGTTGGAGAAAAGTGTCTGGTCTGATGTGCGATAGGAGAGTGTCAGCAAGAATGAAGGGAAAAGTGTACAAGACGGTGGTGAGGCCAGCGATGTTGTATGGCTTAGAAACAGTGGCGCTGAGGAAAAGGCAGGAGGCAGAGCTGGAGGTAGCGGAGATGAAAATGTTGAGGTTCTCTCTGGGAGTAACGAGGATGGATAGGATCAGAAATGAGTATATCAGAGGGACAGCCCATGTAAGATGTTTTGGAGACAAAGTCAGAGAGGCTAGATTGAGATGGTTTGGACATGTACAGAGGAGGGATAGTGAGTATATTGGCAGTAGGATGCTGAGGTTGGAACTACCAGGCAGAAGGCCTCGAGGAAGACCAAAGAAGAGATTTATGGATGTGGTGAAGGTAGACATGAAGGTCATTGGAGTCAGAAAAGAAGATGCAGAGGACAGGGTGAGATGGAGGCGGATGATTTGCTGTGGCGACCCCTGAAGGGAGCAGCCGAAAGTAAAAGAAGAAGAAGAAGAAGATATATATACACACATATACATACACATGCTGTCCTCACTGAACGACGGACGACTCAGAGTTACAACGGCCTGTTAAAAATTGTCAAAAATTATCAAAAATATACTTTTACTGTTAACGAGTCACAGCAGAAACAAAGCAGCTGAGTTGTGAGTGTGTGCATATGTTTGCGCATACCCAGTGTCGGCAGCATCACCCATCCTGCCTCCCTACTCACACACATACACACACACAAACACACTCACTCACGACTCAGTCGGAATTCTACCACGCTGTTAGGTAAGAGTTCAAGCGATTGTTAGCAGTTATGGCTTCTCACATTCAATGATCTATACATATGCAATACTGTAGCCTACAGTACAAATACAAACCATGCAAAATGTCTACTAAAGCGGGATTCGTTTAACAACGGAATTGCTTAATGGTGGGGTCTACAGAACGTAACCCTGTCATTAAGTGAAGACTAGCCGTACAGTATATACATGTATGTATGTACAGTAATCCCCGTTATTCGTGGGGGTTACGATCCGCCTCTTCCCGCGGATCCTGAAAATTCATGAATTATTTTTTAAAATCCTATCTATGAGATTACGTGCTAAAATATGCTTCTTAAACACATTCTAAAGACAGTCTTAGTCATTAATACAGGAATAATGTAGTAAAATTTTACACTGTTATAATATTTATGAATAAATAAAGCGCTCAGGCTCCTTACCAGAAGCGAGAGAAGATGCAGGACATCAAAGTGGTATCATAGGGCTTAAATGATCATTAACACACTAAAAAAACACGACTTCACAATTCAAGCAATCACATTGATGACATGTGTGTGAAGGAAAAAAAACAAGGTGTACACATCATGTGCAACCAATCAGCAGGAGGGAGAAACAAAAGCTCTCAGTCATTAGCTAAATTTGAATCACGTGCCAGTAATTTCCGGGGCTGCCGATAATCCGTGAGTATACTGGGCTGCGACCGGTGAACCGCAAATGGGCGGGGGGCTGCTGTGTATATACAGTAGGCCCTTAACTATTCGCGGTTTTGCACTCGCGGCTTTGCATATTTGTGGATTGCCGAGCAAATGTCATGTGATTCAAATTCAGCCAATGGCTGTTCTCCCTCCTGCTGATTAGTTGAGATAATGTAAAGCCCCTTTCCCCCCTCATTCGCACACACCTTGTGCCTGGGCTTTTTTAGTGTGTGTTGTTTTTAATTACAGTTAAGCTTGATAATGCCACCCAAACGCTGTGCACCTACTCAGGCTTCTGGTGGACACTGCATGAAAAGTAGAACTGCTTGATATTATTCAGGAAGGAAAACGTTTTGCTGCAGAAGTGCAAAGAAGTTGAATGTTGTATGAAACAAGGTCATCATCAGAATGGAACCTGCCTTAGTATTCTGGATAGATGCTTCTAATTCAGGGCTCGGCAACCTTTGCCATTCATAGAGCCATTAGGACCCATTTTCCACATTAAAGAAAACACTAGGAGCCACAAATCCTTTTTTTGACATTTAAAATCAAACAATACTGCATATAATGTTTTTCCCCTTTTCCTTCATGTTAATATAAAATAACAACGTGCTGCATTGATTTAAACGACTGCAGAGACAATTAAATTACAATTCGGCTTTCAGCAAAAACATCGGCAGCCTCCCATCAACCCTAATTAGGATTAAGTGGTTCAGAAAATGAATGTGTTCGAGTCCTTCTTGTATTTTTATAAAGAAAAAACAGATCTATCTCACGGAGCGAAGGAGGAGCTTCAGCCAGATGTGTACTAAACAAGTATTCAACGTGTACTTGCTCACTTGAAACATCGGAAGTCTGGATAAGCTGTGCTTCATCTCACAAGCTCCGTGTGCCACTTGTGACAAGTGCCTACTTTTGGTGGAGTGCGTCACAAATCTCATCCACCGCCTTTTACTTCAGCTGATTTATGTTCCTATATTACAAACCCCGGAGGTGGAAAAATCTCTCATGCTCGCTGCTGGCTGATGGTGAGAGCACTCCTTGCCATGAGCACAAGAATTTGGAAATCCACGAACTCAGCAGATCAAAAACACACACACAAAATTACCCCACCCATACCAAATAAATATCTGCCCACACCAGTGACTGTTAATTTTCACCTATGTAATTTTCAGCCCTAAAATAGCATTTTTGAAAGGGTACCCACTGGGTACCTGTGGGTACCCAACCATTGCAGGACTCTGCCTTAGGCAGATTCTCCCATCATTCAGGTGAAAGCTGGTTCAACTACCCTTGGAAGCCCGAAATGCTTCCGATGTGAGTAAATAAGCGGCATTTTCTTTTTGCAGTTGAACCGTGGGTTGTCGACCCGTGATATAATGCAATGGAAAGTACTGTAAATATAATGCAATACCTCCTCCTCGTGGGCATTTTTTGAAAACTACAGTGCTGTATGTTTAATAGTACGGATTATACTCAGTGTTCTTTTATATAATACAGGTGCTTCCGTTTTTAATTGGTTCCGGACAGCCCAACGTAAGTTGAAAGTGAACGCAAGTTGTTACAGTGATGTATGACGTGTGACGTATGACACTCATACTGTACTATACATCCATAAATACCATTACAGTATCTCGTAAAACACCCTTAAATCAATTATTATAAACATAACATTGTAAAATAAGATAAAATATATCGAATAATATCAACATTAATTTCAAATAAGTCACTTATTTATACCGAGTCACTTTACATGAAGCTTAAAACAATCAATCAATGCTTACAATATGTGAAGCGCTCAATACCGAAAGTAGTGTACTTGTGAAAGTAGTGTACTTGCTGTGGGTTATACGGACTTCCAGTCTTTCAAGTGCACAAGGGTGCCATTGAACTCATTTAGAACACTGCCTGCACTGTTGCAGTCTCCCAGCAAAGCGGAGAGTTCTTTCTTTTGTGTAAGTAAGTAAACTTTATTCAAGAGATGCATACAAAGAACAAGTACAAATCCTAATGAATATTAATATAAAAATAAGTATATACTCTTAGGATTCTGCTAAAAGATAATAAATATAAAGATTGTGCCGATCTGAGCAGACAGTTAATTCATCTCTGTGTATGAGACTTGCACCCATTCTAGTAGGCTTACACTTCTGATCAACCATATTTGCTTAGGGATACAAAAGTCCGCAAAACAGTGTAAACACAGAGATGACATCTTAACACAAGGGTAACACTAATATATATATATATATATATATATACACACACACACACACACACACACACACACACACACTCAGTCTGTAGTGTGTAAACAATGAACGCAGCGTCATGACGTCAGCATACTACGTAGGCACATCTAAACTCAAAATTTACCTTTTTTTTGAAAGAAAAAACCCCGTAAAATCGAGAGGAAAAAAAAAAACGTAAAACGGATGAACGTAAGTCGGGGAGCGTCTGTATATATATATATATATATATATATATATATATATATATATATATATATATATATATATTAATAAATATCACAGTAAAAAATTAAGTTTTTCTTAATCATTATTACATTTTACCTACATCAATACTGTATTAATGAGTAAGACTGTCTATAGAATGTGTTTAAGAAGCATATTTTAGCGCATGGAACAGATACATAGTATTTTACTTACAGCTGCTCATTCGCGCATGTGACGTCATACATGGGGTTCTACTTCCGGTACAGAACTTGCGGATTATCTTGATTCGGGGGAGGGCTCGGAACCGAACCCCCGCGAATGTCAAGGGCCTGCTGTTGACTCTCTTCGGTCCTCTCTATGTCCCATTTCTTCTTAGCTGATCTCTTCTTTTGTACACACTCCTGCACTTCCTCATTCCACCACCAAGTCTCCTTATCTACTGTCCTTCCAGAAGACACACCAAGTACTCTCCTACCTGTGTCCCTGATCACATTAGCTGTAGTTGTCCAGTCATCCGGAAGCACTTCCTGACCACCAAAAACCTTGAAGACAACACAACACTCTTCCTTTTTCAGCTTCCATCACTTTGTCTTCTGCTCTGCCTTTGCCTTCTTCACCTTTCTTACCATCAGCATCATCCTGCACACCACCATCCTATGCTGTTTGGCAACACTCTCACCCACTACTACTTTGCAGTCACTGACTTCCTTCAAATTACATCGTCTACACATGTAGTCTACCTGTGTGCTCCTACCTCCACTTTAATAAGTCACCCTATGCTCCCATCTCTTCTGGAAGAAAGTATTCACCACAGCCATTTCCATCCTTTTTGCAAAATCTATCAGCATCTGTCCTTCTGTGTTCCTGTCCTGGATACCAAACCTGCCCATCACTTCCTCGTCCCCTCTGTTTCTTGCATCAACATGTCCATTGAAGTCTGCACCAATGACCACTCTTTCACCTCTGGGGGGTACTCTGCATCACTTCATCTAACTCACTCCAGAATCTCTCCTTCTCTTCTCGCTCCCATCCTGCCTGTGGGGCATAAGCACTAACAACACTGAACATCACACCTTCAATTTCTAACTTGAGACTCATCACTCTGCCTGACACTCTTTTCACTTCTAGAACATTCCTGACAAACTTCTCCTTCAAGATGACTCCTACTCCATTTCTCTTCCCATCCACACCATGAAAAAAACAGCTTAAACCCTCCATATTTTAGCTCATGTAATAGATACATAGTATTTTACATATATATGTATGTGGGGCCGGTGGCGTAGTGGTTAGGGTGCTGCGCTCATGATCGGGAGGTTGTGAGTTCAAATCCCACTGAGACCCTCACTGTGCTAAGACCCCTGGGCAAGGTTTCAACCACAAGTGTGCCTCTGTTCACCCAACAATATAAATGGGGATCAGTAAAAATATACTTGGAAGGTAACCTGCGATGGACTAGCGTCCCATCCAGGGGGAGTTGAACTCCTGGTCTCTTCACGCTATGGAAACCGGGGATAAACACTGGCCTGATGAGCCACAAGGCTCGGGTGTAAAAACGCAATAGACTTTACCCACCATACACACACACACACACACATCTCTCTCTCTCTCTCTCTCTCTCTATATATATATATATATATATATATATATATACACACACACACACACACAGTGGTACCTCACCTTACAAAAGTCTCACCAAATGAAAAACGCAGGTTACGAAACGCATTTTCCTACAATTTTTGTCTCTGTATACGAAACAAGTTCACGTTGCGAAAGAGCCTCTTAAAAATTCAAACTCACCATTCAAACAATACACGAGCTGCTCTCCCATCAATGACGTTCAAACATCCCGCCCCACTGGCCTTCCATTGGCTAACAACTGAGCTATCGTTCATGTCGCTTTCACTCGAGCGCCATCTTGGACAGGTCCATCTGACGCCATCTTGGACAGGCATCCCATTGGCTAGGAGGGATGATGCAGCTACCTCCCATTGCCTGTTGGAGCTGAATCTACCATGATTCTTTTCGTGTAAAGGACAGAGTTACTGTTTTTTATGCTTTATTTCTTGACTCTGCCTTTTAACCTTCCATAAACATTTGTAAAATTATAACTCTTCTAAGAAGACATGATCAACACACGCGCACGCACTCGTGCACACACACACACACACACACACACACACACACACACACACGTATGATTTCCAGTGCGAGTGAGAAGAAGAAATGGGCTCGAGTGATATCACAAAGAAATATGGCCAAACCTGTCTACCATCAGTACGATATTGAAGCAGAAGGAGGTCTTAAAAGGTATGCTTTTATAATTTTTAAAGGGTTTAGGGGATCGTATTGGGAGCCTTGGCACGAATCACACATTTTACATGTAAAATGCAGTTCAATTTACGAAAAATGCAGGTTACGAAAAAGGCTCTGGAACGGATTCATTTCGTAAAGTGAGTTACCACTGTGTGTGTATATGTATACACACACACACACACACACACACACACACACACACACACACACACATATATTCAAAATAATAGATAGCAGTCAGTCATCACTAACCTGATGAACCACTGTTTTTGGTAGAAATTATATTTCTACATGGCAAATAATTTACTAGGAGGGGTACTAGAGTAATAGAATCCAAGAAAAGTGGTTCTACTCAAAGCTCCCAGCGGATGGTTGAGCTTCTCACCTTTTGTCTAAGATAGAGCCCTGCTTCCCGGTGAAGGAAGCTCATTTCAGCCACTTGCATCCATGATCTTGTTCTTTTGGTCATTACCCAAAGCGCGTCAGCATAGGTGATTGTTGGAATATAGCTCAACTGGTAAATTGAGAGCTTTGACTTGCAGATCGCTCAGCTCCCTCTTCACCATGATGGACCGGTACAGGCTCCGCTTTACAGTAGAGGCTACAGCGATCTGCCTGTTGATGTCCCGCTCAATCCTTCCCCCACTTGTGAACAAGACCCCGAGATACTTGAACTCCTCCACTTGGGGTACGACCTCATTTCAGACCAGGAGGGTGCATTCCACTCTTTTCAGACTGAGAACCTCGGACTTGGAGGTGCTGATTCTCATTCCGGCTGCTTCCCACTCGACTATGAATCGCTTCAATGAGAGCTGGAGGTCCCAGACTGATGAAGCCAAAAGGACAATGTGATCCACAAAAACCAGAGGCGAGATTCAATGACCACCAAACCAGAACCCCTCAACGCCTTGGCTGCGCCAAGAAATTGTCCACAAAATTAGAATTGGTGAAAAAGGATAGCCTTGGCGAACTCCAACCCTCACCGGAAACAAATGCGACCTGTTGTTCCCAATACTGTCCAAGCTCTGGCTTCGGTGATACAGTGACCGAATGGCCCATAGCAATGGGTCCGGAACGCCGTACCCCCGGAGCACGCTTAACTGATAGCCTGAGAGAGACGATTGAAAGCCTTTTCCAAATCCACAAAACACATGTGGACAGACTGGGCAAACTCCCATTGCCCCCTCCAGGATCCTGTAAAGTGGATAGAGTTGGTCGAGAGTGCCACAGCCAGGATAAAAACTACATTATTTCACCTGAATCTGAGGTTCAACCAAAACAACGACAAAGATTATTTCTGCTTAAGGTACAACATTAGATTCTGAAGCCTAGAGTTGTGTTCAAAATAATAGCAGTCAGACATCACTAACCTGATCAATCACTGTTTCTGGTTGAAATGATGTTTCTACACGGCAAATAATTTACAAGCAGGTGTAGGAGAGTAATAGAATCCAACAGACATGACATGCATGCTGCTGATTCTGTGCAATTTAATCACTAATTGAAAAGAGCATGCTCAAAATAATAGAAGTGTGGAGTTCAAATGGTGAGGTCATTCATTCTTTGAAAAACAGGTGCCAATATTGCCCTGATTTTAGGAAGGAATACCAAAAATGTTGTACATGCTGGTTATAGAGCATTTCTCTCTGAAATTCTGAGGAAAATGGGTCATTCCAGACATTTAGAAGAACAGAGTAATTAGATTAAAGTATTGATTGGAGAGGGGAAAATATATAAAGAAGTGCAGAAAATGAGAGACTGCTCAGCTAAACTGATCACAAATGCTTTAAAATGGCAACCAAAACCTGAAAGATGTGGAAGAAAGTGAAAAACTACAGTTTGAATGGATCGAGGAAGAGCCAAAATGGTAAGGACTCAGCCAACAATCAGCTCCAGGAAGATCAAAGGTCTGAAGTTTTCAGTGAGTCCTGTTACAATTAGAAGATGCTTATCTGAAGCCAAGCTTTTGGCAAGAAGCCCCCGCAAAGTCCTACTGCTGAAAAAAAGCCATGCTGAAGAGGTTGCAATTTGCCAAAGAGCACACTGACTGGCCTTAAGATAAATTGTGCAACATTTTGTGGACTGATGAAAGTAAGATTGTTGCTTTTGGGTTTATTCCCCCCAGATGACCCCAAACCATGAACTCAAGCAACATTACACTTTGAAGAGAGTGAATCATGGTGACTTGAAGCATGATCATGATATGATAAAGTTTCTCATACTATGGTGTTGGGCCTATTTATCATATACCGGGGATCATGGATCAGTTTGAATACTTCAGAATACTTGAAGAGGTAATGCTGCCTTTTTCTGCAGAAGAAGTGCCATTGAAATGTGTATTTCAATAAGACAATGACCCCAAACACACCAGTAAATGAGCAACATCTTGGTTCCAGACAAACAAGATTGACGTGACAGTTGCCGACCCAATCCCCGGCTCTTAATCCAATAGAAAACCTGTTTGGTGACATCAAAAATGCAGTTTCTGAGGCAAAACCAAGAAATACAGAAGAACTGTAGAATGTAGTCCAATCATCCTGGGCTGGAATACCTACTCACAGGTGCCAGAAGTTGACTTCATGCAACACAGATGTACAGCAGTTCTCATAAATAGTGGCTATTCAAAGGACAAAAACAGTGAATGGTGTGATGGTGTTGGGAAGCTTGCTGCTTCGGGACCCGGGCAGCTGTCATATTTAATAAAAGTTCTAAGATAATTTGAAAATGGCGTATTTTGCTCATTTTTGTATTATATATTTTGTTTAGAGATCAGAAATAATTATTTGTTCCGAATAAACAAAATCAGCATAAACTACATGGGAGAGGCACAATCTAAATGGTTCGCTATAAAGACTGAAATCAAAAGGATGGCGACTCTTAGTTTGTCATGGTCACAGAGCAAGCGGTGTCAGAAATACTTTCTCATTGAATTATATTTGAAAATAATCCACTTGGGTGTGCTGTGATATGCTGAAAAGCTAAGTGCATACGATATTTTAATACGTACAAGTACATAGTCTGTCCTTTTTTCATCCTTACGCAACAAATATAATAACTTTGATATTGGTTGGTTGTGATTTACTTTGAGAATCACTGCTCTAAGTAACTCACTAAGGTAGGCCCTACGAATCAATGCCCTGGTCTTTTTCTTCTATGAAACTATGAAAAAGCTCTTACCAAATATTAGTAACTCCTACAGGGTTTAACCTGAATGTGGCTGTTTTGTGAAAAGTCTGATGAAAATGATAATAGAACATGCATTACATGAACTGGTGAGTGTGAAGCAGTGTGTGATGAAATTAACTTATCCACTTAACCCTCTGCATCTGTTTCACACTCATTTTTATCACAGTGAAACACTACAAATGAGTGATTTATATAAGCAGATTGGATATTCCATTACACAATTCTCTTTCTCTGACTATTAATGACCTTAATCATTTTACATACTGGTTCAAGACGAAATGAATTTGAAGTGAATGTTGTGATCATATGATAACACTTCAGACAGCACATTGAAGCCAGTGCTAGAAGGCTGGCATGACATTTAATTAACTTGTTGGCATTTGTCACTTGTTCACTCATGTGTGGAAGTGGCATGAACATACCACACTTCATTTCACGATCCAGCAACAGACGTGAGAACACTGGAATCTGTCATAATATAATGAAGTTCGATATTTTAATGGCATAGAGAACCTCTCAAGTATCTTTCAAAAATGTATGAAGTCGTAGTGGAGAAAAAACCTTGTCCCAAAAATAAAAACCTTCATAGAAAACAATGTACTCTTAGCAAAAATGGTAGAATTCCTAGAAACTCTTATAAGAATATACACAGAGCTTCAGTTCTAGGTTCTGTCTTTCGAAACACCATGTATCATTTCACAATTTAAAATCGAACTGCAGGGATTAGTCACAGTATTCTCCTCCAATATTAAACGGAGGCATTGTTGCATCGCAGTCTTGAAATCGACCTCGCTCCCTGCGCTTGCTTTGAAATGCTGTTTTTAAACAGGTCCAACATGTACTGGATTCATTTCTCATATACGAGGCAATTAGTGAGGTCTTTGATGGCTTGATAAAAACAGGCATAAATAGATTTTACATCATAGCAATTAATGAATATTAATTAAAAAGGCTTTGTTGAAGGCTGGATTGAGAGGAAGATGAGTGAGTCTGGTTTTTCTATCGCCTAATTGAAACCCTTTGTCACTTGTGCACTCGCGTGTGGATAAGTGCTCCATGTCATTTAGGAAAAGAGAAAAAATATAAATTGATTTGCATGATTTGCATAAATGCAATGCTGATTTGCATAGGCTGTAACATGTATCAGTTCCATAAAGGTTCAGACAGAACAATATTTCAAAAGTATAGAAGCAGGAGAAGAGAGAGAAGGAAGAAAAATAGCCTGTGGCTAATACGAAATTAGCATTCGCAGATAAAATAAAACAAATGTACAATAAAATGTGTCCTCACAAATAGTTGTGTGTGTGTATGTATATATATATGCACACACACACACGATATATACATATATATATATATATATATATATATATACACATACACATATACACACAAATATATATATCTCCAGAAGAACAGTGTCTTCTAAAGCAAGTTAAAATATCAGAACTTTTAGATGAAGGTGTAACATGAATACAAGTGAACTAATGACAAGAGATGTCTGATTTTGAGAATATCTCTTCAGAAACCTCAATATATAACAGTGTAGCTGATAAATGAACAATGATACAAATGCCAGTGATTATTATAAAGTTAACACAGCAAATTGCCTACCCCAGAGTTGTTCTAGATGTGATGGGAGATTCTGTCTTATCCTCAAGCAACTTTATCAAAATCTGCCTTTCCAATCTTATCTCACACAATCAGTTAAAGTCTTGGAAAATTCAAGCAATATGGAACAAATTCTTTAAACTACTGCAATCCAGTCAATCTAGTCAAACACCTGACTCTTTTCTTGCTTAAGTTTACTGCTGATATGTGTGAGTTTGTGAATCCGGCTATGATTTCCAACACGGTGACTAAACTGATGGTTATAGATATCAAGAGAAAACTTTATCAGCCTCCTGCATTTATTCCTTCCAGCATTTCTCCCATCTGATTGATCCATCCTTAACTAGAAAGACTGACATAAATGTTCTGAAGTTTCTATCAGCTAATACATTCTGATTACGGGTTCCCTAAGCCCAGGCTAAAAAGTCTGTTGATAGTTAATTCATTCATTAATTTTCCGAACTTCTTAGCCCTAATTAAGGTTGAGGGGAGGCTAGCGCCCGACTCAGCCGACTCTGGGGTGAGGAAGGGGTACACCCTGGACAGCTTGCCAGGCCATTCCAGGGTCAACACTCACACAACCATTCAGACTGCCCTCTCACACCTAGGCACAATTTGGAACAGCCAATTAACCTGCTGTGCATGTTTTTGGACTGTGGGAGGAGACCCACACAAGCACAGGGAAAACATTCAAACTCCACATAGAAATGCCCGAGCTGGGAATTGAACCCAGGGCGTTCTTGCTGTGAGTTGGACATGCTAACAGTACGCCACCGTGTTGCCGGGTAGGTAATATCATAATAAATTATTTATCAGGAATAAATACTGAAACATCATAATCATCATCAGTAAAAAGTTTGGGCCTACAGCCCCACCCAATAGCTGGCCCACTGACTTGAACTTGCTTGAAAGGATAACACTGAAACATTTGCTGGTAATTATGCTTCAAACTGGAGAATAGACACTAGAGTCCTGGTTCCGTTCTTCTGTTTCCAATATTACGTTTATGTATTAATAACCACATGTCATGTATATAGAGAGCCCTCACTACTGTGCACTTCAATTCATACGGCTTCAGTGCATCGTGTTTTTAAAAAAAAAAATATTCATCGAATTAAAAAATAAGGAAATTACGGAAGAATAGGGGAAAAGTTAAGGAGGATGCCGCAAAACAAGGCCAATTACGCAGGAACCCCCCCCCAAACAAAAAAAAAAAAAAAAAAAAAAAAAAAAAAAACAACCCAAAACCCCCATCAAAACTACTTACATTTTTGTGTGCGGTGCACATCTGAGTGAGCACATGCGCATCTGTATGTGTGTGTATTTATATTTCATTCACATATTATGCATTGTTTTTGAACGTTTAATTGTTATTATAAGTATGTATAGTGTTGAGTATGTATTTATTGATATTGTATACACATATACATGTACGTATACGTCAGTGGGGGGAGGGGGGTCGATCCTACTTCGCAGAATTCGGCGGTCACGGGGGTTCTCGGTCCCAATTAACCGCAGAAAGTGAGGGATCCCTGTGTGTGTGTGTGTGTGTGTGTGTGTGTGTGTGTGTGTGTGTGTATCCTCCCTCCTTCATTCCATTAGCTCTAATAACACTTTGTGCTACCATCGAATAAATTACTTATGGATTGAATGACAGTCAGTACAAAATATTTTACAGGACCAACATTATTACAAGCTTAAAAACTACATCTGTGATTGCTCTAAAATCATTAGTTGTATAAATAATTGGTGATTTCTAAATGCAGGATTTGATCTAGAAAGTGATTGTTTTCATTTATTTTCTTAAACAAATTCTTCAATTGTTGTAAATTTTCATTAGTAGAATGTTATTATTCTGCTCAAACTTTTAGAGCTAGACACTCATGTTTTTTACACTCATGAAATTAATTTTACTTTATTTTGAGCTTTACAGTAAAGATAACTAAAATTCATTAAGAGTGCTACCATTTTTCAGCAAATTTTCTTCCTAACTAGAAATCAAACATAACAAAAATCAATTGAGACCAGGTCAAAAGGTTTCAGCAGAGGAAAGAGATAGATATACTTTAATTTCTTTTTTTTTTTTTAGACAAACAAATAAGCAGGCCACTGGTGTGCTGAACCAAAGTTAGCTTGCTTACTCAGTCACCTTAGACAGAAGATGAAAAATAAAAATAACTTTGTTTTCCTGCAGCCACCCCCCAGTGTTTTTTAGTATTTCTATGGCAGCTTGCAGAACAGACCATGTACCACACTATTTATATCCATCCATCCAGCTATCCATCCAGCTATCCATCCAGCCATCCATCCATCTCCTGAATAGGTTGCCAGTCTACTGAAGGACTAACACAGACATAAGTTATTATTTGCACTCACATTCACATCTCTGGGAATTTGGAATAGCCACTTGCCTAATGTGCATATCTTTGGACTGTGGGTACAATGAGGAACACCTTGAAAAAAACCTATGCAAGCATAGGGAGAACATGCAAAGTCCGAATAGAAAGGCACGAGTTGGAAGCAATATTTGGATACATTGCCAGGCCATGCTGAATTGTCTACAGAGATGATTAAACTGATGGGAAGAACTCAAGCAACACTGCTTTGGATGTAAACTACACTTTACCATGACATCTATCCTTATCATAACCTTTAACGTTTTTCCGCAATGTGGGGGAAAAAAAAGAGTTCAATCAGTTGCACATATAAGAATCAAGATGTTTAGTATCTTGCCTAGCACAAAGTTATTCCTTATTTTAACACAACTGACAAAATTTCAGTAACAAATCAGCCATCTTCATGTAATAAAGTCATAATTTAATGTTGCTTCCATTGTTGATTCTCAGACATGAACACTAGCACGAGCTAGCATGAGCTTAGACTACAGTATATTTATTTGAATTAAGCCAACTCCTGGAAAAAATAATGCATAAGAAGGTATTTCCCCACACCTAGTCCTGAGAACGTTCACAAAGCACTACAACTTCCTTTCATGCCTCAGAATTACTCATATCCCCCAATAGTCAAAACTCAATTTCTGTCCCCAAGGACTGCACAGTTAAGTGAATTTCTCCTGAAAAGTCATATGATTTAAGTATTCAGGTTTTACCAGGCTTCGAAGATATATTAATACATACAGTGACTGGAAATACCAGCGAATGGTGTAAACTGTTTTCGTATTAAAGGAGTTGGTTCAAAAACAGTTGGAAATTATAAACCTCTCGCCCCTAGTACCAGGGATGACTGATGTTTGATGGCAGATTTAGTCCATGTGATATTATCGACTTCAAATAGGGTCCAATTCACACCTGAGCCAGCATTTAGTGGTAACGCTGCTCTACAAAGAGCTCAGCAAGTTAGTGGCAGAATGTGAGTGGGTGTGCTGTTTTGGAGTACTGATAAGCAGTTGGGATGTACACTAATGCAGATATGTGGAGATAGCATTGTTTTCCTCCTAACACAATGCAGACTAGATCAGGCTGATGGGATGAAGGTAAGATAAGACTGGAAATAAGTGGAACAATGTTGTTGCATTAGCTCTACTTTTAAGCTTGAACAAGCAACAGTAGCAAGACGGGTGTCTGCTAAATCCAAGGTCGCCGATGTGAGCATGCAGCAATAGTTAACCACAAATACATAAAAAACACAGTTTATTTATTTATTTTGCAAAAAAAAAAAAAAATTAAGCATTTAACTTCATGTACATTGACAGTCATTAAAATAATTTTCGAAATGCAATTTTTATTGTGGTACCCAAAACTGAATTTTTGTAATATGGAAAATTAAAAAGTCAAAATTAAAGTCAAAACAGTGAGTACTGGGTATGTTCTCCATTTGTGGTGCTAGAGGTGGTGATACATAGTGATACAGCATGGTGAAGCTGGTCCTGCAAGTGCTGCAACTGAATGTAGCAATCCTGTGTGGGAGTCATCACTCGCTCTTGCCCTGGACAATGCGTGTCGTCAACTGACCCTGTCATATTGTGGCAGTTGAGATTCTGATGGTTGTGTATAGCCCATACGCCTCACTATCTCACTATAGCTCAACCTGGCCTCCACCATACCCATTGTTCGAAGATGTTGTTCTCGTAATAACATGGCATTACGATGAACACTAAACTCACAACAGTAAAAAAGTTTGGGCCTTTATACAGGTGTTCCAAACCACACATCACACTGTGTTTTGCTCAAACTGTGTTTGGTCCACTTTTGCAATGAAGTGTGACAAAATGACAGTTTTCTCAAGTGCTCGAGTGCTATCATCAATAATGCCACATGATAAACTTCCAATCCTGATAAAAGTACAGAGATTTCTCTCAATGTTTTTAATGACTGTCAGAAATGACCATCAGGATATATATATATATATATATATATATATATATATATATATATATATATATATATATATATATATATATCTCTTCTTCTTCTTATTGTCCTTTCGGCTTTTCCCTTCAGGGGTCGCCACAGCGAATCATCTGCCTCCATCTCACCCTATCCTCTGCATCTTTTTCTCTTACACCTTCATGTCCTCCTTCATCACATCCATGAATCGTCTCTTTGGTCTTCCTCTGGGCCTTCTGCCTGGTAGTTCCAACCTCAACATCCTACTACCAATATACTCACTATCCCTCCTCTGTACATGTCCAAACCATCTCAATCTAGCCTTTCTGACTTTGTCTCCAAAACGTCTTACATGTGCTGTCCCTCTGATGTGCTCATTCCTGATTCTATCCATCCTCGTTACTCCCAAAGAGAACCTCAACATTTTCATCTCTGCTACCTCCAGCTCTGCCTCCTTTCTTTTCCCCAGGGCCACTGTTTCTAAACCATACAACATCGCTGGCCTCAACACCGTCTTGTACACTTTTCCTTTCATTTTTGCCGATAGCTTCCTATCACACATCACACTGGACACTTTTCTCCAACCATTCCAACCAACCTGCACATGCTTCTTCACCTCTTTTCCACACTCTCCACTGCTCTGGATTGTTGAGCCTAAGTACTTAAAATCCTCCACCTTTCTTATCTCTGCTCCTTGTAACCTCACCATTCCTGTTGGGTCCTTGGCATTCATACACATGTATTCTGTCTTACTGAGGCTAACATTCATTCCCCTCCTTTCCAGGACATACCTCCACCTCTCTAGGTTTTCCTGCACCTGTTCTCTGCTCTCACTGCAGATCACAATGTCATCTGCAAACATCATAGTCCATGGAGATTCTTGCCTAACCTCGTCTGTCAGCCTGTCCATCACCATAGCAAACAAGAAGGGGCTCAGAGCTGACCCTTGTTGCAGTCCCCCCTCCACGTTAAACTCTTCTGTCACACCAACAGCACACCTCACCACTGTCTTACATCTCTCATACATGTCCTGCATATCACCCTAACATACTTCTCTGCCACTCCAGACTTTCTCATGCAATATATATATATATATATATATCCCCCCCCACAGTGCAGCTAACAGGGTTATCAAAGGCCAGCCATGTGTCTCACTGTCTATAGTGAGAGGCATGTAAAAGAACCATTGCTGACTTTTGTAAAGGGTAGCTGCAATGCCGTCAGCGTGTTTGTGTCCCTTGCAAAACGATTGCGTCAGGAAGGGCATCCGACCTAAAGACTTATGCCAAATCAAATGTGCCAATTATTCGCTGTGGTGACCCCTGAGAAAAAAAAGGAAAAAATCTGAAAGGAAATTTCTCTCTCTCTCTCTCTCATATATATGTACACACACACAGAAGGCCCTTGACTATTTGCACTCACGGCTTGAGTATTCGCGGACTATCCAGCAACTCTCACGTGATTCCAATTCAGCCAAGACTGTAATCCTTTCTGCTGATTGGTTGAGATGTCACGCCCTTTTTTTCCTCATCTGCGCACAACTTGCCAATGAACCTTTTTTTAGTGTACTTTATTTACCATTTAAGTTCTATGATGTCACTCAAACGCCAGCTAAGCACCAGAACAAGGTAATGACGTTGGATGTCTCTTTGGAACAAATCAGACTTTATCCGGAAGAAACGACAGTTTCCTCTAAAGTGCCTGAAGGGGAATAATCATCTGAACTGTTGTAAAACACTCCACTATTAAAGTCTTTTTAAATTATTATTCCAGTACATTACCTAAGGTAATGTTTAGAAAGTTTGTGTGTTAGATTTTATTTAATGTGGTGTAGCATGTTTCTCATTTTGTTTTATTCATCCGATTTATTACATTTCTTGTTCTTTTATGTCCTTTTTGCTATGGTCTGTTTTTTGGGGGAATTAGATTTTGGCGCTGTGCCTCTAACTTTTACTCTCCGCTTCGGCTGAGTGGTGTGGCTAAGCTGCTCGGAAGCTCACACCTGAATTCACTATTCTCATTTACTCCCAATAAACAAAAGCACGCTCACCTCTGCACTAGAGGATTAATTCACATCACATCACCGCTTCTTTGGTTTGTAATGTTCTCGAACTCTCTCACTCTAAAATTGTTTTCTACTCGCTCCGGCTGAGGAGCGTGGCTGAGCTGCTCGGATGTAATGCAGTTCATACCTGAATTCAGTCATCTCGTGCCTAATGCAATACCTTCCTCTAGTGGGCATTTATAAAAACTACAGTGCTGTATGTTTTAAAAAGAATGCATTTAAAGGTGTTTTTATATGTATGCTGTATAATGTTTATATTTTATTATCAATAAACATCACAGTCAAAAAATTAAGTTTTTCTTAATCATTACGACATTTTACGACATTAATACTGAATTAATGAGTAAGACTGTCTATAGAATGTGTTTAAGAAGCCTATTTTAGCGCATGTAATAGATACAAAGTATTTTACTTCCGGCTGCCGATTCGCGTATGTAACATGATATTATAAATATATATATATATATATATATATATATATATATATATATATATATATATATATATATGGATCCCTCGCTACTTCGTGCTTCAAGTAATGCAGCTTCAGTGCATCGTGGTTTTTTGAAATATAACAACAGTTTGGTTTCATGCCAAGAAAGAGCACCACAGATGCAATGTTTGCTTTGAGGATGTTAATAGAGAAGTACAGAGAAGGTCAGAGGGAGCTAAATTGTGCCTTTGTGGATCTGGAAAAAGCATATGACAAGGTGCCAAGAGAAGAACTGTGGTATTGCATGAGGAAGTCTGGAGTGGCAGAGAAGTATGTTAGAGTGGTGCAAGACATGTATGAGAGATGTAAGACAGCGGTGAGGTGTGCTGTCGGTGTGACCGACGAATTCAAGGTGGAGGTGGGACTGCATCAAGGGTCAGCTCTGAGCCCCTTCTTGTTTGCTATGGTGATGGACAGGCTGACAGACGAGGTAAGACAAGAATCTCCATGGACTATGATGTTTGCAGATGACATTGTGATCTGTAGTGAGAGCAAAGAACAAGTGCAGGAAAATCTATAGAGGTGGAGGTATGCCCTGGAAAGGAGAGGAATGAAGGTTAGCCTCAGAAAATCAGAATACATGTGTGTGAATGAGAAGGACCCAGGAGGAATGGTGATGTTACAGGGAGCAGAGATAAGAAAGGTGGAGGATTTTAAGTACTTAGGCTCAACAATCCAGAGCAATGGAGAGTGTGGAAAAGAGGTGAAGAAACGTGTGCAGGCAGGCTGGAATGGTTGAAGAAAAGTGTCCGGTGTGATGTGCGATAGGAGAGTATCAGCAAGAATGAAGAGAAAAGTGTACAAGACGGTGGTGAGGCCAGCGATGTTGTATGGATTAGAAACAGTGGCGCTGAGGAAAAGGCAGGAGGAGATGAAAATGTTGAGGTTCTCTCTGGGAGTAACGAGGATGGATAGGATCAGAAATTAGTATATCAGAGGGACAGCCCATGTAAGATGTTTTGGAGACAAAGTCAGAGAGGCTAGATTGAGATGGTTTGGACATGTACAGAGGAGGGATGGTGAGTATATTGGCAGTAGGATGCTGAGGTTGGAACTACCAGGCAGAAGGCCTCCAGGAAGACCAAAGAAGAGATTTTTGGATGTGGTGAAGGAAGACATGAAGGTCGTTGGAGTCAGAAAAGAAGATGCGGTACATGACCTAAGGTAATTTTAAAATGTTTGTGTGTTATATTTTATTTACTGTGGTGTAGCATGTTTCTTATTTTGGTTTGTTTATACAATTTATTACATTTCTTGTTCCTTTATGTCCTTTTTGTTATGGTCTGTGTTTTGGGGGACTTTGATTTTGGCGCTGTGCCTCTCATTTACTGTTTACTTCCTGAGGATCATAGCTGAGCTGCTCGGAGCATACACACCTGAATTCACGATTCTCATTTACTTCCAATAAACAAAAGCACGCTCAGCTCTGCGCTAGAGGATTAACTCACATTAACATCACCGCTTCTTTGGTTTGTAACGCCTCTTACTCTATCACTCTAAAATTCTGTTTTGTACTCTGGTTCCGGTTGGGGGGGCGTGGCTGAGCTGCTTGGACTTAATGCAGTTAATACCTGAATTCAGTCGTGTCATGCCGAATGCAATACAGTACGTTCCTCTAGTGGGCATTTTTGAAAACTACAGTGCTGTATGTTTATAAAGAGAATGCACTGAAAGGTGTTTTATGCGTATGCTGTATAATGTTTATATTTTAGCATCAATAAATATAACAGTAAAAATTGAAAAGTTTTTCTTAATCTTACTACATTAATACTGTATTAATGAGTAAGACGGTCTATAGAATGTGTTTAAGAAACATATTTTAGCGCATGTAATAGATACATCGTAGTTAACTTACAGCTGCTCATTCGCGCATGTGACGTCATACATGGGGTTCTACTTCCAGGTACAGAACTCGCGGATTATCTCGATTCGTGGGAGGGCTCGGAACCGAACCCCCGCGAATGTCAAGGGCCTACTGTACTGCTGTTTACTCTCTTCGGTCCTCTCTATGTCCCATTTCTTCTTAGCTAATCTCTTCTTTTGTACACACTCCTGCACTTCCTCATTGCACCACCAAGTCTCCTTATCTACTGTCCTTCCAGAAGACACACCAAGTACTCACCTACCTGTCTCCCTGATCACATTAGCTGTCGTTGTCCAGTCATCTGGAAGCACTTCCTGACCACCAAAAACCTTGAAGACAACACAACACTCTTCCTTTTTCAGCTTCCACCACTTTGTCTTATGCTCTGCCTTTGCCTTCTTCACCTTTCTTACCATCAGCATCATCCTGCACACCACCATCCTATGCTGTTTGGCAACACTCTCACCCACTACTACTTTGCAGTCACTGACTTCCTTCAAATTACATCGTCTACACAAGATGTAGTCTACCTGTGTGCTCCTACCTCCACTTTAATAAGTCACCCTATGCTCCTGTCTCTTCTGGAAGAAAGTATTCACCACAGCCATTTCCATCCTTTTTGCAAAATCTATCAACATCTGTCCTTCTGTGTTCCTGTCCTGGATACCAAACCAGCCCATCACTTCCTCGTCCCCTCTGTTGCTTGCACCAACATGTCCATTGAAGTCTGCACCAATGACCACTCTTTCACCTCTGGGGGTACTCTGCATCACTTCATCTAACTCACTCCAGAATCTCTCCTTCTCTTCTAGCTCTCATCCTGCCTGTGGGGCATAAGCTCTAACAACATTGAACATCACACCTTCAATTTCTAACTTGAGACTCATCACTCTGTCTGACACTCTTTTCACTTCTAGAACATTCCTGACCATCCCCTCCTTCAAGATGACTCCTACTCCATTTCTCTTCCCATCCACACAATGAAAAACAGCTTAAATCCTGCTCCTAAGCTTCTAGCCTTGCTACCTTTCCACCTGGTCTCCCGAAGACACAGTATGTCCACAGTATGTCCTCTGCATCATGTCAGCCAGCTCTCTACCTTTAGCTGTCATAATTCCAACATTCAAAGTCCCTCCTCTCAGTCCTAAACTCATGCTTTTCCTCTTCTCCCTCTGCCTACAGACACGCCTCAAGCCTCTCCTTCTTCGACCAACAGTAGTCCAATTTCTACCAGCACCCTGTTGGTTAACAGCATTGATGTTGGGCGTTGTTAACCCGAGCCTCGACCGATCTAGTATGAAATTTGTCTTTACGGTTTGCATTTTATATTCTGGCAAAAATTTTATGCCGGATGCCCTTCCTGTCGCAACCCTCTGCATTTATCTGGACTTGGGACCGACGTGAGGGCGGGCACTTGTTTTGTTTGTGCCCCCCCCTCACGACTGCATTTATATATATATATATATATATATATATATATATATATATATACACACACACATCCACATCTCAGTTATATAGCGTGTTACCCTTGTGTTAAGACGTCGTCTCTGTGATGTTTGTGTTTACACTGTTTTACAGACTTTTGTAACCCTAAGCAAATATGGTTGGTCAGAAGTGTAAGCCTTCTAGCATGGGTGCAAGTCTCACACACAGAGATGAATTAACGATCTATCTGCTCAGATCGGCACAATCTACCATGCATACTCCGTTAAGCAAAGTAAGTTGTAAAATGAAAACCCGAATCCACAAATTACAGAACAATTAAAGATTTTTATTATCTTTTAGCAGAATCCGAAGAGTGTATACTTATTTTTATATTAATATTCATTAGGATTTGTACTTGTTCCTTGTATGCAGCTCTTAAATAATGTTTACTTACAGAAAAGAAAGAACTCTCAGCTTTGCTGGGATTTATATCAGTGCAGACTGTGTTCTGAACGAGTTCAACAGCACCCTTGAGCACTTGAAAGACCGGAAGTCTGTATAACCCACAGCAAGTACACTACTTTCGATATTGAGCGCCTCACATATTATAAGCGTTGATTGACTGTTTTCAGCCTCATGTAAAGTGACTCGGTACACTAGTCCTTCTCAAAAAATTAGCATATTGTGTTCATTATTTTCTGTAATGTACTGATAAAAATTAAACTTTCATATATTTTAGATTCATTGCACACCAACAGAAATATTTCAGGTCTTTTTTGTTTTAATACTGATGATTTTGGCATACAGCTCATGAAAACCCAAAATTCCTATCTCAAAAAATGAGCTATTAACCTAATCATCTGAATCAACCAATTAACTCCAAACACCTGCAAAATATTCCTGAGGCTTTTAAAAACTTCCAGCCTGGCTCAAGGAAAAAGTGTGGCAGAAAACGCTGCACAACCAGAAGAGGTGACCGGACCCTGAGGAAGATTGTGGAGAAGGGCCAATTCCAGACCTTGGGGGTCCTGTGGAAGCAGTGGACGGGGCTACAGGTGCCGCATTTCCCAGGTTAAGACACTTTTGAACTAGAAACAGCGGCAGAAGTGCCTGACCTGGGCTATAGAGAAGCAGCACTGGACTGTTGCTCAGTGGTCCAAAGTACTTTTTTCAGATGACAGCAAATTTTGCATGTCATTCGGAAATCAAGGTGCCAGAGTCTGGAGGAAGACTGGGGAGAAGGAAATGCCAAAATGCCTGAAGTACAGTGTCAAGTACCCACAGTCAGTGATGGTCTGGGGTGCCATCTCAGCTGCTGGTGTTGGTCCACTGTGTTTTATCAAGGGCAGGGTCAATGCAGCTAGCTATCAGGAGATTTTGGAGCACTTCATGCTTCCATCTGCTGAAAAGCTTTATGGAGATGAAGATTTCATTTTTCAGCATGACCTGGCATCTGCTCACAGTGCCAAAACCACTGGTAAATGGTTTACTGACCATGGTATGACTGTGCTCAATTGGCGTGCCAACTCTCCTGACCTGAACACCATAGAGAATCTGTGGGATATTGCGAAGAGAAAGTTGAGAGACACGAGACCCAACACTGTGGATAAGCTTAAGGCCGCTATCGAAGCATCCTGGGCCTCCATAACACCTCAGCAGTGCCACAGGCTGATTGCCTCCACGCCACGCCACATTGAAGCAGTCATTTCTGCAAAAGGATTCCCGACCAAGTATTGAGTGCATAACTGAACATAATTATTTGAAGGTTGACTTTTTTTTGTATTGAAAGCACTTTTTTATTGGTCGGATGAAATATGCTATTTTTTTTTAGATAGGGATTTTTGGTTTTTCTTTACTTTTTTGCCAAAATTATCAATATTAAAACAATAAAAGGCTTAAACTACTTCAGTTGTGTGTAATGAATCTAAAATATATTAAAGTCTAATGTTTATCAGTACTGTCTGTCTTCCTTTCGGCTTTTCCCCCTTTTACTCGGGAGTTGCTACAGCGAATCATCTGATTCGCACGTTTGATTTGGCAGAGGCTTTTACATCGGATGCCCTTCCTGTCACAACCCTTTTAGCAAGGGACAGAAAGTCAGCAAAGGTTCTTTTACATGCCTCGCACCATAGACAGTGAGAAACATGGCCTGCCTTTGATAACCCAGTTGGCTGCACTGGGGGGGACAGTGACAACCTTGTGGAGAGTGGGACTCGAACCCCCAACCTTTGGATCAACGATCCAACGCCCTATACCACTAGACCACCACATGTTAATGTAATGTTTATCAGTACATTACAGAAAATTAATGAACTTTATCACAACATGCAAATTTTTTGAGGACTCGTAAATAAGTGACTTATTTGAAATGAATGCTGATATTATTTGATATTATTTTACAATATTTATGTTTATAATAATTGATTTAGGGGTGTTTTATGATATACGGTAATGGTATTTATGGATGTATAGTACAGTATGAGCGTCATATGTCACACATCACTGTAACAACTTATGTTCACTTTCAACTTGCGTTCGGCTGTCCGGAACCAATTAAAAACAAGTCGGGGAGCATCGCTCACTCTCTCTCTCTCTCTCTCTCTCGATATATATATATATATATATATATATATATGGATCCCTCACTTTCCACGATTAATTGGGACCGAGATCCCCCCGCGACCACCGAATTCCACGAAGTAGGATAACCCCCCCCCCGACTGACATATCCATACATGTTAATATGTATATAATATCAATAAATACATAGTCAATGCTATAAATGCTTATAATAACAAACATTAAAAAATAATGCATAAGATGTAAATAAAATATAAATACACACACATACAGACACAGATGCGTGTGCATGCACTCAGATGCGCACCTCACAAAAATGTAATATATGTGAGGCGCTCCACCGAATGTAGGTGCTTGACGCACAGACTAATTTTGAAAAAATGGCCAAAAAAAGTAAAAGTGGTCATTTTTTAATCGAAATTCAGATCTTTGCATAAACCATTAAAACAAGTATTCAACGATCACTTGCTAAAGTGAAATCGACTAAAACTCACTAAAAATGTCTTTTATTTCCATTTTTCTGACAAGTACCCTCATAAAACTCGATAAAAACAGCAGCAAACTTACAGGTTTTTTTCTTTGCAATTATTCACTGAGTTCGGTAGAAGACACACTATAATCCATAAACTAGAAGAATGGTCGTGAAGATGTCTCTCCATTTTGGATACTGTTTTATTATTAAAATGCCGTTTCAGTGAATAAAATAAAAGTTATCAAGACGATATGCACGTAAACAATGCAGGCTCGTCGCTAAGGAAAGATCTGAAACGAGCACCCTGATTGGTGAACTTGGTCACATGTTCACATTGCACATGCTCAGTGCCTGTCACACGTTAACTTCCTGTTTACTTCCTGACTCTTGTACACTGCATGTGGACCTTATCTCCGACTTTCTTTTCAATAACAGTAAGTTTATTTATAAGATTGTGAATACACATAATTTCTGGAAAAGGAGAGTGAAATGTCATCTGTGATGTTTAGCAGCATTAGTATAGATGTTAAATTCGACGCTGGAATTTGGCTTTGAAGATTATTTCTCTCTCTCTCCCTCTGTCTCTTTGTCACACACACACACAGTGTGCAAACGGTTAAATGAGCAGCATCCAGATGAACTAGTGCAATTTGAATGGAACAAAATACAGTATATAAGGGAGTGGGTCAAAGAGTGCAAATGCACAAATGAGCCCCCACTGTTTACAGTCTGTGAGTGTGTGAGTGAGATACCTCAGGTCTGCTGGAATATCAAGAAAAGACATGATTCCATTGCAATTCAGTCAAAGAAAATCCCATATGCTCAGTATTATGTACTTTAGAAACTTAATGAGTATTGGTATTGTCTCTGCATGCAAAATTCGATTCTGAAATTGTTTTGATCATTTAATTTGTGTGTAATCTTGTCTGGACTGCACATGCTGGATCGTGGGTTGTTTAGTTTTGTATGAAAATTGGTCAAGACCTGAAAAATACTTAAATGTTTCATACCTTTTACATATAAACAAACTGATGATGATGATGATGCCAGCTGTGTTGATGAAGATTTTGACTTTGATGTTGATAAAGAGCAGGCATCTGTCAATAAAAGTGTGATGACTGGTGTTTGTGAAGATGATGTGATTTTATCTGCTGTGCAGGATATAGATTAAGATGATAATGCTGAGGGCAGAGTTGATGAAGCTTACTTGTATAAAGAGATCAGGGAGTTTTGTTTTATGGTTATCTTATATATAGTTTTCTTAATTTCAGTGTGAACCCGACAGTGTTTTTTTTTTTTTGTTTTTCAATCAGAATCATTTGAAGGCATTTGAACCTTTATATAACGGTCAAAAAGATATATACTGACCTTATTGGAATAAACAGAAATGGGAAAAAAAGTAATTTTTTGTTAATTTTTGGGGCTTACCACCGGACTGGGTTTAAAAATGGTGTGTCAGATTAAAATGAGGATGATTTCATCTCTTCCTAAAATTCTTCCTAGACATGTTTTCGAAAAGTTTATATGGCTGAAGTGCATAAAAGTGTTTGGTTGCGAAGGAGTAATGATCTTGGAAGAAGTGCAATCTTTGTGCTCATTTTTCTCTGAAGCGTCTTTTGAAATTTTTAGTTGAATGCTGACACAAGAAAGGGCATAGCTCAGTCAGTTTTCAAGGTATTGACAAACATTTTGCAGCTTTGGGCCTCCTCTTTCTGACTGTAAAAATCTCATTTTTGGACCCAAGAGCCCACTTTCGGTGGAGTGGCTCACACACACACACACACACACACACACATATATATATATATATATATATATATATATACATACATACATATATACATACATCATCTTCTGAATGCAGCCATGAGGCGGCGGGGGCGAGGCGGCGGGGGCGGGGGTGGGGGGGGCACTAACCAGTGTCTCTCCCCCTTATGCCGGTCCCAAGCCCGGAGAAATGCAGAGGGTTGCAACAGGAAGGGCATTCGGCGTAAAACTTTTGCCAAAATACAAAATACAAACCAGAAAGTCTAAACTCATACCGGATCGGTCGAGGCCCGGGTTAACAACGACCGCCATCAGTGCTGTCAACCAACAGGGTGCTGATGGAAGTTGGTCGAAGACGTCGAAGAAGGAGAGGTGGGAGGCGTGTGCGTAGGCAGAGAGAGAAGAGGAAAAGCACGAGTCTAGGACTAAGAGTAGGGACTTTGAATGTTGGAACTATACAAGGAAAAGGGAGAGAGCTGGCTGACATGATGCAGAGGAGGAAAGTGGACATACTGTGCGTTTAGGAGACCAGGTGGAAAGGTATCAAAGCTAAAAGCTTAGGAGCAGGGTTTAAGCTGTTTTATCATGGTGTGAATGGGAAGAGGAATGGAGTAGGAGTCATCTTGAAGTTTGTCAGGAATGTTCTAGAAGTGAAAAGAGTGTCAGACAGAGTGATGAGTCTCAAGTTAGAAATTGAAGGCATGATGTTCAATGTTGTTAGTGCTTATGCCCCACAGACAGGATGTGAGCTAAAAAAGAAGGAGAGATTCTCGAGTGAGTTAGATGAAGTGATGCAGAGTACCCCCAGAGGTGAAAGAGTGGTCATTGGGGCAGACTTCAATGGACATGTTGGTGGAGGCAACAGAGGGGACAAGGAAGTGATGGGCAGGTTTGGTATCCAGGACAGGAACACAGAAGGACAGATGTTGATCAATTTTACAAAAAGGATGGAAATGGCTGTGGTAAATACTTTCTTCAAGAAGAAACAGGAGCATAGGGTGACTTGAAAAAGCGGAGGTAGGAGCACACAGGTAGACTACATCTTGTGTAGGCGATGTAATTTGAAGGAAATCAGTGACTGCAAAGTAGTAGTGTGTGAGAGTGTTGCCAAAACAGCATAGGATGGTGGTATGCAGGATGACACTGATGGTGAGGAAGGTGAAGAAGGCAAAGGCAAAGCAGAAGACAAAGTGGTGGAAGCTGAAAAAGGAAGAGCGTCGTGTTGTCTTCAAGGAGGAGTTGAAACAGGATTTGGGTGGTCAGGAAGTGCTTCCAGATGACTGGACAACCACGCCAAATGTGATCAGGGAGACAGGTAGGAGAGTACTTGGTGTGTCCTCTGGAAGGAAAGTAGATAAGGAGACTTGGTGGTGGAATGAGGAAGTGCAGGAGTGTGTACAAAGGAAGAGGTTAGCTAAGAAGAAGTGGGACATTGAGAGGACCGAAGGGAGTAAACAGGAGTATATGGAGACACAGCGTAAGGCGAAAGTAGCAGTGGCTAAGGTCAAACAGAGGGTGTATGATGACTTGTATGATAAGTTGGACAGTAAGGAGGGAGAAAATGATCTATACAGGTTGGCACAGCAGAGAGATAGAGATTGGAAGGACGTGCAGCAAGTTAGATTCATAAAGGACAGAGAGAGAAATGTATTGACTGATGACAGAAGTGTGCTGCGAAGATGGAAAGAGTACTTTGAAGAGCTGATGAATGAGGAAAACGAGAGAGAGAAAAAGAGTAGAGGAGGTGACCATTGAGGAGCAGGAAGCAGCAAAGATTAGTAATGGTGAAGTGAGGAGGGCACTGAAGAGGATGAAAAATGGAAAGGCAGTTCATCCTGATGACATACCTGTGGAGGTATGGAAGTGTCTAGGAGAGGTAGCAGTAGATTTCCTGACAAGATCATTCAACAAGGTCTTAGAGAGTGAGCAGATGCCGGAGGAATGGAGGAGAAGTGTGCTGGTGCCCATTTTTAAGAACAAAGGAGACGTGCAGAGTTGCGGCAACTACAGAGGGATAAAGTTATGCGATGAAGTTATGGGAAAGAATAGTGGAAGTTAGACTAAGGGCAGAGGTCAGCATTTGTGAGGAACAGTTTGGTTTCATGCCAAGAAAGAGCACCACAGATGCAGTGTTTGCTTTGAGGATGTTAATAGAGAAGTACAGAGAAGGTCAGAGGGAACTGCATTGTGCCTTTGTGGATCTGGAAAAAGCATATGACAGGGTGCCAAGAGAAGAACTGTGGTATTGCATGAGGAAGTCTGGAGTGGCAGAGAAGTATGTCAGAATGGTGCAGGACATGTATGAGAGATGTGAGACAGTGGTGAGGTGTGCTGTCGGCATGAACGACGAATTCAAGGTGGAGGTGGGACTGCATCAAGGATCAGTTCTGAGCCCTTCTTGTTTGCGATGGTGATGGACAGGCTGACAGACGAGGTTAGGCAAGAATCTCCATGGACTATGATGTTTGCAGATGACATTGTGATCTGTAGTGAGAGCAGAGAACAAGTGGATGAAAATCTAGAGAGGTGGAGGTATGCCCTGGAAACGAGAGGAATGAAGGTTAGCCTCAGAAAATCAGAATACATATGTGTGAATGAGAAGGACCCAGGAGGAACGGTGATGTTACAGGGAGCAGAGATAAGGAAGGTGGAGGATTTTAAGTGCTTAGGCTCAACAATCCAGAGCAATGGAGAGTGTGGAAAAGAGGTGAAGAAGCGTGTGCAGACAGTCTGGAATGGTTGGAGAAAAGTGTCCAGTGTGATATGTGATAGGAGAGTGTCAGCAAGAATGAAAGGAAAAGTGTACAAGACGGTGGTGAGATCACAAATGATAAGGATCACAAATGAGTACATCAGAGGGACAGCCCATGTAAGATGTTTTGGAGACAAAGTCAGAGAGGCTAGATTGAGATGGTTTGGACATGTACAGAGGAGGGATAGTGAGTATACTGGCAGTAGGATGCTGAGGTTGGAACTACCAGGCAGAAGGCCTAGAGGAAGACCAAAGAAGAGATTTATGGATGTGATGAAGGAAGACATGAAGGTCATTGGAGTAAGAGAAGAAGATGCAGAGGACAGGGCGAGATGGAGGCGGATGGTTTGCTGTGGCGCCCCCTGAGGGGAACAGCCGAAAGGAAAAGAAGATCTTCTCCTTTCGGCTTTTCCCTTTCTCGGGAGTTGCCACAGCAAATCATCTGATTCGCACATTTGATTAGGCATAGGTTTTTACGTTGGATGCCCTTCCTGTCACAACCCTTTTATCAAGGGACAGAAACACGCTGACAGCTTTGCAGCCTACTCTACAAAAGTCAGCAATGGTTCTTTTACATGCCTCTCACCATAGACAGTGAGAGACATGGCCGGCCTTTGATAACCCAGTTAGCTGCACTGTGGGGACTCGAACCCCCAACCTTAGGATCAGTGATCCTGCGCCCTATCCACTAGACCACCACTGCCCCATATACATACTCGCTGGCACTGGCCTTGTGGGAGCTGACCACGAGCCTTTCCTCACTGGCATTTGTGGCGTGCTCCTCCTCCTCTGTTAGGCACCACCTCGTGCCTGCCCACGTGACATCTTCGCAGCAGTTGATGATCGGAAGGGTTAATTGACTTATTGTTTATTCTTTTTTTATTCTTATTTATTATTAATTATTATTAATGTTAATGTACATGTATTATTATTATGAAATACTTATTGTTTTTACATGTTTATCTTTAATATATTAGGTCACATATATGTGCTTGTGGCAGGTTATATGAGTTTGGGAGGGGGCTGTAATGGATTAATTGGTTTTCTGTTATTTCTTATGGGAATAATTGTTTCATCTAACAAACATTTTGGCTTACGAGCTTGCCTTTGAAATTAATTAAATTCGTGAGTCAAGGTACCACTGTGTATGTATGCACACACACACAATAACAATACAATGGTATCATATGCAAACATTTTCCTTCTCCATTACAGTGAGGACAGCTTAAGGTGCAATAGATGAACAAAGTGAAATGTAAATCTGTAAATATTCTTTGCTGGAATATCATGTACAGTTGTGTTCAAAATGATAGTTTGTTTAAAAAAGTGAATAAAGCTCAAAATCCTCACAATAGCTTTTATTTTCATGCACACAAATGCACTGGGAACACGACACATTCCATTCCAAATCAAAACATGAAGAAAAAAATGTATCAAATTTGTGTTATTACTTTAAAGAAATTGAAGAAAAGTTAATATTAGACTGTTCCAAAAAATAGCAGTGTTAAAGATTTTTTCTTTTGAATAGCCACTGTTTCTGAGAACTGCTGTACACGTGTGTGCTATGGAGTCAACCAACTTCTGCCACCTGTGAGCAGGTACTCTAGCCCAGGATGATTGGACTATAATTTCACAGTTCTATATTTTTTGGTTTTGCCTCTGAAACTACATTTTTGATGCCACCAAACAGATTTTCTATTGGATTAAGGTCCAGGGATTGGGTCGGCCATCATATAACGTCAATCTTATTGGTCTGGAACCAAGATGTTGACCATTTACTGGTGTGTTTGGGGTAGTTGTCTTGTTGGAACTTTCGTTCCAAGGGCAATTCCTCTTCTTAGAATGGCCTCTTCAAATATTTTGATGTATTCAAAGAGATCTATGATCCCTGGTATGCAATAAATAGGACCACCATAGTATGAGAAACACCCCCCATATCATGACGCTTGTGCCACCATGCTTCACAGATCACATTTTCCTTTTGGCTTCATTAATCCGGGTCTCCAGTTCTCATTGAAACGATTCGCAGTCAAGTCCGAGGCTCTCGGTTGGAAAAGAGTGGAATGTACCCTCTGGGTTTGAAACGAGGTCCTACCCCAAGTGGAGGAGTTCAAGTATCTCGGGGTCTTGTTCACAAGTGAGGGAAGGATTGAGCAGGAGATCAACAGGCAGATTGCAGCAGCCTCTGCTGTAAAGTTGTGGTGAAGTGGGAGCTGAGCTGCAAGGCAAAGCTCTCAATTTACCAGTCGAACTATATTCCAACCCTCACCTATGGTGACGAGCTTTGGGTAGTGACCGAAAGAACAAGATCATGGATACAAGAGGCTGAAATGAGCTTCCTTCGCCAGGTAGCAGGGCCTTCCTTAGCGATAAGGAGAGAAGTTCAGACATTCGCAGGGAGCTCAGAGTAGAACCATTGCTCCTCCGCATTGAGACGAGCCAGTTGAGGTGGCTCAGGCATCTGGTTAGAATGTGTCCTGAACACTAGAAACTAGCTGGAGGGATTATGTCTCTCAGCTGGTCTGGTAACACCTCGGAAATTTTTTCCATATTTACTTTGTAGAGCTCATGGTTCACCTTTATCCTTTCATGTTTTAAAATTTTGCTTGTCTTCAGTTGTATTTTACACATGCAGCTCACAGTAAGTGAGGAAAAATTGTAAAATTATTTACAGTATCTTGGTCTCATTTTAAAAGGGGAGTGTAGACTTTTTATATTCACACATAGACGGTATATGATATATAGTGATCAACCATAACGTTAGCCCCTGACTGCTTTGTAGTTAGTTCTGCACTGTGTTTTTACATTATTTGATCATAGCAAGCAATAACAGCTCAGCAGTTTCTGCTACAGTCTGCTCTCCACAAACATCAATGAGCCCTGGGCACCCTCTATACTCTTGCCAGATAACTGTTTTTTTCTTCCTTGGACCATGTTTGGTATGAAATTACAACTTGCATACTAGGAACACCCCACAAGACCCATTTCTTTGGAGAGGAGATCTAGTTATTTAGCCATCACAATGTAGCTGCTGTCATTCAAATACTTGTGCTTGCTCATTTCTTGTGCTTCCAGCACATCAACTTTGAGAACTGACTGGTTATCCCCTCCCCCCCCCCCCCATACATCCTCACTGGCAGGTGACATTGTAATGAGTTAATTAAGGTTTATCTGCTGAAGGTAATGTGGTCCAGATTTTTATATATATTCTATTTTTACATATTTTGTTAGAGGCAGTTCAGGTAAGAATTTTGTATAGAACAATGTATTGTTAAACTCGAGGGTTTCAGTATATACTGCATGAAAATATGAGAAAACTTGACCCCATAAAGCCACATTTTAAAATTAATTAACAGTTTTAACATGTACTCAGAAGAAACAAAAGAAAAGTGCAATGAAATTTTGTTATTTTCTGGCGTATTTATTAATTTATAAAGTCTGATAATAATGACACCAACAACTCCAGGTGACTGTGTCCATCCTTTTGATTCAAGCATTATTCACACAGAATGAAAATCCACACTAGGTCAATCAGTGCACCTTTAGATACACACGCACACATACACTAATTATTGTTTTTATATTCACACCCACTGGATCTGTGCAATTGCACACTCTGATCGGCTACTCCACTACTAATATATCAGCTCATGCATATACCACATCTTCTGGGTCATAAGGTGCATAGGATTATAAGGCGCAACATCAACGAACAGCCGGTGTCCACACACAAGGCGCACTGAATTATAAGGCGCAGCAAGCAAAACAAAAGTCAGATAAGTCAAACTTGATTCAACTCATTCACAATAACTCTCATCATTGTTCAGGTGTAACATATAAAATAATACACTTGTTCAGTTGTAACAATAGAAAACAAACTCACTTTTTTAGTTCATTGCTCTTCCATAAATGCATCACATTCTTCATCTTCAGTGTCTGAGTTTAAGAGTTGCGTGAGTTGGACATAAAGCCCAGATCCCACTATTTTTTTGATTATTATTATTATATTATAATATTTTATTATCGATTATTCCCTTGTGCAGATCAATAGGGATGGAGATTAGAAGTCTTCGAGATCGTGACCTAAACTTATCTCAGCCACACCCACTTAAAGTGACAACACTCATTCACAGCGTGCGTATTGTGTTCATTACAGAATGGAGGTCATTACTTTTAAGGAGCTCTATCAGTGTAACTGTACATTCAAGAAGGTTAATCCTAGGTCTCAGGGGGAAACCTGTAGCAGTGCTTTATCCCGATGATGAACGTGAGACTCTCATTAAGCCAGCTGAGCCTCCTGAGACACAGAAGCATCCTTGTAACAAGACAGATGGCCCGTAGAGACGGAGATTAGGTGGAAAAACCACTCACTTATTACTCAGCGAGTCATCTGACTACAATAGCAGTGGTGCCAGTATTTGGACATAAAGCCGGGATCCCCTGTTTCACTTTCAACCTGTTGACACCATTATGTAACAATTGGAACTCTTTGGTTAATTCACCTGAACAATGATGAGCTTTGAATTAGTTTGCTTCACTTGAGTTTTGATGGTATCAATGGGATGGAGCCGTGGCTTCATCCACACATAAGGCGCACCGGATTATAAGGTGTACCGTCAAATCTTTTGAAGATTGAAGGTTTTTAAGTTTGCCTTATGGTCTGAAAAAATGCTAAGTACCGAAAATGATAAAAATGTCAAAGTGATTTGCCATATCTACTTTATTTGCAAAACATAAAATCAATAAATACATATTTAAAATAAATAAATACATACATAAATAAGAGGAGAATTTGGAATAAAATTACTTGGTGGGAAGTTACTCTACTCAATCGCATCATACATGCATAAGTCAACACTACACTCCTCAGTGACTATCAAGTTATGTGAAACTCAATTTTGTGGAATCTTCTTTCTCTTTTTGTTGCTCCCGTTAGGGGTCACCACAGCAGATCACCCTTCTCCATCATGCTCTATCTGCTGCATCTCTCTCTGTCACACCAATCACATGCATGAATTTCCTCACCACAAATCCACAAATCTCGTGTATGGCCTTCCTTTTCTTCTCCTACGAGGCAGTATCAGCCTCAACGTTCTTCTACCAATATACCCTTAATCCATCTTGAACACATGCCCAAGCAATTTAAATCTGGGCTCTCTCACTTTATCCCCAAACACTCCCACCTGTGTTGTCCCTCTTAGTCTGCCACTTCCAGCTCCGACTGCCTTATTTTTGTCAGTGGTACGGCCTCCAAACCTTACAACAATGATGACATCGGTGAAATATCAGTTAATTATTCACTTTACGAGTCAGTGGGCATATCATGCTTAATGTTATGGCTTAAAAGTTTCAAACTGTATATTCTGCCTGTGACAAAGAACTAACATTCCTACTAATAAAACACTAATGTAGCATACCGATCAAGGAAAAGTAAACTCATAACAGAATTTTATAAACTCAATTTAAAACTCAAACCCTACCATCTGAGTCCCCATCCTGTGCCAGCAACATATAGCTCAACTATGTAGAATCCTCTTTCAAAACAAGCTCTTCTCTAGAGCTGGTGAAACAGTGTGCAAATTTGTGATTGTGAACCTCACCTGCTGGCCCATGGAACCAAACCTGGGTCAATATTTTTTCCTACAGCAGCTGGAGTGAGCGAGGAGGACCATTGCTGCTGTCATGCTGTGATGGGGTGCAAGCTGTAGGGGTGGCCAGAACCGAGCTAATGAGCACAGCTCTCAATCCCAGGAGTGCGAGAACATTGAGCGTGTCTGTGTGTGTATGTGTGTGAGAGCGAGTGAGTGTCTGCTAGAACCACTGTCCTCCTCCTACCTCTGCATAATTCATGCATTCAATACAGACAGCTACTCGCCCCCTGTCCTGGGAGCACCGCATGTGTGTGCATGTGCTATAAGTGTATATGTCTCTCGCCTTCGATCACTCGCATCCCAAACAGTGACTGCATCTCTCCTTTTCTTACTAACACTTGTCACATATCAGCAAACAAGTTTTATTGATTATTTCCACAAAGCTATCCACATTATTAAGTGAGACATCTACCATACATTAAAAAAGGCGGCCGCAGAGAACCACAAAATATCAAATACATAAACAATAATTCTTCTCATAATGTTCAGTATAATGACACTCTTTTGAGGTAAGACAGACAAGAAATATCTCTGACTTTGAACTGACTGGGGAAACTGTCCAGTGGCAAGGTTAGAGAAGCCCTGTGTGCATGTCTCACAATTTTGACAGGCTGATTGCTTGGTTTTGTCCAGGAGACTGTGCAGTTGCTGAGAGCATCAATATGACATGGGGTCTTGAATAAATGTTGCATGAACACAAAAGTGATAAGAATTCCAGATTTCGCACATGCTATAATGGATTTATAGTAAAGCTCACATGAAAACGAGTATGAAGATGAACACAATTTAGACCACACACAAACATATTTGCTCAGGTTTATTTGACTGAGCACTAAAAAGTAGTGAAACTACCAGGAGATTGCAATATCATAATAAACATCTACGCCATTCAAGTTTAATTCGGACAGAATGACTACATTGCCCGCAATCCTAATTAGGATTAGAATATGAACGAATTATTATTATTTTTTTAATTTTCTCCCCTAATTTACGTCACCAGCACATGTATGTTTCTATAATTAGCACATTAAAAAAATTCTTAACATGGGAATAAGGCCAAGAAATGAGGTCAAAATTAAAGTCCTGTGACCAGTATGCCTCATTTCTGTAGCGTACCTGTGGCTTGGGGGATCAGGCATACTGAGGCATAACATATGATGCCTTGCCATGACATAACTCATTTCGTTCTTATGTGGAACATTGCTGCTGCATAACTGGCAATATTCAAATGGGGTTGGCGATGCTGCGACATTGCATCACTTTCATTTTTATGGCATACATTTGAAATATATATGACGTACACTGCACTCCATAATTATGGCACAAATGGTTAAGATGCGTTCTTTGACTTCTAGTAAATTTAGGGTTTTTTGTAAATAATATAGGACCACAATGGAAAAAAGAGGAAAATCTAACCTTTAATTCAAGTGCATTTATTTAGTGTGAAAAAATGCCACATTATGAAATAATTATTTTACATCAAATCATGTGTGGCACAATTAGTAGCACCCCTGATAATACATTGTAGAGCTCCCTTTTACCAAAAAAACCCCCACCAACTAATCGTCTCCTATTATGTTTCACAAGATGGGAGAATATAGAAAGCGGGATCTTTGAACATTCCTATCTGCAATCTCTCTAAATCATCCAGCGACCTGGTCCTCTCCTGTGCACGCTCCTCTGCAGCTCACTCCACAGGTTTTCAAAGGAGTTGAGGTCTGGGGCCTGAGATGGCCATGGGAGGAGCTTAATTCTATGTCTGGTGAGCCATTTTTGTGTAGATTTGGCCACATGTTTAGGGTCATTATCTTGATGAAAGACCGAGTGACGACCCATCTTCAGCTTTCGGGCCACCAGATTTTGATTTGAAATGTCCTAGTATTTCAAAGCGTTCATGATGCTATGCACCTCAACAAGATTCCCAGGGCCTCTGAAAGAGAAACAGACCCACAGCATCATCAATAATCCCTCATACTTCACAGTGGAGGCACTTTTCTGTGTAGTCATCTTTTGTGCTCTGCCAGACTCACTTTGAGTGTTTGCTGGCAAAAATCTCGGGCTCATCTGACCAAAGCCCACAGTCCCAGTTGAAGTCCGAGTGCTGCTTTGCAAACTACTGACATCTGCATTCATAATTGTGAGAAATTTTTTTTTTCTGTACATGCCTCTCAAACAGCTTGCTCGCATGTAGATGACACCTGACGGTTTTGGAGACTTTGTGACCTCAAGATGTTACCATTTGTTGTAATTCTTTAACAGTGAGCTTTGGAGAATGTTTTATTTTTCTTACCATGCTCCACACTGTGCGTGGTGGCAAAATAACCTAGTGTTCTCAAAACAGCAAGAGATGAATTACGAATTTAATGTTCCTAGATACTCTGATCAAATTGATAAACTACTGTAGGGGTACTAATAATTGTGGAACAGGTGATTTTATGAAAAAATTCTTATTTTTTTAAAGATTCCCCCCCCCCCCTTAAAATTCACTCGAGTTGCAGGTTACATTTTTTTCTACAATTTTCATTGTGAGAGTAGCTTCTGCAATAAAAAATTAATTTATTTTAAGGTTTTCACACATCTTAACCAATAATTATGGAGGCAAGTGTATATACGATCCTATTGGTGATCAAAGGAGACTACAGCTAGTAGCTTCTATGTGCCTGAATAAAAGAGGCTGTGAGACAGTATAGATCAGATTTAACAACACTCATTACATAAGGAAAGTCCAAGAAGCTCAGTGCACATCTTAAAAGGTCAGTAAGGTAAAGTGAAGGCACTTCTTAAAAAAAAACCCTGCACATTCAAGATCCTGAATTCAAAAAACTGTACATAGTACAAGCAATTGCAAAGTGTAGCCACTTTGCTCAAAATCTGAAGGAGGACCCAAGGTGTCTCACTCGGAAAACTGTTTTGGGATGGTCAAGAACAACCCAGGAATCATCAAGGCACAGGACTAGTATGAATCAGAAACTGTTGAAGCATCTGTGTCCTGCCATGGACTGAGAGGCTACTGACCAAGAAAAAGGAGGCCTTGCCAAAATTGATATCCTGAAACTTGACTAAATTTAGCAGACATACCAATAAAATTCCTTCTGCGAGAGGTTTTATCCAAAATGACCAGAAGTATGTTTAGAGGGTTACAGGAGAGGCATTAAATCCCAAGAAATGGAACTGGAGCACTGCAAAAAAGTGGAGGACTAAAATTATTCAGCATAAAATCAGACCATTAGACACAGTAGGATGCTTCAACAAGACACATCAATGCTGATTGTGAAATAGAAAATGCAGACTAGAACAAAGCTCTTAGAAAGTGACCCAAACCCCAAAATTCCTGATATAAAGCCTATTTAAAATACATGTACTAAGCTTAAAAACTGAAGTTGTGAAATACCAAATCAAAATATACCATAAACCTTTTAATAAGTAACAATAGTATCCAGTTACCTCTTACATATTAGAGCTAATCTTCTTCTGCTTCTATCGGGAGACATTCTAATCAGATGCCTGAGCCACTTCAACTGGCTCCCTTCAATGCCGAGGAGCAACGCTTCTACTCCAATCTTCTCCAAGATGACTAAGCTTCTTATCTTATCGGAGTGCGAGCCCAATCACCCTGCAAAGGGAGCTCATTTCAGCCACTTGTATTCGCAAGACAAAAGGTGAGAGTAGGAATGTAAATCGACGGGTAAATTGAAAACTTTGTCTTCCGTCTCAGCACTCTCTTCACCACGATGGACCCGTACAAGCTCGGCTTTAAAGTAGAGGCTGCATTAATTCACCTGTTGATATTCCGTTCTATTATACCCTCACTCATGAACAAGACCCCTTCACTTGGTGCAGGAACTCATTCTAGACCCAGAGGGTGCATTCCACCCTTTTCCATCAGAGAATCATGGCTTCAGATTTGGAGGTACTGATTCTCATCCCAGTCGCTGTACATTTAGCTGCGAATTTATCCAGTGAGACCTGGAGGTGAGGCCAATTGATGAAGCCAAAAGTATAGCATTATATGCAAAAAGCAGAGACAAGATCCTATGGCCACCAAACCAGAACCCCTAAACACCTTGGCTGCACTTAAAAATTATATCCATAAAAGTTATGAACATAACCAGTGACAAAGGACAGCCTTGGTGGAGTCCAACACTTACAGGAAATGAAAACGACATGCTATCAATGTGGACCAAGCTCTGGCTCCAGAGAGAGCTCTGGCTCCATACAGAGACCAAATTGTTCATAGCAACAGGTCCGGTATACCATATTCCAGGAGCCCACATCACAAGATAGCCCGAGGTACACAGTCGAAAGCCTTCTCCAAGTTCCCAAAGCATATGTGGACAGGTTGGGCAATCTCCCATGCCCCCTCCAAGATCCTGTAGAGTGTGTAGAGCTGGTTGCTGCGTTTGGGACTAAAACCACATTGTTGCTACTAAATCCAAGGTTTGACCATTGGTCAGATTCCTTTTCTCCAGTACTCCTGAATAGACTTTCCCTAATTTAATCATTACTATAATCTTAAAACATATATTCACCTTAAAATGTATAAATTTACATGTGTGTGTGTGTGTGTGTGTACATACATACATATCCAGTTCTGTGCAAAAGTTTTCATACAGTGCTGTGCAAAAGACCACTTTCTACCATTTTTTTCACGTTTGTCAGTGTCATTGATTTCAGTTCAAGCAAACCTAAATATTACACAAAGATAAAACAGAAGTAAACAAAATGCAGTTTTCAGTGTCAATTGGATTTATTAAAGGGGAAAAACATCTGAATCTACAAGCGCCCGTGTGAATCAGTAATTGCCCACTAAACCTCATAGCTGGTTGAATCACCTTTTACAGCAGCAACTGCAGTCAAGCATTTGCGATAAGAGGCGATGAGACTTTCATATCACTGTGATGGGATTTTGGCCCACTCTTCTCTGCAGAATTGTTTAAGATCAACCAGATTGGATGGTTTTTGGGCATGAACAACCTTTTTAAGGTCATTCCACAGCATCTCAATAGGGTTCAGGTTGGGCTGGTCACTCCAAAACCCTCATTTTGTTCTTTTTTAGCCATTCAGAAGTGGATTTGGTGGTGTGCTTCAGATCATTGTCTTGCTGCAGAACCCAGGTGTGCTTTAGCTTGAGGTCTCGAACTGATGGACAGACATTCTTCGCCAAAATTTCTTTGTAGAGAGTAGAATTCATGGTTCCAATCAATCATGATAAGTCGCCCTTGTCCTGAAGCAGCAAAGCAGGCCCAGATCATCACACTTCCACCACCATGTTTCACTGTTGGCACAATGTTCTTTTTATCAAATGTAGTGTTCCTTTTGCGCCAGATGTAACGGGATGCATTTCTCCCAAAAAGTTCAACTTTAGTTTAAACAGTCCAGAGGACATTTTCCCAGAAGCTTTGGAGATGATCAAGAGGATTCTTGGCAAAAGTGAGTAAATCCTTGATATTCTTTTTTGTCAACAGTGGCTTTCGCCTAGGAACTCTTCCATGGATGCCATTTTTGCCTTGTGACTTTCTGCTAGTGGAGTCATGAACATTGACATTAACTGAGGCAAGTGAGGCTTGTAGTTGTTTAGAAGTGGTTTTTGGATCCTTTGGGACGTCTCCGGTTAGTCTGCGCCATGCTCCTGGAGTAATTTTGGTAGGTCGGCCACTCCTGGGAAGGGTCACCACTGTCCCTTGCCTTCTCTATTTATGGTTAATGGCTCTGACAGTGGTCCACTGGAGTCCCAAATATTTACCAATGAATTTGTATCCTTACCCTGACTAAGACATCTCTATACTCTTCTTTCTTGTTTGCTTTTGAAGCTCACTGGATCGCGTCAAGATGATGTGTGTTCAGTATGGCCTACCTCACCTTGTCAGATTAGGGATCTCCTAATTGGAATTGTCTGGCAGCAATCAGGCCTGGGTCTGGCCATGAAATTGAAGTCAGTTTTTCCCAATAATAGGATTAATCACAATTACCTCACTTTTTAACAAGGGCAATTACTTTTTCCACAGAG
>CM045728.1:40267349-40342349 GCA_024760905.1 Plotosus lineatus
GGGTGCTAATATTTTAAAGCAAAGTATTAAGTAAAATTTGTACAATTCCTTGCTTACAAAAATCTGAAAAAGGAACTAACGTGACTAAATGGTGAAAAAGAAAGTCATCTTTTTATGCTTTTTAATTATTAGTGTTATGGTTAGTTTATAGCCGTGAATAAGATTGTTTGAAATGGTTATGCCTTATTTACTAATGACACTTCATATTACACTTATACCTAGAGTCGTGTACACTGAACGGATGAGTCAACAGTTTTACATTTTGGACACTTGTGTGTGTGTGTGTGTGGTATATATATATATATATATATATATATATATATATATATATATATGTGTGTGTGTGTGTGTGTGGTATATATATATATATATATATATATATATATATATATATATATATATATATATATATATATGTCAGCGGCAGCGGCAGCCGTACGTCTCGAGAGACGATGGTGTAGCGCTATGGTAGGTATTTGCGGGAGTGACTGTAAAGGCCCACTCTAGAGTGACAGTTTCTTAAACAATTACTGCATACAAAAGGGCTTTGAGGTGCCATGGGGGCTGCCCTTTCTTTCCACTTTGCTCTTTTCTCAGCTAGCTTGTTTATTCTGTTGCTTTCAGCTTTGTTGACCCCCTCGTTGACTGTGGCCTTCCAGAGCTGGCGTGTTTCAGCAGTGCCTTCCCAGGTGTTGATGTCGATGCCAGATAATTTCATGTCCCGCTTGCACACGTCCTTGTACCGAAGCTGTGGTCTTCCTGTGCGATGGGAGCCCTCACTTAGCTCTCCATACAACATGTCTTTAGGGATGCGCCCCTCGTCCATTCGCCGTACGTGACCCAACCACCTAAGTCGTCTCTGGCTCAGCAGTGTGAGCAGACTTTGCATGCCAGCATGCTGTAGCACCTCGGTGTTGGTTACTTTGTCTTGCCATTTTATATGGAGCAGACGCCTGAGACAGCGAAGGTGGAAGCTGTTGAGCCACTTTTCCTGACCAGCATACGTGGACCAAGCCTCACTGCCATAAAGGACTGTGCTGAGTACACAGGCCTGGTAGACACGTAGCTTGATGTTCTCTGTTAGCTGGGTGTTACTCCATACACACTTGTTCAGTTTGGACATCACTGCGGCGGCTTTCCCGATTCTGCATGAGATCTCTGTGTCGAGAGAGAGTGTTGGTGATAGTGGATCCCAGGTAGGTGAAGGAGTCCACGACCTCAAGCTGCGTGTTATGTTGATGTTTGGGACTGTGTTTGTGCCCTGGGCCATGATGTTTGTCTTCTTCAGGCTGATGGTCAGTCTGAATTCATTACAGGCATGGGACAGGCGATTGACTAGCTCTTGAAGACCAGCCTCAGTGTGGGACGTCAGTGCAGCGTCATCTGCGAACAGCATCTCGCAGATGAGGACCTGCCTCACCTTCGTCTTAGCGCGCAGTCGAGCTATGTTAAACAATTTTCCATCTGATCTGGTGTGGATATGGATCCCGTCCTCACTGTCAGAGAAGGCATACTGAAGAAGCATCGAGAAGAATATCCCAAAGAGTATCGGAGCTAGGACACAGCCTTGCTTCACACCACTGCTCACTGGGAAGGCTTCAGAAGTCCCACCATTAAAGCAGACTGTGCTGTGCATGTCCTCGTGAAAGGTGGTCACGATTTGGAGTAACCTTTGAGGACATCCAATCTTCTGCAGGAGGCTGAAGAGTCCGCTTCTGCTGACAAGGTTGAATGCTTTAGTCAGGTCTATGAAGGCAAAATAGGGCTTCTGCTGCTCCCGACACTTCTCTTGCAGTTGACAAAGTGGAAAGATCATATCGACTGTGGATCGGCCTGCCCTGAAACCACACTGCGATTCTGGGTACACCCGGGAAGCAAGAATCTGAAGGCAAGGACAACACGAGCAAAGACTTTCCCTATGATGCTAAGGAGGGATATGCCACGGTCGCTGTTACAGTCGCCCTTGTTTTTGTAGAGGGTTACAATATTTGCATCGCACATGTCCTGGGGGATGAACCCTTTCTTCCAGCATAAGCACAGCAGCTCATGGATGTGCTGTAGGAGTGCTGGCTTGCCACTCTTCAAGACTTCAGGGGGGGATGCCATCCTTTCCAGGGGCTTTTCCACAGGCCAGACAATCAATGGCTTTGCCCAGTTCGTCCACTGAAGGCAGGTAATCCAGATCCTCCATGACAGGCAAGTTTGGCAGGGCATTTAATGCTGCATCGGTCACCACATTCTTGGTTGCGTACAGCTCCAGGTAATGTTCCACCCAGCATTCAAGCTGCTTGCCTTGGTCCGTGATCACCTCCCCGGTCTTGGTCTTGAGGGGTGCAGTCTTAATTATGGTTGGGCCAGTAGCTGTCTTGATGCCATTGTACACGGCCATTGCGTTGCCAGTGTCAGCTGCCATCTGGATCTTGCTGCAGAGGTTCAGCCAGAAGTCATTTGCACAGCGGCGGGCTGTCTGCTGGGCCTTGTTTCGTGCAGCTTTGAAGGTGTCCCGAGTACTGGTGGTGGGGTTTTGCTTGTATGCTAGGAGGGCTTCCCTCATGGCTTCTGTCACAGGCTGCATCTCCTCCCAGTGAGCCTCGTACCAGTCTACACTCCGAAGCTCCTTTTTCCCAAATACGGTGAGGGCTGTTGTGTAGATAGTATCTCTCAGGAAGCTCCACTTGCTGGATTCGCTGGGGATCCCTTGAGGAGGAGGTGTTGATGCGTGGGAGGCCTTTAGTTTTGGAGTGATGGATCCTCTTTGTTGTCAGCCTTATCCTGCTTCCAACGAGGGTGTGGTCTGTGTCGCAGTCTGCGCTATGGAAACTTCTAGTGTGGAGAACGCTGCTCAGATCCGTGCGCCTGGTGAGGATAAAGTCTAGCTGGTGCCAGTGGCAAGATCTGGGGTGTCTCCAGAATATTTTGTGACGGTCATTGCACTTGAAGTATGTATTTGTTACACACAGGCCATGATGGCAGCCCAGTTCCAACAACGTCTGTCTATTCTCATTCATCCTGCCTATGCCGTGGTGACTAAGGCAGGAAGGCCAGGTGTCACAGTCGGCGCCCACTCTAGCATTGAAGTCTCCTAGTAGGTAAAGTCCTTCAGTGCTGGGGATCCTGGAAATTACATCATCCAGAGCCTCGTAAAACTGGTTCTTGGCCTCCGGGGTGGAACTGAGTGTTGGTGCATAGATGCTGAGGAGGTTTACAAAGCCTGCAGTTGTAGAGAGGCATAAAGCGAGGATTCTCTCTGATCCACTGGTAGGAGGTTCAATAGCCGTAGTCAGCGAGTTCTTCACAGCGAAACCTACACCATGCAGTCTTAGGTCGTCTTGTGGCAGGCCCTGCCAGTAGAAGGTGTAGTTGGCCTCTTTGACAGTACCACTGTCAGCCAGGCGTGTTTCCTGTAGACAAGCAATGTCGATATTCAGACGTGTCAGTTCATGGTCGATGACTGCAGTCTTGCGGGCATCGTCGATTTTCTGAAGGTCACTTGTCAGTCCAGGACACATAGTCCGTACGTTCCAGCTTGCTATTCGAAGAGCTAGAGTCTTCGTATTTATCCGTTTTTGTCTGCCTGGTGCAGAATTTACAGCTTGCTTATCGGGATGGTCAGTCCCTAAGCCCTACGCACCCAGCAAGGCAGGCGAGCTGTGGCAGGACAGCACCTTACTGGCTGGGGGCTGCCCAGCTTGGAGCGGGTGGTAGCTGTCCAGTGAGACACGATGGTCTCTCCCACTGTCAGAAGTAGCCCCAGGTGCCCGTATCCTACGCCAATGGGAATGAGCTTTTAACCGGTAACTGCTACTTCCCGTGTTGAGCCGAAGTCTTGCATCAACGCTGGAGTGTCCTCTCCAGTGCGCTACGAGCCTGGGCGGGACCTATGGAGAACTTGGGCTGCCCAGACGTCAAGTCCCCCCTCTCGGCCTTGCTGATAGCATCCAAAGGAAAGGAAGATCCAGTACAATTTGGTACCAGCTCAGCTGCAGGAGTCGCCAGAAGGTAGGAGAATCCTTAGACCAACTGCCTTAGGGGCTCCATTCCGGATTTCTGTAGGGTTTACTCCTTAGCCTTCTCCCAACCAAGGGAATCCACAAGGCAGTGGGACTATTTAACCTATAGTTGGGGGTTTGGGTCATGGGCATCAGGGCGTGTCCATATGCCGGTGGGCCTGCATGCCGCATGTCTGGGGGCCAAACCTTCTCCGAGTCCCCTGTAGTTCAGCCTGAGTCCACAAGGTACTCAGTTACCATGTGTCGCCGCGAGGAGGCACTACATGGGGTTTGATGGTGGAGAGGCTATGTACATGACTTACTCACTCAGCTCCCCTTTTCACAGGCAAGCTGCTAGCCAGCGGTGTTAGTTGAAAGCGAGAGGTGACAAGCACTACTACTACAACCACAACTACCACACTTTGCGCATCACAACACCCATACACACACTACTGAAGTATATATACAACCACATACACACAACTGAAGTGTGTATATATATATATAAATATATATATATATATATATATATATATATATATATATATATATATACACACACACACACACACACACACACACACACACACACACACATACATACACACATACACACACACAGACACATACACACACGCACAGGGATCCTTCACTTTCCGTGGTTAATTGGGACCGAGATCCCCACGTGACCACCAAAACCTGCGAAGTAGGATCACCCCCCTGACTGATGTATACGTACATGTATGTGTGTATATCCTCTTTCTTCTTTTCTTTTCGGCTTTTTCCTGTTCTCGAGAGTCACCGCAGCGAATTATCGGATTCGCACATTTGATTTGCCCTAGGTTTTTACGTCGGATGCCCTTCCTGTCACAACCCTTTTAGCAAGGGACAGAAACACGCTGACGGCTTTGCAGCCTACTCTTTACGAAAGTCAGCAATAGTTCGTTTACATGCCTCTCACCATAGACAGTGAGAGACATGGCCCGCCTTTGATAACCCAGTTAGCTGCACTGGGGAGACAGTGACAACCCTGTGGGGACCTCGAACCCCCAACCTTAGGAGCAGCGATCCTGCGCCCTATCCACTAGACCATCACTGCCCCACATGTATGTGTGTGTACTAGTCCTTCTCAAAAAAATATTGTGATAAATTTCATTATTTTCTGTAATGTACTGATAAACATTAGACTTTCATATATTTTAGATTCATTACACACAACTGAAGTAGTTCAAGCCTTTTATTGTTTTAATATTGATAATTTTGGCAAAATAGTAAAGAAAAACCAAAAATCCCTATCTCAAAAAATTAGCATATTTCATCTGACCAATAAAAAAAAAGTGTTTTAAATACAAAAAAGTCAACCTTCAAATACTTATGTTCAGTTATGCACTCAATACTTGGTCGGGAATCTTTTGCAGAAATGACTGCTTCAATGCGGCGTGGCATGGAGGCAATCAGCCTGTGGCAATGCTGAGGTGTTATGGAGGCCCAGGATGCTTCGATAGCGGCCTTAAGCTCATCCAATGTTGGGTCTCGTGTCTCTCAACTTTCTCTTCACAATATCCCACAGATTCCCTTTGGGGTTCAGGTCAGGAGAGTTGGCAAACCAATTGATCACAGTAATACCATGGTCAGTAAACCATTTACCAGGGGTTTTGGCACTGTGAGCAGGTGCCAGGTCGTGCTGAAAAATGAAAATCTTCATCTCCATAAAGCTTTTCAGCTGATGGAAGCACTGCTTCCACAGGTCCCCCAAGGTCTGGAAAAAGGTCCGGTCACCTCTTCTGGTTGTGCAGCGTTTTCTGTCACACTTTTTCCTTCCCACAGACGTCCCACTGAGGTGCCTTTATACAGCACTCTGAGAACAGCCTATTCGCTCAGCGATTTCTTTCTGTGTCTTACCCTCTTGCTTGAGGGTGTCAATGATGGCCTTCTGGACAGCAGTCAGGTCGGCAGTCTTATCCATCATGATTGCGGTTTTGAGTAATGAACCAGGCTGGGAGTTTTTAAAAGCCTCAGGAATCTTTTGCAGGTGTTTAGAGTTAATTGGTTGATTCAGATGATTAGATTAATAGCTCATTTAGAGTACCTTTTCATGATATGCTAATTTTTTGATAGGAATTTTGGATTTTCATGAGCTGTATGCCAAAATCATCAATATTAAAACAATAAAAGACCTGAAATATTTCAGTTGGTGTGCAATGAATCTAACATATATGAAAGTTTAATTTTTGTCATTACATTACAGAAAATAATGAACTTTATCACAATATGCAATTTTTTTGAGAAGGACTAGTATAATATCAATAAATACATATTCCATGCTATAAATTCTTATAAGATTTAAACAAAAAATAGTGCATAAGATGTAAATAAAATATAAATACACACACATACGCATGCACACACTCGGAAGAAATCTAACTAGTTTTGATGGGAGATTTTGGGTTGGTTTAGGTTTTTTTTTGCATAATTGGCCTTGTTTTTGCGGCATTTTCCGAAGCGCGAAGTAGCGAGGGATCCCTATATATATATGTATAAATAAATAATTTTATGATTTTCTGTCTGAATCCCTAGCAGCATAACTTCACCAGTTTCATTAGATGCCTGCATATTAAGAGTGGCCAGAATTACAGGTTTGTATTTATACACTGACTCAAGAGGCCATGATGTGATTGACCCAATTAAAATAGTATGTATCAGATATAATTTAGTATAGAAATCTTTAACAACTTTGCATCTGCAAATTCTGATTTAATATCAGGAGAAGTCCAAGACTATTATTTAGAAGGCTAAGCATTACTTTTATTTTTAAATATGTATATTCTTTCCCCGTCTTCTGCTTTTTCAACTACTCTGCTGGAAATGGCCAGGTCGTGTGATCTGGAGGCATGGTGTTCACGAGATTTTACATTTAAAGTATATGGCAGATACCCTTGTCCAGACTGATTTACATTCATGCTTTTTCATATAGCTGAAAAATTGAGTGTTAAGGGCCTTGCTCAACGACCCAACAATGGCACCATGATGGTACTGGGGGCTTGAACCACTAACCTTCGCATCATTTATCTAGAGCCTTAACCACTGAGCCACCACTGCACACAAATTTTTAATTTTAATTAAAATTATCATTTTTATGTACCTGAGCAACTGAGGGTTAAGGGCCTTGCTCAAGGGCCCTGTTCAAGAGCCCAACAGTGCTGATAGTGGGGATTGATCAGTAACCCATCGCCTTAACCACTACGCCAACACTGCCCTGAAGCAAAAACTAACGTTGCCTTACCAAACAGCTGATGTTTAAATAGCTTTTTAAAGAGCTTAAAACACAAATTTACCACAGGTACATTTTAATCAGTCCAATGCATAATAAGTGTGGAATGGGAAGTAAGTTTACCGGGGATTAAGCTCAGTTAGTAGAGCGTCCGCATTATCCTCCGGAAGGTCGGAGTTCGAATCCAGCCGCGTCATACCATGAGACGTTAAAATTTGGGAGTTGTTGCTTCCTGCTTGGCGTTCAGCATCAAAAAAGGATAGAACAATGCAACAACTGGTGCCGTACAGTGGCGATGGGTACCCGGAGTGCAGGGAGCGCTGGGGTCTCATGCGTATTAAGCATGTGTGTATGAAATTGCGCTATATAAGCACCCACAATAATAATATTAATAATAAACTTTGGTCTGCAGAAATACTTTTGAAAAGGCTGCATCCGGACTGTGGTCTGTTGACCTCCATTTCACAATCTGTACAATTTCCACTATTTCACCAGTGCAAGTAAAGGTCAATGGCACTGCAAGTAAAGCAGGCTGACATATAATTGAAATTCACAACAGACAGTTAAAACATATATGTCAAAATGAAATATTTGTTCTCATGGTGTGCTAAACTGCTCCACAAAAATGACCCATCACAGAAAAGTGGGTATTTAGTCGGAAATTATTATATACTTTGTTAAACTTTAAATGTAATTTTCTTCAAAGTTGCATGCTTAAAGTATTGAAAATTCCTGGAAGTCTCTTGTGAGCTTCTACAAAACTAGCAATTTTTGGTAGAAAATTTGGTATAATTTTAAAGCTTAGGATATTAACTACAAAATGGTACTAGTTCCTCAAAATTAATAATCTCAGACTTAATACCCACTATGCTGTGATGGTTCAATTTTAACAGAAATTTTAAAACATTTATGATCAGCAGATGAGATATTCATGCCAGTACAATGGAACGAATAAAGTGTACAAGTGCACAGCACCTCAGGTGTTGAGGCAAGCATAACAATATTTCCAACTAGCTCAGTTATGATTATTAATGATAACTGTCAGAAAAACGCAAGTTCACTCCTGACCCCAAATTGGGTAACTGTTGGCTTATTTTGTTCATTGTTATGGAGTATAAGATAAGGCAAGAATGTTTAACTAAAATGTTTGCTTTTACCGGCATATTAATTTCATTTAGTTATAACAAGGTGCTCTCAGAGCACAAATAGACCTAACTGAAATAATTCTGATCATTTTTGCTTTGAGAAAACACATTTGAAAACTGAAAAACTTCCTCTGGCTTGGAAGTACAGCAGAGCATTTCCAGAAAAGGTACACAGTATCTTGCAAAGCTGGTTCAAAAGAGGTGTTCCAATTTAGGTATACATTTTTTAGGGTTATTTGTCTAATTTACTTATAGTCCCATAAACCAATTAACAAAAATTGGAAATAATTACTGGTTTAATACGTCAATAACTAGGCTTATATAATAACCCATGACCACTTTTTTCCTTTGTAATTCAGCAGACTTTATAAACCAAGTTTATGATTTTAGAAAATTATACTGATTAGAAGATAAATAATTATGTGTCCTTCAGACTGACTGCATACCAACATGATGTTCAATCACTTACCAGACGTTTAAGAACATGGAGCAACAGTCTCTGTTGTCTGGACTCAGTGTGTAGTTGAAGTGAGTCTGCAAGGCTGAGCAAGTGTTCAGAGTTCAGATGATTATCTGCATTCCCACCGTACAGCTGAGCTAGCAATGATACACACTGACTGGCCTCCTCATATATCTCTGCATCACCACATGGCAACTAGGAAAAGAAAGCAATGTTCAGGAAACACATCTCAAAGCTTAACAGGTCTATAGAAGGATCTCTTAAATATATATAAGTCCTATTCACCAACAGCAGTGTATTATTGTAAAACCTCTACAAATCACATAAATGTAATTTAGTATAAAAACACTTGCTTACAAAACTCTAAAGAAAAAACATTTAGTAAATAATGTACAAAGTGAGCACAACACACACTTTCAGCTTTCAAATGGAGAACCTATCGAGAAAGATCTGCATGTTATTTATTCAGTAAGTCTGATGCAACACTGGGACACCTTCCACACTGACCTGCAAAATCAGTGGACCTCAATCCCATAGAAAATTTGTGGGATTATTTGAAACAGCAGGTGAAACTCCAAAATAAGATCCACAAGTTCTGGCTGAATTGTGTATACAGTCAGTGGAAGAGTGGGCTAAAACTGACAGGAACTCTCATAAGCCAGTGGTGCCTTCAATATCTGACAGGATTGTGTGTTTATTAAGGTGAGGAAAGGTAAGATAAATCTACTGGGCTTTTTACACCCGAGCATAGTGGCTCATCAGGCAGGTGCTTATTCCTGGTTTCCATAGCATGCAGCTACCAGGAGTTCAACTCCTCCTGGATGGGACGCTAGTCCATCGTAGGCTACCTTCCCAGTATTTTTACTGGTATCGATTTATACTGCTGGGTGGACAGTGGCACACTTGGGGTAGCAGAGTGGGATCTAACTGGGATTCAAACCCACGACCTCCCAGCACCCTAACCACCTGGTCACTGGCCCCACTAGGTGAGGAGAGGCATAACCATTTATTAGAAAGGAAATGAAATTACAGCGACACTTATAATTTTTTTTCATTTTGCACAAATATAACCTAAAATGTAATCAGTATTTAAGAGAAACTTCACTGGACCAGGTCGACACCATCATACCAGATTCCTATAAAGCCATCCCTCTGCTGCATCTTGGACTCTCAGATCACGTCTCTTTGTGTCTCTTTCCTGCTTATAAACTTAAAATCTGTATACAAAGACAAGTAAAAACAATCCAAGTGCTGACTGAGGAAGCTACTGCAGCTCTAGAAGATTGTTTTGACTTTACAGACTGGGAAATATTCACAGAAGAGACAGACCTGGATGGTTGCACATCATCTGTGCCCTCCTACATAAACTACTGCACAAACAATGTGACTACAACAAGGACTGTTAAAGTGTTCCTGATCCAGAAACCATGGTTTTACAGTGAGGTACTTATCCTGCTTAGAGCACGAGATGATGCCTTAAAGTCAGGAGATGAGCATGCTTACAAAGAGGCACGGCAGGCCCTACTAAAAGGTATCAAAAAAGCTAAGCACAAATATAAACAACTCCTCAAGGATCACTTTGATGAAAATAACACCAGGCATGGGTGGAAGGCGATCAAGACATTCACTGGCTACAAGGACATGCACACATCAACAGACTCCTTGGACAGCACCCTTCCAGACATCCACAACCAGTTCTTTGCTCACTTTTACCAGTACAACGGAGGGGTTTGCACCTGTCCTGCTCTTCCAGAGAGGAACGAGAACCCCATTCAGCTGCAGCAGCACCAGATCAGAGCCACCCTTTGGAGAGCCAATGCAAGGAAGGCTTCTGGAGTGACAGGATGGGTATTTAAAGCATGTGCAGATCAACTAGTGAGAGTTTTCACCCCCATCTTTAACCTCTCGCCAAAGAAATGTATGGTTTCCACCTACCTCAAAACAGTCACCATCATTAAAGTGCTTAAGAAGAGCATAGCTAGCTACCAAAATGACTACCACCCACTTAACCTAACCCTAATTTAATTTTAAAATGTAACTCTTTGTTGTCAAAGTTCATTTACATACATTGAAATTTGGTTTGTGCTCTAGGCACCTGTCACCACTGTACATGGCCAGTTATTGCGTTGTTCTATCCTTTTGATGCTGAGCATCAAGCAGGAAGCAACAACTGCCAAATTTTAACGTCTTATGCTATGACACGGCCGGATTCGAACTCCGACCTTCCAGAGGATAAAGCAGATGCTCTACCAACTGAGCTAAATCACCCATATCATCACCAGACTTGTTTTGTCTCAAATCAAGGCAGTCATCCCTACTGATTTCAATCCACATCAGTTTGCATACAGAGCAAACAGGTCAACATCAATATAGCCCTCCACACATCCCTCATACACCTGATCAGCAGCAACTCCTATGTGAGGATGTTGTTCATACACTTCAGCTCCACTTTTAACAGTCCAAATGCATAAACTGGTTCCGAAGTTGGGCAATCTGGGCCTGGGGAGCTCACTATGCACCTGGATACTGGCAGCACAGTGGCGTAGTAGTTAGCATGTCTGCCTCACAGAAAGAAGGCCTGAGTTTGAATCCAGGCCTGGGTGTCTCTGTGTGGGGATTGCATGTTCTCCCCGTGCTTGCGTGGGTTTCCTCCGGGTACTCTGGTTTCCTCCCACAGTCCAAAAACATGCACAGTAGTTTAATTGGCTAAAAATAATCTGTGGCGAAGGCTTCACTAAGTTGGATAACTTGTGCCCAATTCTGTTCTTCAATGAATAAAATATGTTTCAATCAATCAAAAAAATACTGGACTTTCGCATCAACAGACCTCAGAAAACCAGGGTAGGAGAACACATTTCCTCCAGTCTCATCCTGAACACCGGAACACAACAGGAGTGTATTCTTGGCCCCCTCATCATGCACGACTGTTCCCCCATTCACACCAGCAACACCACTGTCATATTGGCTGATGACAGTACTGTCATAGGTTCGATTACAGACATCAACTAGTCAGCCTAGAGGAATGAGGTCCTGTATCTGCGGCAATGGTGCGACGATAAGAATCTGGGACTTAACACATCCAAAATCAAGCTGATAATGGACTTCAGGAGATCAAAACAACTGTCCTCTACATTGATGGAGAAGTGGTAGAGGGGTGAGGTGTTACAAGTTTCTTGGAGTCTACATCTCTGCTAACTTCACCTGGACCACAAACATCTTCCACCAGGTGAAGAAAGCACAACAACATACAGTCATACCTTACCTTACGGAAGACCCAAGTTACGTAACTTGTACTTATACCAAGTATAATGTCTTATACATATACGTAAAATGTACGTCTCTGGATATGAAAAAATGTACGTTACGAAACGTAAATAAACTTGTAGCATCCTGTATTTTGTTTTGAAATTGGTGCAATAGAGTTGCTCTCCCATTGGCTATCTCCCAAAACCCTGCCCCGCTGGCCTCCCATTGGTTAGGAGGGGGCTGCATCTCCATGATACCCATGATTCTTTTCGTGTGCCTTCGACCCATTGTTTGTCACAGAGTTCTAACACATAAAGGACAGCGTTACTGTGGTTTCATGAGTTTTTCAAGTGTGCTCATTGCAACTTTATTGTTCATTATTCATCATGGGCAGCAAGAAAGTGATTCCCGGTGCGAGTGAAAAGAAGCGGGCTCATGCCATGCGGTTGAGTGATATCGTAAAGGAATATGGCCGAAATCCGTCGACCATCAGTACAATATTGAAGCAGAAGGAGGCCTTAAAAGGTATACTTTTATAATTTTTAAAGGGTTTACGGGGTAGTATTGGGGGCCTTGGAACGAATCAGGCTTTTTACATGTAAAATGCGACTCAACTTATGAAAAAATCAGGTTACGAAACCACTTCTGGAATGGATTAATTTCGTAAAGTGAGGTTCTCCTTCAGAAAGCTCCAACAAGCCAGTCTACCATGACCCCTACTGATAAAAAAAAAATTAAAAGTTTGACACACTGCCATAGAGAGCCTCCGTACTACCGTACAGGTACAGTGTGGTTCAGCAGCTGTACTGCAGAGGACAGCAGCGCGAGTAATTGGAACCCCCCCCGTAACATGTACACTGACAGACTTCAGAGGACAGCCAGTAGAATTATCAGGGACCCCACACACCCTGGACACCCCCCTTTCTCCCCTCGGGAAAAATTTAAAGATGTACAGGACACGAAATACATAAACTAATAGATTCAAGAACAGCTTTTACCCAGAAGCTCTTGCACATATAACCCCAACATTACAATTGTATTTAATCGAACATTACAAAATTTTATCACCATGGACCTTATAAGTAAAAGCTCTACCTCTTACCCGGTGTATATCATGCACCTTTGACATGGCATTCACCCATCTGTGTATGAGTGAATAGGTGTGAATATGTGAATATATGTATAGTACCTTGACTTACAAAATTAGTCCGTTCCGAGGGCAAGCTCATGAGTCAAAATGTTTGTTAGATAAAACAAAAATTCCCACAGGAAATAATGGACAACCAATTAATCCATTCCAACCCCTCTCAAACTCATATTACCTGACACTAACACATATATTTGACCTAAAATATTAAAGATAAACATGTAAAAACAATAAATACTTGAACAATAAATGTACATTAGCATTAAAAATAATAAATAATAAAAAAACAAGAATAAACAATAAGTCAACTAACCCGTCCGATAATCGACTGTGCGAAGATGTCACGTGGGCAGGCATGAGGTGGTGCGTAACAGAGGAGGAGAATTTTTTGCATGTACATGCTACAAATGCCAGCGAGGAAAGGCTTGTGGTGAGCTCCCACAAGGTCAGTGCTTCTCAAATAGTTGGGTGCAATTAAGTGTGAGATATATATATATATATATATATATATATATATATATATATATATATATATATCTCAGTTATATAGCGTGTTACTCTTGTGTCTTGTGTCAAGACTTCGTCTCTGTGATCTTTGGGTTCACACTGTTTTGCGGACTTTTGTAACCTGAAGCAAATATGGTTGGTCAGAAGCGTAAGCCTACTAGCATGGGTGCAAGTCTCATACACAGAGATGAATTAACCATCGGTTCAGATCGGCACAATCTGCCATGCATACTCAGTTAAGCAAAGAGAGTTGTAAAATATGAAAACCCGAATCCAGGAAAGAGAGAACTCTGCTCTGCTGGTGATTCACATCAGTGCAGACCGAGTACAAAACGATTTCAATGAAGCCTTGCTCACTTGAAAGCCGGAAGTCCCCATAACCCGCGCTTTGTTTCAAGCAAGTAAACTACTTTCAGCAAGTGCACTACTTTCGGTATTGAGCGTTTCACATATTGTAAGCGTTGATTGGCTGTTTTAAGCTTCATGTAACGTGAGTCGGCTCAGCTTCATGTAATGTGATTCAGCGCAGCTTCATGTCATGTGACCATCCGTCAACCATCGGAACCATTTACAAGCAGAAAGATCGCATCATAGAGAATGTTAAAGGTTATATTTGATACTGTATTTGATATTTGATGAGTGAATTTGATTAAAATTTATCAATTTGAAATTATTTTGCTTGAATTTAATTTATTTGAAATTAATGTTGATATTATTTGATAACATTGTAAAATAGTATCAAATCTTCTTATTATTTTACTTTTGGCTGCTCCCTTCAGGGGTTGCCACAGCAAATCCTCCGCCTCCACCTCACCCTGTCCTCCGCATCTTCTTTTCTGACTCCAACGACCTTCATGTCTTCCTTCACCACATCCATAAATCTCTTCTTTGGTCTTCCTCGAGGCCTTCTGCCTGGTAGTTCCAACCTCAGCATCCTACTGCCAATATACTCACTATCCCTCCTCTGTACATGTCCAAACCATCTCAGTCTAGCCTCTCTGTCTTTGTCTCCAAAACATCTTACGTGGGCTGTCCCTCTGATATACTCATTTCTGATCCTATCCATCCTCGTTACTCCCAGAGAGAACCTCAACATTTTCATCTCCGCTACCTCCAGCTCTGCCTCTTGCCTTTTCCTCAGCGCCACTGTTTCTAAGCCATACAACATCGCTGGCCTCACCACCGTCTTGTACACTTTTCCCTTCATTCTTGCTGACACTCTCCTATCGCACATCACACCAGACACTTTTCTCCAACCATTCCAGCCTGCCTGCACATGCTTCTTCACCTCTTTTCCACACTCTCCATTGCTCTGGATTGTTGAGCCTAAGCACTTAAAATCCTCCACCTTCCTTATCTCTGCTCCCTGTAACATCACCGTTCCTCCTGGGTCCTTCTCATTCACACACATGTATTCTGATTTTCTGAGGCTAACCTTCATTCCTCTCCTTTCCAGGGCATACCTCCACCTCTCGAGATTTTCCTGCACTTGTTCTCTGCTCTCACTACAGATCACAATGTCATCTACAAACATCATAGTCCATGGAGATTCTTGTCTCACCTCGTCTGTCAGTCTGTTCATCACCATAGCAAACAAGAAGGGGCTCAGAGCTGACCCTTGATGCAGTCCCACCTCCACCTTGAATTCGTCGGTCACACCGACAGCACACCTCACCGCTGTCTTACATCTCTCATACATGTCCTGCACCACCCTAACATACTTCTCTGCCACTCCAGACTTCCTCATGCAATACCACAGTTCTTCTCTTGGCACCCTGTCATATGCTTTTCCAGATCCACAAAGGCACAATGTAGCTCCCTCTGACCTTCTCTGTACTTCTCTATTAACATCCTCAAAGCAAACATTGCATCTGTGGTGCTCTTTCTTGGCATGAAACCAAACTGTTGTTCACAAATGCTGACCTCTGCCCTTAGTCTAGCTTCCACTATTCTTTCCCATAACATCATCGTATGGCTCATCAACTTTATCCCTCTGTAGTTGCCGCAACTCTGCACGTCTCCCTTGTTCTTAAAAATGGGCACCAGCACACTTCTCCTCCACTCCTCCGGCATCTGCTCACTCTCTAGTACCTTGTTGAATGTTCTTGTCAGAAAATCTACTGCTACCTCTCCTAGACACTTCCATACCTCCACAGGTATATCATCAGGACCAACTGCCTTTCCACACAACCCTCTGCATTTCTCCGGGCTTGGGACCGGCATGAGGGTGAGAGACACTGGTTAGTGCCCCCCCACCTCATGGCTGCATTGTAAAATAGTATCAAATATATATGTTTATAAAAAATGATTTAGGGGTGTTTTATGAAATATGGTAATGGTATTTATGGACGTATAGTACAGTATGAGCGTCATACGTCACACATCATACGTCACTGTAACAACTTACATTCGGCCGTCCGGAACCAATTAAAAACGTAGGTTGGGGAGCATCTGTAATTGCACATCCTCTACAGTAGGTGGCAGTGGCACTCTCTCTGTATTCCCTGTGCGGAACACAGTGAGAGCGCCACTGCCACCTACTGTAGAGGATGTGCAATTAATCTTTCTTCGCTGGCATTTGTAGTGTGCACATGCAGAAAATTCTCATATATGCACATATATGAACACTTAGTTTAGTTACTAAGCTGTTTTTGTGAGCTTTCTTTTGATAATTGCTGATAAACAATTAGTTATATATATATATATATATATATATATATATATATATATATATATAAAAATAAAAGATTGAGGAGATCTTCACTCTCAACTGTGGCATCTACAATTAAAATCAGTACACACACACACACACACGATTTTTTTATTTGATGATTTTTAATACATTTATTTTTATAATTATGGATATGTTTGGATGATTCGGGCCCGTAAACCCCATTTTATCAAATGTTTCATTTTATAGCAATTTGGCAGCCGCTCTTAGCCAGAGCGACTTACAATTATAATGCTTTAATACAACTGAGCAATTACTCAAGGGCCCAACAGTGATGAGAGTGGGGATTGAACTGCTGACCATCAGATCAATAACCCATCACCTTAACCACTAAGCAAGCACTGCCTGACATGTACAGATGTATCAACATCAGTATAGTTTACATGTTTCAGGATTCCCTAATATTTATGCAAAAATATATAAAATTCAAATAAATTCACAAACTTTCAAGCCCTTGCAACAATTTTTAGTCAAGAAGCCCTGTATTCAGTGTGTTTAGTGTAAAATAAACCTTCAATTTCAACATATTTTTTTCAACAATGTGTATTTCAGTCAAACTGGAAAACATAACTGTAAAATGACAAAGCAAAACTATAAAAAACATGCATGTAAGAGTAGTTTAGTAATGAAAAGTGCTATTAAAGTTACAGTCTTTGAAGTTCCACTTTATGGATCAGTCTATACAGTATTACTATCTAATATGTGTTAAAAAAAAATAGAGGCTGATACAGACATTACTCCTAAAAAAGCCATAATTGAGGGAGTGGGGGACTGCTCCACAGAGACTGACACATTCATAGTTATGAGCTAAACACGCCCATCAGGGAATCGGTTTAGGGATAGTGAATGAGACCTCTTAAAGCAGCTGTAGTCAATGCTCTCCCAGACAGAAAGAAAAAGCCAGCATCATGAGTCCATGGGGATTTTCTCCGCAGCTCTCTTACTCCCCACAAAGCTAGTGGAGTTGGCTCTGGGATCCCACATTCTTTTTTCCTGTGCTGATCCATTTCTGCCCCCTTCCATAGAAACCTAATCCCGTGAGGCCACAGGGCAAGCGCTGGCCGCGCCTAATCCTGCCCCCTTTTTGTGATGCCGCCCGCCACTCCAATATAGGAGGAATGCTCAAGGCCCAAACAATACCCCCCAAAGAGCGCCGCCTCTCTGCCCTGGATAAGGGACGGAGAGGAGCCAGAGCCCCAGGCTGAATGGCCTTTGGTGTGTGTGTGCACGGGCTCACTCGCCCAGTATTGTTCACATGCCAGCACAGAGTCAGTGCAGAACAAGAGTTAACACCTGCTTAGCTAGACTCATGAAAACACCATGTTTACTTAGCATAGCTAGTGGATGCACCAGGGAAATAGGGCAAAGGAACCTAATGGGAACGGGTGGCTGAAAACCGGGCAGGAATCAGAGAGATTAGGGTGTGCTAATGCCACTGTGTGTACTGAAAGCCTGATTGCAGAAGAAAAAGAGAAAGAGTTCTACAGAGGCCTATAGGGACATGTAGCACTGCTGCCCTCTTATGACCTCTAAGTGTGCTTCGTGACAAACAATAAGTACACTTAACACTACTTTGCCCTTGCACACGTGCATACGCTGTGTTATAAATTGAGTTGTATACATTTGAACACATACATTTTAATCATAAAAGTGAATAACTAGGCTTGTTTAAAAAAAAAACTTGAAGCTAAAGCTTGATCATAACATTAATAATAAATGCATTTATTCGTCATAAAATGCACTCTATCAATTATATGCATGTATATCTCAGAGAAAGCAACGAGCTAATGGCTATTAAAAATGCAAGTTGTTATATTTGTTCTCTCTCACACACACACACACGGGGGGGGGGGGGGGGTTTAGGGTTTTTTTGTTGTTGCTTAATTGGCCTTGTTTTTGTGACATTTTCCTTAACTTTTCCCCGTATTCTTCCTTAATTTTCTTATTTTTTAATTTGATGAATATTTAAGAAAAAAAAACAAAAAAAAACGCGATGCACTGAAGCCACATGAAACGAAGCATGAAGTAAGGAGGGATCCCTGTGTGTGTGTGTGTGTGTGTGTGTGTGTGTATTTAACGTAATAAGCGCCGTGCTCCAATAAGCCCAACCCTCCCCTTATGATTTTGATCCAACGTCTAATAACTGCCCATGAGAACTGGGAGCAAAATTGTGAATCAAACTTACCAATCTTATACCAATTTTATTCGATCAGTCTCTGTAACCGTAAAATGAGGCGTTCACTGCCTGTAAAAGTGAGTTTACACAGTATTTCAAGATCCCCTGCCACTGGGGAATGTCTACAATGTTCATCAGTAACAACACATTTGATTGTTCTGCCGTGCTTTAAAAACAGGAAAATATTTTGCTGTGTTCTCTTGCTATAAATGTCCAACAACCGATGAACCATTAGAAACTGTGAAAGCAAAACTATGGGACGCTATGAATGAATGGAGCTATGAGCCAGATATGGACCTATCAGAAAGTGATGAGTATATTTCACCCGATTCTCCTGCTCACTAACTTCGTAAATTTAAAGAAGTTCCTGGCCCTGTGCTTTTGTTTATGTTTATGTTGATTGATTCAACTCGCCATGTGCTAAAGTTGATATTCATGTTGATTGGCTCAATATTACTTCTGGGAAAATGTTTCAAAGAACAGCACTGGGAGGGAAAAGTATGGAGTCTGTTTTTTTTTAATTTATGCTGTTTTCTGTTTATTTTAATCTTTCATGTAAGTAGTTTGGTTGATGCCACAAAACGAATAACACAAATACCGGTGGAAAACATGAATAATAACAGAACAATAAAACAGTTTTACTGGTATTTGTGTTATTGATTTTGTGGCATCAACCAAACTACTTATATGAAAGATTAAAGTAACATTTTAATAAGCGCCCACCCACTCCAATTTTTTAAGCATCCTGTGTGCTCATCACGTCAAAAACGGTATATCGTATATCATATATATATATATATATATATATATATATATATATATATATATATATATATATATATATATATCATACACACACACACACACACACACACACACACACACATACAGAGTATATCTTCTTTTCCTTTTGGCTTTTTCCCTTTTTCATGGGGCGCAACAGCGAACCATCTGATTCACACATTTGATTTGGCATAGGTTTTTACGTCGGATGCCCTTCCTGACACAACCCTTTAGCAAGGGACAGAAACACACTGATGGCTTTGCAGCTACTCTTTACGAAAGTCAGCAATGGTTCTTTTCCATGAACCTCTCACGATAGACAGTGAGAGACATTGCCTGCCTTTGATAACCCAGTAGCTGCACTGGAGGGAGGGGGGCAGTGACAACCCTGTGGAGAATGGGACTCGAACCCCCAACCCTCGGATCAGCGATCCAGTGCCCTATACCATAGGCCACCACTGCCCCTTTATATATACTGTATATATATTGTACTGTGTAAACGAATGGTGTAGAACAAAGATGCCTGATATTTATATATAAATGATAACAAAATTAAAGAGCTCTGCATAACAATTGTATAAAGCACAGCATTAAATGAAACTGGTTCAGTATTAGGTGTGATGACTTTTTGTTTAAAAATAGAATAGAATCAGGTAGAGTTTGTGCAGTTTTACAAGTATGGTATCTACCAGCTTTCTTACAGAACCAGCTAGGTCTCCTGGAAATGTTGATTGTTACTCTTGATTCTTTATTAGCATCTAAATCACAGCAGCCTTCCTTATATTTTCACACAAAAAGTAGTCTCTTATAGTATGCTGCTTTCTTTATTAATATACTGTACTATTTTTTTTTTTTATATCACATTTTATTTTGTGAAAAATAATGTTTTGAAATCTAGAGTGTTTTTGTACTAACATGTTATAATACAAATTCTCACATAAAACTCTAGAGCAAAGTTCATAATAAAAAATAAGGGCATCTGTGTTGTTGCTCTCATAAAGGTAGTCTGTAGGCCACTTTTAGTTTAAACTGTTTCTGCATGCGAGTCAAGTTACCATTTTTAGCTTTGGATCACTATGGAGATGCAAATTATATCATGATTCCCACGGCTTTCTTTATAAATCACAGCAACGGTTTTCTGATAAGTACAAAATATCTCCTGACAGTACATTTAAAAATCTTTAATTATCATAGTCCGCAATGACCTGACGAACTGCCCAGGGTGCACTCTGCCCTTGCCCAGAGTTAGCTGAGATGGCCATCAGCCTCCCTGCGATCCTAATTAGGATTAAGTGGTTCAGAAAATGAATGAATGAATGAATTATCATAGATAGATTTCAATGTGATTTAAGTCATTCCAATTTGTGATGAGCAGAGAGCTGAAATTGCTGGGTTATCTGTTGTTCTTGAATTACATGTGGAATCACTGAGGCTTATTATAACAATCATTCATTCATTTTCTGAACCGCTTAACCCTAATTAGGGTCATGGGGAGGCTTTTGCTTTGAGGATGTTAATAGAGAAGTACAGAGAAGGTCAGAGGGAACTGCATTGTGCCTTTGTGGATCTGGAAAAAGCATATGACAGGGTGCCAAGAGAAGAACTGAGGTATTACATGAGGAAGTCTGGAGTGGCAGAGAGGTATGTTAGAATGGTGCAGGACATGTATGAGAGATGTAAGACAGTGGTGAGGTGTGCTGTCGGCGTGACCGACGAATTCGAGGTGGAGGTGGGACTGCATCAAGGCTCAGCTCTGAGCCCCTTCTTGTTTGCTTTGGTGATAGACAGGCTGACAGACGAGGTTAGACAAGAATCTCCATGGACTATGATGTTTGCAGATGACATTGTGATCTGTAGTGCGAGCAGAGAACAAGTGCAGGAAAATCTATAGATGTGGAGGTATGCCCTGGAAAGGAGAGGAATGAAGGTTAGAAAATCAGAATACATGTGTGTGAATGAGAAGGACCCAGGAGGAACGGTGATGATACAGGGAGCAGAGATAACGAAGGTGGAGGATTTTAAGTACTTAGGCTCAACAATCCAGAGCAATAGAGAGTGTGGAAAAGAGGTGAAGAAGCGTGTGCAGGCAGGCTGAAATGGTTGGAGAAAAGTGTCCGATGTGATGTGCGATAGGAGAGTATCAGCAAGAATGAAAGGAAAAGTGTACAAGACGGTGGTGAGGCCAGCGATGTTTTATGGCTTAGAAACAGTGGTGCTGAAGAAAAGGCAGGAGGCAGGCGGGAGGTAGCAGAGATGAAAATGTTGAGGTTCTCTCTGGGAGTAACGAGGATGGATAGGATCAGAAATGAGTACATCAGAGGGGCAGCCCATGTAAGATGTTTTGGAGACAAAGTCAGAGAGGCTAGATTGAGATGGTTTGGACATGTACAGAGGAGGGATGGTGAGTATATTGGCAGTAGGATGCTGAGGTTGGAACTACCAGGTAGAAGGCCTAGAGGAAGACCAAAGAAGAGATTTATGGATGTGGTGAAGGAAGACATGAAGGTCGTTGGAGTAAGAGAAGAAGATGCAGAGGACCAGGGTGAGATGGAGGTGGATGATTTGCTGTGGCGACCCCTGAGGGGAACAGCCGCAAGGAAAAGAAGAAGAAGCAAGCACACCGTAATATTAGTTATTTTGCCATATTAAATTGTGTGCTAGTTATATGCAAATAGTTATAATGAAAATAATGTAGCTCTCCTAACACTGGTAATGCTGAACTACAGGAATTCCTAAGGTATATGCAGGAAAAGTAAAGGATTAACCTTCGGCTGAAAAAATAAATCACCTCAAATGTTAGCTCAGCCAGTCAACCTCAAAAGTAATTTTGCAAGCCCAAGTGGAAACAATAAAACAAACAAACTTTAATTCCAATTTCTTATTCTACAAAAACAATAACGACTCTCAAAGCATCTCATCATCTTCCCTCATTTGTACCAACAGTTACACCAATACAGTCATCTGGATATGAAGGCTAGTGATTTGTAGTAAGTATAGTGTGGCTAGTAAGTTATAGGATAATATTAGTCTTAACTTTTCTAGATATAAAATTTAATGAGTAAGATTAGAATGTCAGATTTAAAACAGTTTTTTATCACTGTAAGATAATCCATAATGGATAGAAATATGTGACAACACGGAAGTCCATTTCTGAAATTTGACTTGTATATAATTGGACAGTTGAAAACTTGAGATATGAAGTACAGTGATACCTCAGCTCACGAACATAATTGGTTCCCAGAAAGTGTGTGTGAGGCGAAAAGTTCGTCTTCCGAACATTTATTTCCCATAAGAAACCATTAAAATGAGAATAATCCGTTCCCAGGTCCCCATAAAACATAATTTTCTACTAAATAAGCCTTAAAACTACACAAAAATATACCTTATTTTATGTATAATAAATGTGCTATTGTATTGTAATTCAAGAAATAAACTGTACTGTATAATAAAGTCGTTTTATTTACCTTTGTGATGGTAGTTGATGGCTTGATGGAATGGAGTGGGAGGAGGAGGAGGGAGGGAGGGACTTACTGTTTGGAAGGAGTGTTTGGAAACGCCTACTGTTTGGAAACACCCTTAGCCACACACGCACCCTTAATAGCTTCCTTGTTCTTAAGGATGGTGGTAGACTTAGTGTACTGGTACTGGGACGCTGAGTCACACAAACGCACACCTCGTTCGTGTTTTTCAATGATCTCCGCCTGTGGTGGGGTCTTTTTCGGTCCCATAATAGCAAAAGTACACTCAATATGGTCCAGAATGTCTAGCAAACACAAACCACTTCCGCATTCAAAGAAAGGGGTGTGACGAACTGTGACGCCGTGAGCGCAGTCAAGCTTCTCGTGGTCGCCACCGTGGCGCTGTTCGACCAGCGTGGTTTGATTAGATCCGCCGAAAACTAGTTCGTCAGCAGAGACAATATGCTCGCAAATTTAATGTTCTTGAGGCGAAAAGTTCGTGAGCTTAAGCGTTCGTCAGCGGAGGTTTTACTGTATGCTATAATTTGTCTGAAACTACAAGTAGCAATTCTGATTCTTTTTTTTTTTTTTGCCAAGGACTCATACAATTACAAAGCACAAGGCAAGTCTATTAAGTTTTATTTACTTGATTTTCAGAGGATCATAAAGAACTGGACACATTGGCATAGACTTTCAGACGCTCTGTCTACTCCCTTGTAAGGATTCAGTTGCTTTAGGCTCAAAACTAAGAAACTATGTTACAATTATAACACACTGCATCCTTCTGATCTGCCATTACTGAACAGACAAATTCAACTCTATAGTTTTCATAAAATATATTACATTTTCTCAACAAGAGCTTGAGCTTCTGCATGGCCTGTTTAAAATGTAATCTGTTTGCCCCCAGCCCCTTGGAGAGACATTCTGTTGATCTGTTCCTAGGGCACCATCCACTCTTTAACACACACACACACACACACACACACACACACACACACACACACACACACGATATTGGCATGATGCTTTCTGTTTTTGAACAAAGCAGCAGATAGAGGCAAAGTTACAGGGAGTCCGAATCCCACTTTCACTAGAAGTGGCTGTGACTTACAGGCAGAGCAGTAAATCCTGACTGTTACATACAGTTCTCACACACCTCACCAAGAGAACATATGAGGATGCCTGGTGGTGTTAGGATGCATTTGGAGCTGAGTGAGTATGTATGAAAGCTCATGGATGGTTGTAATACCCCTGCTGAAAAAGCCAGATTGGCCGCAGGAGTGTTTAGAAAAGTGGTCTATGAGTCCAGCTATCCATGCACACACACAGAGGGTAAAAAGAGCACCCATGTTGCTCGGCCCTGAGTGGGTGACGGTGCCTTCTCCACACAGAGCTTTAGTGCTGCTGCCCTGTGGGCTTGTTCCTTCATGCCATCTGTGAGATTTATACAGCACAGTGCAATGCAATACAAATAGCAGAAAGATTCATTTCTATCTCTCCTGAAAACTATTCTCCCGTGCTCTTTCACCTCTCTCTTTAGCAATCTCTTAAACACTCAAGCAAACAACCATTAAATTGTTTGTATGTATACAAAAGTTGAGCATGTCCTTATCTGTTGGTATCCATGCCAATGTTTTCACATTACTATAAAAGGAAGATTAATAGGTATAGCCCTTTGTAATTCATTATGCAATTATTACTGGCAGTGAAATTTGATCTAATATACTATGTAGTAGCAATTTCTATTCGGAAGCTGGAGCCGTCGTAGCCCAGTGGTAGCGTGCTGGATTACTAATCCCAAGGTCGGGGGTTCAAGCCTCACCATCAACGGGTTGTCACTGCTGTCTCACCCAGTTAACTGGGTTATCAAAGGCTGGCCATGTCTCTCTGTCTCCGGTGAGAGGCATGTAAAAGAACCATTGCTGATTTTTGTCTAGAGTAGGCTGCATAGCCGTCAGTGTGTTTCTGCCCTGAGATGCCTACCCCAGCCTCCCCGTGACTATAATTACCATTAATATGTTCAGAAAATGAATGGATGAATTAGGAAGATGAAGGGTAATAATTATGAATAATAAATGCTTCAGAGATGCAGATATTATTTTAAAAACGGCCACTCTGAGATATAGCTAATGCTGTTCAAACGACGCTGTCATAAAACTTACAACTATGTGGATCATCAACAGAACATGGATTTCGTGTTAATAATGTCTTTCATTTCAGGTTCAGGCTAGCTAAATCAGAGTGGGAATACTGCAAGTACATTTATTGTGTAATGAAGAACAGAACTGACCAAAACATTATTCGATCTGCTGGCAAAGTGTAATCAACAAGTAATAATAGGGATACCTAGTTGGTGGAAAAGACTACATATACTCAATACATATGACAAACATTTGTGTTTGAACTGAAATAAAAACAGATCCATGATGAGTCCATTACATTTATAAACATTATAAATATTTAACTACAGCTAAAGTAAATTTTTTGTAGACACCAAGTAATGGCAGAAGGACATATAAATTCACAAATCCTAAAGCTTTGCTCTATGTGTAAAAGATCCTGGAATTTGGAAGAGTCATGAGTAAATATTACTTTAAGCAAATCACATGTAATCATATTATTCAAAGCTTCTTCTGCAGATAGTAATCAAATTGTCTTTAGAAGTAGTAGCAGAAAAGAGAACGATCAACTATTACTTATACCTGATCCAGTGTAATAGTAGCTTGCAACCATTACTGCGTTACACTCATGTATTTGAACTTGTAGAATATCTTCTCTTATGCCAACTGAATCTCCTGATCCTTCAATCAGGTGTGTCCTGCATAGTCAAATATGAAAGCTGCTGACCAGATCATGCATGGTCATGTGCCCTGCCAATTGTTTGTCAGGGCCCATTAGAGCATCTTTACTCCATCGTTTCTGGCAACACGAGCACATGACATAACAGCCTGCAGGCATGCCAGTGGCTCCCTACCTCGCTCCTTGTGACACTTAAGGCATTACGGAAGGCATAGAAAATTAAGCTTTGCTTTTCCCAGGACTGACCTAAGCTTTAAAATGGGTGTTTTCAAACAAAACACAATTAAACACTCTTGGTTAGATTTCATTCTGTAAAAGTACAGAGCCTAAGGGTGGCTGGAAATCTGCAATTCCATAAGCTTTCCCTGGTTCAAAACACAGTCAAATTCTGCTAAATTGTAGTTTTCATGCTCCAGAGACTCTTCAATATAAGGATTGATTTAATCAACTGTTTGAAAGAAAAAACACCGCAGAAAAACCTAAAAAGAATACTCAGGTCAAGGTCAAGATGTTATGATGAAAGAGTGGTTTTAGGTCAAAATCTTCCTTGTAAACTTAACTGGCCTCCAAGTGAAAGAAAGTGAACCATTTGGTCACCGTGAACATGCTCACTTACCTTCATTATCATCTATGTTGTTGTTCTGTGCCTTTTTCCAGTGAAAGAAGCCAGAATGGACTCAAGCTTGGCTGACAAGCCATGTTTATCAGAAAAAGTTAATGAGTGTTGAACCCAGGCTCAGCTCCAATGCCTCAATGTTATTAATTTATTTTTACACATAGGGGCACATCTCAATATGTATATGATTTTTTTTTTAATGAATCCTCCAGAAGCAGTTGCATTTTTGTTGCATACTTGTTGCATGCTTGCAAGCACACATAGGCACACTCTCAAAAAGTGTATACAGAGATCCCTCACAACTTCGCGCTTCAATTAATATGGCTTCAGTGCATCACTTTAAAAAAAATAAATCAATAAATATTCATCAAATTAAAAAATAAGAAAATTAAGGAAGAATAGGGGGAAAAGTTATTGAAAATGTCACAAAAACAAGGCCAATTATGCAAAAAAAAAAAACCAAAACCCCTAAACAAACACAAAACAAAAAAATAACCCAAAATCTTACATCAAAACTGAATATATTGTTACATCTGTGTGTGCATGGCATCTGCGCGTGTGTGCACGTACGTATGTACTAGTCCCTCTCAAAAAATTAGCATATTGTGATAAAGTTCATTATTTTCTGTAATGTACTGATAAAAATTAAACTTTCATATATTTTAGATTCATTGCACACCAACTGAAATATTTCAGGTCTTTTATTGTTTTAATACTGATGATTTTGGCATACAGCTCATGAAAACCAAAAATCCCTATCTCAAAAAATGAGCATATTTCATCCGACCAATAAAAAGAAAGTGTTTTTAATGCAAAAAAAGTCAACCTTCAAATAATAATGTTCAGTTATGCACTTGATACTTGGTCGGGAATCCTTGAAATGACTGCTTCAATGCGGCGTGGCATGGAGGCAATCAGCCTGTGGCACTGCTGAGGTGTTATGGCGGCCCAGGATGCTTCGATAGTGGCCTTAAGCTCATCCACAGTGTTGGGTCTGGTGTCTCTCAACTTTCTCTTCACAATATCCCTCAGATTCCCTATGAGGTTCAGGTCAGGAGAGTTGGCAGGCCAATTGAGAACAGTCATACCATGGTCAGTCAACCATTTACCACTGATTCTGGCACTGTGAGCAGGTGCCAGGTCGTGCTGAAAAATGAAATCTTCATCTCCATAAAGCTTTTCAGCAGATGGAAACATGAACTGCTCCAAAATCTCCAGATAGCTAGCTGCATTGACCCTGCCCTTGATAAAACACAGTGGACCAACACCAGCAGCTGACTTGGCACCCCAGACCATCACTGACTGTGGGTACTTGACACTGGACTTCAGGCATTTTGGCATTTCCTTCTCCCCAGTCTTCCTCCAGACTCTGGCACCTTGATTTCCGAATGACATGCAAAATTTGCTTTCATCCGAAAAAGTACTTTGGACCACTGAGCAACAGTCCAGTGCTGCTTCTCTGTCGCCCAGGTCAGGCGCTTCTGCTGCTGTTTCTGCTTCAAAAGTAGCTTGACCTGGGGAATGCGGCACCTGTAGCCCCTTCCACTGCTTCCGCAGGTCCTCCAAGGTCTGGAATCGGCCCTTCTCCACAATCTTCCTCAGGGTCTGGTCAGCTGTTCTGGTTGTGCAGCATTTTCTGCCACACTTTTTCCTTCCCACAGACGTCCCACTGAGGTGCCTTGATACAGCACTCTGGGAACAGCCTATTCGCTCAGAGATTTCTTTCTGTGTCTTACCCTCTTGCTTGAGGGTGTCAATGATGGCCTTCTGGACAGCAGTCAGGTCGGCAGTCTTACCCATGATTGCGGTTTTGAGTAATGAACCAGGCTGGGAGTTTTTAAAAGCCTCAGGAATCTTTTGCAGGTGTTTAGAGTTAATTGGTTGATTCAGATGATTAGGTTAATAGCTCGTTTAGAATACCTTTTCATCATATGCTAATTTTTTGAGATAGGAATTTTGGGTTTTCATGAGCTGTATGCCAAAATCATCAGTATTAAAACAATAAAAGACCTGAAATATTTCAGTTGGTGTACAATGAATCTAAAATATATGAAAGTTTAATTTTTATCAGTACATTACAGAAAATAATGAACTTTATCACAATATGCTAATTTTTTGAGAAGGACTTGTATATCGTCTTCTTCTCATACAATACCATCTGTATGCGTGTGTACAGACGCTCCCCAGCTTACTAACGAGTTAGGTTCAGGACGGCTGTTCTAAGATGAATTTGTTTGTAAGTCGTTACAGGGCCTTCTTTAGAGGGGAACTTATGTTTAAACCTTGCATAAGTAACCTATATGAGTTTGTACTGTATACAATCTCTCCCTCTTTCCCCATAATAATCTGTACATTATCAATATGTCCCGTGTTTAAACTCCTCGTTCCTCTCAAGCACAGCACAGAGGATCTGATTAGATTTACAGAGAGTGTCACTCTCATCCAGTTAATTATAATACTGGAGTCAATTTGTTTCTTCTTTGAAACTTTTGGTAGGAGTTCAGAAATGTATCGGTTCTGCTTCTTTTCCTGGACTTACGAGCCTAGTATTAAGTGTATCTCAGGATAATGTTTAATCATATTTCATACTTATATTTATGACATATCTTACTATAGATTTTATTCCATTTCTATTTCTACTTTTTCTTCAATTTCATTTCACTTTCAATTTCTACCTCGGTCTCCGGATGTTTGCAAAACGAATGTTGGTAAGTTGGGGAGCATCTGTATTTATATTTTATTTACATCTTATGTTATTTTTTTAATGTTGAATTGTTATTTGAAGCATTTATAGCATTAAATATGTATTTATTGATATTATATACATATATGTCAGTCGGAGGGATGGGGGGGTGATCCTACTTTGCGGATTTCGCTGGTCGTGTGGGAATCTCTGTCCCAATTAACCGCGGAAAGTGAGGGATCCCTGTATATCAGTATATCAGCTAAATGATGTTTACCATTACATCAACACTGAACCAATCAAAACATCAAAAAAGGTATAAACTTTGGCTCAAATTAACCTTAAGTACTAGAAGATAAAAGACACACATCTATGGATGCACACTCACAGCCCCACATCCCCCATGTATGGACACTGACCATTTGAATGAGAAGACAGTTGAGAAACATGAGTGGTTTGTTGAGGAGCAGGAGCTCTTCTGCTGCATCAGTGTCTCCATCACTGTCAGACTACAGGAAAAGACATTTAAAGTAATCATACATACAGTTTGCATTCATACAATATACAGTGCAGCTAGATACAGAGGTATTTTGACAGTGACAATTTTAGAGGAGGCCTTGAGCAGAGCACAATAATCATGGAGCATGGGTTGGATGTTTGTCCCATGTCCTGTTTGGTGTCCGCTCGTGTCCACCACAGGAAACCCAATAAAGCTGCCATGTCATTGATTGGCTGTGATGTTTCACTGATTTGCACTACAATGGGTATCATTAAAAATGAATTAATTATTACTAATGAAATGGAAACAAACATAGAGGATCACATACCACTGCTCAGAATTGCACAGGATAAGAAAAAACAAACAAACTTAGTTAGGCGAACAGACTTACAGGTAAATAAAATGTAAAATGTAAACCAAAAAGACCTAAAATGAGGCTTGACAGACCACAAACTTGTTAAATAGATAATTAAACTGAAGATACCAGTGATACAACTGAACCTGTTAATCAGAAAGCAAACCTATGTTCCAACATCTAGCAAGAGACATGTATCAGCTTCGCTTTCATGCAGTACCTAAATCTATATGTAGTCACTTTGCCTCTATATATACACAGACACACAACACAATAATAGATTTAAAATAAAATTCAACATTTTAACAAAATTATCTTAAATTGTAGAACTTGACCTTGAATTCAATTGGTTGAACAAAATTAAACAATACAATAACCATTTAGAAATTGCATCTATTTTTTATACAAACTTCCTCAATGTTTAATAATTATTTTTTATTACTTTTATGATCATCATTTGCAGTGAGTGACTGCTGGAAGTCTAGAACCCATGGACATTAGTAAATGCTAAGTTTCCTCCATTGAGATCCTTAGCCAGACTTTTAGTTCAGTTTCTACTTCCTTGTGGGTCTTATGGTTTTCAGTAAGTGAAAACCATGCTCAAGTCGGTTGAGGTTAGGTGACTGACGAGGCAATTTAAGAATTTCTTTGCCTTAAGAAACTCTCAGGACTTCTTTCACAGTAATTTTTGGCCAGTATCCATCAATTCCCTAAAGTGTCTTCCGATAGAATTTGACTGAATCAGAGTACTGTAAAAAGTAGAGGAGGCCCTTGACCATTCACGGTATTGCACTCCCCCTTTGCACTCAGGATTGCTGACTGACCCGGAAGTAACGGGGACGTGATTCAAATTCAGCCAATGGCTGTATTCCCTTGTGCTGATTGGTTGAGATGATGTATACACCCCTTTTTTCTCATTCGCGCACAAGTTGTCAATGTAAATTTTTTTTAGTGTTAGGTTAATTACCAGTTAAGCTCTGTGATGCCACTGAAACGCCGTGCATCTTCTCTGGCTAAGCGCCAGAAAAGGTAGTGAAGGTGGATGTCTCTTCTGAAGAAATAAGAAATTCTCCTGAAAAAACGACAGTTTCTTCTGAAGTGCCTGAAGAGGAATAATCATCTGAACTGTTGTAAAGCACGAGTGTTAAAGTCTTTTTCAATTATTCCAGTACAGTACCTAAGATAATGTTTAGAATGTTTGTGTGAGGATTTTATGTACCTTGCTGCAGCATGTTTATCCTTTGGTTTTGTTTATCCAATTTATTAAACTTCATTTTCTTTTTGTCATGGTCTGTGTTTTTGGGGGACTTTGATTTTGGCGGTTCTGTTCTCTAACTCTGTTTTCTCCCCGCTCCGGCTGAGGGGCGTGGCTGACCTACTCGGGCTGATTGCAGTAGCGCACACCTCAATTGACTCCTCTTATCCACTTCCTATAAACACAAGCCGCACGCTCACCTCTGCGCCAGAAGATTGCCTTGCATCACGTCCATGCTACCAGGACTGTAGTTACTGTGCTTGCGCTCTGCTTAAGTGCTGCCCCTTTGAATAATAAATCGACTCTGTGCAATCTTACACTGTCTCCTGCATTCTGGGTCCGGCTGAAAGTTCATTATGTCACACTTTTATGTTTATACAGTAACGACAGTACTGGTGACGAAGAGAAAGACAATAAACATTAAACACTGGGAAACTCCGGAGCTGGAACCAGGAGCCAGAGAGAACACAGGGAAGCATGGACGTGATGAAAGGCAATCTTCTGGCGCAGAGGTGAGCGTGTGGCTTGTGTTTATAGGGAGTGGATAAGAGGAGTCAATTGAGGTATGCGCTACCAAAGAGAAGACGTATGGATGTGGTGAAGGCAGACATGAAGGGAGTTGGAGTAAGAGTAGAAGATGCCGAGGATAGGATGAGATGGAGGCAGATCATTTGCTGTGGCGACCCCTGAAGGGAACAGCCGAAAGGAAAAGATATATATATATATATATATATATATATATATATATATATATATATATATATATATATAAAAATGCAGCTGTAAGGAGGGGCACAAACAAGTACCTGCCCTCACACTGGTCCCAAGCCTAGATAAATGCAGAGGGTTGCGAAAGGAAGGGCATCCGGCATAAAACCTTTGATAGAATACAAAATGCAAACCGTAAAAACAAATTTCATACCGAATCGGTCGGGGCTCGGGTTAACAACAACCGCCATCAGTGCTGTTAACCAACAGGGTGCTGGTGGAAACTGGACGACTGGTGATTGAAGGAGAGGTCGAAGAAGGCGACGCAGGAGGCGTGTCCGTAGGCAGAGAGAGAAGAGGAAAGGCATGAGTCTAGGACTGAGAGTAGGGACTTTAAATGTTGGAACTATGGCAGGAAAAGGTACAGAGATGGCTGACATGATACAGAGGAGGAAGGTGGACATACTGTGTGTTCAGAAGACCAGGTGGAAAGTTAGCAAGGCTAGAACCTTGGAGCAGGGTTGAAGCTGTTTTTTCATGGTGTGGATAGGAATAGAAATGGAGTAGGAGTCATCTTGAAGGAGGGGTTGGTCAGGAATGTTCGAGAAGTGAAAAGAATGTCAGACAGAATGATGAGTCTCAAGTTAGAAATTGAAGGTGTGATGTTCAGTGTTGTTAGTGCTATGGTAAGAAAGGTGAAGAAGGCAAAGGCAGAGCAAAAGACAAAGTGGTGGAAGCTGAAAAAGGAAGAGTGTCGTGTTGTCTTCAAGGAGGAGTTGAAAAAGGCTTTGGGTGGTCACAAAGTGCTTCCAGATGACTGGACAACTACAGCTAATGTGATCAGGGAGACAGGTAGGAGAGTACTTGGTGTGTCCTCTGGAAGGACAGTTGATAAGGAGACTTGGTGGTGGAATGAGGAAGTGCATGAGTGTGTACCAAAGAGGTTAGCTAGGAAGAAATGCGACATAGAGAGGACTGAAGAGAGGAAACAGGAGTACAGGGAGGCACAGGGTAAGGCGAAGGTAGTGCTGTCAAAGGTCAAACAGAGGGCGTATGATGATTTGTATGCTAAGTTGGACAGTAAGGAGGGAGAAAATGATTGATACAGGGTGGCACAGCAGAGAAATAGAGATGGGAAGGATGTGCATCAAGTTAGAGTGATTAAGGACAGAGAGGGAAATGAAATGTATTTACTGATGACAGAAGTGCGCTGGGAAGATGGAAAGAGTACTTTGAAGAGCTGATGAATGAGGAAAATGAGAGAGAAAAAGAGTAGAAGAGGTGACTGTTGAGGACAAGGAAGTAGGCAAGATTAGTAAGGGTGAAGTGAGGAGGGCATTGAAGAAAATGAAGAGTGGAAAGGCAGTTGGTCCAGATGACATATCAGTGGAGGTATGGCAGTGTCTAGGCGAGGTAGCAGTAGATTTTCTGACAAAAACATTTAACAAGGTCTGAGAGAGTGAGCAGATGCTGGAGGAATGGAGGAGAAGTGTGCTTGTGCTCATTTTTAAGAAGAAGGGAGATGTGCAGAGTTGTGGAAACTACAGAGGGATTAAGTTGATGAGCCATACAATGAAGTTATGGGAAAGAATAGTGAACAACAGTTTGGTTTCATGCCAAGAAAGAGCACCACAGATGCAGTGTTTGCTTTGAGGATGTTAATAGAGAAGTACAGAGAAGGTCAGACGGAGCTGCATTGTGCCTTTGTGGATCTGGAGAAAGCATATGACGGTGCCAAGAGAAGACCTGTTGTATTGCATGAGGAAATCTGCAGTGGCAGAGAAATATGTGAGAGTGGTGCAGGACATGTATGAGAGATGTAAGACAGTGGTGAGGTGTGCTGTCGGTGTGACAGAAGTGTTCAAGGTGGAGGTGGGACTGCATCAAGGATCAGCTCTGAGCCCCTTCTTGTTTGCTATGGTGATGGACAGGCTGACAGACGAGGTTAGACAAGAATCTCCATGGACTATGATGACCTGGAAAGGAGAGGGATGAAGGTTAGCCTCAGTGAAACAGAATACATGTGTGTGAACGACAAGGACCCAAGAGCAACGGTGAAGTTAAAGGGGGCAGAGATAAAGAAGGTGAGGATTTTAAGTACTTTTGCTCAACAATGCAAAGCAATGGAGAGTGTGGAAAAGAGGTGAAGAAGCGTGTGCAAGCAGGTTGGAATGGTTGGAGAAAAGTGTCCGGCGTGATGTGTGATAGGAAGGTATTGGCAAGAATGAAAGGAAAAGTGTACAAGACGGTGATGAGGCCAGCAATGTTGTATGGCTTAAAAACAGTGGCACTGAGGAAAAGACAGGAGGCAGAGCTGGAGGTAGTGGAGATGAAAATGTTGAGGTTATCTCTGGGAGTAACAAGGATGGATAGGATCAGAAATGAGTATATCAGAGGGACAGCCCATGTAAGATGTTTTGGAGACAAAGTCAGAGAGGCTAGATTGAGATGGTTTGGACATGTACAGAGGAGGGATAGTGAGTATATTGGCAGTAGGATGCTGAGGTTGGAACTACCAGGAAGAATGCCGAGACCAAAGAGAAGATTTATGGATGTGGTGCAGGAGGACATGAAGGTAGTTGGAGTAAGAATAGAAGACAGGGTGAAATGGAGGCAGATAGTTTGCTGTGGCAACCCCTGAAGGGAAAAGCCGAAAAGAAGATATATATATATATATATATATATATATATATATATGTCTGTCTTCCTTTCGGCATTTTCCCCTTTTTACCCGGGAGTCGCCACAGCGAATCATCTGATTCGCACATTTGATTTGGCAGGTTTTTATGTCGGATGCCCTTCCTGTCACAACCCTTTTTAACAAGGGACAGAAATACGCTGATGACTTTGCAGCCTACTCTTTACGAAAGTCAGCAATGGTTCTTTTACATGCCTCTCCCCATAGACAGTGAGAGACATGGCCCGCCTTTGATAACCCAGTTATGCCCCACAAGCAGGATGTGAGCAATGTTGTTAGTGCTTATGCCCCACAGGCAGGATGTGAGCGAGAAGAGAAGGAGAGATTCTGGAGTGACTTAGATGAAGTGATGCAGAGTACCCCCAGAGGTGAAAGAGTGGTCATTGGGGCAGACTTCAATGGACATGTTGGTGCAGGCAACAGAGGGGATGAGGAAGTGATGGGAAGGTTTGGTATCCAGGACAGGAATGCAGAAGGACAGATGTTGATAGATTTTGCAAAAAGGATGGAAATGGCTGTGGTGAATACTTTCTTCCAGAACAAACAGGAGCATAGGGTGACTTATAAAAGTGGAGGTAGGAGCACACAGGTAGACTACATCTTGTGTAGGCGATGTAATTTGAAGGAAATCAGTGACTGCAAAGTAGTAGTGGGTGAGAGTGTTGCCAAACAGCATAGGATGGTGGTATGCAGGATGACGCTGATGGTGAGGAAGGTGAAGAAGGCAAAGGCAGAGCAGAAGACAAAGTGGTGGAAGCTGAAAAAGGAAGAGTGTCGTGTTGTCTTCATAGAGGAGTTGAAACAGGCTTTGGGTGGCCGGGAAGTGCTTCCAAATGACTGGACAACCACAGCAAATGTGATCAGGGACACGGGTATGAGAGTACTTGGTGTGTCATCTGGAAGGAAAGTAGATAAGGAGACTTGGTGGTGGAATGAGGAAGTGCAGGAGTGTGTACAAAGGAAGAGGTTAGCTAAGAAAAAGTGGGACATAGAGAGGACCGATGAGAGTAAACAGGAGTACAGGGAGACACAGCATAAGGCGAAAGTAGCAGTGGCTAAGGCCAAACAGAGGGCGTATGATGACTTGTATGATAGGTTGGACAGTAAAGAGGGAGAAAATGATCTATACAGGTTGGCACAGCAGAGAAATAGAGATGGGAAGGACGTGCAGCAAGTTAGATTGATAAAGGACAGAGAGGGAAATGTATTGACTGATGACAGAAGTGTGCTGGGAAGATGGAAAGAGTACTTTGAAGAGCTGATGAATGAGGAAAATGAGAGAGAAAAAAGAGTAGAAGAGGTGACCATTGAGGAGCAGGATGTAGCAAAGATCAGTAAGGGTGAAGTGAGAAGGGCATTGAAGAGGATGAACAATGGAAAGGCAGTTGGTCCTGATGATATACCTGTGGAGGTATGGAAGTGTCTAGGAGAGGTAGCAGTAGATTTTCTGACAAGAACATTCAACAAGGTACTAGAGAGTGAGCAGATGCCGGAGGAATGGAGGAGATGTGTGATGGTGCACATTTTTAAGAACAAGGGAGACGTGCAGAGTTGCGGCAACTACAGAGGGATAAAGTTGATGAGCCATACGATGAAGTTATGGGAAAGAATAGTGGAAGCTAGACTAAGGGCAGAGGTCAGCATTTGTGAACAACAGTTTGGTTTCATGCCAAGAAAGAGCACCACAGATGCAATGTTTGCTTTGAGGATGTGAATAGAGGAGTACAGAGAAGGTCAGAGGGAGCTACATTGTGCCTTTGTGGATCTGGAAAAAGCATATGACAGGGTGCCAAGAGAAGAACTGTGGTATTGCATGAGGAAGTCTGGAGTGGCAGAGAAGTATGTGAGAGTGGTGCAGGACATGTATGAGAGATGTAAGACAGTGGTGAGGTGTGCTGTCGGTGTGATAGAAGAGTTCAAGGTGGAGGTGGGACTGCATCAAGGCTCAGCTCTGAGCCCCTTCTTGTTTGCTATGGTGATGGACAGGCTGACAGACGAGGTGAGACAAGAATCTCCATGGACTATGATGTTTGCAGATGACATTGTGATCTGTAGTGAGAGCAGAGAACAAGTGCAGGAAAATCTCGAGAGGTGGAGGTATGCCCTGGAAAGGAGAGGAATGAAGGTTAGCCTCAGAAAATCAGAATACATGTGTGTAAATGAGAAGGACCCAGGAGGAACGGTGATGTTACAGGGAGCAGAGAGAACGAAGGTGAGGATTTTAAGTACTTAGGATCAACAATCCAGAGCAATGGAGAGTGTGGAAAAGAGGTGAAGAAGCGTGTGCAAGGCAGGCTGGAATGGTTGGAGAAAAGTGTCCGGTGTGATGTGCGATAGGACAATGTCAGCAAGAATGAAGGGAAAAGTGTACAAGACGGTGGTGAGGCCAGCGATGTTGTATGGCTTAGAAAACAGTGGCACTGAGGAAAAGACAGGAGGCAGAGCTGGAGGTAGTGGAGATGAAAATGTTGAGGTTCTCTCTGGGAGTAACGAGGATGGATAGGATCAGAAATGAGTATATCAGAGGGACAGCCCATGTAAGATGTTTTGGAGACAAAGTCAGAGAGGCTAGATTGAGATGGTTTGGACATGTACAGAGGAGGGATAGTGAGTATATTGGCAGTAGGATGCTGAGGTTGGAACTACCAGGCAGAAGGCCTCGAGGAAGACCAAAGAAGAGATTTATGGATGTGGTGAAGGAAGACATGAAGGTCGTTGGCGTCAGAAAAGAAGATGCGGAGGACAGGGTGAGATGGAGGCGGATGATTTGCTGTGGCGACCCCTGAAGGGAGCAGCCGAAAGTAAAAGAAGATATATATATATATATATATATATACACACACACATACATATATAGAGTGGTACCTCACCTTACGAAATTAATCCATTCCAGAAGTGGTTTTGGAACTTGATTTTTTCGTAAATTGAGTTGCATTTTACATGAAAAAGGCCTGATTCGTTCCAAGGCCCTCAATCCTACCCCCTAAACCCTTTAAAAATTATAAAAGTATACCTTCAAAAGCCTCCTTCTGCTTCAATATCGTACCGATGGTTTGTACCATCGTACCGATGGTTATCGTTCCGATGGAGTTTGGCCATATTCCTTTGCAATATCACTCAACCGCATTCCACGAGCCCACTTCTTTTCACTTGCACTGGGAATCACTTTCATGGGGAATCATGTGTGTGTGTGTGTGTGTGTGTGTGTGTGTGTGTGTGTGTGTGTGTGCGCGCGCGTTTGTTGTGTGTCTATTAAAAATAAAGTTGCAACGAGCACACTCTGTCCTTTACACATGTTAGAACTACGTGACGAACAATGGGTTGAAGGCATACGAAAAGCATCATGGGTATGATGGCGATGTAGCTCCATAATAGCCAATGGCAGGGAGCTGCATCATGGGTATTATGGAGATACAGCTCCCTCCTAGCCAGTGGGAGGCCAGCAGGGCGGGATGTTGGGAGATAGCCAATGGGAGAGCAACTCACACATTGTTTGAATATTTGAGATGGTGCTTTCGTAACGTGAATTTTTTTCATATCCAGAGAAGGAAATTTTAGGTTGCTCTTTAAAAATGGCTTTTAGAATTTTTTCATACAAAAATGTGAAACACACTGCATTTAAACTTCTTACTGCAGTCACTCTGACACTTACCATTTTGTTCAGATTAGTGTTTCGTAACCTGGATTTTTCGTTTGTTGGGACTTTCGTAAGGTGAGGTACCACTGTGTTTGTGCATGATACATATATACTAGTCCTTCTAAAAAATTAGCATATTGTGATGAAGTTCATTATTTTCTGTAATGTACTGATAAAAATTAAACTTTCATATATTTTAGATTCATTGCACATCAACTGAAATATTTCAGGTCTTTTATTGTTTTAAGACTGATGATTTTGGCATACAGCTCATGAAAATCCAAAATTCCTATCTCAAAAAATTAGCATATGATGAAAGGGTACTCTAAACGAGCTATTAACCTAATCATCTGAATCAACCAATCAACTCTAAACACCTGCAAAAGATTACTGCAGCTTTTAAAAACTCCCAGCCTGGTTCATTACTCAAAACCGCAATCATGGGTAAGACTGCCGACCTGACTGCTGTTCAGAAGGCCATCATTGACACCCTCAAGCAAGAGGGTAAGACACAAAGAAATCTCTGTGCGAATAGGCTGTTCCCAGAGTGCTGTATCAAGCCACCTCAGTGGGACATCTGTGGGAAGGAAAACGTGAAAGAAGGGCTGATTCCAGACCTTGGGGAACCTGTGGAAACAGTGAACTGAGTCTGGAGTAGAAACATCCAGAGCCATCGTGTACAGGAAATGGGCTACAGGTGCCGCATTCCCCAGGTCAAGCCACTTTTGAACCAGAAAGCGTGGTAGAAGCGCCTGACCTGGGCTACAGAGAAGCAGCACTGGACTGTTTCTCAGGTGGTCCAAAGTACTTTTTTCGGATGAAAGTAAATTTTGCATGTCATTCGGAAATCAAGGTGCCAGAGTCTAGATGTCAAAATGCCTGAAGTCCAGTGTCAAGTACCCACAGTCAGTGATGGTATGGGGTGCCATGTCAGCTGCTGGTGTTGGTCCACTGTGTTTTATCAAGGGCAGGGTCAATGCAGCTAGCTATCAGGAGATTTTGGAGCACTTCATGCTTCCATCTGCTGAAAAGCTTTATGGAAATCAAGATTTTCATTTTTCAGCACGACCTGGCACCTGCTCATAGTACCAAAACCATTGGGAAATGGTTTACTGACCATGGTATTACTGTGCTCAATTGGCCTGCCAACTCTCCTGACCTGAACCCCATACAGAATCTGTGGAATATTCTGAAGAGAAAGTTGAGAGACACCAGACCCCACACTGTGGATGAGCTTAAGGCTGCTATCGAAGCATCCTGGGCCGCCATAACACCTCAGCAGTGCCACAGGCTGATTTCCTCCATGCCATGCCGCATTGAAGAAGTTATTTCTGCAAAAGGATTCCCGACCAAGTATTGAGTGCATAACTGAACATAATTATTTGAAGGTTGACTTTTTTTGTATTAAAAGCACTTTTTTTATTGGTCAGATGAAATATGCTAATTTTTTGAGATAGGAATTTTGTGTTTTCATGATCTGTATGCCAAAATCATCAGTATTAAAACAATAAAAGACCTGAAATATTTCAGTTGGTGTGCAATGAATCTAAAATATATGAAAGTTTAATTTTTATCAGTCCATTCCAGAAAATAATGAACTTCATTATGCACAATGATAAGGCATTTTCCATTTTCACAACGGCCTTACTGCGCTGTTACTGTTATGGTCTGTGCTAGTTGGCAGTGTTTAACTCTTCTCTCTTTCGGCATGCACTGATGAGGAGCGTGGCTGGTATCCGCAGGCAGAATCCAGAGAGCTCACCTGAATTGACTCAGCCATCAGCGCGCTAGAGGAGCTCCGTGCTCGACACTGTTTTTCCCTCACCACTACGGTGAACATGATTTTCCCACACCCCAGTGCTGCCCCTGAGCTCAATAAAAGTCTTTGTTTCATCGTACTTGGTCTCCTGCATCTTTGGGTCCGACTGATATGCGTATTTTCTCTTCCTACTTCTTAATGTAGCGAACAGTCGACTCATTAATGACATAATGGTGAGCCACTGACGCAAACCTTCACCCTTCTTTTAATCAATGTAGAAGCTTAACTTTTTCACTAACTGTCATCATTTTCCTTTTCTTTTATGGTTCACTCGATGATCTTCCTGTGATGCCGGGAGCGTCGAACCCTTGCCACGCCCCTCACCAGCGCATGCAGAGAGAGAGAGAGAGATAAACGCCGCCAACCAGCACAGACCATAACACTTCCTGGGTGTTTTAGGACCATTTTTAAGGCCTTAGCGTATACAACAGTACTTAGGAGCACAAAGAGAGAAAAACTTAGGCGCTTGGCTGGAGAACTGCTGATACGTAGCGTAGATGAACTAACAATGTGGTTCGAACACAAAGACAGAAAGCGCCATGGTGTTGGATGCTGAGAAATATAACACCATCCAATCAGCTTGCTGGATTCACAGCCAATCGGAGAACACTCAAGTCAAACAGGAGAACAGAGCATGTTGGGTAGCGTAGTTGAATGTCGTGCACTGAATTTTGAATACTGTACTGTAATCTTTAATTTTTTTAATTTCCCGATGGGAAATCTGCAATGTTGCGGGGATGTGTAATAGGAGTGGCAGGGCACTACTGTGTGTATCTATATATATATATATATATATATATTTAACAAAAATAAAAGGACAGGACAAAGACTTTCTATTGAAACTCCATTTATCACTACAGATCTGTTTCGAGGGGTGGTGAAACCATCCTCTCTCTTCAGGTGATTATAGAAGAATTCTTCTATAATCACCTGAAGAGAGAGGATGGTTTCACCACGCCTCAAAACAGATCTGTAGTGTTAAATGGAGTTTCAATAGAAAGTCTTTGTCCTGTCCTTTTATTTTTGTTATTTGCTCTACCAAAAAGTATTGAGCACTCTCCTACGGAAGGATCTATACACACACATACACACCCGGATCCCTCACTTTTCGCGGTGAATTGAGACCAAGATCCCCCCACGACCATTGGTTTCGCGAAGAAGGATCACCCCCCCCGACTGATGTATATGTACATGTATATCTTCTTCTTTTCCTTTCGGTTTTTCCCTTTTTCAAGGGTTGCCACAGCGAATCATTTGATTCGCATGTTTGTTTTGGCACAGGTTTTAAAGTCAGATGACCTTCCTGACACAACCATTTTAACATGTGACAGAAACACACTCATCGCTATGCAGCCTACTCTTTTATGAAAGTCACCAATGGTTCTTTTGCATGAACCTCTCACCATAGACAGTGAGAGACATGGCCGGCCTTTGATAACCCAGTTAGCTGCACTGGGGGGACAGTGACAACCTTGTGGAGGGTGGGACTCGAACCCCCAACTGTAGGCTCAGCTATCGAGCGCCCCTTGACCACTAGTCCACCATAGCCTCACATATATATTATATATATATATATATATATATATATATATACACACACACACACACACACACACACATACACATACATACATGTATGTGTATATAATATCAATAAATACATATTTAATGCTATAAATGCTTATAACAATAATTAAACATTAAAAAATAATGCATAAGATGTAAATAAAATATAAATACACACACATACAGATGTGCACGGGTATGCATGCAGATGTGCGTACACACACTCAGATGCACACCTCACAAAAGTGTAACTAGTTCTGATGGGAAGTTTTGGGTTGTTTTTTGTTTAGGTTTTTTTTTTTTTTGCATAATTGGCCTTGTTTTTGTGGCATTTTCCTTAACCTTTTCCCCTATTCTTCCTTAATTTCCTTGTTTTTTAATTCAATGAACCAAACAAACAGAAAAAAAACCCACGATGCATTGAAGCTTCATGAATTGAAGCACGAAGTACAGAGGGATCCCTGTGTGTGTGTGTGTGTATGTGTGTGTGTGTGTGTGTGTGTATATATATATATATATATATATATATATATATATATATATATATACACACATATATATATATATATACACACACACACACACACACACACACATATATACACACACACACATATGTACATCTATATCTTCTTCTTTTCCTTTCGGCTTTTCCCTTCAGGGGTCGCCACAGCGAATCATCTGCCTCCATCTCACCCTATCCTTTGCATCTTCTTCTCTTACACCAAGGACCTTCATATCCTCCTTCACGACATCCATGAATCATCTCTTTGGTCTTCCTCGAGGCCTTCTGCCTGGTAGTTCCAGCCTCAGCATCCTATTACCAATATACTCACTATCCCTCCTCTGTACATGTCCAAACCATCTCAATCTATCCTCTCTGACTTTGTCTCCAAAACGTCTTACATGTGCTGTCCCTCTGATGTGCTCATTCCTAATCCTATCCATCCTCGTTACTCCCAAAGAGAACCTCAACATTTTCATCTCTGCTAACTCCAGCTCTGCCTCCTGTCTTTTCCCCAAGGCCACTGTTTCTAAACCATACAACATCGTTGGCCTCAACACCGTCTTGTACACTTTTCCTTTCATTCTTGCCGATACCCTCCTATCACACATCACACCGGACACTTTTCTCCAACCATTCAAACCTGCCTGCACACGCTTCTTGACCTCTTTTCCACACTCTCCATTGCTCTGGATTGTTGAGCCTAAGTACTTAAAATCCTCCACCTTTCTTATCTCTGCTCTCTGTAATCTCACTGTTCCTCTTGGGTCCTTGTCATTCATGCACATGTATTCTGTCTTACTGAGGCTAATCTTCATTCCCCTCCTTTCCAGGGCATACCTCCACTTCTCTAGATTTTCCTGCACTTGTTCTCTGCTCTCACTACAGATCACAATGTCATCTGCAAACATCATAGTCCATGGGGAATCTTGTCTTACCTCGTCTGTCAGCCTGTCCATCACCATAGCAAACAAGAAGGGGCTGAGAGCTGACCCTTGATGCAGTCCCACCTCCACCTTGAACTCTTCTGTCACACCGACAGCACACCTCACCACTGTCTTACATCTCTCATACATGTCCTGCACCACTCTAACATACTTCTCTGCCACTCCAGACTTCCTCATGCAATACCACAGTTCTTCTCTCGGCACCCTGTCATATGCTTTCTCCAGATCCACAAAGGCACAATGCACCTCCCTCTGTCCTTCTCTGTACTTCTCCATTAACATCCTCAAGGCAAACACTGCATCTGTGGTGCTCTTTCTTGGCATGAAACCAAACTGTTGTTCACAAATGCTGACCTCTGCCCTTAGTCTAGCTTCCACTATTCTTTCCCATAACTTCATCGTATGGCTCATCAACTTTATCCCTCTGTAGTTGCCACAACTCTGCACGTCTCCCTTGTTCTTAAAAATGGGCACCAGCACACTTCTCCTCCATTCCTCTGGCATCCTCTCACTCTCTAAGACCTTGTTAAATGTTCTTGTCAGAAAATCTACTGCTACCTCTCTGAGACACTTCCATACCTCCACCGGTATGTCATCAGGGCCAACTGCCTTTCCATTCTTCATCCTCGTCAATGCCCTCCTCACTTCACCCTTACTAATCTTTGCTACTTCCTGGTCCTCAACAGTCACCTCTTCTACTCTTTTTTCTCTCTCATTTTCCTCATTCATCAGCTCTTCAAAGTACTCTTTCCATCTTCCCAGCACACTTCTGTCATCAGTCAATATATTTCCCTCTCTGTCCTTTATCAATCTAACTTGCTGCACGTCCTTCCCATCTCTATTTCTCTGCTGTGCCAACCTGTATAAATCATTTTCTCCCTCTTTACTTTCCAACCGAGCATACAAGTCATCAAACGCGCTCTGTTTAGCCTTTGACACTGCTATCTTTGCCTTACGCTGTGTCTCCCTGTACTCCTGTTTACTCTCTTCGGTTTTCTCAATGTCCCACTTCTTCTTAGCTCACCTCTTCCTTTGTACACTCTCCTGCACTTCCTCATTCCACCACCAAGTCTCCTTATCTACTTTCCTTCCAGATGACACACCAAGTATTCTCCTACCTGTCTCCCTGATCACATTAGCTGTAGTTGTCCAGTCATCTGGAAGCACTTTGTGACCACCCAAAGCCTGTTTCAACTCCTTCTTGAAGACAACCCGACACTCTTCCTTTTTCAATTTCCACCACTTTGTCTTCTGCTCTGCCTTTGCCTTTTTCACCTTTCTCACCATCAGAGTCATCCTGCACACCACCATCCTATGCTGTTTGGCAACACTCTCACCCGCTACTACTTTGCAGTCACTGACTTCCTTTAAATTACATCGCCTGCACAAGATGTAGTCTACCTGTGTGGTCCTACCTACGCTTTTATAAGTCACCCTATGCTCCTCTTTCTTCTGGAAGAAAGTATTCACCACAGCCATTTCCATCCTTTTTGCAAAATCTATCAACATCTGTCCTTCTGCGTTCCTGTCCTGGATACCAAACCTACCCATCACTTCCTCGTCCCCTCTGTTTCCTGCACCAACATGTCCATTGAAGTCTGCCCATATGACCACTCTTTCACCTCTGGGGGTACTCTGCATCACTTCATCTAACTCCCTCCAGAATCTCTCCTTCTCTTCTCGCTCACATCCTGTCTGTGGGGCATAAGCACTAACAACAGTGACCATCAGACCTTCAATTTCTAACTTGAGACTCATTACTCTGTCTGACACTCTTTTCACTTCTAGAACATTCCTGACAAACTCCTCCTTCAAGATGACTCCGACTCCATTTCTCTTCCCATCCACACCATGATAAAACAGCTTAAACCCTGCTCCTATGCTTCTAGCCTTGCTACCTTTCCACCTGGTCTCCTGAACACACAGTATGTCCACCTTCCTCCTCTGCATCATGTCAGCCAGCTCTCTACCTTTTCCTGCCATAGTTCCAACATTCAAAGTCCCTACTTTCAGTCCTAGACTCATGCCTTTCCTCTTCTCTCTCTGGCAACGGACACGCCTCCCGCCTCTCCTTCGTCGACGTCTTTGACCAACAGTAGTCCAATTTCCATCAGCACCCTGTTGGTTGACGGCACTGATGGCGGTCGTTGTTAACCCGGGTCTCGACCGATCCGGTATGTCATTCTTTCTTGTGATTCGCATAGTTTATTTGGCATTTGTTTTACGCCGGATGCCCTTCTTGACGCAACCCTCTGCATTTATCCGGGCTTGGGACCGGCGTGAGGGAGAGACACTGGTTTGTGCCCCCCTCCCCCCTCACGGCAGCATTACATATGTATGTGTATATATATATATATATATATATATATATATATATATATATATATATATATATATATATTATTATCAATAAATATCACAGTACAAAATGAAAAAGTTTTTACTTAATCATTATTACATTTTACTACATTATTACTGTATAAATGGGTAGAATGTGCTTAAGAAGCATATTTTAGCGCACGTAGTGTGATACATAGGGTTTTACTTCCGGTACAGAACTTGCGAATTTTCTTGATTCACGGGAGGGACCGGAACTGAACCCCCGCGAATAACGGGGGTCTACTGTCTCGCTATATGCACTTCAAATTCCTCTTGCTTCTTCTAACAGTAGTTACACCAACAGTAAACACCACTGACCCAGTTTCACTGGCAGCCATGCCACAACACTGCCTCCATAGTATTTTACAGACCATGAGCCCTTTGCTTTCTTCTCCATACATTTCTCTTTCTATCATTCAGGTACATATTAATACTGGGTTTATTTGTACAATAAATAATGTTCCAGAATTGGATAGAATGCTTTCTAGCAAAGTCTAAAAGTCTAATCATAATCTTATTTTTTCAAAAGTGCTTTGACTACTTGATGTTGTCAAGGGGTTTTCCCACTAAGGAATGGTGTTACAGAGATAGTAATTGGTTTGCTCTTTTTTATGAATGTACCACTTGTTTATTTCGTCATCTCTTTAAAAAGTTTCTGCTGCCTCTCTAGGTTTGTTTTATTTATTTATTTTTTTTCTGCCTGCCGATGACACCCCTCATCCTTACATGTCTCTTAGAGAGTTCCTATGAACAGCTGCCACACATGAATTCAATGGTTGGAACATTTTGTCTCCATATGTCATGAAACAATGAGAAGGTCATAAATATTCATGAAAAGACCCAACAGTCAATTGTTCAATTATCTTTGAGCCTGAGAAAATGGAAAATACAGGGAATGTAAGTTTTTTTTTCTATTGGTGAAACTCTTGGAATCAAACCTGAATATCAAGACTTTCTTGAAATATTGCTGGCTACATTTCAATTCAACTGTGGTGTAGGGGAAAAATTGTGTCAATCTCCAATACCTATTCAGAGGACCTGACTACACTGTTGGCATTTTGCTGCTGAGTAAAGTTTTAATTGAAAAAACAATAACCCCACCAACAGGAGAATGCTAGTCTGCATTTGGAAGAAAAAATGGTTGAAGTGGGCACTATTTTTAACTGAACTTTCAAAAAAAAAAAACAGAGATGCTGTACTGCCCACTGCAGCTGCTGTTACACTAAAATGTTTGCAGCACATAGTCTACCACCAATCACACAAAATACAATAACAAACTCCCACTCTATTAGTGGAGCTGTCAGCAAGACATACTTAAGTTTCATGAGCAGGAAGACAGAAGCAAGGAGAGTGGGTGAGAGAGGGAGAGAGGTAAAAGTAGTGGTTTAAAATAGACATAAACAATACAAAACAATCTGAAAATGTGTACGGCAGCAGTCGGCAAGAGAGGTGCTCAGTTTAGCGAGTGAAGCATCTGGTTCAGCAGAGTTCATCTTTCTGCTCTCTTCTGCCCAATTTCGGAGTCTTATTGCCGCTCATATTTCTGCCAAGTGTTCTGGAAATCTCTCAGAGACTGACAGTCTGCAGGCAATGTGATTATTCCCAAGAGACACTTGGTCATATCGAATGCAGCACTTTCTCAATTAAATTTCCCTCATCCATTTCAAATATTAATGATGGTTCAAGATGGTGACTAGGAAACTAGGCAAGAGAAGGAGACAGAGGAAAGAAAGCGAGTGGGACACAGTCAGAGAAAGGAATGAAGTGCAGAGGGGGGGGGGGATGTAATAAAACTGCTAGGCTGAGCCATCTTCTCTCTTTATCATCATCACCCAAATGAATTTTCAGCCACTTTTTAATGAGCTTTGCATTTTGCAGGAAAATTGATTTCCATTACGTATTCTCCTTTTTTGCAATGTCCGTGCATAAATATGTATGAAACGGCATAGGACAGAAGAAAAAGAGCCAGAGCTGGGTAATGAGGGCCAATGGGAAAGGCTTGGTGGCCCTCTGAGGGGAAAAGGCCTTATGAATGTGCTGTGTTAGATGTCCAACTTCACTGTACTCTTTCCCATGAGTCTGTTGGAGACACCAAACAAAGGTGCCCACAGCACCATCTGAGCTACAGAAAACAATTTATACAGACTGAGCATAAACATATGCACATGCACATCTGTATGTATGAGTACACACAGGCATATCTCACCTAGTAATATGCAAGCTCGATTCAGCTACCAACATGTGGTGTATCGTTCTCACAGCTGGAGAGGATGACAACAGCAGCTCGGAGTGGGAGTGCGACATCCATGGTGATAATTCTATTCTAGTCTTATCTGCATGCCAGGTGTCATTGCATAACAATGTAATCGTCAGCTAGGAGAGGACCCAGACATGAACCCCCTAACAGCACGCCTAGGGCGACAGAGGCAGAGAGAGACTTCCCTAAGGGTGTGAGAACGAGAGAGAGAGAGAGAGAGAGAGAGAGAGAACAATTCTAGACAGCGACAGAGTGAGAGATGTTTACTGATCAGAGAAAGTAAGAGGGAAAGGCATGTCACAATGAAGAGAGAAAAAAACTGTGTGTGAGCGTGAAACTGTGTGATAGGCTGGTGAGCAAGAGTTCTTACCTGTAGAGCCAGTCGGACCACAGCAGAGAGGTGTTTGAGAAGACTGTGGATGATGTCCAGCAGGGACAACAGTAGAGCATAACAGTTCTTCGCTCCACATCTTTCATCCTTCTCTATATACAAGGTTGCAGCTTCCATGAATACACTACACACCAGCTCAATTATACCTGCAGAGAAACACATTATTCGTGAAATGATTCTCTCATTCTCTCTCTCTCTCACACACACACACACACACACACACACACACACACACACACACACACACACACACAAAAACCAATGCATTAATAAGTGATTATTGTGTTTATGGAAAGGGCCAAAATGTAGTTTATAGTTGCGTAAAACATTTATTGCTTCTTAATGTAAAAAATAAAATAATAATTATTTTCATTAATAAAAAATAATTCTTAATTTTAAAAAAAGTCGGTTTATTATATGGTCCATGCAGGACCATAATAATTTGGTGTCACAAACAAGAATTTATCTGGTACCCAGTACACTGCAGCCACTTCCACCACCGTGTTCATACATACGCAGAGAAAATGCTTATACAGTGATACCTCAGCTCACGAACATAATTGGTTCCCAGAAAGTGTGTGTAAGGTGAAAAGTTCGTCTTCCGAACATTTATTTCCCATAAGAACCCATTAAAATGAGAATAATCTGTTCCCAGGTCCCCATAAAACATAATTTTCTACTAAATAAGCCTTAAAACTACACAAAAATATACCTTATTTTATGTATAATAAATGTGCCATTGTATTGTAATTCAAGAAATAAACTGTACTGTATAATAAAGTCGTTTTATTTACCTTTGTGACGGTAGTTGATGGCTTGATGGAATGGAGTGGGAGGAGGGAGGGAGGGAGGGAGGGAGGGAGGGACTTACTGTTTGGAAGGAGTGTTTGGAAACGCCTACTGTTTGGAAACACCCTTAGCCACACACACACCCTTAATAGTTTCCTTGTTCTTAAGGATGGGAGCAATGGTAGACTTAGCGTACTGGTACTGGGACGCTGAGTCACACAAACGCACACCTCATTCGTGTTTTTCAATGATCTTCGCCTGTGGTGGGGTCTTTTTCGGTCCCATAATAGCAAAAGTACACTCAATATGGTCCAAAATGTCTATCAAACACAAACCACTTCCGCACTCAAAGAAAGGGGTGATTTAACTGGGACGCCGTGAGCGTGCGTCAGCTTCTCGTGGCCGCCACCGTGGCGCTGTTCGACCGCGTGGTTTGATTCGTCCGCTGAAAACTAGTTCGTCAGCAGAGACTACATGCTCGCAAATTTAATGTTCTTGAGGCGAAAAGTTCGTGAGCTTAAGCGTTCGTCAGCGGAGGTTTTACTGTATCTGAGAGTTTCTTTATGTTAGAAACAAGTCCCTCATCAAATTAAAATAAAGGATTTGCTGGCATAAGATTAACATGTTTCAAAAGATCTAACTGAAGTGAGGCATATACATCACCACGGGATCGTAATTTTTTTTAGTAGCCCCACAAAGCCCCCATGCTACATTCAAGGTTTGCCCATTTCAAAGATGGACACAAAAAATGTTGATGCCAGCCATATTGGATATTGTACTGTGACAAATATCAATAGGCTTTTGTAGATACGCAGTTCTAACATTAACACCAGCAGTGATGATGGTCAATGATTGTGTTTCTAAATCAGTGTACAAAATGAAAAGGGCAAAAATGGCAGCTGCAGTGGCCATAAAGGACATCAGACCGTAACGAACATCTCTAGGCTTGTCTAATTTGGGGAAATTTTATGGATGAATGGTGCTACAAGCATTCAACTAAGCTCTCTCTGGGTCCACGCAAAGTATCATGACTAGATGTGCAGACGACACCAGCATCATTGGCAGCATATGAAACAGAGATGACATCATGGTTCTGGGACCACAACCTGTTGTTCAACATCAGCAAGACCAAGGAGCTCATTGTCAACTACAACAGACTCCACATTGAGGGGACAGATGTGGAGAGAGTCAGTTGCTTCAGGTTCCTGGGGATCAACATCAGTGAAAATCTGAGCTAGGCACATCACATGGGTGTAATCACAAAAGCAACAAGACAGGGCTTTTTGTTTTTCTTTGGTGGATGAGAAGGTTTGGCATGGACTCCAGGATACTCACCATCTTTTACTGATGCACCATTAAGAGTATTCTATTGGTTTGCATCACAAACTGATAGGGGAGCTGTAATGCTCTGGACCTTACAGAGGGTTGTATGAAAAGCACAACATATCACCAGGACTGAACTGGTAGCCATCTAGGACCGCTATACACAACATAGTGTAGGAGGAAGGCCCAGCGTAGCTTCTCTAATCCTAGCCACAGACTGTTCACGCTCCTGCCGTCAGGCATAAGATACAAGAGCATCCAGATTCACATCAGCAGACTCAGGGACAGTTTCTACCCCCAAGTCATCAGGGTACTGAACTGATGAAATTCTGGACAATCTACACACAACATTTGACTCACTCACTGTGCACACTACATGCACACACTACTACCCCTGCACTACAACCACTTCAGTATTTCCTTACAGTATTCTGTATTAATCTCACTGTGTATGTATATATATATATATATATATATATATATATATATATATATATATATATATATATATATATATATATATATATATATTTTTTTTCCAACTTATTTTAGCTTATATTTCTTCTCTTTAATTTATATGTTCATTTTATTACCTTCTTTACATTTTATCAAAATGGTTCTTTATCTGCAATATTGAGTCCAAACACTGCATTGCTGGTGATGTTCCACTGCTACCTGTATGTAAAACTTGAAACCTCAGGATTTTATACAGTGCAGTATGATGACTGTTTAGGCAGCAATTCAATTTCTGATGGCGTACAATTTTAGTGCAGTGGTAGCCTGGTGGCATAGAGCGCTGGATCACTGATCCTAAGGTTGGGGTTTAAGTCCCACTCTCCACAGGTTGTCACTGTCCCCCCAGTGCAGCTAACTGAGTTATCAAAGGCCGGCCATGTCTCTCACTGTCCCTTGCTAAAGGGTTATGTCATTAAGGGCATTCGATATAAAAACCTATGCCAAATCAAACGTGCGATTCATTCGCTATGGCGACCCCTGATAAAGGGAAAAGGCCGAAAGGAAATCTCACAATAATAGTACAATTTAGAAGCTGTATGATTTGTGATTAACTTTGTGTAGAATCAGCGTTAGGCATCCTGTTCATGCATGAAAAATGATAAGTAGAGAACAACCACAAAACAGTATCAGCATTATTGGCAACTTAGCTTAGTCTGTTAAATTATTAATATGCACTGGGGTTGGTTGCAGCAGAGTGTGAAGTGGTTGGTATAAGAATTAGCACCTCCAAGTCCAAGGTCAAGGTTCTTAAACATGGGACACAACCCCCGTGATTGGCCATCTGTCCAGAAGTGTATTTCACCCTAGTTATGTCTGCACCAATCAAGTTTCGCAGAATTGTAATTGAAAATGTTTATGAATCTGTCAAGTTGTTTATGAACAAAGGTGCAAAGGTCCCAAAACTTTGAAGATAGTGTTCATAACTTTGAAACAAGTGCTGATAAACATGCCGTAACTATAGAACACTCATAGAAAAACCACATATGGTACAGAGTTACCTTGTACTCTATAAGTACCCAACTAGTTTCTTTTTTGTTTATTTGTCTAACAGGTTGGTGAGTCAAGAAATTTAATTGATGAAGGGTCTTTCCATGAAAGAAATCACACTAATTACCTGTTAGCAGTAGAGAATGAGAATGATGACTATGATGAAAGCAAACAAAATGAAGTCACACATTTAGTATTTCCTGATTATTTGCCTCTGCATCTTCCTTTCTTCTTCTACAATCAACAAATCAAGGTTTGACAATGCCAGTACCAAATTCTTTTAAAGCATATACTTGATTGTCTGTCTGTCTGTCTGTCTGTCTTCCTTTCGGCTTTTTCCCTTTTACTTGGGAGTCGCCACAGTGAATCATCTGATTCGCATGTTTGATTTGGCAGAGGTTTTTACGTCGGATGCCCTTCCTGTCACAACCCTTTTTAGCAAGGGACAGAAACACGCTGACGGCTTTGCAGCCTACTCTTTACGGAAGTCAGCAATGGTTCTTTTACATGCTTCTCACCATAGACAGTGACAGACATGGCCCGCCTTTGATAACCCAGTTAGCCGCACTGGGGAGGACAGTGGCAACCTTTGTGGAGAGTGGGACTCGAACCCCCAACCTTTGGATCAGCGATCCAGCGCCCTATACCACTAGACCACCACTGCCCACAAAGCATATACTTGATTAAAAGTAGCTAAATGGACTATCTGAGATAATCAAGTACTAGGCATGTGAAAATGATAAGCAAACATTGCTTTATTTGTCCCTACTGTGATGAATCCGGACACTCAGTCAGCACATGGTAGTATGAGGAATTACCTTTCCACTCTCTCACACAGATGTAGAGCGCACATGCGCTAGTTGGCAGTTGGCTGTAGACTTTGCAATGTGCTCAAGTCTTTTTTTTTTTTTGCCTACACAGACAAGTGATACAGCAGAGGGCTTTCCTTTGATGCCAGTTCTATATCTTAGCTTGGTGCATTCCAGCCTAAAGTCAAAAAAGGGTTGGAAATGTACTGCTGCCTCAAGGGGAGGAGTTCATGTATCTTGCTGTCTTGTTCATGAATGGGGAAGAATGGAGTGGGAGATTGAGTGGCATCAGCATTGTGGTGAAGCATGAACTGTCATGGGGGAGCATGAACTCCATCATCATTCAGTAATTTACAGATTAATCTACATTCTTAATCCCACATATGGCTGCAAGTTCTGGGTAGTGAACAAAAGAACAAGACTATGGATACATGTGGTAAAAATAAGATTAATTCAAAGTGCATCTGGGTACATGCTTAGCAACACGGTTAGGAGTTTAGACATTCTGTTGCCTTGCACTGAAAGGAGCCATTTGTGCTTGTTCAGTCATTTAGTATGAATGCCTTCTGGATGCCTCTCAGCAGAGGTGTTCTGGGCAGGTCTAACCGGGAGGAGACTCTGGGGCAAACCTAGGACACGCTGGAGAGATTAGGTCCCTCAGCTGGCATAGAAACACCTCAGTATAGCCCTGAAGAGCTGGAGGAGGTGGCAGGTGGGGGAGGCCTGGGCATTTCTGCCTAAACCGCTGTACCTACAATCTTGACTCATACAGGGGGCAGAAAATTCAGGGATCAATGGGTAGATATAGCTATTATTAATCTGGTCATTATAATTTATTATAATCTATAATAACTGATTTATAATTGACATGTCCAACATTTATCAACAATTACAATTATATTAATAAAACATCAATTTTGTGTTGTTTCCACTGTAAATACTGAACAATTTTCTGCAGTCTAAACGTGCTATGTGCAATCTGGACAAATTTTAATCCTCAACTATTTGTTAGCTTTGAATTTCAACATTCACCATTACCTAGCAACAGTGCTGTTGAGACAATAACCATTTGAAAGGCAAGTGCATCATGTTTACCTTCTCATGTCAAAAGTAAAATTCATAAATTAAATATGAGTACACCAAATATGAAGTTTTGACTAGTTTACTTATGGATAAAACCTGACAAACAATTTAAACAGAGAAACCAACAATGCATAACCGTAAAATTAACAACCATAAAAAGACATTAAATCTCTGATCTAAAGACCTCAACAATAGCTAGATATCATTGGATTGACAGCAATACTTTTTATTAATTCATAGGAGTAGAAACTTTTTCTTTATTTTTTACTTTCATGTTTACTTTACTAACCTATGAAAAAGTATGAAGCAGGGACAAAATCCTCTTACAGCTATGATTTCCATTCAGGAGTCCTCTATACATTAACACTGGGCTACAAGTCATGAAATGTCTTTTCTCTCTCTCCTTTCAAACCAATTATAATGTTTCTGAAAGATATCATCTTTCATCATAGGATGTGGACCCTTTGTCACTTTCTCTGCCAAATAGCTTTTCTTATTGCTTGCACTGACATTGTTCAAATATTAAGAGCACATGAATAATCTGTTCATCTTGAAATAATAATTTCTCCTATCTCATGCTCTGCTACATTGTAGCTGTCACCTCGGATTACGGAGCCACTTGAACTGTAGCACTCGTACTGCGATATTCTGAATGCACGCACAACCCACATCCCCATGACCAGAGGAGCAGAGCTGAAGCACTTCCATGACCACAGGCTGGGAAAAGCATTATGAGGAGGTTTCACCCACTCAATGAAAGGGCAGATGTTAGATCAGAAGATGCTACATCAGAAGAGCAGTTACCCTCCAGGCAAAAAAAGAGAGAACAATTTACGTTGAAGTATTGCTGGTTGCTGGCTCAGATGTGAAATCAAAGATGGCAACAAGATTGAGTTGAGTAAATTTAAATGGGGAAAAATGTGAATACAATATTTTAGGGACTGCAGAATGGCGCATGATTGAGATCTGTACCCTGGATGTGTATTGTGCATGCTGGACCACTACTTAAAAATGTACAGCATTCACGTTCATGCAGGAGTGTGTATCTATTAATCAGGTTGTGTGTGCTTATTCAAAGATCTCCAGCTTTAAAAGTAAGGTTTGTGTGTGTGTGTGTGTGTGTGTGTGTGTGTGTGTGTGTGTAATAAGAGTTGAGATGAGAGGTCAATATAAAATTGGGAATGTGTACAGTAGTATAGCCTTTTTATGCTTATAAGTGACATATAGTGAAGTACCTGTCTCCAGAACATCTGTTGTATACAGTCTTTTATATCACAGAACAGACACTTGAATCTACAGTAAAATAAAAACTCTATCTAAAAGGTACCAGAATTAAATTACAGAAAGTTACAATACGACAAATTCTACAGCGTTGAACAGAGAAGGTAGGAAAAGCTCACAAGCCCGAAAGCACAAAATATTTATGCTTGCATTTGTAAAACTGCAGTTGAGAATATTTTCTGGCATTAATTTACTGCCTGTACTTCCAGTCAAATGATTCATGCAAATGATACGTTAAGCTGTAGACACTCCGCGAAGTATGCAAAACAAACAAGTCAGCAGTTCACAATTCACCGGAAAGCAATTTTTCTCAGCACTGCAGGCCGTGAGTAAAAATATGTCAAAAGAAGGCAGGTTGCAAAAGTGAACCTTGGCACCTCATATATAAATGCGTGAACAGTGGCTCAGAGGACATTGTGCCAACCCAATTTTCATTAGGAAATCAAAGGGATGGTGCCTGACTCGTTGTTCCTAAATGAAGCGGCAAAGCAGTTTTCCCTCCTGCATTAGAAATACGGAAAGGAAAAGAGGCAGGCAGAACTTAGAGCCTGCCTATTCGCTCTCTCTCTCTCTCTCTCTCTCTCTCCCTCAGGGATCTTATCATTCACACAGGCAAATCTCACCAATTATAAAACTCATCTTTTGGTACGTCTCCCTCGATTCTTTCCTCATAATCTCCCTCCTACCCTTTCCTCTCATTCTAACACACCGTTAACACTGTTCTTCCTTTTCTACATCTCGCTCACTTCTTGTCTTTTTTCTTGTCTTTCTTCAACACATTTTCACTTCCCTTCCATTCCTCTCTTAAGAATGTGTCCCACATCCACAGCTTTCTAGTCACACCTAAAAGGACCAATTATAGCATGCTTCCTCTGCTTACTCCCCTTCTCAAACCACACTGTGAAAAGTAGTCAGTGTTCACGAGATAGCACTAATTGTCAGGGTTATATTTAGTGCTGGGTCAGGCCTTCTTGAGAGGGGGAGCTGATAAGGTGCGGAATGACAGTAGCCGAATTAGGTGACCTGCGTGCGACCTTGCGCTGTAATGAGGGGAGACAGCCCCCCCTTACTGAAGCGCTCACTGGGTAAGAGGACTGAAGCATTGCTTCTGATGTGGAGAAACATTCCATATACACCAAAATGAGAAAACAGGCAATTACAGTCGGGGATGTGGAAGAGATTTGGATATGAGTAAATTGATACCGGATCCACACTGTGCTCTGAAGCAGTTTATACTGTTTTCTATTCTTTGCTTCCATTTTGCATTTAAAATACTACTTCTAAACTAGATGACAGAAGATTGACAGTTTCATACAATATTTCAGGCAAGCACCATTTATCTAAACCTCCCACTTGCATTGAAAGGCCATTAAATAAATATATTTACTTTCTAACAAGCCCCCTTGACTGTTTTACATTCAGAAGAAATAGCTCAAAACCTCTTCGCTTCTTTACCTATCCAATGATATAATCACTCTGAGAGGTAAAAAATATTTCCCCGATGACTTCATGTCCGTTCATCACTAATGCATGGATCAGTGGCTGTCTCAGGGGAATAATACCGGTAGAGTAATAACTTAACTATGCCTCTCCTCGCCACTGCCTTGGCAGAAATTCCTGCCTCTGTTTGTGTGAGTGTGTGCTCACTGAAATTCTTTTTTTCCCCTCAAGGTGCCCCCTCATTCTGCAGGGTGTTGAATGTAGAGTGTGTGTGTCAGTCTCTGACTCATCTCTTTATGCTTAGAACAAACATAGAACTCACAAGCACACATCTCAGCATCGGACTTGCTATATTGCAGCGCTAACAGGCTAATGGACAACCAGGAGAGCCCTACTGCTAACAGAAACACACAGGACTAACTGTCAACATGAGCATGGCTAAAGGAATCCATCACTCAATAATTCAGCACATGAAGCAAGGAGCAGGATACAGCAAAGCTGATATTGGGCATGCTGGGTATTCAGTGGTTGAAAACAACAATACACCTGTGAAAGAAGCAGAGAAATCAGATTTCAATGCTTATAGATGAGACAGATAGTAAGACAGTAATACAGTGTTTGGGTAGATTACATGTGATGACGAAGAGGGGAAGAGAGAGAGAGAGAGAGAGAGAGAGAGGGGAAGGGGCAGGTCTGAGGCCATAGTAGGGGACAAGGGGAGAGAGCTGATCAACTGAGATGTGGGCTGCAGGCCAAGCCCACACACACATAAGCACACTGATAAAAGGACTGCTGTCTGACAGTCGCCCTCAAAAATCCAGATAAAAACCCTCACCCTTTTCTCCTTTCATTCACTGAGAACCTGGAAAAGTTGCCTATGCTGCAAATGCGTGCGCGCGCACACACACGGAAAAAGCAAGCACTGAGAGTGAGCATGACCTGGTATTGGATAAAGCAACCCTCTCAATACAGACCTGTTTCCCATGTGTACAAGAACCACCTGAATTACTGGCACATAAATAAATAAGCAAAAATGACTGCATAAATAAACATTACACACTAAATATAAATGTCCATTCAAAAAGCACTAATAAAATCCAGGGATATGAACTGAAAGTAAGAAAGAAGGTTGAACTGTTCTATAAATGTCTCCACCTTGATATGAAGAGAACGTCATAAAAAAAACAAAAAAAAAAACAACATACAATGGCCTTGAGAGTTTGAGCTAAAATATCACATTCTGCATGTTTTATTATTTATAATCTATAATTTACATATATGGCACTTGGCAACTGCCCTTATCCAGAGCAATTTATATGTTTATCTCATGTATACAACTGAGCAGTTGAGGCTTAAGGGCCTTACTCAAGGGCCTAACAGTTACAGTTTGTAGGTACTGGGGCATGCCCCCCCCAACCTTTCGATGAGTAAACCAGAACCTTATTCACTGAGCTGCCACTGCCCATTTATATAGTTTATAAATATCTCTTTAGCCTAGCAGGCAGGGTATGTCCATGTGAAGCAACTGTTACTAAGAACACCGTTTTAATATAATAAATTACCTTGTTGGTAAAAAAGTTGAACGTCTGTGTCCTTCAGTACAATAAGACTAGCGAGAATAGCTATTGCATTCTGCATGGTGCCAGCAAGGATGTCGTTTTGATGATCCTATGGAAAGAAATAGGAACAATGGGGGATGGAATCAAAGCCACATAGTATATAGCAAAGACAAAGAAGGAAAACAAGTTAACAATGACAAAAAAAAATAATAATAAATGTATTACTAGCCCTAAAATACGAGTTCTTGCACTTGGGAGTTACTAGTTGTGAGTGTACAAAGAAAAGGTTGAGTGCAGTGAAGTGTAGATAATGTTATTATACTTCTTTATCATACTCTCAATGCTCAATACCTTTGCTCTGACCTGAAAATGCCAGGAGATGCAAAGAAATTTAAAGGTGAAGGCAGCATGACATTTCTTCCATCATGCTCAGGTTTGGATTGTGCAACGAGCTTGGGGTTAACAGCTGATTAAAAAGTAAATGAATAGACAAAGCATGTAAGAAACTAAAGGGATAAACAGCAATAAATTTAAAGTTTTAATTAGAGGTTTATTTGAGACTGAATAAAGAGAGAAAAGAGGAAAACTTTAGACACAAGTCTAAAAGTCAGAGCAAGGACTAAACGTTGGGTGGGGTGGGGTGGGGGGGAATTCCAGCCACAGGTAGCAAAGGAATGTTTAGATTTTGAAACTATTGCTTTTCTTGCTTAATTTGTTTCAGGGGACAGGTGGGGTGAGACATCTGGTATTCATGAGTAATCAAACTCTTAGTCTTTAAAATGAAGATGATGGTGTTCAGACCGGATAATGGTGCATGGAAAAACATTTAAACCATTTTACTGCATCTGGCACGGCTGGAACAGAACTTTCTTTTATATATATATATATATATATATATATATATATATATATATATATATATATATATATATATATATACATACACATGCATACACTAGTCCTTCTCAAAAAAATTAGCATATTGTGATAAAGTTCATTATTTTCTGTAATGTACTGATAAATATTAGACTTTCATATATTTTAGATTCATTACACAGAACTGAAGTAGTTCAAGCCTCTGATTGTTTTAATATTGATAATTTTGGAAAAAAAGTAAAGAAAAAACAAAATTCTCTATCTCAAAAAATTAGCATATTTCATCCGACCAATAAAAAAAGTGTTTTTAATACAAAACAGTCAACCTTCAAATCATTATGTTCAGTTATGCACTCAATACTTCGTCTGGAATCCTTTGACAGAAATGACTGCTTCAATGCGGCGTGGCATGGAGGCAATCAGCAATCTATAGCGGCCTTAAGCTCATCCACAGTGTTGGGTTTGGTGTCTCTCAACTTTCTCTTCACAATATCCCACAGATTCTCAATGGGGTTCGGGTTAGGAGAGTTGGCACGCCAATTGAGCACAGTAATACCATGGTCAGTAAACCATTTACCAGTAGTTTTGGCACTGTGAGCAGGTACCAGGTCGTGCTGAAAAATAAAAATCTTCATTTCCATAAAGCTTTTCAGCAGATGGAAGCATGAAGTGCTCCAAAATCTCCTGATAGCTAGCTGCATTGACCCTGCCCTTGAAAAACACAGTGGACCAACACCAGCAGCTGAGATGGCACCCCAGACCATCATTGACTGTGGGTACTTGACACTGGACTTCAGGCATTTTGGCATTTCCTTCTCCCCAGTCTTCCTCCAGACTCTGGCACCTTGATTTCCGAATGACGTGGAAAATTTGCTTTCATCCGAAAAAAGTACTTTGGACCACTGAGCAACAGTCCAGTGCTGCTTCTCTGTCGCCCAGGTCAGGCGCTTCTGCCGCTGTTTCTGCTTCAAAAGTGTCTTGACCTGCGAAAAGGGGCACCTGTAGCCCAGTCCACTGCTTCCACAGGTCCCCCATGGTCTGGAATCGGCCCTTCTCCGCCATCTTCCTCAGGATCCGGTCACCTCTTCTGGTTGTGCAGCGTTTTCTGGCACACTTTTTCCTTCCCACAGACGTCCCACTGAGGTGCCTTGATACAGCACTCTGGGAACAGCCTATTCGCTCAGAGATTTCTTTCTGTGTCTTACCCTCTTGCTTGAGGGTGTCAATGATGGCCTTCTGGACAGCAGTCAGGTCGGCAGTCTTACCCATGATTGCGGTTTTGAGTAATGAACAAGGCTGGGAGTTTTTAAAAGCCTCAGGAATCTTTTGCAGGTGTTTGGAGTTAATTGGTTGATTCAGATGATTAGGTTAATAGCTAATTTAGAGTACCTTTTCATGATATGCCAAATTTTTGAGATGGAATTTGGGGTTTTCGTGAGCTGTATGCCAAAATCGGTATTAAAACAATAAAATATTTCCGTTGGTGTGCAATGAATCTAAAACATATGAAAGTTTAATTTCTATCAGTATATTACAGAAAATAATGAACTTCATCACAATATGCTAATTTTTTGAGAAGGACGAGTATATTATATATATATATATATATATATATATATATATATATATATATATATATATATATACACACACACACACACACACACACACACACACACACACACACACACAGGGATCCATCGCTACTTCATGCCTCAATTAATCAATTAATGTGGCTTCAGTGCATCACGGTTTTAAAATAAATAAATAAATAAATATTCATTAAATTAAAAAATAAGGAAATTAATGAAGAATCTGGGAGAAAGTTACAGAAAATGTCACAAAAACAAGGCCAATTATGCAAAAAAAAAAAAAAAAAAAACCTAAACCAACACAAAAAAAAGCAACCCAAAATATCCAATCAAAACTGGATACATTGTTGCATTTGGCGCATCTGCGCTCGTGCGTGCGTGTGCCATGCAATACCATCTGTATGTGTGTGTACAGACGCTCCCCAGCTTACGAACAAGTTAGGTTCTAGACAGCCGTTCTTAGATGAATTTGTTTGTAAGTCGTTACAGGGCATTCTTTCGAGGGGAACATATGTTTAAACCGTGTGATTCGCATAGTTTATTTGGCATTTGTTTTACGCCGGATGCCCTTCCTGACGCAACCCTCTGCATTTATCCGGGCTTGGGACCGGCGTGAGGGAGAGACACTGGTTTGTGCTCCCCCCCTCACGGCTGCATCATGGATGTGGTGAAGGAGGACATGAAGGGCGTTGGTGTAAGAGAAGAAGATGCAAAGGATAGGGTGAGATGGAGGCAGATGATTCGCTGTGGCAACCCCTGAAGGGAAAAGCCGAAAGGAAAAGAAGAAGAAGATATGTTTAAACCGTGTATAAGTCACCTATCCGAGTTTGTACTGTATACAATCTCTCTCTCTCTCTCTCTCTCTCTCTCCATAATCATCTGTACATTATCAATATCATGTTTAAACTCCTGGTTCCTCTCAGGCACATCACAGCAGATCTGTTCAGATTTACAGAGTTTCACTCTTATCCAGTTCATTATAATACTGGAGTCAATTTGGTTCTTCTTTGAAAGTTTTGGCAGGAGTTCAGAAAAGTATCGTTCTGCTTCTCTTCGTGTAAAGCACTATCAGCCACGCCCCCACCTCTGCTGGAGCCTAGTATTAAGTGTACCTCAGGATAATGTTTAATCATTTTTCATACTGAAATTTATGATATAATCTTTCTGTAGATTTTATTCCATTTCTATTACTACTTCATCATCATCATTTTCTGTAACCGCTTCATCCTAATTAGGGTCACGGGGAGGCTGGTGCCCAACCCAGCCAACTCAGGGCGAGGGCAGAGTACACCCTGGACAGCTCGCCAGGCCATCGCAGGGCGGAAACACGCTAACGGCTTTGCAGCCTACTCTTGTCGAAAGTCAGCAATGGTTCTTTTACATGCCTCACACCATAGACAGTGAGAGACATGGCCGGCCTTTGATAACCTAGTTAGCTGCAGTGGGAGGACAGTGACAACCTTGTGGAGAGTGGGACTCGAACCCCCAACCTTTGGATCAGCGATCCGGCGCCTTATACCACTAGACCACCACTCTATTACTACTTGTTCTTCAATTTCCTTTCACTTTCGACCTCGGACAGACCTGTTCGTATCTCCGGATGTTTGCAAAACGAATGTTGGTAAGTTGGGGAGCATCTGTATTTATATTTTATTTACATCTTATGTTATTTTTTGAATGTTTAATTGTTATTATAAGCATTTATAGCATTGAATATGTATTTACTGATATTATATACACATATACATGTACGTATACCAAAGAGACGATTCATGGATGTGGTGAAGGAGGACCTGAAGGCAGTTGGTGTAAGAGAAAAAGATGCAGAGGATAGGGTGAGATGGAGGCAGATGATTCGCTGTGGTGACCCCTGAAAGAAACAGCCAAAAGGAAAAGAAGAAGATATACATGTATGTATACGTCAGTCGGGGTGTGGGGGTGAGGGGTGTGGGTGATTCTACTTCGTGGATTTCGATGGTCGCGTGGGGATCTCGGTCCCAATTAACCGCCGAAAGTGAGGGATCCCTGTATGTATGTGTGTGTGTATATATACATTTTTTTAAATCATGACTTGTGCTTGATTTAAGTGAGGGAGAGTTGCATAGATCATCAGCCTCACTCTCTCATCGTGGTCTAGCTGGGTCCAGTAGCACAACATAGGAGATAGGTCAGGGTGCAGTGGATGGCCAGCAGTGTCCTGTGTGTCTCACTGTGCCCTAGTTGTTCTCCACATGCGTAGGTAGACAGGTCCTACTCTTACCGACTGTCTTGTGGCATGCACATATGACAGTGGAGGCTCGTGGTGGCTGGGGTGCCTAATCTCATCATAGGTCCAAAAGATCTGCCCACTGCCCTTTTACACACACACACACACACACACACACACACACACACACACATATATATATATATATATATATATATATATATATATATATATATATATATATATATATATATATATATATTAATTACACATACAGACGCTCCCCGACTTACGTTTTTTGTTTGGTTCCGGATGGCCGAACGTAAGTTGAAAATGAACGCAAGTTGTTACTGTATGTTCCAGTGACGTATGACGTTCATACTGCACTATACATCCATAAATACCATTACCATATCTCATAAAACACCCCGAAATCAATTATTATAAACATTACATTGTAAAATAATATCAAATAATATCAACATTAATTTCAAATAAATTAAATTCAAGCAAAATAATTTCAAATAGATAAATTTTAATCAAATTCACTCATCCAATACAGTATCAAATATAACCTTTAACATTCTCTATGATGCAATCTTTCTGCTTGTAAATGGTTCTGATGGTCGACGGGTGGTCACTTTACATGAAGCTGAGCCGAGTCACTTGACATGAAGCTTAAAACAGTCAATCAACACCGAAAGTAGTTTAGACAAAGGACGGGTTATACGGACTTCTGGTCTTTCAAGTGAGCAAGGGTGCTGTTGAACTCGTTTAGTACTCAGCCTGCACTGATGTGAATCACCAGCAGAGTGGAGGGTTCTCTTTCTTTTCTGGATTCGGGTTTTCATTCATTTTACAACTCTCTTTGCTTAACTGAGTATGCATGGTGGATTGTGCAGATCCGAGCAGATAGTTAATTAATTTCTGTGTATGAGACTTGCACTCATGCTAGTAGGCTTATGCTTCTGACCAACCATATTTGCTTCGGTTACAAAAGTCCACAAAACAGTGTAAACACAAATATTACACAAGGGTAACACGCTATATATATATATATATATATATATATATATATATATATATATATATAAAATATACAGTGTATAACTGAACTGGCAAGAAGGAGGGGCACGTTCAGTATGTCGTTTGTAAACGATGGATGCAGCGTCATTACGTCAGCATACTACGTTGGTACGTCTAAACTCAAAATTTGCCTTTTTTTTTTTTAATTAAAAAAAAAAAATTAGAAAAAATGTAAAACGGATGAACGCAAGTCGGGGAGCGTCTGTATGCACATACACATGCCCTCTAAATTATTGACACGCCTCACAATTCCAAGGATATAAATGTAATTGAAGTAGTTCTGCATTTCTACAGTCGTTTATAAAGTTGATCAGAGTGTCTAGGAACATTTAATTAATAATTCATCACTTTTTGTTTCCCTGGGGTATAAATAAGATGTGACACAGAGGCCATTTCTCTGATCCACTCTTCAACATGGGAAAGACAAAGAAACTGTCTATTCAAGTAAGGCAGATGTGTATCGACCTTCAGAATAGCCACTCGCCTGCACCTGTCCATATCTACTGTCAGAGGAATCATTAAGAAGTTTAAAACAACTGGAACAGTATAAAAAAAAAAGCCTGGACGAGGACGCAAGGTTATTTTGCCACCACGCACAGTAAGGAGGATGGTAAGAGAAAACGTTCTCTAAGGCTCCCTGTTAAATCATTGCAAAAAATGGTAGCATCTTTTGGTCACTAAGTCTTATAAATAACCATCAGGCATTGTGGTCCTATATTATTTAGAAAAAATATTGCGTTTATTAGAAGCTAAAGAACACATCTTAACCTGGGATGCCAATAATTAAGGAGCGCAGTGTGTGTGTGTGTGTGTGTGTACATAAATAAATATATATATATATATATATATATATATATATGAGAGACTAAAACAACTAACGTTTTTTGTGACAAAACAGTCAAACTTTAAAGCATAATGTATGCATTCAAGCCTATTTTATAGGGTTTTTTTTCATGTGTTGTATGAGTTCTGGAACACAGAATTTTTATCAAATGTTTGTCGTATGCATTGAATATGATTGAACATTAAGTACCTCTATGTGATGTTATGTAACAGGATGGGCATTTAAGTATACATGCCAAATGTGTCACACCACCTGTCACTGTATTTTCCAGTCTTTTGTGGCATCTGAGCCAACTTTTTTTGATATGTCTCCCGATACCAAGTGCAAAATTAACTTAATTTTATATGTAGAAGATAGGGCAATTTCCATATTTTATTTGTTTAATTTGTTCTATGAGATTTGCAATTCATTGAATTTTGTTTAAATGACATTTTACACAGCAAATTTTTTTTGAACTAGGTTACTGTATTGTATTTCCAAACAAAGTAGACATGTTTGCTACTGCCCCATCTGTGCAAGCCATATTACATTTTATTATTCTGTTGACCAATACAAATTCATTATATTGTGCGCAGATAATTGCATTTAGAGGTAACATACTTAATTTATAACAGTGCTTTATTCCCCAAACTGCTAAACACAGTAGTCTTGCCCTGAGTTCAGTATTGAATATGCATTCGGCTCACACTGACAGCTACAGTAAAATCAGTTATATATCTTCCTCAGAAAATGTGTGCAACTGGCTATACTTTTCCTCTCAGCTTGTAGAAACATGAGTGTTCTTGCTCTCTCTTTAGAGTGATCCGTACTGTCAGGTGACATCATATTCAAAAGAAGCCCAAGGCACACAGCGACAGAGGCAGACTATGTAACACTGGAGTGCACAAAAGCTCACAAAAAAGTCTGATGTAGGATCAGTGCAGCGAGTTAGCTTTTATAGCAACAGTCAAAACCAGAATATAAAATACTTTCAAACAATTTATTGAATCTGTGGCGATTTAGCAGTGTATATGCTGAGATTTAATTGCAGAAAGGCAAATGAAGCCCTTGCACTTTTCATCACATTAATCATGCACAGTGTTTATTTACATGACAGTAATTTTTGTAATGAGAAACTCTAAGTTTAAATAATCACTACCATGCCAAGCCTGAAATTCCTTTTTGAAGAATCTGTCTTATTGTTATTTAATTTATAAGAGAACATCCATCATGTATACTCATAAGGCCTGCTAAAATGCAAGGAGGCAATAACAGTGGACTTCCACCAAGCTATTCACATCTACTTAAGTTCCTTTTACACAGTAGTATATTGGATAAGAAGCAGCCTGGGCACTGTGCTCTTACAATGTGCATTGCTCACAGTGGATTGAGGCCAGATGATGTTGACTGTTGACAGAGACTGGGAGTTTCACTCTAATAAGAATGGAACCTTCTGCATAAGATGCCTCACATCTTCACTCTATTAAGTCTGCAAGCCAATTACACATTACGCTTTGATGGGTCAGTCACAACTGCTTCATTTACATAATAGCCCTGTGTAAGGTGGAAATCTAACCATTTAAACACCCAATCAAAAAGTGAGCTTTTACAGGGCTAATATTTTATTGATTTATTTCCAATGTACAACCTCTGGCAAAAACTATGGAATCACCAGTCTTGGAGGATGTTCATTCAGTTGATTAATTTTGTATAAAAAAAGCAGATCACAGACATGACAAAACTCCATTACAAATGGCAACTTTCTGGCTTGAAGAAACACTAAAAAAAAAAAAAAAAAAAAAAAAAAAAATCAAGAAAAAAATGTAGTAGTCAGTAACAGTTACTTTTTTAGACAAATTTATGAACACGATTGCCTGAAGAAAACATGCAAATTTCCACAGTTGATGATATGGGGCTGTCTGTCAGGTAAAGTCACTGGGGAGATGGTGGTCATTACATCTTCAATAAATGCGCAAGTTTACATTGAAAATCTGGACATTTTTCTTATCCCATCAATTGAAAGTATGTTTGGGATGATGAAATCATTTTTCAAGATGATAATGCATCTTGCCATAGAGCAAAAACTGTTAAAACATTCCTTGAAGAAAGACACATAAGGCCAATGTCATGGCCTGCAAATAGTCTGGATCTCAATCCAATTGAAAATCTGTGGTGGAAGTTTAAGAAAATGGTGCATGACAAGGCTTCAACCTGCAAAGATGATCTGGCAAAAGCAACCAGAGAAAGTTTGTTTTCAAGGTGTGATCACTCCTGTTTAACTGCAGACTAACGAGCAGATCTAATCTGATGCAGATGTTAGTTTTAGGAATGGACATTTACAGGGTGATTCCATCATTTTTTCCCTCAAATTGAGTGATTCCATAATTTATTCCCCCTGCTTGGTCTAAAAAAGTAAATTACTATCACATTTTTTTCTTGATTTCTTTTGGTGTTTCTTAAAGACAGAAAGTTGCCATTTGAAATGACTTCAGTTTTCTGTCATGTCTGCTTTTTTTCTGCAAAATTAAACAACTGAAAGAACATAAATCCGAGAATGAATGGATGAATGTGTACAAGTATTTGAGGGGAATAAAAGCATGTATTTATAGACTGTTTTTTGAGAGTACTGTTGATGTGGTGGCGGTTGTCAAGGCAAAGATCAAAGAGAACAGTTGAGTTTTTATTACAGTACATTAATTTGCTTGAAGAAGTGCGAAAGAGTGTGGACAAAATGAAAATGTCTTCAGTCTGCTTCAATGTATTCACTTCCTCACGTTTTACAATATTATAAGGCAATCTTACAATAGAACAATGATGGCACTGATTCTGGATCCATTTCTGAGTTCGTAGCATAGGGACAGGGAGGTATCGAGCAAATAAGCATGGAAGATACAGTCGAACGAGAAGAAGAAATGGATGACTAATTCAAGTACTGTATATTATGCAACCGTTTGAGTTTAATGTGATTTAAATATACTGTTGTGTAATCAGTAAATTTATCAGTAAATATACTGATAGTGTATTTAAAAATGTGGATAGTAAAATCCCTTTTGTTACACAAGGAAAGAAAGCTGAGGTTTCAATTGGGCTGATAAATCTCAAACTCGACTTAGGCACTCAGATGGCAGAACCAGAATTTGACACCAACAGTCCATGAATCCATGAATGCAGCCATGAGGCAAGGGGGGGGGGGGGCACTAACCAGTGTCTCTCCCCCTCATGCCGGTCCCAAGCCCGGATAAATGCAGAGGGTTGCGACAGGAAGGGCATCCGGTGTAAAACTTCTGCCACATTTAAAAAAATGCAAATGATCAATACAGAATTCATACCGGATCGGTCGAGGCCCGGGTTAACAACGACCGCCATCAGTGCTATCAACCAACAGGGTGCTGATGGAAATTGGACGAAGATGTTGGTCGAAGACGTCGAAGAAGGAGAGGCGGGAGGCGTGTTATGGATGCGGTGAAGGCGGACATGAAGGTCGTTGGAGTAAGAGTAGAAGATGCAGAGGATAGGGAGAGATGGAGGCAGATCATTTGCTGTGGCGACCCCTGAAGGGAACAGCCGAAAGGAAAAGAAGAAGAAGAAGTCCATGAATCCATGGACACACCCCGCCATGTGTCAACAGTCCAGGCTGCTGGAGGTGATGTAATTATGTGGAGTGTGTTTATTGGGAAACTGTGCACCAATCACTGCTACAGTCTGAAAATTGCTGTTGACCATGAACAGCATTTCAAATGGATGTTTCAAACATCTGTGTGTTGATGCCCCCATCCCCCCTTCCCCTGGAATTTAGATACCAATGTTCTTGAATGAATTTAAGTTGGTTGGTTTCCTGGCAGGTACCTGACTTTTAATTACAGTCCACATATTTTGATAGGGTTGAAGACATGACCTTGGGAAGGCCATTCTCAAAACTTAATGTTGGATTTTATTCATTCTACAACCAACTTTGCATAATCAGGGACAGAGTCCTGTTAAAAAAAAAACCTCAACTTCTCCAATAGCGGTCTGATATGTTCAAGAACCCTGAGGCAGTTCTCATTTACACACATGTGTTTGGACTGTGGGAGGAAAGCCATGGAAATATAGGGAAAACATACAAATTGTACACAGAATAGCCCTCACCAAGCCTGGGAAACAAACCCATGAGCTTCTTGCTGTGAGGCAGTCATGCTAGATTGATTGCAGACACCCAAAAATAAATTAAACATTGTGCACCAAATTCCTGTTTTATTCCTTGTTTCAATATTTGATCATTCTCTCCCAGAAAAAACTAAAAAATAAAGAAATACATTAATTAATTAAAACCTAACCATACAATGGCATTCATACTCATTAATTTGAATTAAAAGACAACATCATCCTAGAACACGTGAAAATTACAAAATTATGGGTCAATTCACAAGAGCCTTTATCTGATTTAGCGAAATCACTAACAGCAGCAGCAAAAGAAATGTTTGTTGCTACTTTACACTAATGCAACAAATAAAATCTCTCTTTATGCACGGAACCATACAGAATGTCATTCTTGAAAAGACTCTCTTCCCTGAGTGTAGTGCACTGTGAAGCCGTGTTTCTCCTCATATTGAGAGATACTCTCTCCTCAGACTCGCATGAAGCTAGACCTTACATTTCTGTAGTGAAATGTGAATCCTGTAAAGTGTACAATTTTCTGGATGCTTTATTCTTTACTATATCTGGGTTGGGGGACTCAAAGCAATAAATAAATCACACTACCAGAGAAAGGATCCAGCCCAGAGGCTCTGTGAGCACTTACCGCTGTGACTTTAAAGATGGCAGGCAGTAGATGGCTCTCTCTTACAAGCCTATATTAGGGACACACAAATACACATGTTTACAGCATAACATGCTACTCTACAATCTGTCTTCATTACTATGGCATTCATGCATGTATTAGGCTTTGGTGTGCTGCTGATGGCTGAAGGCCCCAAGACACAAAGATCAGTAATCTAAGAAAATAACCTTTGACTAATACCGTTAGCAGGAAAGCATGAAAATAAGAGAAAGATGGCTGGAAGAGTAGATGACAGAAAATAATGGAAGAAAAAAGAAATACAGAGAGCGCGAGAGAATGAGAGTGAGTTCTATAAGATTTGGCACTGAAGAGTAATGTGAGTCTTTATTGAAAATGACTTTGCTCACACTGTTATTGATTAAGCCCTTTGATTCACAGCCAATTACCATATGTATGTGAAGGCCCTTAAAGAAGAACACCACAACGCTGGGTGAAAATGAGAGCTAGATTAAATGAAATGACCTAAAGTGTCACTCTTAGAATATTAATCATGATGCTTGCATTGCACTAAACAATGATGTACTGCATGGCTATGAAGTATTTATCTATTCTTCTCATGATACATACATACTGGCTAATGCCTATTTGCTATAAGGCACAAAAGGGAAACAGCTCAATTTATGAAACAAGGATTTTCTGAGGAAAATCGTGTTGTAAACTGCAAATGTGGAAAAAGCTTAACTGCTTAAAAAGCTGCACAAAAGTTAAATGAGCTCAAAACATACTCTACACACAATAGACAATGTGACTAATAAAGACCTAGCAGTTGGCAAGAAAAAATATAATTTTATAAAAATGCTAGAGAATGTCAGTGGCACAGATGAAAATGCACTAGTTTTCAATCCAAAGAGATGTCTGAGTAATTAAGTTTTTTTTTTGCGTGCGGTACAAAATGAATACAAGTGCATGTCTAGTCTGTAGTCCAGTCCATGTCTGCACATAATAATAAACTGTCTAGAACTGCGGTGAAAGAAATTTATTGCTGATTGTATAATGTTTTGCAAGCGTCTGAGCATCAATATAGACACAGCAGAAGGAAAAATGCATTTATACCCAAAGACACATACTGAAAAAACAATCAAAATTCATCCTGTGCTTTTACTATTAACACTGGACTGCAAAAGTTAGGCACTGTTTAAAAATAATAACACAAGCTATATTTTTGCAATTTATTTTCAATTACCACCAGTCTAGTCAAGCCATGGTACATTGTATGTAGTCAGTCCATATGATGATTTAAATTCTTTAAAGTCACATCTCTTTAACCTCTCAGACGGATCTGACTTTTCACTTCTGCCTTAGAAATAACCAGGACACCTGATTTATTTAAGTTACAATTTCTTGTTACTCCCTGGGCTTTCAACTGGATATCTTGTCCCCTTGTTTTCTATGTAAGCCAGTCTGACACTTTAGTTACCACCCGTTCACCAATGTATGCTTTCCTTTTTGTTTAATCACCAGTTGATTCCCTCTCTTATTCTAGTGATGTGTGCTGCCACACCTGGCTGACATCTTCCATATCAATATACAGATAGTGTGTCTTTGGTTTTGTTCCTGAGCTGCAGACCAGCTTGAGAGATATTGACTATGAGGTTTAAACTTGATTGTCTGCAAAGTTGAGTTGTATTCCATGAGCCTTAGTCAGAGTCTGAGGCTTTGTGATCTTTCCTCTTTAGTTTCTGTTTATTTGTCTTCTTCTTTTCCTTGCGGCTGTTCTCTTCAGGGGTTGCCACAGCAAACCATCCGCCTCCATCTTGCCCTGTCCTCTGCATCTTCTTCTCTTACTCCAATGACCTTCATGTCTTTCTTCACCACATCCAGAAATCTCTTCTTTGGTCTTCCTTTAGGCCTTCTGCCTGATAGTTCCAACCTCAGCATCCTACTGCCAATATACTCACTATCCCTCCTCTGTACATGTGCAAACCATCTCAATCTAGCCTCTGTGACTTTGTCTCCAAAACATCTTACATGGGCTGTCCCTCTGATGTACTCATTTCTGACCCTATCCATCCTCGTTACTCCCAGAGAGAACCTCAGCATTTTGATCTCTGCTCCCTCCAGCTCTGCCTCCTGCCTTTTCATCAGCGCCACATTGCTGGTCTCACCACCGTCTTGTACACTTTTCCTTTCGGGGGGGCAGTAACCAGTGTCTCTCCCCCTTATGCCGGTCTCAAGCCCGGAGAAATGCAGAGGGTTGCGACAGGAAGGGCATCTGGCGTAAAACTTTTGCCAAAATACAAAATGCAAACCAGAAAATCTGTTTATTTGTGAGTCGTCAAAAAACAGAAAACATAGCAAATTGTATATATAACCATGTAATTTATTTTGGTTGCTAGTCCTCTCTGATCTTTTCTACTGCCTATAAATCTGTAGCAAGATCCTAAATCTTGAGATATCGAAAATCTAGCTATTTGTTCACTAAAATGCATTTAGTATGAAGGTTGACTCAAGAATTAACAGAACAATGAAAGGTTTAATCTTTTGAAAAGTCCTGATAGATCTAAATTATAGACTGAAAGTTGGTATATGTAATTATGGCAAAAATATACATGCACCTATTCAGTGCCTCTGCAGAAGCTTTGCCCTCCAAATTTATGGAAAATCATTGCCAAGAAAGTTACCTAAGAACGATACCTCATTTCCACTTCAGGAAGTGTTTATGATGCACACATATGCAGTTGTTCCAAATTGGTGATTAGCTGGAATAGTGTGATAGGACTCATTCCCTGCCACTTTTCCCCCCAACTAAAGAGTGAATTTTCCCAGAGTGAGTTTTTCAGCACACAAACACAGTTGATAGTTAGTGAACTATGAAGAGATATTGGTTAAATTTGACAAATTAATAATAATAATAATAATAATAAAAATAATAATAATAATAATAATAATGACTTGTATGCTCGGTTGGAAAGTAAAGAAGGAGAAAATGATTTATACAGGTTAGCACAGCAGAGAACTAGAGATGGGAAGGATGTGCAGCAAGTTAGATTGATAAAGGACAGAGAGAGAAATGTATTGACTGATGACAGAAGTGTGCTGGGAAGATGGAAAGAGTACTTTGAAGAGCTGATGAATGAGGAAAATGAGAGAGAAAAAAAGAGTAGCAGAGGTGACTGTCGAGGACCAGGAAGTAGCAAAGATTAGTGAGGAGGGCATTGAAGAGGATGAAGAATGGAAAGGCAGTTGGTCCTGATGACATACCGGTGGAGGTATGGAAGTGTCTAGGAGAGGTAGCAGTAGATTTTCTCACAAGAACATTTAACAAGGTCTTACAGAGTGAGAGGATGCCAGAGGAATGGAGGAGAAGTGTGCTGGTGCCCATTTTTAAGAACAAGGGAGACGTGCAGAGTTGTGGCAACTACAGAGGGATAAAGTTGATGAGCCATACGATGAAGTTATGGGAAAGAATAGTGGAAGCTAGACTAAGGGCAGAGGTCAGCATTTGTGAACAACAGTTTGGTTTCATGCCAAGAAAGAGCACCACAGATGCAGTGTTTGCCTTGAGAATGTTAATGGAGAAGTACAGAGAAGGTCAGAGGGAGATGCATTGTGCCTTTGTGGATCTGGAGAAAGCATATGACAGAGTGCCGAGAGAAGAACTGTGGTATTGCATGAGGAAATCTGGAGTGGCAGAGAAGTATGTGAGAGTGGTGCAGGACATGTATGAGAGATGTAAGACAGTGGTGAGGTGTGCTGTCGGTGTGACACAAGAGTTCAAGGTGGAGGTGGGACTTACTGTAAACGTAAGCAGCAAAATCATTGGAACTCCTTTAGACCCTATTGATTACTTTTATGAATCTCGTGTACTAAATTTAGCATCCAAAATTATTAACGACGAAACTCATGTTCTTCATTCTGAATATATCCTTCTTCCTTCCAGCCGCAGATATCAATTACCCAAACTTAAATCAAAGAGAGCCCGTACATCCTATATACCAACTAGCATTTTCCTTTTAAATAAGTAGCCTCCACCTTTAGTCTCTTGTATATTGTTACATTTTGTACCACTGTTTTTATCTGTTGCGTTATCTAATTTAAAAACTCAGTTTTATGTCTTAAGTCGTTACACGTCCGTTTAACATACAGTATTCTTTAAAGTATTTTTAAATTTTATTTTTGAAATTTTAGTGCTAGTTTCTTACATTGCATCTTAAGATATTTAATATTTAATATTTAATGTTATATATGTATTATGTCTTCATGTTGTAATATGTTCTTATGTATGTATGTTTATGGAGCCTGTGTACGTGCAAGACAAATTCCCTCCTCGGGCAGTAAAGTATTGTCATTGTCATTGTCATCAAGGGTCAGCTCTCAGCCCCTTCTTGTTTGCTATGGTGATGGACAGGCTCACAGACGAGGTTAGACAAGATTCCGCATGGACTGTGATGTTTGCAGATGACATTGTGATCTGTAGTGAGAGCAGAGAACAAGTGCAGGAAAATTGAGAGAGGTGGAGGTATGCCCTGGAAAGGAGGGGAATGAAGATTAGCCTCAGTAAGACAGAATACATGTGCATGAATGACAAGGACCCAAGAGGAATGGTGAGATTACAGGGAGCAGAGATAAGAAAGGTGGAGGATTTTAAGTACTTAGGCTCAACAATCCAGAGCAATGGAGAGTGTGGAAAAGAGGTCAAGAAGCGTGTGCAGGCAGGTTGGAATGGTTGGAGAAAAGTGTCCAGTGTGATGTGTGATAGGAGGGTAACGGCAAGAATGAAAGGAAAAGTGTACAAGACGGTGTAGAGGCCAACGATGTTGTATGGTTTAGAAACAGTGGCCCTGGGGAAAAGACAGGAGGTAGAGCTGGAGATAGCAGAGATAAAAATGTTGAGGTTCTCTTTGGGAGTAACGAGGATGGATAGGATTAGGAATGAGCACATCAGAGGGACAGCACATGTAAGACGTTTTGGAGAGTAAGTCAAAGAGGCTAGATTGAGATGGTTTGGACATGTACAGAGGAGGGATAGTGAGTATATTGGTAATATGATGCTGAGGCTGGAACTACCAGGCAGAAGGCCCAGAGGAAGACCAAAGAGACGATTCATGGATGTGGTGAAGGAGTACATGAAGGTCGTTGGTGTAAGAGAAGAAGATTCAAAGGATAGGGTGAGATGGAGGCAGATGATTCGCTGTGGCGACCCCTGAAGGGAAAAGCCGAAAGGAAAAGAATAATAATAATAATAATAATAATAATAAAATGTATGGATTAGAAACGATGACTGTACCTTTAACCACACAAGACCTATCCTTCAACACCTGAATGTCAAGAAATAAACGTCGTGATTAATATCAGAACACCTCTCTGCCCCTTATCCTCTGTTGGAACTAAATAATCCTTTATCTATCATTCTTTTCATAACACAGCACTATTTACCAGCACCAACCTCTGTGAAAAAGTAATTCCCAATCCCAATCAGATTCCCAATCCGCTTTTCCCCATTACAAATAATGTAAATGGTCTTAATCCTTTCCATTGTCTTTTGAGCAGAAGGGTACTGTATCTCATACCATAGGTCCTCAAATTAAGTGAAAAAATTATTGAATACAGTACACTATGGTCTGTGTTGTGAAAGATTCTTTAACTTTTCTATGGTTATAATTTTAGTGTGTTATGGTCTTGCTCTTTCTCAAAAGAGTTGCATGTTGAAATGTGCGTTGGAGAGGGGTGTGACTCTCAAGCCGGTGGAGTGCTAAACGCACACACCTAACTCCATATAATCACTGGCTGTAAAGTAGCAGCGCCATTCCCGGTGCTAGAAGATTGTCTCATTTCCCCATAACG